>SELF01000002.1:1200000-1800000 GCA_009805535.1 Laburnicola sp. JP-R-44 | reverse complement strand
ACGCTTAGTTAGGGTAGTGCCACTAGTAAAAGTGGTGGTCCCCCTATTAATTCCCTTTGGTAAAGGTCGGGTTAATTACGAGCGACACATATAATGTGATTACATAATACGATTAGGTAAAGGTGGTGTTTAGTCGCGTAGGCCAGAGGTGGTGCAGATACCGAAATAAAAAACACAGTAAGTAATTAGTAATATAATATAAATTAGTGTTTGTAGACAATCTTTTTGGAAACGCCGAAATGGTATCTATTAGAAGGACTACCAAATAGAAGGTTTAGATTTTAGAAACTAATATAATAAGCTAAAATAAGCTAGCGCATATAGTCGCCGCCCACATAGGGTTGCCGCCCACCCCGCCAAAACGCAACACCTGCACAAAACCCGCGATATCTCAGCAACGCTAATTACAATTGCCATTAACTACACATAGATTTAAGCGCTGTAGCGGCTATAGCTATAGCAGCTGTTTCTAAAGTGCTTAATATAGTAAATATACGTAGTTTAGCTGCTAAAGCCTTAGCTGCGCACATAGCCTCCCTAATACTCTCTACTTCTGCAAAGCGTTGATTCGGGTCTACTCGAACGCGCTTACGCTGACGCTAAGAGGTAGATATCTCTAGCTGCTGCTCAAGTCGTCTTTTCTCTACTTCTAGGCCTGCAGCTCTAGCATTTGCAGCTGCTAAAGCCTTACCTGCTTTCTGTAGGAGTAGCCGGGTCGTACGACCTAGATTCTCAACGCTCTGGACGCTGTGCTGCGCTATATAGAGATCGCGAGGGCCCTAAGGAGTAGAGAGGAAGCTCTAGAGCTGCTGCTGAGGCTGCTGCTGACGAGTAGGCGTAGTAGGCCTCTGAGAGACCTGCGACGAGCTGAGCACGTGATTGATGTTGAATAGGCAGATGCTAGATGCCTGCCAGCCAGCTCAAATCACACGCTCTGTGAAGCCTTCCTCCCTAGCTTAGTGATAGCAGGTAATAAAACGCTCCTTCTTAATAGGCGCAGCGTTGTTAAGTAATACGAGCTCCTAGATCTAACGCCTGTAGCTGGACTTGATTACAGAGAAAGGAGTAAGATCTAGAGGCTGTAGGACGTGTAAGGTGTGCGTAGGTAGATATAGGAGCTATATACAATGCAGCCTGCAGAGCCACAGGAAGTCTATATTAATATAGCTGCCGTGACCGTTAAGGATAAGAAGGAGGCGGTACTAGCTATTACCTACAGCCGTCTTAGGTATAAATATACGCTATAGCCACTTTAACACCTATCGCTTTTAACGTCTATCTATTCTTAGAGGTTGTATAGAGCTAGCTAGGCACAGATTTGGCTAGGAACTAGGTAGTCTGTAGGCTCTGGCCTTTAAAGATAACTACGCAGCGTAGTTTCTGCCCTATTGCCAATACGCACTTAATTATAGAGACCCACTCGCAATTCTCTAGAGACCAAATGTAAGCCTTCTTCTTCTAACTACTAGAGAGTACTCTAGTGTTTGTACATACTCCTAGAGCCACGCCAGTCTTATCTATATTGTAGGTATTCTCCGCCTGTATATTAAGCCACTGTCAAGTCTGCTTATAGAGCTCTAGGAACGCGCGTAGCTGCTCTAGTGTTGCTACATCAGCTCTCTAAGCCTCTAGCTTTCTGCCAACTACAGAGGCAACGCGTAGCTGGCGCCTAAGGAAGTGTAAGAGCCAGAGCTTGCCAATAGGCTAGTTGTCGCCATTCATACGCACAATTCAATTCGCCATTTCTCGAGCGCGCGAGCGTGCGAGGGAGGGCAGGCGCGTGCGTCTTCTTCGAGGATCCAGTCTACTAGGAAGTCCTCCTGCGCAGGAGTTAATCTCTGCTGGTGTTAATAGCAAATCGCGCTGTTTGTCGCGCCACCTAGTCGGCCTCAGAGGGTAGATCGAGGATCGATGTTATATGCCTTCGCTACAGCGCGTAGGCTTGGATAAAGGCCAGCGTTGAAATCGCTAATAGCTAATTGTATAGCTTCTTCGCGGGGGTCCATATTGATAAGCGTTGTGGAGAGATATCGCGTGTTTTGTGCAGGTGTCGCGTTTTGGCGGGGTGGGCGGCAACCCTATGTGGGCGGCGACTATATGCGCTAGCTTATGACGTTTCCTCTTTAGAGACTAACGTTGCCGTAGCACTATAAATAAGGCCCTTCTTTCGATTTGAAAACGTAGGAAACTGTTCACAAGAGTCCAAATATAATATTCCAGCTCTTAGATTATAAAAATAAGCAGTAATTCATCAAGTTACAAGATCCGCATCGGTGGTTTAGTGGTAAAATTAGCCGTTGCCATTCAGTTTCGGCTAGCCCCGGGTTCGATTCCCGGCCGATGCAATTGACGACATTCTTTTTTTGATTATTTTGTTTCCGCTTTCTTTCAGGAAGGTTTTCTTTTTGCGAGTCTTGGTTTTAGGTTTGCCTTGTTTTTGAATCTCAAGCAATACGCATCTATAGGCGGTAGACCTATACACGAATGCGACCTATCCTAGAGAAAGCAGGGCAAGTATACAATCTAAAGACACCCATGTCTTTACCTTTTTCCATTAGTGCAGTTCTATTCTTCTGGACTAGATGCTATGGCTGGGGGAAGAATATGGAGAAGGTAGGAGGATGCTGAAGGTGTGCTATAAGTACTCCGTTTATTTATTTATACCTTAGGTACCTGGTTATAGTTTACTCCAACTTGTAGCATTTATAAGACTTCTATAGGGAAATAAGCTTAGGGCGGACGTCACGGTTAGCAGTTTGTTTGTGAAAATACGTGAAGTCTGGTGACTATGGGTTGGTGAGAATAATTGAATCGGTTGACGAGCTGCAATAGTGGCGATAGGTACGGGTAGGCCACTATGGAAGGCTAAATCCTCTTCCACGTTTGGTAGACTTCTTCTAGTAATGTCAGTTCGAGTGGGAGAGTCCGTCGCGTTGCAATTCTTCATGCGCTCTCAGCGCGTATGACTAACCAGGCATCATAGATTACCTGTTGAGATTAAGCTAAGCTATCTCCCGCGGTCGTGGTTTGAAGTGGATTCGTGCAGCGTTAAGTCAGGCACGTATGTGACGTGTTGCCGACGTGCGCAAGAGAGCGTTTGCTTTTAGGTACTAGTACTACACCTGCGTCTTCACTCCGGAGTAACACGCTTTCCGTTGGCAAAGGGTAAGGGTGGTGGCCCGTTCCTTGTGTGTAACCAAGGCAATCACGGTGCTCAATACTTGCGTCTTCACCCTCTCACCCTCTTTTCGCATCTTGCAAATTCTCTTACTCTATCCTCCTCATTATCTTCTTTTCTTCTCCTCGATCCTGTACACCTCGACTCCACAACCCTACTTCATTCTGCAGGAAGTCAAACTTTGCCGCTTCCCTCGCCCATACACCTGCTCGACTGGCTACACGTCATGCAACTCCTTCGCCTTCTCGCCGCGGCCTCGGTTTCCATCGCCGCCGTTATCCTACGGGATGACGGAACCACAGGTGATGGACTCATGGTTCCGCACGCTGGACCCGTTTCGCAGGAGTCAAGCAGCGTGCGGGAGACGAACAATGTGGTGGTACGTGCCCCGAGCAATGTTCGCTTCACAGTATGTGACGGAGACTAACTCACATTACTATAGGTCGCGGACTACGATCAGATCTGGCAGAACGCCCCCGGACACGGCATCGCTGCAGCTGAGTCGGCAGCGATTCCAGTTGAGGGTGCCGAAACCTCCGCCTCAGTCCAGGCTGTAGTAAGCACTGAATCTGAAGTTTGGATAGTCATGGTGGACTGGTTTACCCCAGATACACCATGTGGTCTCCAACCCCTTGACTTGCGGGTTCGTGTCTCTGACCATTTCAGACTAAAATCCGTCTGAAGAAAGGTGGGCCCCGCCGCGGGAAGTACTACTATGTCACTGTCCCGCAAACCAATCAGCAGATATGCGTGAGATTCATAAGACTGTATGCTCCCAGGAACGCTCCCGTTCTGAAAGTCCATGCGCTTATCGATACTTATAGGGTCGGCGAAGAGGTCTGGTCTATTCATCAGGACCCACCTTTGGCAGAAACCAATCATAAGCACGTCGAATGCGTTTTCTACGTATAAGTACCTTTCCATGCGGTGTTTTAGTACGCAGTCAAAAGACCGCAGACCCATCCTGAATTTTATCACTCCAAGACACACTATGCAGTTTCAACACTATTGGCCCAGGGTCAAATTTATATGAAGCTTGACTAAACCTAAGTAGCGACCGAGAGTGTAGCGGTAGTAGAGGTGAATTGAGACTCCGGGACCGAGTCTTTATACCAGACCTCTCCAAGGTAAAACGCAAGGACGGAAACTGGTACAACCAGATCGGTACTATACGATGTACCTGAAAATCGGCAGCAACTGCAAACGACAACGGTTCGGTAAACGGAACAGCAGGTGACGCTTCCCTCAGCCAGTTGAAGACAACGCGCGACAAGGATTCCGGCATCTCTGATGAGCCAGCACCTGCCAACAATATAGCATCGGTCGACGCAGAGGCTACTCAAGGCGCCAACGACGATCATACTGTGAGTCTTGTATCTATTACCACATCACTTGAGCACCATGACTAATGACCAAAGGTTGAACTCTGGACCGAAAAGAATTTCAAAGGGAGTAAATACTGGGCGTATGAACGGCACGCCGAAAAGTCAACGTGCCTCAACGTGCCCCTGAAGTAAGTTACCAGCCAACACTGTTCCGTGTGTACTTTTCGCTTACTATAGCTGCAGGGGAAAAGCCACCATCCAGTCGGTCAAGCAGTACAAGGGCACTAAAAGCATACCGATGAAATGCACCTATTTCGGAAAGCGCAACTGCGTCCTCGAGCTGTGGCATATCCATCAACCGACCGATATGCCTGATACCACTCAACCCCCACGGAATCGGGGTTATACGATTCGGAGTTTCCGATGCATCTCGCCCCCTAGTCACTCTGGGGTTGACGGTGAGGAGTCCACGTTGTAAAGATCCTACGTAGGACGCCCCCCAAGGAACAAGCGGGAGTAGGCGCGTACATGCCGCCAATGGAGGCCGAGATCATTCTGTAATCTCCTCCGCCTATTTCAGGTACTGTGGAGGTTGATAGCAGGCTGAGGCTAGCGGAAAAGCGAGCGAGATATTGCTCTAGGCTTGTAGTAGCTAAACCCCAAAATGAAAAAGATGAATTTCCAATATTGGGTATACTTCAAGATGCTTTCAACTCGTGCTCATGCTTTATCTACGCATCCGACGAACAATCTAGACTTGAATTGATTTGGTAATAGGATAGGAATGATATGAAGGCCGAAGATACTCGCACTAAACTCTGGTCTTTTGTTAAGCACGGCCATCTATGCCCATTTCCCCTTTCGAATAATTCAATATCCAAATTTTGAGGTATTCTTAAAAGTCTGCTATTTCTTATAGAGATGATGTATTTTTTTTCGTACATTCAGGCGATTAATACGTTCGCAGGCTATCCAGGTAAGGAATCCATTGCAAGAATCGTAAACCACAAGATGTTCTAGTTGCAGAGGTTCTCGATAGAAGTAGGTAAATAGCGTGCTTGTTTTATAGATTACTAACTGCACTTGTATATTCAGAGATGACTATGTATAGTAGGGGTAAGCATGTCTATTCCTTAGTTTAGGTTAGCGCTGCGAGGCTGTAATGCCAACGCCTCGTTGGGGCTAAAGATTGCAGTGCAGCGGACAGTAAGTCAGGAACCGTAACCCTGCATGGCTGGTCACTCGATAGTTGGTTGGTTCGCTTCAGTCCGCCACACGCCTGATCTCCTCGTTGGGGCTAAAGATTGCAGTGTATTTCCGTGATAAATTATCACTGAAATGCGTTTCCGTACTGTGGCCCTCCAGTCCGCCACATCTCCAAGTTCCCCTCGTTGGTTGGCTTCAGCCAGCCACGCACCCCCTACATCCCCTCGTCCGCGCTAAAGAATGCAGTGAAGTTCCGACGGCTCGCCAGCAGCCCACTCACGAAATCAATAAATGGGGATTCTAGTCGATCGGTCGAGTAGAATAGAGGTCTTGCACTGCACGTACTGCTCAGACGCCAACGTGGATATTCAGGAGAATTGGAAGTGCATAGTGCCATTTTTCATTGGCCTTTTTTGCAAAGTAGGTTCTGAATATGAAGGGAAGGGATGGGAAGTATCTCGTAAATAAATCGCGCGTACGCAAAAACGGCACAAAAAAACGATCCATCCATCACTGCACACAAAACAAACACTGCTAAAGCGTCTCATCAGATACGCCAATTGTGAGTATGACAATGAGACTTTCTTTTTTTTTCCCTTCCCTTCCTTCCCATCCCCTTACCAAATCTCAAACTCCCCACCCAGCCCCTCACCCCCCGCCCCCATCCCCATCCCTTTCCCCCCACCCGCACCCGCACCCGCACCCCCCTTCCCAGCAAACCTCTCATCCGCACACAACAACTCCACCAACGCCCCCACGACACCCACCTCCAACCCCATAGTCAACAGCTTCCCCACCATAACCTCGACCTTCTCCGGCCTCGCAAACACAGTCTCCCAAATTTCTCGCTTGCGGTTGTTCGCCATAGCTGCTTGGTCAAGGATCGTCCAGATGCGCGGTAAGGGGTCGAGGATGTCGAGTTGGGGCCCTGTCGCTACGCTGGTCGAGGTGGTCGAGGTGCTAGTGCTGGGCACGAGTTCGACGATACACGCTTGCGATGTAGGGATTGCGGGGAGGGTGAGGAGCGTACCGTTGGGGACGGAGGTTACCGTGTAAGCAACTGATTTTGCGCGCTTAGCTGACGTCGTGGTGAAGCAGCGGATGTGATGCGCGGGACTACCCGGGCTAGAAGGCGTGTGCGCTACGAGGCGGATTGTCCACGCGCGAGATGAAGGGACGCTGGGATCGGAGGCTGGGTAGGTAGGTCCGATTTTGAGGACGCCCGTGGCTTGCTTGTATGTGATGGGAGTGTGGATGAAGCGGACGGTTTCGTCGGCCTGGGTAGTTTTCTGTGTCTGCATCGAAGGATGAGGCCGAGGAAACGAGTTGAAAGCCGCCGTCGTCGACTTGCGTGCCCTTGCCGTCGTCTTCGAGGAGGTCGAAGGAGCCGTCGGCGCCGACGACGAGGAGGATCTCGAGGGCTGGGGGGTTGGGGGAGCCGCTTTTGGGGCGCCATGCGGCGTCGAGAGGGAGGATGGCGCCTTCGGGGGCGAGGACAGGGGTCTGTGTGAGCGGTCGGTGGAGAGTGAGGTTACGATCGCCGTAGTATACAACACCGGTGAAGATGTCTGCGTAGCGACGGGGAGGGAGCCAGGCTTTTGTGGCGCCGAGGTGCGTGGTGCTGTCGCGGGGTTGGGTGATGGGTGCGACGAGTAGTTCGCTGCCGAAACGGTACTCGTTGGGGACTTGGTAGGCTTCATCGTGCTCCGGATAGTCCCAGTACAGCGGGCTGATGAGAGGCTCGTCGTTCAAGGCCGAGCGAGCGTTCATAGTGTACAGGTATGGGACCAGCCGGTGGCGGAGGCGTAGTGTATCTTCGATGATCTTGCAGGCCTCGTCGTTGTATCGCCAGGGTTCTCGCGAGTTGAAAGGGTTGACATCAGAATGCAGGCGAAGAATGGGCGACCAACACCCCAGCTGGACCCACCTCGCCGTCAGTTCATCGCTGTGGATGCCGCCAGTGTGGCCGCCAATGTCGTGACTACTCCACCAACCGTACCCAATATTCGATGCAGTCGCAGTAAATTCAGGCTGAAATTTCAGAGAATCCCACGTAATGTGGGTATCCCCTGAGAAGCCAACTTGATACCGCTGTGCACCTGGCCCACCAAAACGCGAGAAGATCAACGGTCGCTCATTGCCACGGCCGATATCTAGAAAATGGAAGTGATTCAGCACCCAAAGCGGGTCGACACCGGGAATCTTCGAGCCTTCGCCCTGCTGCCAGTCGATCCACCAGAAGTCAACGCCCCTGGCCTCATGCTGATGATGTACGATATCGAAATACGCATCCATGAACTTCTTGTCCGTGCAATCAATCAAACCGGACGGGCTCCTTGGACTCCGGGTCAATTCCCATGTACTTGGCTACCTCTCTGGGTACTGCTCTTCCCAGTGACGGATACCCAAGCGCAGGATGTACATTCAGCGACACCTTCATTCCACGATCATGCAGCTTCTTCATAAACTCGTCAGGATCTGGAAACAGATCTTTATTCCAAGTGTATCCAGTCCAGCCATCCTCGCCCGCGGGTATCTCCTTGCCAGCAATGACCAGATGCCAGTCCATATCAACCACGGCAACATTTATCGGCACGTCATCGTGTGAGTCCAAGTGGTCATGCAGCTCCAAATACTCTTTCTCATCGTACCGATGATAACGGCTCCACCAGTTCCCCATAGCATAGCATATCGCGGCAGCAGAGGTTGGCTTCCCGACACGGCGAAGTATGCCCGGATCGCTTCTCGGTAGTCGTGTCCATACAGGAAAACATACTCGTCGCTCCTCTGGCTCTTCTCATCCGGCCTGCGTGGCGCAATCCACCCATCGCTCTCAAACAGCATCGTATGCGTATCATCCAGCACAGCAAACCCCTCGCGCGACAACACGCCTGGTCCCAATGGCACACGTCCATCCGCCCCGTCCAACGTCCTCGCCGTTCCGCCCAAATTGGAATACTCCTGCCCATACGTATACTTGGAGGACACAGCACCTTTCAAGTGAATCACGAAGCTCTCGCCAGCAAACTTCTTCTTATTGTACACGACGTGGGAACCGCTTGGTCACTATCTCGAGCACATGGCCGCGGTCCCACACGTAAAAGTCGGGCACGGACAACTCGCGGTTCACCGCGAAGGTGGAGGCGCGGTCTTCGAATTGGCCGTCTTCGGCCCACTCGATGCGCAGCAGGCCGTCGGTCAGGACGGTGAAGCGGTACTTGTCGCCAGCGACAATGGCTTCGGGGTGCGCAACGGGACGCGTCTTGAAGTCGTAGCGGGCAGGACGCGACATGACGTGTGAGGGTCAGGCTCGAGAAGTGAATAGACCAACACGTTGTTTTCCACCCTCGGTCGACACCTAAGGAGGATCTCGCATGGTGGGGGAGGTGGAGACGGCGGGGAGATGGTCCTGTTTTGTATCGGGCTGGATTCGTGGAATGTGGGCGCCGTCCAAGCTTCGACGAGGGGCGCGTGTGCAGTGTGACCTCGGCCGCAGCGCCGAGCGAGTCAGGCGACATTGGAATGCGCATCTTCTGCTGGGGAAAAGAGTGTGCAGTATCGCGTCCAGGCGGAGGTGTTCACGCGCCCTGCGTCATTCGGTTGCTCTTGGTTTACTTTTAATCATGTTCCTGAATCTGGGGCGGGGTGGCTTCGGGCTACCATTTACGGCCAAGCACGCCGTGCACCCACACAGCAGCACCGGCAAACTTCTCCAGAATCCAGCGGTATCCAGAGGGGGGTAAATTCCATTTTGTTCACTAGGCGCGTATCTCTCTCCACAGGGGCGGACTCTACTGCGGGACTTGAAAGCCGTCCGGTGCCAATACGTTTGGCTCGAAGCGCGTGTTGGGGACGAAAGGGGGTGGCTAGCCAGTAAAACGGTAAGATGAGGGCGCGGCGCAGAAAGAAGCAGACCATAAATATAAAAGCAAAAGACCAAAATCATCACACCACAGAGAGGAACGGACGCTTAAGCCGGAAAAAAAAAGAACTTTTGTTTACTTTCAGGGTCCTCGGCTCCTTCCCTATCTACCTTATCGCTACTACCCTCCAACCTTCTATCACTCCTACCATGTGGTATGCAGCTTCCCTCCTCCATCCATATCTAGCAGGCGCATCACACATCACCAGTCTAGTCCACCTGACTGAAGACTGTCCACGGGTTTTTGCACCCACTCCCGTGCACAACACACCCAGGCATGGGTGCAGTACAGTACCGTACCACAAAAGTCTGATTGAGTACTCTGTGTCACCCCAGGATGCGCAATACCAAGGCCGCCGAGACGAGACCGGCATTGAACAGATAACATCGGACATGGTCTTTGAAGATTATAATAAAGGCACTTCGGTCATACACAGACAGACAACGATCAACAAACTAGCAAGACATCAGATCCATTTCAGGGTATCTCATCTATCCAATGTGTCTACACTAGTCTCGTGCATGCAACTACGTTGACCCCACCCTATGAGTGCACAAACGTCCTAAAGCGCAAACCATCGAAGCCCGTATACACATATGCAGAACGCCAACGCTTCAAATGCAGACCATGTATACACCACCTTTCGTCCAAAAGAGAGACGCTCATGCCTGGACACCTAGCCTGGAGGCGGGTTCCTCAAAATACAATCAGCACTAACAATGGAAAGCAGTCATCCCATCAAGACCCTACATGACAACACACTCACGATCTGGTCGGCCCCGCACCTTGCGCTTACCCTTGGCGGGTACTCCATCCAAATCCGGCTCCCGACTCTTACTTCGCAGTCGCTTCTTATCTTCCTTCTTCTCCTTTCTGCTCTTGCGACGCGACATTCCACTATCCTTGCTCGGCTTGGCATGACTGGTGTGAGGTTTTATCGTTTGTGTGCTCTCCGCACTGGGAGAAGCTTCATTGACGACAACAACGGCTTCGTCTGCAAGGCCGCTGTCCGTAACAACAAGTTTGTCTTTACTACCTCTACCAGTTAGTCTTGACAGCGTAAGTGATAATCGGTTCTCGCCGCTCTCGCTACTAGGACGACTCTTACTACCAGGCAGCCAGGTCTTCGATGAGTTGCGCCGTGATGCAGACAAAAAGCTCGATTTTTGCTCCTCTGAGGTGGGTTGAGGCCGACCTCGCACGGTATTTTGTGTGCCGTCGACCTCTTCGATAGCAATGGAGCTCCGGCGGTTGCTTGAGATGCTGTTACGACCCGGGGGCTCGGGATCATTGGTACCGTCAGCTTGTGGCGGATGCGTCTCAGCCGAGCTGACCTTTTCCCAATCCCCAATGTCAGTGTCGGTAGCGGTAGCATCGGTCTCGGTTGCTAGTGTCTCTCTTGAAGGAACTTCTGAGAGTGACACCGATTGAGCTTCGATATAGCTTGGAGGATCACCCCTGGATGCCAACTCCTCGTCTATGGGTTGTACTTGGTAGAATAGCAAATATGGCGACTCTTCTTGCAGGGCTTTGTATATATCTACTTCGATCACACGCGGGTTAGAAAGATCGTCGAATCGCAGCCAAGAATCTGCTTCCTCTTCTTGTCCAGTATGTGAGCTGCTTGAGGGATCCCAGGAGGAAGGTTTGTTCGCGCGGACGAGTGATATATAATGCCCAGAGTCCAGTGACACGCCTCGATGGCAAACTGCCGATTGGAGGACAAGTTTGAAGTTTCCGAATAAAGGTCCTTCTTGCAGTCGGTCGTCCGAGATGAAGTGCGGTAGGCCAATCTCAAGTGGTATATCGACATATGTATTGAGTCGCTTCGGTGTGCCATCCGGGAGCATCATGTAGCGTTTGAGACATATACCAAGAATAGGACGCCGGGTAGAAAAATGCGCCGCTACCTGCGCGTCCGTCTGGGGGACGTTATCGGTATACCAAGGAATGAGGCTGAAAAACTGCCAGGCGGGCATCAGGACTTCTTTTCTAAGGAGCGATGCCGACCTAGGCCGTCCTCCAGAGCTGTCGCCCAACATCTCTTTCAACTGTTTCTTCTCGTCATATCGGCCAACGTCGTCCGATGTATCGTGGACAGGGTACCTCTCGGTAAATATACTATCTCCTCGTCGGCGCCCTTGGAGCGGTTGAACAGGCGAAAGAGGAGAGGGAGGACCAAACGTACTTGGTGTGGCTACCAATAGAGTTTCCGGTGCTGGTAGCTCAACTGCTTCAATATGTAGAGCCTTGGCCTTCTCGCTATCGTTCGCGACAGAGTTGATCGAAGATAAGGTGTTCTGGCGTTGTAAGTAACGCTTGACCTCGATCCGGTTGTTGAAGTAATTCTCTAAACAGTCTTCGAGAGCGACACTTTGGCCTTCCTTTTCCCCGGCAGGCAGCGCCACTTCCAAAAGGCGTTCGTTGACAAACTTGTGGTCGTCTTCCCTGTCCTCCCGCCCAGGGTGATATATGTCCATCTTGAGGGTAAGCAGGGGCAGTTCCAGGGCGCCGGTAATGAAGGTGAAAGCCTCGGAGGCATCATGCTGGCGCACATCGGCAGCTTCTTCCCACCCGCACTTTGCCAATGCATCCTGAAGATGCTTTGTCTGGGCAATGTTAGGTTCTCAGTCGAGGCAGTCAGGAGTCGGCTTACAAAATCAACTCTGATGAGCCGGCCCGTCCGTAAGAGGTTCACCCATAGTCGCAGGATAGCGGCAAGCTGTTTCCTCGGCCCGTCATTGAACTCGTCATACAACATTGCCTCGAAGCTATCCAGACGGGCGAACATGGCAAATAGGAGCGCGTCCAGGTAGCATGTCACCATGTTCCGATTTATGGCACCGAGCATGGTGACGTTCGTGTCGAATTCCTTCAACTCGCCTTGGAGAGATGCGTTCACCAGAACAAGCAAGTCGTACGCTTCATCCAGTTGGTCGGGGCACCACGAGAGGGCATTTCTGATCTGCTCTTCCCCAAGAGCGGAGATGCCAGCACTCTGTAGGCGCTGGAGAAGGGTTTTGATCTACGCTGCTCAGCCAAGGAAGAGATGACTCTTGCACACGTGCACACCTTCTCGTCCACATCTTTCTTTGGAGGCTTCAGTTCGTCGTTGGTGAAGATTGTGGGCAGCTCGGGCGAGACGGTGGGCAGACTTTGGCGTGACTGTAGTGTCAAATGGTCAGAAGAGTCGGCAGTCGATACTCGAACATAGCACGAAGTGACATGTGCGGAGGGAGGCTTCTTGGATAAAGATAGGAGGCCGTCACCGACGAGCGACCTCATTGAAGAGGGTAGTGTGTAGCACAGCTGCTGCAGACAGGTGGACGCCCGCCGATGGTCCCTCACACCATCGTACACACTGCGTTCGGTGGCAGCGCGTAGCAAGTACGGCGAAGAATGCGGAGAATGAGAGGACGGGCGTACTTTACCGAGCGGGTGCTTCAGCGAGCGCTTCTCGTAGTGGTGCTTGTCCCGCCTGCTTAGGAGGCGCGAGACGCCGTTCATGTTGGTAGCCGAGGGAGGTGACGAGCATTCAGAAGGCGGCTGTGGCCGCAGAGGTCCAGTATGCGGCTCGGCGAGGGGCTGGTGCAGCGATGACGATGGCGGCGGGCGCACAGCTAGGCGGGCGGCCCAAGTGAATGGCAGGCTCCAGGCTCCGTGGGTGAAGGGGCAGCAGGGCGGCGGACGGGCTGGCTACATGGAAGGCTCGAGGGCCGCCGGCAGACACTCGGAGGGGACGGAAGAAGAGGAGGCGCGCAGAGCGGCCCGTTTGTTGTTGCGGCTCGCATCCATGGGTGGCCGTTGCCTCGGACGGTGGTCGAGGGCAGGCGCAAGCGTGCGGCTGCGGTCGCAGAGTGGGGGTCCGTGTGGATCGCCCGCATAGATGCCTGCACCATTCCCCAAAGATTTCGCGCCCGACGCCGACCTCCTCCCATCACCGATTCACCGTCCATCCCAATCCACCCCCATCCACCCCCTCCATGGTGCTGCGTGAGCTGCCGCTGCGCACCGCGTCGGCCCTCTGCAGGGACACGCGCCCTGCTGTGCACGCCGTCCAGCCCGCCCTCCGCCGCAATGCCTCCGCGGGAGCCCTCCAGCACGTCGAGGCCGCCTCCTCCTTTGACGTGCCGCCCCCGTCCGAGGACGTTGCGAAGACGTTCGACCCGATCGCGCGCAGCAGGCTGAGGCGCCAGGGCAACAAGCAGCTTCCGGCGAGCAGGTACATGGCCGCCACCCACTGCCAGGGGAAGCGCTGGGGCTGACGTTGTCTAGATACCAATACCGTCCGCCCAAGTACTACCGCGGTCCTCTGCACCCCCACCAGCCGCCGCCCGTGTCCAATCCCGCGTCGCGTCTCTTCCAGCCCGGCCCCTTCAGCTTGCCTCGGCTGGAACAGACGTACCAGAGCACCATCGCCGCCGACCTCCTCACGCTGACCTACCAGCACCTGCCCCCGGGATACAGGGCGCCCAAGATGGAGCAGCGACTGCGACAATGGACCGGCGATTCGCCATACTTCAAGAACCGACCGCTGAGACCGCCGCGAGGACGCGGTGAGGAACTGCGCCTACTAACTGCACCCCGAACCTTCCGCAACATACCAAAGATCACAAAGGTCACTCTCCACTCGTTTGTGCCTGCGGCTCAAGAAAACAGTGCCCATCTGCACGTTGCCGGTATGATAGTTCAGGCAATCAGCAACGTTCGCGCGGTAACGCACAAGGCCAGGCATAACGTGGTTGGGTGGGGGCTGCGCGAGGGCAGATACGTGGCCGTGACCTCAACCATGGAGCAGGAGGATGCACAGCACTTTTTAGCGAAGCTCGTGGACGTCTTGCTACCGCGCATCAAGGAATGGAAGGGAGTTCCGGGCTCGTCTGGAGACGGCGCTGGAAACATGACTTTTGGTCTCACCCCAGACCAAGTTGCTTTGTTCCCTGAGATCGAGATCAACTATGACGCGTAAGTCGATGCCGCCCACACACAATTACCAAGCTAATGTGTATCAGGTACCCACCGAAGATGATCCCGGGTATGCACATCACCATCCAGACCGATGCAACGAACAACAGGGATGCACGTCTGCTACTTCAAGCCATCGGCCTGCCCTTCTACGGGAAACTCAATGACTAGGTGTAGCATTTCCGCCGCTAGCTTGTACAAACATGTAACAAATGTCAGACGATTGTGTATAATGGATATAGATTTGCGCGCCGCAACAAAGAACCTTTTTCAACGGGCAATTGCCTTTGTTTCATTGAATATTCTTATGTTCTTCTTAATCTTAAAGCCTTGTTCCAAATTAGTACGACAATGCCTTTGTCTACGTCCATGTACAGTGTTTCGGTTGCGAACTTCGGCGTCTTGCGGACTTTAAGGTGCCCGCTCTTTCCCACTATCGTGCCTTCTTCAAATCACTTAGCAATCACTATCACAGCCATTCTCACTCTCCGTTTTCCTCGAAAATCAACCTTCCCTCGCGCACGTGCATTTTCTCGAGCCCAGTCTCAGCTTTCGTTCATTTTCTGTCGCAGCCCGCATCTGCATTTCAACCTCGCTGTCCCAGATGAAATTCGCACACCCCAGCGGCGCTCGACCTACCGGCGTCCGCAAACGCCACCCTATCCCCAGTCCATGCAGACCCAGATTCAACCTCCGCAGCCACAACAAATTCTTCTGGTACACCGGCCGCGACTCCGTCTCGCGCCTCGCCACCTCCTCCAACGGCAGCGTCCCCCAGCAAGTAAACGACTACATTTTCCACGCCTCGGCCTTCCACCGCGAGCCCTACCCTTCGACTTTCCCTCCCGGTGCGGTATGGCCGCCCCAACACCTCGAAGACGTCGTGTGCGCCCTCGGGTCCGAATTCGTCGACTGTTTGGGCGACAGGTGCTACACGGACGACATCTGCGAAGAGGCGGATTGCGGCCACACGCTCGAGGGGTGGAAGCGCGCGACGCAGGATTGGGAGTCGCACTTTGAGCTGCGGATGACGGCGGCGCGGGGCGTGGGCGTCGTGACGAAGCGGGCGGTCAAACGGGGCGAGTATCTGGGGTGGTACGCGGGGGAGCTGAAGACGCTGGATGGGGTCGGGGTCGATAGCGATTACCTCATGGAGCTTGAGATTGGGGCGATTGGCGAGACGGGGGCGTCGGCGTTTGAGTGCTCGGTGTATATTGATGGCGAGGAGGGGGGGAATTGGACGAGGTTTATTAATCATTCGTGTGAGCCGGATGCGGTGTTTCGGATTATGCGGGTGGGGAGGGTGAGGGTTATGGCGGTGCAGGCGGTGAGGGATGTGGGGGTCGGGGTGGAGTTGACGGTTAATTATGGGGATGAGTATTATGGGGCTGGGACGGTTAAGAAGTGTTGTTGTGGGACGGAGAAGTGTGTGGAGAAGGAGAGGGTGAGGAGGGAGGGGAGGGGGTTGGGGGAGCGGAGTGAGTTTAGGAAGAAGACTAAGGTTAAAAAGTGTAAGAGGGTGGCGGCGCCGCTGTTGGCTTAGGAGGCTGGATGGTTGGTGGGTTTGTATAGCTGGGTTTTTGGGGTTGAATTGATTAGCTTTATTGAAAGAACGCGGTGGTTTTGCTGGATTAGGTGGGCTGGGACGATGTATGGGTTGGTCATCATGACAGTTTGTTGTATGGATGCTGAACGACGAAATGCTGGTTGTGCAAATTGTGCGATCGAGAATCCTCTGTCGTCGTGTCCAACGCCATTCATCTGGCTGGTACATCTCTCACCGCAATTAGATCTATCTGTACGTAACCCCATGCTCGACATACCACTCACGAATTACACAATAACCATATATACGTCTCGCCCTGTATCTCCTCATCACCGTACGCAGACTGCGTACATATACCGCTCAATCGACTACGACAGGTCATACTATACCATAGCATCCCAAGATTACTTGATTGTGAATCAGAACCAGAACCAGCATGAACCAGTAGACTTACTTGGTAGAGCAAGGTTCCACAGTACAGCTTCGACAGTCAACATTAAAGAAGTTTCCTAGGTATTGGGTAGGTAAGGAAGGCCCTAAGTATCTATAGCGGTGCGAATATACGTAGGATATGTTTGACTTGAAGTAACATATGCATATACAATGCTGAAGAGTGCACGTAACGGTGTATTCATTATGCAGGATACTCATTTGGGTTTTCTCTGACCTATGTAGCCATATCCATGATGTAAAAGTGGAGTCTAGGCGGCCCTAAGCCCCCTTTCAACTGTGAGCAGCGCACTCAAAACCAGAGCAGTTTTCGTAAATAGACAATCCAATCCTGACCTCCGCCGTATTCCCTTACCTCTGGCTCTGGCCACGGTAGAGGAAGCGCCGCGGAGAGAAAGTTTCACCATCAGTGCCAATCGCTCTCGTTGGCGTGCTTGTACACGTGCTCAGCGCTCTTCTATGCGAACAAGTCTTCGGGCGTGGTTTTCAGCCACGAGTAGCGTATCTCTATCACGACCGCATTCCCTTACCGCCATGGTAGCGGAAGCGTAGTGGAGAGACCGTTCCACCGTCCATGCCAATCGCTCTCGTTGGCGTGCTTGGGAGCGTAGAAGGGTTTTCGGGCGTGATTCGGTTCGCCGGACGCTGATTCGGCGTTCGCTGGCCACTAGAGTGCGTGCAATGTTTCCAGTTCCAAGCTAGGAGGTGCATGTCCGGATGTCATGCACCAGATGCCTTGTTGTGTCTGGACCTTGAGTCACTGATTTTTTTCATTGGATCGTTGCTCTACTGAGCGCGGTTTGAGGAAGAACTTGGCAACAATGACTGAGGTGGGTTGTTCGTTTGCGTGCTACTATGTTGAGTCAAAGGGACTTGGGCAGTGAAGGGAGCGAGTCAAGCCACCAAAACCCACCCGTGATTATAAGGCTACACCATCTTTTCCTGCGCAGCAAGTGCATGCAACGCTTGTGTGGTCTGTCCTGCGTATCTCCATGCAGCACTCGAGCAGTCTGTCCTGTGTATTTCTATGCAAGGCCCGAGTAATCTACCCACCATATCTCACACAACACACCATCACTAACCCGCGCCCTTCACAGCTTCTCTACAGACACGCGAATATAGCCTACTTATATAAACCCACCTCCCTCTTTACTAAACACCCCATCCTTATTGTCACCGTACCATCCTCGCTCTCCCTCTCCCTCTCCACCAAGACCACCACTATACAGTCCGACCTCTTCTTCCCTCTCCAAAGCATTAAAATACTCTAGCGAGTAGTCAAAAACGAGAAACTGATTGATTAATAAGCAAAAGGCAAGGAAATAAAGAAAGTTAATCTTTCCCGAATACATACTACAACGCGCCCCACACCGCACAATACGGCGGCTAAACCATAGAACAATCAGTTAGTCATGGATGGCCAAGTTGACCACCCTCCCGGGCGCTGCAGCTACAGGACAAAATTCTGAGTACAGTTGGGATTGACTTGATACTGCTAATCCTGGGGTAATATTTTGTTGTATTTCTTTTTTTTTGTCCTGGTACTGTTACAGTTGTAGATAGGATATACGATGTGCCAAACGAATGCGGTTGGTGGTTGTTATCTACTGCGGGCTTAGGGTGGGTATACCGAGAGTAAAGCAGGCGTTATAGTTTGTTTAGTCCTCCTCCCTTATAATCTATATGGATTAAAGAAAGAAGAGACGTCATTCATGCGCTATGAAATTGTGAAGATATGTCCAAGGAACGACCGTCAATCTTTCAGCTACATCACTGATAATATCGTAGAGTCAACAGAATAAGGCTTACGAATCAGGATAACGAGCGTTAGGTAATATTCTCTATTTGCATGTGCTTGCAATGTAGCGTGTCGCCAGATGTGAAAGGAGTGCGAAACTTGTTGACAACGGCATACCTACGTACCGTACCTAGTACGCCCGCTCTATCATGGAGTCTTACGATCTGGCATCCAGCGCGACCTCGTGGCTTTCGTTACTTCTGTTCTTGATTGCTCGTAACATATGGTGGGGTGCATACGCTCAAAGTTGGGTTCATGCTGAGAATTGAGACGAATCGTCGTCATCGAGATCATCTGTAGCTGCAGGCGGTTCCTCTGGAAACTCAAACCTCCAGCCGTATAGTGCTTGCGCTCTTCGAAGGGGCTCCAAATGCGGCTCATAATGGCGGTCGTAGACTTGTCCGTCGTAATCGTAGATATTCGTCCAACCGTTCGACCTGTCCGGGTAATCTGGCTCTTCACTGGGATACTTTAGAGCAACAAAATCATGATCCGGGTGACAGAATTTGATTATTCCGCGTTGCTGCTTCATGGTATCGAGACATCTGGGAGTGATGAAATGCATGCAATCCCTGCAGACATAGATAACCCCTTTCTCCTTCCAATAGTTAGGCTTTCCGCAAACGGTGTTGCATCCGACGTGTTGTCGCTGAGGGTCGGAGGCTCTTTGTCGGAGAAGTGAAACACCTAGCTCATCGTTTCCAAGGGCTAGGCAAGCAAGTCCCCATGCAATTATTGACCCCGCAAAAGTGAGTTTGTTGTCACAAGAGCCACTTGTATAGCCATGGTGTTCCAGCAGAGTACCAATAGTTGCCTGCGCTTTATCCAAGTCTCCGGACAAACGGTGCCAATTGGTTGTGATAAGGCCCATTCGTAATTCCAATCTCCGAGATGTTTCTCTATCCTCGACGCTTCTAATAATCTTGTGTATACGAAGAGAATCAGGTGAGTTGAAACGCTCACTGGGTACTTCGGGCCTCGTGCGATCAAGTAACGCATCAATAATGGGTTCGTATTCGTCATGTTGTTGCCACATGGCTAGCGCTCGATCTTGCAATGTTGCATCGCCACTCTCATACCAGAAAATATGTGCTAGCGTCAGTTCTAGTTCTGATCGTTGACGGTCCGCTCGATCTAAATGCTGAAACATAAATTTCGGTCGTGGTGCATCCGATGTTGTAACAGATTCGATGATACGGGCTATAAACTGCCAGTTGCCGTCATGGTGAGCAGCGACCCGCAGCACGAAGGTGTCTTCCAGGTCAGCTATAGTATTGGTCCAGTACTGGAAACAGGTCTTATCTGGATTTCCGGGAACCAGTTTCTTGGCTATTGTCTTTAGGTACTCAACAAGGTAGCTTGGTTCCAAGTCGTTCATGGTTGCCGCGGTAAGGAAGTGCATGCCACGCGCGTCGTCTAACAGGCGGAGGTATGTGCGTTGTGCCCCTGTAAGATCCTGGAGAAGGAGCTGACATTTTGCGAGTATTGGGAGCATATCTTGCCAGTAGTAGGCTGTGTAAGATTCATCCTCGAAGAGTTCCAGACTTTTGACAATATTGAGGTATTTGTACGCTGTCGGGATATAATGCTCATCATCTTCATGTTCTCTCTCCAGCACTTTGTGTTGATAATACCACATTTCGTAGTAGCTCTGGGCGGCAAAGAACAAAGCCCACCAACTGTTAGACTCTGTCTTTAGTACAGTCTCGCAGGTTTCTAATACCCAACGATTTTCACTCTGCGTTTTGCCGTAAAACTCGACAAGCAACCGAGTGATCTCGCCCCAATGACATTCTGGAAGCCATTCGCATAGCCACTTGTAGGTCTTGTCCTACACACACGTCAGTGTTCTGTCAGAGGCAGGGCCATGAAACAAACTTACGGGGGGGCCAGTACCATGTGGCCTAAGCGCTATCATATCTCTAGTCTCCTCTGTTCCACGTGTGACCCATCGCAAAAGAAGTCGAACCGTGGCATATCGAAAAGGTTCCTCCTTACATATCTGCAACCATTTCCTTCTTTCAACATCATTGATACTGTCTGCCACGCCTGGTGTAGTCATCCAGTCAGAAACCTCCTTAGCAAACCGGTCACCTTTGATAAGAGCCTGCATACTCTTCGACCACTCAGGATCATTGATCCATGTGTCTATGAAGTATACATCGCGGAGAAGCTGTACAAGCCATAGCCCAATCTGAACCGCCTCTTCAGCTGTCGCCTGTTCTATCCGAGCGTCCGTGAGAAGCGTGACAATGTTCTGACGTGCCAGTAACCGCACATGGCCGACATGAGCAGAGTCGATTCCTTCACAAAGAACTTTCAAACCGACCCACAGGGCTAACACCTGGCTTTTTTCCTTATCGAAAGAGATGGATTCTTTATGTTGTCCGCGTTTCGACCTAAAGAACTCAGCGAACCCATACCTGTCGAACAATTCGCTGCCATGCGTTCCGAGAACGTTGGTAAGATTTGTCTGCACGATCTTTTCCAAGAGATCCAGCTCTTCGAGATCCGATCCAACAGCTCGTATGCCACGCTTGGCATATATTTCTTTTATGGTGTTATCGTCCACATGATACTCCGTAAGATAATCCTCCATCTCGTCGTATCTCCAGCTTACAGTATCTTGCGCCTCGATCACGAACAGGTGGTGATATTTTGTCTCAATTTGCCCTTTCAATGGCACGAGACGCGAGGCTCGGAGAATGATATCAACATACTGCTCCACGAGACTAATCTTAGGTCGATGGGTGTCATTCGAGAAGCTGGCCATGCAAGAGATGATAGTGTTGACTTCTAATATCTCATCCTGAGTTAACATCTGATTCAGAACTTCGATTTGACGCGTGATCTTGACTTTGATCGGCTCATTCACTTGCTCCAGTATTTCGTCCAGTTGCCTCAGGTTGACGCAACGCTCCAATTCACGAAACACAAGGTCGAGCCGAGAGAAGTCGTTCTGTATATTTCCACTGACGGTTTCAAATACTCGCTGTTGCTCCTGACGATTCCATAGTGAAGTATCCTGACGGAAGATCGGCATAGATGACAGACGCAATCTGACCAGCTTTTGAACATCTTCAAAGTTTGCGACGAGTTTTCCATGATCAAAGTCCGAGCCCAGTGAGATCTGAACAACTGTACTGGGATCTCGGAAGCCGCAGACACCCTGAGAGCTTCCGGTTATAAAGATCCGGGTTTGCAAACAGTTCAGGTCGGGACTTGATTGTCCCACGACCGGGGCTTCGATGCCGTCGACCACAAGGTAAAACACGGTGTCGAACTTCGGACTGTAGCCCGCGAATAGAATGTCCCACATCTGATCGCTGGTGTTTATGTTGAGATTCTTCCGCGAACAACCAAGCACAAATTCGTAGAAATCTGAGTTGGAGGTTGCAAGTTGCCACACCATAGACCGCAGTGCTCGATTCATTTGGGACAGACCGCCGTGACGAATGGAGTCTTCTTGGGCATAGAAGTACGCCAAGGCAATCTGCTTAGCAGTCTGTTGAGCAACCAGTGATTCTCGAAGATGTTCAACAACGGCGGAGGCCAAAAAAGTCTTGCCGCGACCGCGCTCTCCTGTAATCAATATGGTTGAAGAGCCACTTGTATTGACATCGCACCATCGAACGAAGTGTTCATTCCCCGTGAGAAGCCAGCTGCCGGTACCGGGGACGCGCTCTTCGTTTAGTTTGACCTGGCGGTCCCGTTCTGACTCGATGAGATTAATGTTTAGCCAGGACCGGATTGTATCATCTGATATCTTGCGTGACTCTTGTGTATCCAACCTGCTCAACATCTCGGCGTTGCTCTTGTCATACTCCAGCATCAGATCCATGTCACCCTTCATTACACGTATGTCGCGTGCCGCTTCAGAGAGGTCTTTGCCGATGACGGCGACTTGTATTCGGACTACATCCGATACACGAGTTTCCAGCGTAGCCAAAGCCTCGGTCATTCCACTATCTTCGCCGAAGAAAAAGACTTTTGCGAAGACTTTAGCTTTGCCACTTCGTGTCGTTAAACGAGTGGCAAGCGTCAAGATGGTCATAAAGTGTTCCAAGACACGATATATGTTGGGCCTCAGTCGCTTGTCCAATTTAGTCTGGGAGTCATTTTCGTCAAGATAGATACGTAACGTCTCCAGAAACACCGAAACGCGCTCGATCAAGGTTGTGAGGTCCTCGAATATCTTGCCGTATTTCTGTGTTGCCGTAATGACGAAGTTAAGTGCATTGAAGCATTGCTGGCTGCCCCCAAACGCGACGCTGGATGCGGATGCGAGAATGTCTCCGAAACGTTGGACACATGAAAGTACAGTCCGGACCACGGCTTTGGCTTTCGCTTTGGTATCCGGCGCAGCATCTTTGGGGTTGATGTGAGTAAGGACATCATCGATAGACAGAGTCTTCCGGCTGGTAAGATTAAGACGTGCTTCTTGCTCAAACCTGTTCACAACTTTCGCCCATGCATCATCAAGGTCGTCATCCACTGATATGACGCCTCCATGAGCCATTCTCTGTAGTCGATCAAAGACGGTTCAGGGCTCGTGAGGTGGGAGGTAGAATGATGGTAGCTGAGGGTATCCGACTCGGCTGAAAGAGCGAGCCATTTGGCCCCCACATCCAGTGGCGCGTAAGCGGCTGAGCCAAGAGCGAGCCATTTGGGCCCCCACATCCAGTGGCGCGTAAGCAGAGAAGGTACCCAGATATGGGGCTGCTTACCCCGTAAAGGTTTCAAGTGAAGGGTTAGGTTTGACTATAAACGGATATGATTGAATGAATGAATCAAGGGGAGGCAGGTACGCCGGGATCTCGCTCCAAAAAGCGCTGAGCCTGGCACGGCACGCATGAATCTGCTGCACCACATATATTCCTAACTATATATAGCTAGGCCTTAGCAATACCTTACTAGGTAAAATTTATATATAAAATACTATTACTATTACTTAGGTCTATAATTTACCTAATACATATTATATAATTATATAGTATTATTACTACTGCTATTACTAGTATTAATATATAATATATTCTATTAGTAGCCCGAACAGATTAGTCCGCTAGATAGTTATTCTTGGCAACTTTGAGGTCCCTTATAACTTATTATAGAACACTACTAATATTACTTTATAGTAACTTATAATAACCTACTATAACTTATAATATACTAAGTTACTATTTAATCTACTTTTTATATTATATAGCCTTTTTACATAGCTATAGTAGCCGCGCAAAGCTAAGAAGTCTTTCTTAGTAGTATAAACTTATAATAAGACTCCCTATAATATATAATATATTATCTACTATACTATATATAAGTAATATATAGTATACTTATTATAATTTATAGTAAAGTATACTATATCTTAAGTAGTACTTTATTTAATTTTTAGTTACTAAGTGCGTACTATTATAAGATAAAGTTAATCTATTATTTTTAGCCTTATAGTAACCTATAATAAAGTTACTCTAATTTACTATTAATACTATTTAAAAATAAGCTACTAAGGGTAATATCTAACTCCTTCTCTATCTTTTTATCTATTTAATAAGTTCTTATATTATGTCTAGGCTCTTTGCACCTTTTATAGTAGTGTTATATTAAGGAACCTACCTCTTTTTTACTACTACCTTACGCCCTTTTTAATAACTTTACCCTAATAGAAGGGCTTTTTACTTCTAAATCTACTCCCTAAGCAAAGCCTAGCGTCCTACCTTTCTTCTAAATACACTTTCTTTTACGTATTTTTTACTTTATTAGAACCTTAATTTGCTTCTTAAGTTTCTTAATATAGGTCTCTTAAAGTATACTATAGTAGAGTATAAGTTTAGCACTTTTTATAAGTTATAAGTAGCTTAATTTAATATTAGGTAGAGACTAAATAAAAAGAGTTGCGTATAAGCTTTAACTAGAATCTAAACTTAAGGGGATTACTTAGGGTCCTAGCTTACTATAGTATATTTAATAGAGTACTCTAAGGTAGAGTATAAATACGTATATTAAGGCAATCTACTACTACTAATATATTTAAAGAAATAAGCCTAAAGGCCTTAAAGGCTTTTTTATAGTTTTCTAGTATAAATATATTAAAAAACGCATTATAAAAGGCTAGTAAAAAGTCTTTTTTATTAATATAAAAGATGTGTTAGCGCGTTAAGTCCTATACGCGCTAGAAGTACTTTAGCTTTAGTAGCGCGAAATAGACTATATTAAGTAGCTAGAGAATATAAAATAAGTGCGCTAGTATATAAAGTGTTAGGATCTTTTATTCTAGATAATAATCCTTAAAATCCTAGAAGTAGTAGCTCTTATAGCTATCTAAAATAAGTAACCTTTATAACCCTATTATGCGCGGCCTTATATACGCGTTAAAGTGCTTTAACTATACAACTCTAGGCTTGTTATTAGTTTAGCTAGTCTTAGAGACTAAAAGCTTCTAATTATAGGAGATACTAGTCTTCTTATACTATACTAAGCTATAGACTTGCCCTTTATAAATAATAAAGGGTAGAGTAGTATACATAGCAGCGCAAATATTCTAAATTACTATAACCTACTTATAGTTATCTAGCTAAATAAGCGTAGGTTAAGAATATCTTTCTAAACTAGTTATAACCTTTATTAAGCTAATAACTTTTATCTAGAAGCCTATTTTATTAAAGTTATAGATATCTTTATCCTATACTCTATACTTAGCTTTTTTATATCCTCTACTAGCTAAAACTATATCTATATTATAACCTCTAGGTCTTTCTATTATATCCTTCATTAGTGCTTTGCTTAATTAAAAGCTATTTTAAGCTTAGGTACACGCTTTACAAAGCGCTAAGTCTAGTATTATCCTATAGAGTTTCTATGCCACATAGCTAGTAGTTTATTAGCTATATCTTCTACCTTACCTAGCTAGGGTGCAAATTCTTGCAAATTTAGGTTAAGGATATACTATATAAGCGTCTGTTCTTTAGTTATAGTAAGCTTTGCTATGCCTAATTATATATCTACTTAGGCGGTAATTTTATTAATTTAATTGCTTAGTGTAGACTTTAGGACATTATATGCTATAGTAGCGCGTTATAGACTTAAAATTTGCTTTATTCTAATAGGCGTAAAGGGCAAGCTTAATTCTGCCTTCTTAATTAGATAATAACGTGTTGTGTTATTAAGACATTATAATTTATAGTAAAGTGTTATAGTTTTAGCAAAAACTGTCTAGCGGACTAATCTATCTAGGCTACTAATAGAATATGTTATATGTAAATTATATTAAATTATTAACTATATACCTAGTAATAATACTACCTTATAGTATCTACCTATTAGCACCTAGGTATTATATGTGTGGCGTTAAATTAACTACCTAGGGGTAGCACGACAAAGGCTTTCATCTTAAATAACATAACAAAAAAAACAGAGCCCCCTGCTTAGTAATCAAAAAAAAGCGTGAAAAGGTGGTCACAAAAATGCGCGTTCGAACTGCTAAGCGAGCTTGGCGGTCTTGGCGCGGGGCTGCTCCCACAAGCAAAATTTTCACGAAGAGGCCACTTGGAACTTTGGGGGAGGGATAAAATGGCTTCGGCGCTGCCACGCTGCAGTCATCCATCCTTCCTCCAGGTATTATATAGTAATTAAAAATAACTATTAAATATGTATTATATATATGAATCTAGGTTACTAAGCTATTCTTTAAGGCCTAGCTATATATAGTTAAGAATACGTGCGGTACAGCAGATCAATGCGTGCGGTGCAGGCCCAGCCGCCAAAAAGCTAGGATGCGCATTCAGCCGTGGTAGCAGTTCCATCACAGCTTCGACACCCTAGTCAGTAGCAGTCGTCCAACATATCGCCAAAGCCAACACTATCAAAAAGCGATAAAATACGATCACAAACAAGGATTTTGAGCACTGGAGACTGGAGCAATGTGGTGTTCTTGTTTACGGTTCGAAGTGGGGTAAGTGTGAAGCTTCGTCTCAACCCTTGGCTCGGCTGTACCTGCCTAGTGACAAGAATGCCCATATATTTGGTAGTCTCATGTCTGGCCACTCGTATACTGGAAAAGCATCCAGCGCACGCAACGCTCAGAGGCCGAACATGAAACAAACGCAGTATCAAGAGAGAGAACGAGAACGCGAGAGAATCATTGCATTAAGCTGAAAGGCATAAATTGAAGGGGTATACTGCGATCACAACGCATCCCCGGATAGTTCCTCTGCCAAACCCTCCAACTCTTCCTGGCGGAAAGGCACCCACAGCCTCTCCGTGCCCATAGCATCCTTCCTGCTCTCGATCATCTGATGGTCGTGGAATTCCTTCAAGAGGGTGCGGAACCCTACTTCGCTCGAGCAGACGAATTCCTCTACAGCCTTGTGGTATAGGACGCGGTATTCGACTCCTTGCGCAGCTTCCGATACGCTACTTTTGGTCGGTGCATTCTTTTTGCTCTTCGGAGTTGCGGTGGCATCGGCATCGTCGACTTCGCCGCCGTCCATGAGAAGCAAGGCCAGCTGCTCAGTGACCAGGATTCGGAAGAGCGATCTCGCGTTTTCGGGAAGCGAACGCAAAAAAACAAAACCAATCCCGTCACGACCACCAACCCTTCTACCACTGCGCCCGAGAAGCTCGTTGACCGTCTCCACTACGTCTATTTCAGCGTCGTAGGGCGCAAAGGTTGTCGCATCGTGAAACAGGAATTTATACTGCGTTCGTAACCCTACATCCCACAGTAATGGAAAGTTCGGTGTGTCGGCTGTGCAAACTAGTGTTGATGGAAGAATGCGCCGCTAAAGTAGCAAGCAGTGCCGGTGCCGAAGACTTGCGAAGGTTTGGCGAATCAATCGAATTGATGACAACCAGAATGGGATGCGGTGGCGGGTCTCGTGATAAGCTGTCCAGTATGTAGGTCAACAGTGCCGAGGGCTGGTGTTGGGCACCTTCGCATTGTGGGGGATGGTAGCAGATGCGACTGTGGTAAGGATCTCTTTGAGCGTTGTGCCCGGCGTGTAGCCATTGGCAACAACAATTTCGGAGTTTTCTTCGTCTTCGTCCCTCTGTATGTGGATTTGGCTAAAAGGTGACGATACACACGTGCCGTGAGCTCTTCAGTGATGGGGCGTTTTGAACCGTATCCGTAAAGGCATATGTTGTAGCCTTCTTCCAGCTCAAATATCCACTGGTCGTATGCTCGGCTGTGCAGCTCCAAGAGAGGAAGTCCTTTTCCGGCTCATGGCGATCCACGCACGACTGCATTGCCTGGAAATACTCATCGTGGTTAAGCAGGCTCTGAGAGGACAGTGTGTTGCTGGACGTCTTGGTACCGCCCCGCCCGGCGGTTCTGCCAGAAGTAATCCTCGTGCGGGGGTAGCTCAGTGGGCGGCGTTGGCGAGCGCTGTTTTCTCGCCTTCTGGTTCTTTCCAGAGCCCTTCGGTCGTCCTGGTCCACGCTTGGACGGCGTGTCTGGCACAGGGATGGCTTCTTGGATGCCCGTCTCGGTGCCGTCCTGCTCCTCGTTCTCTCCTCGTCGCTCAGGATCTGCTCGGCGAGTGTCTCCTCTTCGCTGTCTGCGCCATTGATTGTGCGGTCGATGAGCTTGCGGTTGCTTTTGCGGCGCGCGCTGCGGTCAGCGTTGCGAACGAGGGTCGGGGTGCCGGTCGGGGATTCGTCGATGGCTGCTTTCGTGGGCGTCGCGAAAAGCAGACGACGGTTCGATCGCGGAGTGTTCGCACTGATGCCACCATTCGCAAGCCCCGTCTTCTTCAAGATGGACCTGGGAGTTCCGTTTTCGGCCGCCAGCCCTCTGCCTCTCCTGGACGGCGTCTGCGCTTCCAGCTCGCTGACACTGTCCTCCTCTTCGACTTGGGCCCGTAGTTTCCGTGGGCTCGCATTTTCGACATCGTCGCCGCTTCTTTTTCGTTTTGCGCTCACCATGTCTTGTGCATGAGCCCTGCTGCGGCGTGTCGAAGAATGACGCGAACACGGAAACGAAATCGCGTCCTGGACGGCCTTACCCGTTATAGCTTAGCGTCCTGGCTCCTCACGTGAGGCGACCTTCACCTGGGTACACCTCTAGGAACTTGCCGGGCTTCACCATCGCTATACCCCAAATCCCCACACATGTACTTGCTCACTTCCTCGGAGGCCCGTCACGATGACACGCCGCAAGTCGGCACACACATCCGCTCTATCCTTTGCGCAAGGCATACTCCCTCTAGTCATGCCGTCCGGTAAAGACCATTGAGACGTGCTTCGAGTCGCGAGCCCACAGTTCTTTTCTTGCCTAACAACCGCGCCGCTTTGCAGTTCGCATTCGGCTGCCCCAACCGTCTAGCATTCGGCTCTCCATCAAACAAGAAGCTGCCGAGGCCCATTTGTCGTGTGCGACCGCTGCCGAATCACCTTCCCAGTCGGGCCACACAATCAAGCAATTTCTTTCGGATGAGGCGTCCACTCTAAGACTCTTACGTCTTCTTGAACAGAGCCGACAAGACCCGTTATCTTGGCGCGTAGTTTGGTCGCTCTGCTCAAAAAACTTCTTCAAGAAAAATCCACAAAACATCAAACATTTCCCCAGTTAACGGATTCGCCTGAGGGATCGGCATTGTCAAAGCACTTGAGCGTAGGTACATTCACCAGCAGATGCTTCTGAGTGGCTGGGGGGAGCAGTAGAGCACCCACATGCTGCCCACATTTACCAGGTTCGGCATCGGAAAAGGTTCGGCCAAGCATCGTTCAACGTCACTTCCGTTCGCTTGGCCCCAAGAGCCGCAGCCTCTCCCGCCATCCCCAGTTTTTACCAGGGTGTGGCTCCCAACCGGTCCCAACGTTGGCACACAAAACGGGCATCCCGAAAAAGCTTGGGTTGGAATCTGCCTCTTCTCATCAAACTTCCACACACCGCTTGCTCTTACCACATGCAAGCGTGGTTCAGGGTCCACACTTCCACTTCATGTGGAGGACTCCGGTCAAATTCTCACCTCAATGACGTCGCTGAGTCCGTACCGTGGAACCGCTTCTTCGGATGCAACCTGCAGCTCCGACTGGGATGGCAGCAGTTGCGCCGAACATGGGGTCCTAGGGAAGGTTGGGCACGAGTAGATAAAGACCCTGACCCCCCTCAGATCTCAGCTCATCACGCCCGCGGTCTCAGTGATTGATCAGCATCGCATCGTGTGCAACTTTGATTATTCGTCTTGACTTGGACTGGCTGAATCCAGAAGCAACATGCCTTCCGACAAACCTTCCGAAGCCTCGATGGGCGGGAGGAACGACATCGCAAATGGATCAATACCAACCTTCATGGGCCTGTGCGACCGAAAACTTCGCCTGGCCGTGTCTGTCGTGGCCACGACCGGTTTCCTACTATTTGGGTACGACCAAGGTGTCATGAGTGGTATCATCTCAGCCGACCCGTTTATGGAATACTTTCCTGAGACGCACGACAACGCTACATGGCAGGGCTTTGTGACGGCCATTTACGAAATCGGATGTCTTCTCGGAGCGATCGGTATTCTGATCTGGGGCGATGCCCTAGGTCGTCGTCGGTCCATGATGGGCGGCGGTGCACTTGTCATGATTCTCGGTGTTATCATCCAGGTTTCGGCCATCAAAGGGTCTAGCGCGACTGTGCAGTTCATCATCGGTCGTGTGGTTACTGGCGTGGGCAACGGAATGAACACATCGACTATACCCACGTATCAAGCCGAATGTTCCAGCTCCGCGAACCGTGGACTCTTGATCTGTATCGAGGGTGGAGTCATCGCTTTTGGTACACTTATCGCGTACTGGGTGGACTACGGCTGTGCCAACGGCCCTGCGCAGTTTCTCATGGCGGTACGTTTTCTTGACGACCATGTTTTACATTAGTCTAACTTGACCAAGTTTCCCGATCGCCTTCCAAGTTGTCTTTGGGTTCGTTGTGCTCCTCGGGCCTCTCTGGCTACCAGAGTCGCCTCGCTGGTTGCTCACCAAAGACCGAACGGATGAAGCCACCAAGGTCATTGCGGCACTTCGTGGTCTTCCTACGGATCACGAGGAGACTACGTTGCAAGTGAACATCATCGTGGACAGTATCCGCGCCTCGGGCCACAAGGGCGGCATCACTCCGTTCAGTGCCCTTTTCTCTGGGGGCAAGACTCAACATTTCAGGCGTATGATGCTTGGCGTGTCAGCACAGATTTTCCAGCAGATTGGTGTATGTATGCTACGAGCGCCCAGGCTACATGAAACTAACAGACTAGGGCTGCAACGCTGTCATCTACTTCTTCCCCCTTCTCTTTGAGAACTCGATCGGCGAGACCAAGCAAATGTCCCTTCTTCTTGGTGGCGTCAACATGATCGTCTACAGCATCTTCGCTACCACGTCCTGGTTTTTATCATCGAGCGAACGGGCCGTCGTAAGCTTTTCCTGATTGGCACCGTGGGCCAATGCTTGTCCATGGTGCTAGTCTTTGCTTGTCTTATCCCCGGTACGGAAGCGGCAGCCAAGGGTGCTGCCGTCGGCTTCTTCACGTACATTGCGTTTTTCGGTGCAACATGGCTTCCGTTGCCATGGTTGTACCCGGCCGAAGTCAACCCGCTCAAGACGCGTGCAAAGGCCAACGCCGTGTCGACATGCTCCAACTGGCTCTTCAACTTCACCGTGGTGATGCTTACGCCGATTATGCTGGACAAGATCACGTGGGGAACCTATCTCGTCTTCGCGTGCATCAACGCCAGCTTCTTCCCCGTCATCTACTTCTTCTACCCAGAGACGAAGAAGCGCAGCCTGGAAGAGATTGATCTCATCTTCGCCAAGGGTTTCCTCGAGAACATGACGTACGTGCGTGCAGCCAAGGAGCTGCCGATGCTGGACGACCGCGGCGTTGCGGAGATGGCGCGCAACTACGGGTTTGTGGAGAGCGACGAGGAGGAGGCACGGTTCGGCGAGAAGGGGGGCGAGCTCGCACAGAACACGAACGGGGTGATGGCGTAGGTTTGGCAGGGAAAAGAGCGTGGGTTGGGAGGGTGATGGGGGAGTATAGCATAGTAAGGTCTTCGATGCAGACCTGTTAAGTACTTTGTTAAGTTTTACGCAGTGTATAGTTTAAAGTTAATAATTGTATTAATTATTTAAAGTTGCTCCCTCTACTACTAGTCTAGTATATCTTAGATCTACCTTTTATTCTATATATAGATCTTTACTTTAACACCTCTCTCTTTATTATTAAGCTTATAGTTCTTATCCTTCTTAATAATAGTAGTAAGGGCAGCCTTTTGCCTCTAGATATATGCGTAATTAATACCTTAGTAATTAATTACTTACTACCCTTATAAAAGATACTATAAGTAAGAAAAGTTAAACTTATAGGTTTACTTTACTAAAATCTTAAAGTGTAGCTCTAGTAGCTAAAGGGCCTAGGTATTAGTAATACTATATACTTTTACTCTTTTACTTATAATCTAACTTCTTTTAGTATAGTAGTTATTAAAGTAAGGGAGTTAAAAGATATAGGTTTAAGAGTTACTTATGCTACTATAGTATATTAATAGAGCTATAATAGTTTTATTAATAAAAGAGATTAAGGTTACTGTATTAGTTATAGATTGCCTTTATAGTAGGTTATAATAAGAATAAAACACTAGCTTTTATTCTACTTTTTTTATTACTACCTTTTAATAGGCTATTATTTTATTCTTTAGAGCTCTATAGTTAAATAGTAACTTTAATATTACTATTCTATAGTTTGCTATTATATAATCTACTCTTATAATTATTATGTTATTCTTTAGCTCCCTACTATAGCTAATCTTAATTACGACGCCTTTTTTTATATACTTTAGCTATTAAGTCTTATAATCTATAAAAGGTTAATATATTCTATTAGTAGCCCGGACAAATTAGTCCGCTAGATAGTTTTTGCTAAGACTATAACACTTTACTATAAATTATAATATCTTAATAATATAATGTATTATTATCTAATTAAGAAGGTAGAATTAAGCTTGCCCTTTACGCCTATTAGAATAAGCAAATTTTAAGCTTATAACACGCTACTATAGTATATAATATTCCCTTCTAGGCAAGAGTATAAACTGCCTCTACTTATTTAGTTTTTAAGTGGCCTTACTATATTTAATTACTACTTTTTTTTAATGCGTTATAGCGCCTACGTAATATTATATAATATTATATAATATTACGTTATATACGCGCTAAGCCCTAGAACCTAGAGCGCGTTAAAGTTTTACTAATATTTTTCCCTTAGCTTTTAAGATAATAAACTTATAATAATAACACCCTAACTTACTTACCTACTTACTATCTTACTAGATAATAGATAACCTACTATACATACACTCTACTACTACTATAATATATAATAAATTACGCGCGCGCTACCTACTCCTAATACTAAATAGCACTATATTGTCCTTTACTAACAACCTATTAATCTCTAGAATACTTTCCTAGTGTTAACTTTACTCTACCTATCTTCTATAGAAATTCTATAGTATAAGCGCGTACCTATATATATATATATGCCTAACATCTCTTATAGTCACTCTATATAAATCTTACCCTAGAAATTATACTATAGCTTCTTTAGGTTATATAGCCTTATATTGTTCTTTTAGAGCCTCTTATAATCTTTGCCTCTCCTCTTCTACTGTCTTTAAAAATATATCTAGTAACCCTTATTAATATAGCTAAGCATAAGGCAGCTAAACTAGTAAAGAGCAAGCTATAAGTTAAAATCTACAGTTCTATAGTTATTATTACTGTAGAATAAACTAGCTAAGGCAATTTATTCGCCGCATAACTTATATTATACTACTATATTATTAGTAATATTAGGAGGCGTTTAACCTTTACTATACTAATTATAGTTATCTCTATTATTATTATCTTTCTTATTATACACGTATAGACGTGTAACTGCCTACCTAGTAGTAATAGCGTTATTAGGGTAGAGGATAGTTATATTAGATTATAACCTTAAGATCTTATATAAAGATTAAATATACTATATAAGAATAGAGTTGTATAAGAATAGATAAAGACTTAATTTATATCTAGTTACAGATTATTATACTTTATATATAGGCAACTGCGTTATATTATTATTATTAACTTTAGTATCTATAGACTATAGTATAGCTTATAATTAACTTTATAAGGGGGCCGGCTAATTTGCATATGCTTAATAGTGTTTCTAAATAGTTACAAAACTAGTCTTATTGCTTTACCTTAATTTATAGCGTTTTTTAGCACACCTATAGCTTTCTCTTATAGTGTTATACTGTGTATAGAATATGCGTAAAGTATTCTTTATAATAGTATATAATATTCTAAAGTCTACACTAAGTAATTAAATTAATAAAATTACTATCTAAGTAAATACATAATTAGGTATAGCAAAGCTTATTATAACTAAAGAGTAGACGCTTATATATTATATCCTTAACCTAAACTTATTAGAATTTGCATCCTAGCTAGGTAAAGTAAAAGATATAGCTAATAAACTATACTATCTGCGTAGTATAAAGACTCTATAGGATAATACTAGGCTTAGCGCTTTATAAAGCGCGTACCTAAGCTTATAATAGCTTTTAATTAAGTAAAGAACTAATAGAGAATATAATAGAAAGACCTAAAGATTATAAATATATAGTTTTAGCTAGTAGAAAATACAAAAGCTAAGTATAGAGTATAGGATATAGATATCTATAACTTAAATAAGATATGCTTCTAAATAGAAGTTATTAGCTTAATAAAGATTATAACTAGTTTAAAAAGATATTGTTAATTTATACTTTTTAGCTAGGTAATTATAAGTAAGTTATAGTAATTTAAAGTATTTGCGCTACTAGATATACTACTTTACTCTTTATTATCTATAAAGGGCAAGTCTATATCTTAGCGTAGTATAAGAAGACTAGTATCCCTATAACTAGAAGCTCTTAGTCTCTAAGACTAGCTAAACTAATAATAAGCTTAGAGTTACGTAATTAAAGCACTTTAACGCGTATACAAGGCTGTGTATAGTAGAGTTTATAAAGGTTACTTATTCTAAATAGCTATAAGAGCTACGACTCCTAAAATTTTAAAAATTATTATCTAGAATAAAAGATTCTAACACTCTATATATACTAGCACACTTATTTTATATCCTCTAGCCGCTTAATATAGTCTATTTTACACTACTAAAGCTAAAGTACTCCTAGCGTATATAGAACTTAGCGCGCTAACACATCTTTTATTTTAATAAAAGGCTTTTTACTAGCCTTTTATAATATATTTTTTAATATATTTATACTAAAAAACTATACGAAAGCCTTTAAGGCCTTTAGGCTTGTTTTTTTTAAATATATTAGTAGTAGTAGATCGCCTTAATATGCGTATTCACGCTCTACCTTAGGGTACCCTACTAGATACACTATAGCAAGCTAGAACTTTAAGTAATATTTTTAAGTTTAGGTCCTAGTTAAAGCTTATACGCAACTTTTTTATTTAGTTTTTACCTAATACTAAATTAAGCTACTTATAGCTTATAAAAGGTGCTAAACTTATATTCTACTATAGTGTACTTTAAAAGACCTATATTAAGAAACTTAAAAAGTAAATTAAGGTTCTAATAAAGTAAAAAAACGCGTAAAAGAAAGCGCATTTAAAAAGATAGAACACTAAGCTTTACTTAGAAAGTAGATATAGAAGTAAAAAGCTTTTCTATTAAAGTAAAGTTATTAAAAAGGGGGTAAGGTAGTAGTAAGAAAGAGGCAGGTTCCTTAATATAACACTATTATAGAAAGTATAAAGAGTCTAGATATAACGCAAGGACCTATTAAATAAATAAATAAATAAAGAAGAAGTTAGATATTACTCTTAGTAGCTTATTTTTAAATAGTGTTAATAGTAAATTAGAGTAATTTTATTATAGGTTACTATAAGGCTAAAAATAATAGGTTAACTTTATTTTATAATAGTATATACTTAGTAACTAAAAAGTAGATAAAGTACTACTTAAGATATAGTATACTTTACTATAAATTATAATAAGTATATTATATATTATCTATATATAGTATAGTAGATAATATATTATATATTATAAAGAGTCTTATTATAAGTTTATACTACTAAGAAAGACTCTTTAGCTTTGCGCGGCTACTATAGCTACGTAAAGAGGCTATATAATATAAAAAATAAATTAAATAGTAACTTAGTATAATGTACTTTACACTCGAGTTAATTATTCTATTAAGTTAATTACTTTGCCAAGACCCTACTAAGTTCTATACTATTATAATATATAGTAGAGAGTTAATATAAACTATTTTTAATAGTCTAAATAGGCTAATCTATTTAGAATCTACTTCTATAGGTTGCCTATAGATTATTTTATTATGCCTAGGCTTGCCGAAGCGTCTATAGCGCCGTTAAGCAGATTTGCCTCTATTAGCGCGCACTCTCTTCTTTGCCTTTTACCTATTTACTGCGCGCCCCAAACTTCTTTAGAGTGGCTAGCCGCTAGCCCTCTTTAGCTATAAGGACTCCTTTACGCTGTACTTGCTTTCTTTTATATAATTTATATTGCGTAGCGGCCTTATTAGTAGCTTTAAAGTTTAGTGTTACGTTTAGTTATTAACACTAAAGAATACCCTATTAGCTTAGCGCGCCTTTAATAAGATTTTTCACCACCTTAACTATATAAGTTAGGGAACTATCTATATGCCTTTAAATCCTCTACTTAAACTAGCGTTAATTGCGACCTAAGTTCTATACTATTTTGCGAAGTTTGCAACTTCTATATATTATCGCGAATAGTATAAAGTGGAGGTGTATATAGGCGGATATTAAGCTGCAATATTATAACTTTTAGGTTATAGGGCACTAGGCTAGCACCTTAAAAGCCTTCTTTAATATTACTTTTAGTAATTAAAGCCTTAAAAGTAGTAATAAAGTAAGATAGAAACTCGATTTTAGTGATGTGCGTAATGTGGTTGCGCATTAGATTCTTAGCTTAGCGCTTATACGCCTTCTTTAACAGCGTAAAACAACCTATATTAAGTGGCTGTAAGAGGTGCGACGAATGTAGAGGCATATAGAGAGTAATAATATTACTCTTTTTATAGTAATTTTGGAATTTAAGCGAGTTATAACTTTTATAATTATTAATAATAAGTAAATACGCTCTACTAGTAGTATGCCTCTTTATATACTTATTAAAGTGCTTTAGCTATTATAGACTAAGCTTATTTATTATCTAGTTGTTCTTAGAGACTATAATAACCTAATTATAAGGTAGATTCTTCTCCTTATACTAGGCGGGAGAGGTAGTGCTTGCCCCTAAAGATAATAAAGGGTGGGATCTACCACCCTATTACGTTAATGCCTTAGATAACTGTTGTCTACTTCCTATTGCCCTGCTACACCTACTTTGGCTATCCTTAATGCTTAGAGCCTGTAACTATTGCTTTAGTTAATATTATGCCTATTATAAAGCTAGACTTGTCGAAATTATAGGTGTCCTTATCTAGAATACTATACTTGGCCTTTATATTCTCTATAAGCCAAATCTAGCCTTATATTACCTTAGAATTCTTCTAGAGAGCTTTCTTATAGTTGTACTTTCAATTAAACTTAACTTAAGGCTTTGGCTAGCGCTTAATAAAGTTATAAGGCTACCTCTAGCCAACTAGCTTATAGTGGCGTGCAGCTAGTAAAGAATTAGCTATATTTTTTATAGTATTAAGCTGGGGTAGAAATCCTCGCGCGTTTAGGTCGAGTATATACTGTATAATTACCTACTTCTTTCTTATAGTAAGTCTTATTTAATTAAGTGCGTAGTTTACGTCTAAACGTCTTTTTAGCATATTAGTTACTAAGTGTATTTTAAGAGACGTTATAGAGGGCTATAGTATATTGCTAAGAGAGTATTATGTCTTATTTAATAGCCTAGATTATAAGCTATATACGCGCTTCTTTTAACGCTAGTAGTTTATTATGTAGTTAAAGTATCGCGTTGTACTATTACTAATAGTATATTTTAGTAGGGTCTTGGCAAAGTAATTAACTTAATAGAATAATTAACTTAAGTGTAAAGTACGTTATTATAAGTTATAGTATACTTTGCACTCGAGCTAATTATTCTATTAAGTTAATTACTTTGCTAAGACTCTACTAAAACGTATTATTAGTAATAGTATAATGTAATGCCTTAACTATATAATAAACCACTAGTTGTTAAAAGAAGCGCGTATATAGCTTACAATCTAGGCTATTAAATAAAACGCGACACTTTCTTAGCAATGCGCTGTAGCCCTCTATAACGTCTCTTAAAGTATACTTAGCAACTAACGCGCTAGAAATATATTTAGACGCGACTATGCACCTAATAAAATAAGACTTACTATAACAGAGGAGTAGGTAATTATAGCATATACTTAATCTAGACGCGCGAGAATTTTCGCCCCAGCTTAATGCTATAAAAATATGGCTAATTCTTTACTAGCTGCACGCCACTATAAGCTAGTTAGCCAGAGGTGGCCTTATAACTTTGTTAAGCGCTAGCTAAAGCTTTAAGTTAAGTTTAATTAAAAGTACAACTATAAAAGAGCCCTTTAGAAGGATCCTAAGGTAATATAAGGCTAGTTCTAGCTTGTAGAGAATATAAAGGCTAAGTATAGTATTCTAGATAAGGACACCTATAATTTCGACAAGTCTAGCTTTATAATAGGCATAATATTAACTAAAGCAATAGTTATAGGCTCTAAGCATTAAGGATAGCCAAAGTAGGTGTAGTAGGGCAATAGGAAGTAGACAACAGTTATCTAAGGCATTAACGTAATAGGGTGGTAGATCCCACCCTTTATTATCTTTAGGGGCAAGCACTACCTCCCCGCCTAGTATAAGGAGAAGAATCTACCTTATAATTAGGTTATTACAGTCTCTAAGAATAGCTAGATAATAAATAAGCTTAGTCTATAATAGCTAAAGCACTTTAATAAGTGTATAAAGAGGCGTACTACTAGTAGAGTACGTTTACTTATTATTAATAGCTATAAAAGTTATAACTTACTTAAATTTTAGGATTACTATAAAAAGAATAATATTATTACTCTTTATATGCCTCTATATTTGTCGCACCTCTTATAGCCACTTAATATAGGTTATTTTGCGCTATTAAAGAAGGCGTATATAGGCGCTAAGCCAAGAATTTAATACGTAACCACATTACGCATATTACTAAAATTAAGTTTCTACCTTACTTTATTACTGCTTTTAAGGCTTTAATTACTAAAAGTAATATTAAAGAAGGCTTTTAAGGTGCTAGCCTAGTGCTCTATAATCTACAAGTTGTAATATTGCAGCTTAACGTCCGCCTACGTACGTCTCGACTTTGTACTATTCGCGATAGTGTATATAGAAGTTATAAACTTTGCGAAATAGTATAGAACTTAGGTCGCAATTAACGCTAGTTAAGTAGAGAATTTAAAGATATGTAGATTATTCCCTAACTTATATAGTTAAGGTGGTAAAAAAGCTTATTAAAGGCGCTAAGCTAATAGGGTATTCTTTAGTGTTAATAACTAAACGCAACGCTAAACTTTAAGCTACTAATAAGGCTGCCACGCAATATAAATTGTATAAAAGAAAGCGAGTATAGCGTAAAGGAGTCCTTATAGCTAAAGAGGGCTAGCGGCTAGCCACTCTAAAGGAGTTTAGGGCGCGTAGTAATAGGCAAAAGGCGAAGAAGAGAATACGCACTAATAGAGGCGAATTTGCTTAATAGCACTATAGACGCTGTAGCAAGCCTAGGCATAATAAAATAACTTATAGGCAGCCTATAGAAGTAAATTCTAAATAAATTAGCCTATTTAGACTATTAAAAATAGTTCGTGTTGACTCTATACTATTGTAAATAGTACAGAGCTTGGTGGGGTCTTGGCAAAGTGATTGACTTGATGGAATGATCGACTCGAGTGCAAAGTATATTAGTAGGTTATTATAAGTTACTATAAAGTAAAATTAGTAGTGTTCTATAATAAGTTATAAGGGACCTTAAAGTTGCTAAGAAAAACTGTCTCTGGCGGACTAATCTGTCTGGGCTACTAATAGAATATGTTAGGTTAACTATAAACTAATATGAATGAATGAATAAAAATATAGCATAGTAAGATGCAGATTGCGGGTCGGGGGTGTTTGTCTTTTCCTATACCGAGGAAGAAGCTCGCTGTTCGCAGCTTGAGCACGGCTGGTGGTGGCACAGGTAGTTGGGTTTGCTCTTTTGGTGAATATACTAATTACTAGGTATCATGTTCCGGTCAGCGTCCGCTTTCACGTGTGAGTCAGCAGTCAACGAGCCACGAATGCATGAATTGGTCAGCCCTACCAGCCAGCCACGCCGGCACATCAGCTGGGCGCGGACAGCGAGCGTCATACGCGTGCTTGTCTCAGGACACGCGTCATCGGCGAGCGCAGAGGGACGGGCAGCATGGGATAGAGGATGTCGGGTCAAGAGGGCGTGATCGCTGCATACACTTGGCGGTTTCTGATGGCGTTTTGCGAAATTGTGCGTCGGGCCGTTTCTCCGTCAAAAGCCTGATGAGCCCCGCCTACGCCGCCCAGAAGCAAAGCAGCGACTAGGCCGGCACCTTTCACCGTCTGCGGCCGTCTGCACTACGTTGCAACATTCCCCATTCCCGAGCGCCATTCACAGCATTCGCACAACAAAACAGAACACGCATTCTCTGGCACCCTTTGGCAAGGGAGAAGGCGAGGGCCGCCCATCCGCTCGGAACCCGCCGCGGCTTTCTGGCGAAGGCGGGGTCCTCTCGCAGCACACCTTCACGTCGCCCCCGGCCCACCGCGGGCAGATGCGAACATGGAACCGAGACGGCGGCCAGAGTACCACCTGGACATCTTCGCCGACCTGGCCTGCGTCAAGGACGTCGTAAAAGGTGCCGTTGCCCCCCGCCGTCCGGCCCTGGTCGCCCGCCCTTGTCCGCTTCCTCCTCGCGCGTCGGCTATGTCGTAGCAGAAGTATTCACTGACCCACCTTCCAACAGCAATACTGCACACCATCTTCTTCCACAGATACTTCACCTCGATATCGCCCCTCACCCGCGACCTGCTCGACCTCACGCTCCCCGCCATCGACGACGTCGACCTCGAGACCCTCATCGACCAGCGCACCATTGCGCTCGTGCGCGCCATCGAGAGCACCCACCAGCAGCGCGGGCGCGGCCAGCTCGTCGTCCAGTTCTTCGAAAAGCGCCGGCGAAAGACGTATTTCTTCGCCAAGGCCGACGAGGACGTGTGCTGGGAACAATGGACGCTGGATGTCACGCTCGCGACGCGACGCCGCGCACAGAAACCGGTGCGTACTGTCCTTCCTGTCCACTCTCTCCAAGAGAGAGAAACAACGTCTCAGACACTGACTGTTGTTTGTGGTTTTGATTGTAGATGTGCTCAAAGTGCGCCGCGCCATGACCAAGTCGCTCGAGAAGGCGGCCCACAAGATCATCGCCATCGTCAACCGCGACAAAGACCACATTCCACCCATTACCACCACCGACGCGAACCCCTTCCCCTACCAGGTCGTCGTCAATCCCAAAGCTGCCCCCGATCCGAATACGTGGGGTCCGAGGATGGGCATCTTCTGAAACGTAGCCTCTACTGGGCGCGGGGTGAGCGGGCGGGGTAAGCCGGAAGCATGACCATTGTACATAGGTTGGTTGGGGGAGGCATGCACGCGCTGCCGAGGGGAACGCAGTCACGAGACGCACTCAGCGGGCACTCTTGTCAAAAGTGAGATTTGGCTATACGGTAGTAAAACAAAAAAGAGGCGGAAAAGCAAAGCATCATCAAAAGCGCATTCGGAGCACAGGAACAGGCACCCCCGGCCGCTATAATGCGAGTTGGAGCAAGACGACGACTACACGAGCGAGGGTTGGCCTTTTTTTTTACTCCTTTGACGGAATACCCACCACATTCCGTTTCACATTTCCTACCCCTACCCCCTTTTCGTCCCCCATCCGCCGCTGAGAAAATACATCGTTGAGTGGGAGGGAGCTGTGGAGTGTTTGTCCGAGGGTCGGGCAGCTGAAAGAGAAGGTCACGATGGAAGAACGAAGGTGTCGTGTATGTTGGTTTTGAAGCGGAAAGGTTTGCTTGGGAAAGAAGAAGGAAGGATGAGGTTGGAGTTGGATGAGTTGGTATGGGTTGATATGAGATGTGTTGAGTTGAGATGATGTGAGATGTAGTTAGTTACACGAGATACCCCCTTGCCCAAATGATATTTATGTTCTGGTTTTTTTTTCATGAAGTAAATAAATGAAAACGCTCTTTTTGTTTTACTAAGCAGGGGGCTCTGCTTTTTTTATCATGTTATTTGAGATGAATGCCTTTTGTCCTTCTACCCCTAGGTAGTTAATTTAACGCCACATAAATGAAAAGTGTACACTTATGCTTGTTGGGAGGAAGTTGTATGTAATGTAGCTTTTGCGTGCCCTTTTGTTTGGGTGCTACACGTGCGTGGGCGTACGTACGTACAATCTGAACTGATAGCAAATCAAATCCGCCCGTGTACGGTACGGTGTTAGCACAAGTTACAACCCAGCCCGTGACTGCACTTCCCACTTCTCTATGCCATGCCATGTCATCCCGTTATCTTGACATCAGCCAGGCCACGCATTTACTTAAACGAATCGAATATATTTTATTGGATTTAGATTTTGTGCGTGCGTATGTTCTTACTCTACATCTTTTTCTTTTCCTTTTCTCTTTCTCTTCTGTCGATCGATATTAGATATTGGATATTGGATATTAGATATTGGATATTAGATATTAGATATTAGATAGAGAATTAGAATGTGGAATGTGGAATGTACTAGATGAAAGCTTATATCCTTTTGTAAGATACGATAAGTAAGAGAGTAAGTAAATAGGTAGGTGGATTACGAAATCCATAGGGATGGATGTAGGCTATACAGCTTCTTCAATGATTATCATACGCGCAGGGCATGTTATCGTAATGCCATGACTCTCTTGGTGTATTGGATGGATTATCGTATCATAGAGCTAGCAGAGGCTTTTTCTGTCTTACTTGCGTCTTGTCTGCTGGCTTCCGTTTTTGCACTGCGCTGGTGGCTTGGGGGAAAGGAGGTGTTGGGGTGGGGGGAGATGGGCGTTCTGTTGCTCTGGTGAGTAAGAATATAAGCTGCGTGTAGTAGATGGATTGATGAGACGGGTTAGTCGTGGTTGTTTTATTGTGCAAAAGTCAGTTCTCTTACTTGTGGTTTTTGGCTGCTGCCTTTTCTTTGCTGGTGCCTTGCCTTGCCCTGGGGCGGATAGGTAGTGTGTGTTTGTAAGTAGGTACGTGTTATTGTGGGTAAGTCTACAAGGAGTGCCATGTATTAGATAGGATGTGATAACAGAATAGTAGTGATGGCAGGTAGGTACGTGTTTTCTCTCACCTACGCCTCACTGCTGCCTTTTCTCTCTGGTGCCTTTGAGATAATAGGCGATGTTTAGGCTGGGGTGTTATTGTGCGTGTAAAAATCTCTAGGTAGAATGGTCAAGTATTACAATAGGTAGCTTGGACAATAGATGAATAGCACAATAGAGCTGGCGATTTGGGGAGACCACCCTAGGGGTGTATAAGATAGTCTTGCGCACCCCACATCCTTCTCCTTTTCCATCTTCGCCTCATCGACTCATCAGCTGCTGACGCTACTACAGAGCGAATAGGATCACTCTCGACTACCACGGCTTTACTTCGATTCCAGATCCCGATACCATACTCTACCCACTCATACCTCCCAAAGACCTACCTCGAAGCTCTTTGTCCTGTCTCAACTGAAATCCGACCAGGACAGCCTACTTTTCAAGTTGCAATACTTGGACGACCTCGAGATTTACGTCGAGGGATTTCAAACCTTGCTCCCAGGCTGACGAATAAAGCAGACAGTGTCTTAATCTCCTTCCTCCGACTTCAACGCTCACCTATCTGCGCGACCTACCTTCAAACGTTCTGAGCCGACACACGAAAACAGCTCCCACCAACCACCCCTTAACATGTCCCAATCCCCCTCGCTAATCGGCCACCTCGCCCCCACAGGCCGCTTCAACGCCGGCCTCGAACTCTGGCACTCGCACACTACGCACACGCACCTCGTAAAAAAACTGCTCCGCCCCACCGACCCCTTCCCGACCGCCGAGCGCGAGAAAGACATCCTCCTCCAACTCCTGCCCTTCCCCTACGTCAACACCCTCCTCGGCTGGAACTTCCAGCCCACCCGCCGCTCCCTCCACCTCGCCTACTGCTCCAAGGGCTCCCTAATGGGCATGCTAAAGACACACATACGGCACGGCGCTTGCTTCCCGGAGAGCTTTGTCCGCCATGTGTTTTTCTCTCTTGTGGAGGCGGTGGCGTTTATGCAGTATGGGCCGCACCACGGGCGCGACTGGATTCCGGTATTCCACCGGGATTTGCACCCGGGGAATGTCTTTATCGATGGGGGCACCGGGTGGGCGATGTGCTGCGCGTGGTTGTGGGGGATTTTGGCGCTGCGGTGAGGGGGGGTGATGCTGAGGGGAGGGGTATGCATCCGAGGGCGGATCTTTTGATTGTGGGAATGTGTCGGTTGACGCTGGATCCGGGGAGGGAGGGCTGGTGTCGCGCTGAACAGCCGGTGGGCGGATATTATAGGGATATTATAGCAGGGATTTGAATTATTTGGTGAGGGAGTGCTTGTGGAGGGATCCGGGGAGGAGGATGGGGATTACGGAACTGGGGGGGAGGTTGGAGCGTGGGTATGAGAGGAATGACAGGATGAATGCTGCGTTGTTGTTTCCGACGGTGCGGGTGTATCGGTAGGTGCGGTGGGGTTAGGGGGTGGATGATGAAGTGTTTGGGGAGATGGAGCTCTTGCTGGAGGTATTACCTTACTAGGGACTACGGTGATGTCCTTGGTGTGCTTGGGATGGATAGCGTGGATGTAATATAGTATATAGTATATATGTTTCTTGGTTTCTATATAAGTATTCCCTGTGTTCATGCGTGGCTTGGTGTTATTGAATGATGCTGACATTGTAAGCTATAGCTTGGACTAAGTTCATGGATACAAGAGGTCCTAATGATACTCAGGGAATTGACGAATAGTGAGGAATCGTGGTAAAAAAAGAGGAGGACTTCGATCATCGTAGCTGAGTGGTTGATTCCCACTAACCACATGTAGTAAGCCTTCCTCTTGCGACTCACTACTTCAACACCATCGCCAACAAAGTAAACCCAACACACCAAATGCTACCATCTCCCCTCCCACCCAACCATGCCAAACCATCCCCACAAGCAAACCAAAGTCAAAACAACCTGGGACGCACCTTCAGATTCCTCCTCCTCCTCCTCACCCCCATCCCCATCCCCATCCCCTCTCCTCAACCTCCCCCTCGAACTCCGCCTCAAAATCTACACCCACACATGCCTCCCCCTCCTTACCACCCACCTCCACCTCCCATACCTCCCATCCCCCTGTCCCCCCTCCCACCTCACCATCCTCCACACCCACTCCTCCAACCCCGCCCTCCTCGCCACAAACCACCAACTCCACCACGAAATTACCACTCTCCTCCACCTCGACACTCTACGCCAACAGCCCCTCCGCCTCATCGGCGACGCAAGCTGCCTCGACCACCCCACCTTCAAAGGCGTGCTGCAATGCGCTCCCCCCCCCCCCTCCCCCCAAGCGGCACATGCCCTGGAATGCGCTTCCAAGATGAAAACTACGGCCTGAGGTACCCCTCGCGCCGAAGGTATTGGTCCGGCTTGCAGTATGATTGTCCGCGGTTTGATAAGTGGGCGCTGATGATGAGTAGGCGGACGGACATTAAGGGGTCCGTGGAGGTGTGCGTTAGACCGTTGTTGCTGGAGGGAATGGCGCTGGAGAGGTGGGAGGAGGAGCGGCCGCTTGGGGAGCCGTTGAGGAGGGGGAAGGTTAGGAGGTGCAAGGGGGAGGTTGTGGGGAGGGAGGAGTGGAAGAGAGATTGGGCGGAGGGAGTTCGGGGATAAGCCAAGACGCTGTTCGGACGCGGGTGGGTTGGCTGTGTATGAGCATGTGAAGAGAGACTGCGGATGGGGAAGTCGTTCGAGGAACGAACGGGTTTGTGGCACGAAAATGCTAAGCAAAGAAATGGGTACTGCGCTTACATCGCGTGTCCTAGGGTAACACGATTGCACATATCCCCCTCTTCAAATGTTCAAGCTGCATATGCATGTCTTGTTAGCACGTGTTATCCCTCTGTATTTTGTGAGAACTCGAACTATTTCAGAATCTCTCAACAACGCAGCTCATTCAATATCTTATTAGCTCATCACTACCACACACAGCGCGCAGACTCAACCCAAGAATCCTCAATCTCTCCATTCTCCCCACATCAGCAACCATCTCCCATCATGCACTCTCGTATATAATATAGTACAACTACAGTATTGGTAATAGGGCGTCCGAAGCTCGAAGAATCTCAGGGAGCTTCGCCCCTTTGGACATGCGAAATGCCCAAGTCCCATGCATTATCTTTCCGGTCCGGGTCGTACTCCCAACCACGTCCCAATCGACGTATAAAGTCTCTTTGATACAAGAAGAGTAAAGATCACCCTCCCGCCCTGTCCATTCGTGCCATAGCAATTCCGTAACCATTCCATATGCTCGTGCACCGTGTAGGGTATTGAGGGTAAAAATGCAGCAAATGCGGTTCTCCAGCAGTATGAATGCTTCATCGCTCAGAGTCATCTAGCGAAGACCTTGACGACCCCGTCACCACCCGCGGAAACGACCAAGCGGCCGTCCTGGCTCCAGACTACGCTACAGACACCTTCACCACGCATGATGCGGTGAGCAGTGATCTCTTGGGTGCAGATTCGCTTGTCGAGGGACCAGAAGCGGATCGAGGCGTCATGGCCAGCTGATACAGCTTCGCGACCATCTTTGCTAATGGAAAGAGATGAGATAGCGGAGGGGTGGGCGAGCATGCTGTATGTGCATTGACCTGAGAATTTGTTAGCGCACCGATGATAGAAGGTAGAGGAATGGCACCTACCAGAGTTGGCATCGTAGAATCTGATGAACTGGTCCTCGTGTCCGCTAATAATGACACCCTCTACACCGCCACCACTACCCGACCCAGTTGGGCCGTGGACAGCCTCTTCGTCTGACCCCCGGCCGGAATCTTGCGAAGACATGCCCTCTATGCTTTGCGAAGCAGAGACCACGGACGTGATACCTGTGGCGGGGGAGCCGTCGTAAGTCTCACCGCTTGCCATTCCGATTAACTCTTCGCCGGTGCGGGTGTCGTAGACCAGGATCGAAGCGTCCGAGAAGGACACAACGAAGTTCTCCCCGTTCGGAGATAGGTGGCTTATGCAGGTAGGTGAAGGATGCGTTGCTCGCTGAATGGTGTGCACTAGCATGTAGTGAAATGGCGTTGAGGAGGGGATGCTTGGCTGTGGGGACGAGGGGTAGTTCGAGCCGGAAGTAACAGAGTGTCTTCGACTTCCTCCAACACCGCGGCGGGAGCCCGACTGAGGCGAGACAAGCTGCGGCGGAGCGCTTACGGCCCAGATCTTGATGGTGCCATCCGCCGAACCTGACGCAAGCAATACGCGGTCGGGGCCGCCGTGGTTGCTGGAATCTGCGCCAAACACAGCGTGACAAGTCGCTGGAAGTACACACACAGTCCAGACGGCGTCTGTATGCCCGTCAAGGGTAGCCTTTGGATCTACACGGCCCCTCTCCCATACACGAATGGTAGCGTCTTGCCCTCCAGAAAATATCCATCCATCACCGGATACCCTGCCACCTGTTGCAAATGACGCTGACGAGGGGCATGCCGCCAAAGAAGTTACGATTCCGTCATGACCGCGGTGTGACCAGTAAGGAGCAATATCCAGATCATTGTTCATACTGTGCTGGTTGGCATAGCTTGCTGGAATTATCCATCTCTTGATCATGCCATCATCGCCGGCGGTGCATATCTCAGGCTCGGTGGGACTACCACCTCCAGTGAAGATGACAGAACGTACGACATCCAGATGGCCCCGAAGAGCGAATCGAACTTTGAAGTTTTGCGGATCGGAGCGGGTGCTCTGGCTAGCCGGTTCTCGCGTGTCGCCCTGACTCGTTCGCCTTCGGTGAAGCTCTAAACTTGTCTTGCGCTTTCCATGGCGCGGGGGTGATTTCGCGGGAATGTTGTTCGCGCTTGGGAAGGATTCAGTGTCTGGCCTCCGTGGCAGCGACACTTCCTGGGGTATCTCTGTAATCGGTTCTTCGAAATTCCAGCTCTCCGTATCTTCCGCTGATACCTGTGTGGCACTTGAACCCCCCTCTTCCCGACTAGGTATCTGTCTCCCCTGGGCATCAAACGTGTGCGTGACCTTCTCCACCTGTTCCTCGGGCACAGAGACAAAATTCTGGACCGGTTGCTGTTGTTGTTGCTGCTGCTGTTGCGCGGGGAAGTCGGACGGTGGGCCTGAATGTTGGGTTAGAGGTATCTGATTTTGAGGTTCACGGGTCATCTGCGGGGCCTGATGGAATTGCTGGGGCTGATAAGGGTGATTGTACATGTCTGCAGAGTTAGAAATATTAGGCGGCTGGTGGTTGGGCATAACCATGTTCGGCATGGTAGGTAACTGAGACTGCATCTTTTGCCGGTGCTGCTGATGATACATGTCCTCGTTCGAAGCCTGACCGTGATTCAGAAAGGCGGAGCTATTTTCCAAGCTGTGGAGACCGGGCTGGGGGGCAGGCTGAGCAGGCGGTGTTAGAAGATAGGTGATCTCTTCGACACATTTCGTGAGGTACATCTTCGACTTCTCGCGCAAGCTGTCCTGTTCCGCTTCGGCATGCTCTGAAAGATCTGGATCGACATCGAGGAAGGAGTTGCGGGGCTTGTTCTGGGCTGGATCACAACAGTCAGCTCGGTCCGAGGAGAGGGGGTAGGGCAATGAGAATTGTTGCCGAACGCTTTACAGGGCCCGTACCACTCTTTGCAGGCGCTTTCCCCTTGTCCTTCTTCTCTTCTGCGGTCGATTGGGCATCTGCGCCCGCGGCGCCGGCCTTGTTCTTCGCCCGCTCGTTCATCAATGCCTGCTCGAGCATGCGTATGTGCTTGTTCAGCTGGTCGTTCAGCTTCTTAGCACTCCGGACTTCGCCCTCCTGCTTCGCGATTTTCGCCTTCATCTCTGCGCGCTCGATGTCCCAGGCGTTCCTCGCGCGCTCGTGGCTGTGCCACTCCAGCTGCAGGAAGCGCATAACTCCTGTGGGTGCCGTCAGTGACCGTCCTACTCACGAGAAGCCTGCGACCGTGGGCGGCCATGCAGCGAGAGCCCTTACCCTGCAGCGTGTACTCGGTCCCTGTTGGAGCAACTCCGTCGCCTCCGCCGGCGGCGCCGCCCGGGTTCATGGCCGAGGGCGACTGCCATGCCATCACGTCGCTCGTCTGGGGGGGTGTTGTGTAGCGTGAGGCGGTCCGGGGGTGAACATGCGGCGAGGTGGACGTGTCAAGCGATGGAGATGGAGCTGGCCGGCACGAGGAGCTCGGGGTTCTGCCAGGGGCGCTCGGGCCTACAGCGAGGACGCGGAGAAACTGCGAGGGGCGTCAGAGAGTGTGCACAAGACGGCGCGCAAAAGCGACGGCAATGCAGAGACGCGGGCGGCACGGCTTGCGGTGAAAAGGGAGCTGCACGGCAGGCCAAGTGTGCAGTGGGAGGTGGTCGGCGTCGGCGCCTTTGCTGTCCTGTCCGGGCCCTAGCGCCGTTCTTGCATGTGCACACCAAGTGCTGTACCAACTTACGAAGTAAGATGCACCCCAACACGCGATGCTGTTTTCATGCTACCCGCAATCCACTTGTGCTGTCTTCAGCTGAATTTCGTGTGTGTCGAGATGGTTTGCCAGGATGACATGGTATAGCATGCCGCTCCATAGCCCTCCACGTGGCTCAGTCGACACTGCAATCAATTACACATGCGACCATGCGCTGGCCAAGCGACCTCGACGGGCAAGGCATGAACCCTACCGGGCGCCGTGTCCTAGCCATTCTAGAAGTTCGAACAAGGAACGACGCCTCTCTACTTGCTAATACTCACTGGTCTCTGTTGTCTCACTCTTCTACTCTACTTTGGCCATCTCTTCCTTTATGCACATCCGATCACTTGCTTTCGCTCTTTGAAGGATCATGTCCTTCCGTTACATCAGGAAGAGAAAGAGGTCGACCCAGTCGGACGTCGTTGGGCAGGCCCCGAGACCAGTGGGCTCAGCCGTTGCATTGCTCATACTGCGGTGAAAAACGGTATAGTAAAGTAACTTCTCGGTATACACAGCACCTTCAAGACGTATACATATCATCTGCTAAACACTCAGGTGCAGCTCCCAGTTCTGGCGTCTCTAAGAAGCTCTACTCGTCGGGCATGCTCTCGGGACGCTGCCAAGCACGTGAGCAAACATCTGTTCCGGTGCCTACACGCATCTTCCAGCAAGGCATCAGGCCCACAGTACCGGACCCAACGAAAGGCCACCATGAGTCGATCACAAAGCACACCTGGCGCCTACAGCACAGTACATGCCGCGCCCCCGACAGCAGACAGCAGTTCGCCAAGATGCGCCTTTCCTATTCGGACAAACGCGCTTTCCACAACAACATGCATTCCTACGAGCTCACACCTCCATATCCCAACCACCCCACCGACACCCGCACCACCAACATCGAACGCGCCCTTAAAGTCAGCCAACACGGTCGCGCACCCCTATTAATCCAATCCACAGCATCACACCCGCCAAAACAACATCGCAAACATGCCCGGCGGCAAAGGTACGCGCCTGCCTCCGCTGCCCGCCCTCGCGACCAAGAACAAAGTGGAGCTGATGCCCTTCTAGGCAAAACCGGAGGCAAGACGGGAGGAAAAGGCGATTCGCACGTCAAGACTACCAAATCGCACTCGGCAAAGGCAGGCCTGCAGGTAAGCACCGCATACGCGCCCTCCAAGCCCAAGCCCCTCCACGCGACAAAGACTTGGATGCGCCTCGCCTCGCAGCAAACCTGGCCAGTGCTCACACCACCACACAGTTCCCCTGCGGTCGCATAAAGCGCCACCTCCGAACCATCACGCGGAACAAGACGCGCATCGGCGCCAAAGCCTCCATCTACCTCACCGCCGTCCTCGAATACCTGACCGCCGAAGTCCTCGAATTAGCAGGCAATGCCGCCAAGGATCTCAAGGTCAAGCGCATCACGCCGCGCCACTTGCAGCTCGCCATCCGTGGCGACGAGGAGCTCGACACGCTGATCCGCGCAACCATCGCCTTTGGAGGTGTACTGCCACATATCAACCGCGCGTTGCTGCTCAAGGTGGAGCAGAAGAAGAAGGCCGGGAAGATTGGCGAGGTGTAGATACCCCATGGATGCTGTTTTGACGCGAGGGTTTCGGGCACCAATTTGCTCAAACGCATGTGCCAGTCGCCAAAAAAGCCCTTCCCGAGGGGTCTGTTTTCCACAAGCCTAGGGGCCTCCAAGAAATGATTGGCGAACTTAGATTGCTGCCCAAAACCTGGTACTAGCGGCGACGATTAGCTAAGAGGGTGGATGTCGGTGGCCCATGTTTTGTTCCAACTGTTTTGTCGCCTGTCTGTCTGTCTGTCTGGCAAACTATTTCTTCTGCGGCTACAAAGGGCCGAACCGTTATTGATGGGGTGGGGTGGAAGGAACTCGTCATGCTGTGCTTTGGTTGGGTTGGGTTTTTTGCTCTCTTTCCTGTTATCTGTCTTACCCAATTTTTTTTCTTTTGACGTGTTTGGGCGCGCGTGTCTTCCCCCCTCCTCTCTCTCTCTGTGTGTGGGTAGGTAGGTAGGTGTTAGGTTAGGTTAGGGTTCGAGTTCAGTTCAGTCCAGACATGCATGTCAGTCAGTCAGTCGGAGTGTTCTCCATCACCAATCACACCAACCACCAAGTCAAATTCAATACATTGTTATGTAGCTAGCATAGCATACGGTATCAGCCTGGCTGGCAGCGGATAGACCAACAGATGAAGAGATATGCCGTGTTGGAACAATCTTGTTTCTTCCTCTCTTTGTTTTTCTCTCTGCTCGGCTCGGCTCCGCTCTGCTTGTGGTGGTGTACATCCAGCCAGTACCGATGACTCATGAGGCAGCATGTGAAGCGGAAGGCACCTAGGTTACCTAGTACTAGGCTAGTAGGTATCACATGCTCCAGCTTGTTAGGCAACATGGGACCTGGGAACCTTAGTTGCCTAACAAAGTGACTCACTCACTCACTCACTCATCCATCTCCCTTCGTCCACTACCGCATCTATCGATCTAAACCACAAACCCTACAGTGAGACAGGCACGTAAAACGCGCCCAATCCCAACCAACCACGTCGTGAACACATCAAAAAAAAATCATCAAGCAACAACACAAAAACCCAAGCAAAGCCACTCATTCACTCACTCATCAAGTCCATCTCAAAAAACACCCATATATTAACCACCAGCCGCCTCCCATGCCCATTACAATACATACGCTACGCCTCCGCTTACGCTACGAATAACGCACAACGAAAAACGAACGTTTATGTCTCCCTCAAACCCCCCCAAAAAAGACAAGACGAGCCAAGACAGAAGAACCAAAATCCCAAGCATCAAATCACACAATTCCATAGTTCCAAATCCCCCCCTCCCCACTCCCTCTCCCTCTCAGCCCTTCTCCTAGCTACCAAGCATAAACACAAAAAATAAAATAAGATAATACGTTAAACCAAAGCGATTTCCCAGCAAATAAACAAGCAAGCTACGTAATCCCCCCGCATATTAAACAGTGCAGACCCTCCCTTGTGCAAAGGCCACACAAGTAGACTAGAAAAAGGGTCGTGAACAAAAAAAGAAGCCAAAATAGACTTGAACAGCACGCCGTTGACGCAATCATATACGCCCAGTCGAGTCGGACCATGCGCAGACCGTATGATGATGACACAACGAGCGACGAAGTGAGATGGGGGCGCTAAACGCAAGACGGGTCGCGGGGGTGGGGGGGAATCAGGGGATATAGACAACAGTACTGTCGTGACTCGGGGGAATCGTGATTCGTGTGCTTGTCAAAGTGACGTGCTCTTTCTTCGTGTCCATATGCAGCGGCCGTCGAGATTTGTCGGAGATATGACATGCGGCGTGCGAGGTATCTTATCGTTGCGAAGTGTGTCGGACAAAGTCGTCATGGTATAGTGCGTGCGTTCGGTTTGCGAGAAGTAAAAATAGTCGGAAAGCAGAATAAGAAGAATAGTACCGCGTGTTGGGTTCCCAATAGAGATGAGTGAATCCAGCCCAGCCTCGTGGCTGTGATCGCGTGAGGTTGTCAAAGCCTCTCCCCCGCGAGGGATAGAAGCTAAAACCGGACCCATCAAGAGTGGAAGGTATGCTCGGTCGCCCACGTAGACTTCGGTAGAATATGGATGTAGTGCGCTAATCCGGATGCCCAACACTTGGCCTGCAAAAATGAAAACAAAACACTGAAACAAAACTCCATGCACAGATGTCGAGGAAACCTAATACATTCCCCGCAATGAAATGATAAAACAAGCAGAAACAACAGCGGAGTTCCAATATATCCATGAAATGCTTTTTCGGTACCCAAGTCAGAAATGCGAGATCAGGGGCCCGAGCCCCGTCAAATGTAGTCTCTACTGTCGTAGCGTCATTCTTCGTATACGTCGTGAGAGTAAAGTCTGTCTTGAGCTGAGGCCAGAGTGCGCAAGGCCGTAAACGTCATGGTCTCTCGTTCAAATAACCACCCAAATGGACAATGAAACGAGCACTCCGTAGTGCTCGTAATCCAACTATCATCATCATAGTCTCACTGCCCAACCAAGATCTCCACGTTTGACTGAGAGGACAGTCGCTGCCACGTCCCTGGTGACCATTTTGCCTGGGGCGGCTAAACCCGCTACCACGCTCAGGCACAGGGCCACGAGGTTGACGCGAAGGGCGGTCATCGTAGTTGCCACCAAAGGTGCGGTGACCTCCGATAGGTCCCGGGTTGGGGTTGTTGTCCCACGAGGTCATTTGTCGAAGTGACCGCGGGCTGCCGCTTTGGCCAAAACTAGACCCAATCTGCATGCGGGAGAATTCGCGCTCCATGATCTCGTCTCGTTGCGCCTGTGAAGCTGTTGTGGGGGTACCATTGGGGTTCGTGGAAGAACCGGAAAAGGATAGGACATCCAGGGTTGGTGCACCCAGGCGGCCAATGGGATGGCTCGCCGTGGACGGTGCTGGAGATGGAGTGTAGGATCGGAGGTCAGCATATGACTTGGCGGCTCGTAGGTTAGGTGCGGCGGCCATTCCACTGGGAGAGTCCGGGAATCCGAGCAGTCCGGAGCTTTGTCTTCCAAAGGCAGTATAGTAGTTGTCCGAATTGCGAACGTCGGTGAAATCTGTGGTCGCGGCACGGTTGAGACTGCGGCGCGGCTGCTCAGTAGCATGGCTCGTAGGCATCTGCGGCATGGGTGGACTCAGGCCCTGGCTGTCATGAATTTTGAAAATGTGGATCTGACGCTGGGAACTATCGCCCTTGGAAATGTGTGCAAGGCCCAGTTGATGTGCCAGTGTGTGGACGATGCGTCGCTGAGGGGGCGTCAGAGTAGATGGGAAAGTCATGCTCTCCCTCTCAGGCGACTCCTTGAACAGCAGCAGCGATGAATAGAACTGCAGCACCTGGGGGTCGTTGAGGTCCACGTCTGCTACGGGGTTAGTGGGTGAAGGGACAAGGTCGCCCGTGCGCCACATACCAGGCTGCTTCTGCTGTCGAAGGCCCGAAACGGGGGAAGGCGAGGTTGCCGGGATGTGAGAAGCCAGGGAGCTGTATGATTGTTGTGTCTGCAGGGATCCAGCCATGGGACGGTGTTGCTCTTCGAGTTGTCCTCGGCGTTCTCGCTTCTCGCGCTCGATCCGTTCGCGCTCGGCCAAAGGCAGCATCTTCTTGTACTCGACCCGGAGTTTCCGGCCGTGGAGCTCGAAGTGGTTCATGGCTTCAATCACCTGGGCTGTCTCTTCCGCAGTTGTGAAGTTGGCGAAGGCTAAGCCCCTGAAGACGCCGTTATCGAAGTGGTAGTTGAAGGCATAGGGCAGGGGCAGGCGGAGCTCGGTCATCAGCGAGACGAGCTGCTCTTTTTTGACGGCGAATGGAATGTTCTTGATGACGATGGCCGTCGGGATGAGTTCCTCGTCTACGTCCTGGGCGTACTGGTTTTGCTGCATGGCAGGGTTGAGGAGAGAATTCTGATGTCCATTGCCCAGACCACCCAAGGCGAACGTTGGCAGACCCTGTGGCTGATCAAGCCAACCCTATCAACAGTCAGTACCTGCGAATCGTAGTGCAGGTGGAACCACTCACCGATGGGAGAGCACTGCGGCCGCCGCGGCTCTGCTGTTGCTGCTTCATGCGGGAGGAAGGGCCGCCAAGGGAGCCGATGGTGTTCTGCCCGAAGGCATTCGCGTTCCACGCCGGGGCGCCCATGTCGTAGTTGTATGGAGAGTGGATGGTCGCGTTCAGGCGGTCGTAGTTCCGCGGCTGCTCGTAGCCGCGGGCGTGGTCCTCGGCCGTGTACAGGCCGCCAGGCGGCAGCTGGCCGTATGCGTCAAACTGGCGGGAGGGCTGGCGATGGAGCGTCTGCGGCTGGTGGCGGTGCGAGCCAGGCGACCGCGACGAGGGCGGATCGTACGCTGAGTACATGGTGGGTGGAGTGTGAAGCGGGAGCTGGGTCGGAGGGAAAAATAGCTGCAGCAGGTACAAGCAGGCAGGGCAGGGTCTGTGCCAAGGCGGTAGCAGAGGAACGAAGGCGAGCCTGGCCGTCGACTGGCTGCGGGACGGGAGGCGACACAATAGGGGGCCGGACGCGCTGGTGGGAAGCCAGAGACGGCGGTGGACGGGGGGAGGTGGGAAATTCGCAGTCGGTAGCCTTGGCCGCCCTCCTTTCTCCTTTTTCACGCCGTCGTCGTGTGGGTGGGTAAGGAGCCGCAGCGCTGGCGGATCCGCCGGGCTCACTGACAAGCAGCCGTCGGCGCAGTTGGCGAGGTACGGCGCGCCTCGTCAGCGCACGCGAAACAGAGGCGAGAGGCGGGCAGAGAGCAGATACCGGGAGGCACGTAAGGTGCGTGGTGAGGAGAAGAGTGCTTGGGCGTGGGTGCGGGGATGGGAGACCGAGACCAAAGCAACCAGCAACCAGAGGAGCCACAAGAGCACGGGCAAGAGGCAAGACAGGCACAGCGTTGCCAGCGCTGCGCAGGTGCCTCGCTCACGCCCATGGTTTCATTCTCGGTGCAGGCAAGCATCAGCGGCGCCATTGGCCCTGTCTCTCAGCAGCGCTACCCCTATGCATCAAGAAATGAGCGTGGCCGTGCGAGTGGCGCCATGGGTTGACTTCTTCGAATCTATCATGCGGAGAATCTGCTCATCAATGATTTATTATACTTGCCCGTAATCATCGCCTGCTGGAGAGTCTATCTATACGAGGATGAGGAGAGATGCCCGTCAGCGGTGAGCTCCACCACACTGGTTCGCGGATGAATTTCCCGCTCGTTGGGTCTTGTCCATTCACCACGCACTGGCACGCAGTTAGGCGGGCCGTTGCGTGCGGTGACTATCTCTAGTGTACCTGTGTTTCTCTCCTAGCCACGGATGCCTGAGTCGCGGCCGCCCGTCGCTCGGCCCACTAATTAAAACGTAAAACATGTTTGCTTTTTCCCTGATGAACGGTTGCGCCTCGAAGGGTAGTTCGCCCCGAGCCACACCTACTCCCGTTGCGTTTCCTGAAGAATAAAACCCACATATCATCTGCCCAACGCCCGAAGTCTGCTGCCAGTGGACCGACCTCGGGAAGATCTCCCCTCCCATTCGGCCCTTGGCTGAGGTGGGAGTCGGCATTGGCTAGGAGGAGCGCCGTGGACGATGATTGCTCAGGTTCCGAGAACGCCATGGCAGGCGAGGTCACATTTGCTCTCAGACATCTGCACGCGCGCACAAAAGCAGTCACGACGAGGGACAAGAGGGTTGCACGGCAGATGCTTTGTCGGGCCTGCCTTTTCATTCGAGGACTTTCTGTCTCTTGTGTAATGCTATCGGTGCCGGCCCGACCGTGACAGCCTGCGACAGCCTGCGACAGCCTGTCCGCTCTTCCGACTGGCGGGAAGGGTTGCATGCGATCGCTGCTCTCGCATACAGAATCAGTCACCTGACTCTAGCGGGCGAGTGAGCATCGTGTATCGTGTAAGCCTACTGCAAAGCCGCCCAACCGACCCGTCTCAGCAGCGTCCCTTGCAAGCCGTCGGACCTCTGGTCGAACGAATTCCCTAGCGAGACAATCTGACTTGCATCTTGGCCGTGTTGGATTACGATGCAGCAAGCGACAGCTCAGTGTGCGCTTGCACCGTGCAACATGCAGCCGTAAGACATGAGTTTGAGTTTGAGTACATATGGCCTTCGTATTGCCCATCCTGGGTAACACAGGGTAATCAGACTTTTGCCCTAGTACTGTAGCTTGCCCTTCCCGGGCCTCAATCGTCAATCGTCAAAATCGAGGAGCCGGGACCATTCTGTCTCTCCTACACGACGGAATTCAGCACCAGCTGTAAACTGCCCGCTCTGATCCCACGCTTGCATGGTCGCCTTATCATAAGGGCCGTTGACCGCATCCTCGGGCGCGTTCAACCAGTGAAACTCCCACTGCGCCTCTGTAGCATTCGGATTCTTCCAGTCTTCTCCCGTCTCGCGCTTGTATTGGCGCATTATCACTTCACGCGGTAGTTCGTAGACGTCCTCCACGCCACGGTCCGTGAGGCGGCTCGCGCATTCGGTTATGGCATCGATTGCATGTTTAGCGTTCGCTGCAGCGGCTTCCTCCTCGGCCGGGTCGGGTTCGATCTCCATCTCCTGGCTCTTTTTCTTCTTACTCCAGTTGCTGGTGGTCTTCTTCTTTGGCGCTACTTTTCCGTGACGTATGAGAGCTTCCATTGGTGTTTCACCTACGTCCAGATACTGAATCAGTGAAGATAGCACATCGCTGGTAACTACAGCATCCTCCTTTCTCCCGTTCCGTTCTCTCCTTTCAGCTTCTAGTTTGTCGTGGGCTTCCTTGGCCTTCTTGATATATCTTTCTTCGAAAGTCCCTCTAACCAAGAATCTTGTGCGGCCTCAGCATCATATGCTTTGCGGACAAAGTTTCCAGCCTCGTCAAACCGGCCCTCCTCCTGTTCGGCTCGCATGTTGAAAGCATCCAACTTGGGCGCATGTCGCTTCTTGCCACCTGCCCCAATCTCCTCGTCTATGTCTGAACCGACCCTGTCGCGCTCCTCGTCGCCGCCACTCTCACTGCTGCTTTCTACCTCATCCGTCTGCTTGCTCGACCCTGTGCGGAAGTCGACAGCCACGTGCCCTCCTGATTTGCTTGCATCCTCCTGGCCCTCTATTTCGTGATCGTCGAGAAACCGCAGCTGTTTCTTCTTATTGTCTCCGCGTCGGGTGTCCTCGTACTGCTCATCATCATCCTTGTCCTCCTCCGCGAACATATCGTCGTCGTCGTCTTCGTCCTTTGCAGGCGCATCCTTCTTGTTCCTAGCTTCTGCGCGGGTATCAAAGTTTTCGGTAGAGCTATCTGAGTCGTAGCCGTCGATGTTGACAGCGTTGCGTTTCACGCCGCCAGGCTTGCCAATCACATCGGCTTCCAACGTTGGGTCGTCTTCGTCATCGTTGTCAGGTGCCAAGGTAGAGGGATTTCGTGGATCGAAGCGGGGTTTCTTCGCGGAGGGCTCGTCTCTGTCCAAGTGGTGGGTCCTCGTGAAATGGTCGCCGGCGCGTTTCGGGCGCGCTGCCGAGAACTTGTTCGATGAGCTGGCCATCGATCGGGGTCGAGATACAGCCCAAGCTAAGTCAGACCACAATGAATCCCCTGCGTCTCCAGACTTTTCAAGTAATTATGTAGATGCAACAAGTCGAAGTACGAGATCGCACTGAGAGCGAAGTCGGACGAGGGGCGTGCGAAGGTGGGAGGCTGGTGGTGTTGGAGAAGCTCAGAGCTTGGGCCAGGCGGCCACCGCAGCTGTACCTACACTAATTAGTAGCACCCTGGCCGCCCTTCGTCATTCAGCGTTCTGGCTGCTTCTTTGAACCATCTCAGCATTCACCCCTCGCAAAAATACCTCTTTCCACTATACACGTCTCCGTACCCAACACGCTCCCTTCGTTCACCACCTAATCCGCATTCACCTGTTCCCCAGGCTCTCAGTTAACATGGTAAGCACAACACCCCCCCCCCACTCGTAACTCCGCAACTGAGCTTCGATAGTTCAACCCCAACTTTTACGACGCAGACGATCCGCTGGCCATGTACCAGCAAATCCGCCGCGGCGGTGCATCCCGGCGGTTCGACGAGTACTTCCGCTGCTATCCCATTGCCATGCTTCCCGGCCCAGACCGCGAAGAGGCGAACCACGGCGGCAAGGTGTTCCTGCCCCCCAGCGCTTTGGACAAGCTCACGAGGCTGCACATCACATATCCGATGCTCTTCGAGCTCATAAATGGCGCAAAGGACGGACGGAAGACGCATGCGGGTGTGCTCGAGTTCATCGCGGAGGAGGGCAAGATCTACCTGCCGTACTGGGTATGTGGCACGCCCGTTCAAGCTGCGTAGTTTGCTAACGCACATTGCAGATTATGCAGACCCTAACGTTAGAGCCCGGCGACCTTCTCCAAGTCAAATCTACCGATGTTCCGCTCGGCACATTCATCAAGCTACAACCCCAGGACTCCTCCTTCCTCGACATCTCGGATCCCAAAGCCGTACTGGAAAATGCCTTCCGAAACTTCGCCTGTCTGACCAAGGGGGACGTCTTCACATTCGCCTACAACGATGCCACCTACAGCGTCGCCGTCCTCGAGACCAAACCGGAACACACGAGCAATGCAATCTGCACCATCGAGACCGATCTATCAGTTGACTTCGCACCCCCGGTTGGCTACGAGGAGCCGAAGCGGACAAGCGGAACAAGCACACCGCGCGGTGGAAAGGGAGTCATGGCCGGCAAGGGTGGAACACTGCACTCACATGGTACTATGGCCCAGGCCATCAACTACGCCGCTATCGCTCCCTCGTCAACTTTTGCAGCAGCCGGAGCGAAAGCTGCGTCGTCGCACTTCTTAACGTCGGGGCATAAGCTGAACGCTAAGAAGGGCAGCAAGGCGCCCACTCCACAGGCCTCGACGCCCGTAGCCGGGCAATCGACGAATGCCCCTCCACCGACAGTACGTCGGACGAACGGTCCACAGCCGCTTCGTTTGCCACCGGGAAAGTTGTTCTTTGGGTACGAGGGTTAAGCCAGTTAAGGGGCAGGAAAGGTGACAAGGAGAAAGATGATTCGAAGAACTTTGAGGGATCAGGCCAGACGCTCCGTAAGAAGAAGGATAACAAATAGGCCAATTGGAGAGCATGTGATGGTTGAACTCCCTGATGCTGTGGCGCAAGCGGTTATTGCTCTGCAAGCATGGACAAAGCATTTGATGGCGCTGGCTCAAGTTTAAGAGGTCGGCGTGTGGCGTTTAGAATAGGACTCCTCCCAACACATTAGGGACCAGGGGTATCAACCAATATTGTGATCGCAATTGCAACTATTCAAGCCAGCTTGGGATCATGACATTCCGTTTATTATTCGGTGGATGTAATAAGTATGCTAATGGCAGCGCATGTCGAGTTCAGTCAAGACCTCGTCTCCATCGGGCCCTAGGTGGCAAGTGAGCTCCCAACCCGGTCTCGCATATTCCATCAATCCGTTTGCCCGTCACTATCCGCAGTTGATCCCGACCGCGTCGCAGTAAACGTACAAAATGCCCACTCCCAACCGCCTAGATCTCCACATCCTCAGCCTTAGCCTTGATGTCACGAAGATGATTCTCAAGCTCCTCGGTGACCCTCCTTAGCGAGAGCAGCGTTCGCCATCTTGGTCTTCTTGCCCTTTTTCATAACGTACGTATCCGTCCACGTTCTCGGTGTCTTTGGCAGTACGCTTTTTGCCCTTGGGGGTCTTATCCTTGTCGCCCTTGGTGGGGGTGGCTTTGGGGTTGTCCTCGGTGGTGCCGATGGTGGTGGACAGACCGAGTTTCCTCCCTGAGCTTGGCTTTTTCGACGCGGAGGCGCGAGTAGCGGATTTTGATGCCGTTCATGTTGTGCCTGTTGGTTGGGTGAGTGGGTTAGCGGAGGTTATACCTATGTAGGTATGTGGATGGATGGGTGGGGTGTGGGTAGAGGGGCTCATGGAGGGGTACAGGCTGGGATATATATGTACGTACCTGGGAATTGCTCGAGGAGGCGCTCGACGTCTGGGGTACTGACGGTGGCGAAGGGGTGGGTGAGGAGGAGAGGAGCTAGATGTGGGGTCAGCCTTGTGTGTTGCTGTTGTTGTTGTAGAGGGAAGAACTGCATGCAGGTAGGTATGTAGGTGGGTGGGTGGGTACCTTGCGCTCGTTCTCGGCGGACCAGCGAAATGCCTGTGATAGAGGTCAGTATAGTATACGGTGAAAACATGGTGGGGTGCGTTCACATACTTTATCACCGTCCCCACCAGCATCGGACTTCGCGGCGGCGGCTTTCTTTGGAGGCATGTTGGCGGTTTTGATGTTGGTAATTGAAAGTGTTTATGTGGAGGTGTTGTGGGACGGAGGTTGTTGGATGAGAGAAATGTGTATCGAGGTGGAGCGGGAAAGGTTGGTGTGGGTGGTGAGAGACGGATATTTATGTCTCTGGGCTGTCTGCGGTTGGTAAGGTTACGGGGAGCTCGTACCAGAGTGAAGGTGCAGTGTTCGCGTCGTATGAAAGGCATAGATACGGTTAATGAAGAGAGCGATGAGTGAAGTGAAAGCGAAGGAGAGCTTTCAATTAAGGATGAACGAAAAGTATTAAATCAGATGTTTGGAGACGCGCTGGGGATTGAGTTACCCCAGGATACACTATTCAGTCTCTAAACGTTTGACTTGGGGCCATGCCTATCCTGAAGATGAGGTGTAAAATCGTATGGCGATGGCCAGTATATGTTCTGTAAGCAGCAGTTGGGTAGTATGTGTAGAAAGTGTATATCGTAGAAGTATCTGTGTTCAGATGTGTATATGCCTGTGTATCGTACATAGAGTGATCAGAGGCTCGTATATAGTAGGCGAGCTAACTTATAAACCTATATTATTATTAGCTCTAGGCTGCTTAACATACCCCTATTCTAGTTTACATACCCCCTTTAAGTTCGAACGCATTTAAGCTTATGTTATTGGCTGTCCCCCTTTGCCTTTTTGTGTGGCAGCTGCTTTAGGTAAGAAAGTGTCTCTGTCCCTAGTCCGGTAGGTAGCTGTCCGTGGGTCGCAGGTTGTGTCCCCAGTCTGGTGGACCTCGCTCTATACTATAGGCGTCCCTAATAGTAGGACGTCTCCTAGGGCTAGTATTAAGATCCTTATTGCTTCGCGTTCTATGCTAAGGTTAATAAGCCTTGTAGGTGTGGAGCTTAATACATAATGCGAGCATGTTTTGCTCTATGTATAAGGTAAAATACAGCGTAAAGCTGAGTACATAATAGAGCTGAGTAAAGTGTAGGGGTACAGCGTAGAGCTGTACAGGATAGAGCTTAGTAAATATATAGCCTCGTTAAACCTGTAAAAACCACATAGGAGAAACTAGGAAGAGTACTATGCTATAGGGAAGCTTATTTAGAAGGAAATAGTTGAAAATGAAGAAAGAGAAACCCAGTTTTCGTGCTTCTGCCTAGGTAGCAGCTTAGTAAGGCCGTTAGCTGGTTAATAGCTTGTCTAGATGTATAGAGGTTAATGTTATTGATTAGCTTCGTTTGGCTAGCGTAGCCATTATCTTGTTAGAGGTGCCTAGATGTATAACTTTGGAGGTTAAGCTTGCGTAGTAGGTGAGAAGCCATCTTAGCTGCTAGGTCTGAGTTCTTGTCCAGTAGTAGATTCCGTTCTATATGTTAGATAAGGTAAGTTAGTTCAAAAGGCGTCTCTCTACTAACTAGTTTTGGTGTTCAAATTTGTGCCTCTTCTTACTAGAGTTGTTGCCGAGCCGCTCCAGAGCTTCTTGCTTTCTGTAGTGGATGAGCTGATGGGATGTGAAGCGCTTTTAAGCTCTCTGTCTATAGGTGAAGAAGTATGTAGCTTGTAAGCTCTTGCATGTGATCTTATTATTAGCGTACAACGCATCTGTTGCTTTAAAGAACTTAGGCTAAGTCTGGTCAGCTATATAAACTAATTTGTTTAAGATAGAGGCTATGTAGTAGAGAGCTTAATCTTTAGTGCCTAGCAGGTAGGCGATTGTCTGGTAGGCTGCGTTGAGATGACGTGAAGATGGATTTGTAAGAAACTTAGCTAGTTTAGAATAAGCTTTTAAGACATTAGGTTAGGTAGCTCTAGCCACGTAGCCTATAGAGCCTACAAGCTAGGCATATCTGTGCTTAGTGAAGTTATTTGCCTAATCCTTAGATGGTAATAGCTCTTCTAGAGGTAGTAGGGTAGCTGGTAACTTCGTGTATGGCTTTAGTGAAGGATACTTCTATGCCAGCTTCTTAATATATAAAGCTTGTGATAGCTAAATAGAGCTATTCTTATAGTCTCTATGCGTTTAAATGCCACAGAACGTTTAAAGCTCTCCTAGAGATTAAATCTTATATTGGCGCAGGAGCTTCTGCTCGAATTTATGTAGTGCAGCCTTATAGGCTAGTAGGCAGAGTACGACAATGTTATCTACATAGAAGAAGACTAGAAGCTTGTTATTCTTCTATAGACAAGGAACGTCTTTAACTTCGCGTAGGCCTAGCTTAGTAAGCGTCTTAATAAGCTCTTAATACTAGAGTAGTGGTGAGGTCTTTAGGCTGTATAGAGCTCGACGTAGTCTCTATAGATAGTTAAGGTTAGAGAATCCTTCTAGTGAGTGACAATAGACTAGTGTCACGAGCTAAGCGTTTATAAATGCGTTAACAGCATTATATTAACGGATTTCTATATTAAAGTAGGCAGCTATAGCGACTAGAGCTTGGAATATTCAAACCGCTAGAGTGGCTGCGTAGGTATCCTCGGTAGTCGTCGCCTGTAGATCGCCTCGTACGCAGATACGGGCCTTATATTTCGTAAGGTAGCTTTGATTATCAAGCTTGTACTTAAAGACCCACATTAATAGGAGGACCTCTTGGTCTTGCGGGTTGAACTCCTGCACAGGTAATCCTCTTATACGTGCCTTTTTGCTTTACGTTGCTAATTTCTTGTTTCATAGCCTAGAGGAAGCCTTCCCTGTGTAGAGATGGCATTTTCATCATATCCCTATAGAGACGCGGCTTAGGAGGTAGCTCAGTGTAGTAAAATTGTGTTTTTAATGCTATAGCTAAGGCTGCTACATATACTAACTAGTATGTGCTAATAAAGAAGCTGCTACTCTTCTAAGATAGCTTTCTAGATCTTGTTGACCCTTTAGGTATAGTATGTAAGACTAACGACTACGAAGGTTGCTATTAATCAGTTCTCGATTCTCTGCTTAGTTCGAGTCCGTTCGTGAGACAGAATCTGATATTTCACGTTTGCGCTTCTTTAAAGATGTGGATAGCGGCAGTGAGCTAGTTAGTGTAGCTAATAGTGAGCATAGTGAGTTGTTATAAGGTGAGCCCCATAAGCTGCTGTGAACCTTAGTAGTCTCTGTTCGACTTAGTGTTAGAAGCTGCTAATAGTAACTTCTTGTCTAGTGTTAGGTTGTTGTTACTCTTTGCGTTAATTAGCTTTGCTCTATAATAGTAGCAGTCTGGCTAGACTAGTCTAGATCTAATGTGAGCTCGTCTTTAGATAAATCTTCTATAGAGCTGTCTTGGCTGCGTATTAAAGGTAGTTAATACTTATGGGCGAATTGCTCTAGCTTAGAGCCTTATAGGAGCGGATCTGCTTCATTGTGTGGTTAATAGAAGAGGTCTTCTTAAAAGGTAACGTCTCTCACACAAATAACTTTGCCTCTATAAGCTTAGCTTCTCTCGCCTTAGGCATCTAGATTCGGTAGATGTTTAACAAGTTGTAGCCAACTAGGTATTCTACTAAAGCTTAAGGACTAAGCTTATCTATTTGTAGTATCTGCTTGCGTAGTGCGTATGCTTAGCAGCCATAGACGCGTAGGTAAGCAATTAACAGTTTCTTGCCGTAGGCAATTTCAAATGGTGTTTTCCAGCCTAGTAATCGCGTGGGTGTGCGATTGAGCAGGTATGCTGCTATAGGGTAGATCTTAGAGCCAAGTGCTAGAGGTAGGTTTAAGGTGATCCTTATTAAACGACTTCTCTCAATAAGACTCTTGCCTAAGCGCTCTACTAAGCCATTCTGCTCTTTAGTGTGTGTGGAGCTCTAATCTGTAGCTTAATGCCTTCTCTCTAACAGTAGTCTCTAGCAGAGTCGTCTACCAGGCCATATCCTCGCTCGTTGTTAGCAATAAGAAAGGTAACAGTTGTGTGTTAAATTCTTGTTTAATTATTCGATCTAGTTGTCTAATAATAATAGTTAGTAGCGTAGGCTTGTCGTCTAGGTATCGTGTAGACAAAATGGAACTTTAAGAATAGGTTAAACCTATAGAAGATATATTAATCACTGTTGTAGGCTCTTATATTAAGCTTAATTATGTTGATAGCAATAGTTTCAAAGGCTTAGGTTGCCCCTATCTTATAGCCTATTCAACGCGAGATAATCTGATATGCTTTGCTTTGTAGGCATTCTTCGCAGTCAACTGTTTAAGGAGCAGTTCTAGTAGCTGGCTGTATGCCTGTCACGTAACTTGACAGTTGGTCGATCGCATTATTACTTAGATGTCCTATAAGGACATGGAGCTAGGCCTTGCTCAGCGATCTTAATTTAGGCGGTAGGGCTAAGTACTGTGGCCAACGTTGATGGGTAGCGAATGTGTTTGAAGCTGAGTAGATTGGGTAGATGGAGGATCAGTTCGATGGACTACTAGCCAGTGACCACCTAGCCTAGTGAGGCTAGCGATGTCTTCAACTCGTGACCCTAAATAAGTTGGACCAATATAGAGTGTTTCTGCCTAAGTCGAAATAGACGTTTAACAATAATAGTTAGGCTAGAGAGACTAGGCTTGTAAAGAAGCTTAGTATTAAGGCAACGCGCTTGAGCTTTGTCTTTCTCTATCCTTAAGGCGTTGATAGGAGTATCTCAACTTCTCCCCATGCCTGAATAGCCATCTCTGTGTGCCTCCTGCGAGGACAACATCGTCTGGCGATGCAGGAGCCTTCCATTGGAACTCGGTAGGATTGTTGCAGATGTGGAGGCTTTTTCAGGGTTTTCGACGAATCCTCCTCTGCGCTGTGAGGTGTCGATGTACGGACACTGTCCCCAATAGTGTAGATCCCCACAGAGACATAGCTTTGATGGCTTTAATGGCTTGTCCTAATAAGGTCTCTTTCTGTTGTTTTGTCTATATAGAGACTCCTCTTGATTCAATGTAGCTGCAAATGCTTCGCCTTAGATAGTTAATTTTGTTGCGGTCGTACGATAGTAGCGCAGGTATCCTGCTAGTAGTTCAGGTAGTGTTAGCTGGATAGAGTCGCTATCTAAGGCAGTTGAGATAGTTTTCCGCGTTGAATACTATAATAGCGATAGTAGCAGCGTAGCTAGGGTTAATCTGCCTAATAACTCAAATAAGGTCCTTGTAAGGTCAGTAGCCATGCGTCTCTAGTAGCTTAAGTTGTTTAGCCCTGTTGTAGGCAGCAAGAAAGGTGCTACACTACTCCTCTAGATTTCTCTCTATAAGCATACAGTACTTTGGCAGTATTGTAGGCTTTCTAGACCTAATATTCTTAATTAGCTATTGTAGGGCTGTAGAGCTCCTATAGCATCTTAAGCTAATCGTGGAGGGACTTTTAGTCCTTAATTTAATAGACTAGGTCCGAAGTAATAGTGTTAGCTACGTGCGCTTCAATTTGGCCAATCTTATCTTTAGTTCGTCTATATTCCTTAAGCTCCCTATAGTAGAGACTTATTTCCTAATTGTACTGCGCTTAAGCTTTAGTAGTAGGTTCTGTCGCTAGTGATCTGTCTTTGTTGACAGTTTAAAGCTGGGCAGGTTGCTAAGGCTTGCTAAGCGTTAATAGGGGTGACAGATCTGGATTAATATATCCCTATACGTCTCTAGCCTCTGCGAGCCTTTTAACAGTATAGATCCATAGTTCCCAGTTGTGTGGACCGTGAAGGATGATCGAAGAGCTGGCCTTTGACATAGCAAGATAGAGTAGGCTCGATCAACAAATAGGTAGGTAGGGAGTTAATGTATGTATATAAGTGCGGATTAGGCCGGGCTCATAACTGTAAGCAGTTAGGTAGTATGTGTAGAAAGTGTATATTGTAGAAGTATCTGTGTTCAGATGTATATGCCTGTGTATCGTACATGGAGTGATCAGAGGCTCGTATATAGTAGGCGAGCTGACTCATGAGACTAATGTCGTCATGTGACATAGCTCTAGGCTGCTTACATGTTCACATGATCATTCGTCCTCAGCGCATTGGGATTCCGCACTACGATATGATTGATATTCCTTGAAATTTGCGTACATATTACTTTTTTGTTGTCAGTCTTTTTACACTATGTTTCTTCTCGAGCAGTTGAGGCTAAATCCTTGTCGCCGCTACCACCCCGCAAGGTAGAAAAAAAGGCCATATACATAATGCGTTGCTTATTTTTTTGACGGTCTTTTTGTCACTAAGCGGGAAGCGGGACGGCTCTGATTTCCTTTGTGTTATTTTTCAAACCGCACTCTTTAGAATGAAATACATATTATGGTATGCCTGCGCTCAAGCTAACAGGCAGGCACTCTGCGTCGACGCCCAGCGACCAAGCATAATCGCGGCTGGCGGTGAGTTTACAGGCTTCCAAGATGGGTGTCACAATGGCAACGGAAGAAAAACGACATAAGATTGGAACTTGAAGACCATTGCTTGGCAGCCTGTTGCGATAATTCTACTCGAATCATGTTGGCCCCCAAGTGCTCTTTTCCGAGGCGTCTGCCTTGAGTGCGGGGAAGAGACTCAGCAAGGCATTTACATCTGTCCGAATAGAGAACGCCCGATGGCTTAGGAAGCCTGGAGTGTATATACTAGTGCACCAGGGGCGAGTCGTGATTCAAATGTTGCAGGTGCCTACATCGTGAATACGTATGATCAGGATTCTATTGGTTCGTGGTTTTACTCCGAGGGATCGTGTAAGTTCGTGTCGATCCTTCGTAATTCCAGTGTATTTTGAGTGTGGCCCAGTATGATGCATGGAAATAGCATTGTTTGCGGCAAGCTGAAAAGATGCCGGTTCCGGGTCCTAGGGCTGAAAAAGTGGGTCGAGGGCCTGGTAAGCCTGCCTTCCAGATTCCAACGTAGACCCATCTACCAGCAACATCGAACATCAACATCAGCCACGATATCATCAACCATCGCATGCACGGTTCCCCGCATAAGTGCCGCCTTTGCGGCATCTAGATATATTCATCGCGTCAGGAACATTCGCATTGTGGCTTCGCCATTCCCATTACACAGAAGCCGGGCCCTCCCGTCATCACTTGAAAGGGCTAACATATAGTAGACTAATCTGTGCTGACAGTCTCGTTCTAGTCTATTCAAGGCATCGGCTCTGGACCTTGTGACCCTGACGGACCTCACTACGATACCGAGTAACCGCTTTCTCTACCGTTGCACTGCCACACGGCTGCCTAACCTACACATTGGAAGACACGCCGAAGGATCAAGTGACGACTCACGCTTGCTTTATTCCATGCTCTCATGGTGCTGATGGTCCGATTTATTGCTATTGCCGTCCTGTCCCGAAGTCGGCAGACCAATGACGGCGTTCAATGGCCTTGGGGGCAGTAACGTCAATTCTAGGGATGCGCGTCCTAACGATGGCTTCGTTCCTCTCACCCTGCAGTCCTCCTGGTCAAGAGTATGACTTAAGTTTCCTTGTCTGACATGTTCCTAAATTCTGCTCTCATAGTGCAGATGCTCCGTCGCGAATTTCGAGCACCCTTCCTCTCTACCCTAATCTATTATTATCAGTTACGGTTGTTACACCTACTTTATATGTCTTCAAGTTTCTATCGAAGCTTAGCTATCACAAATCATAGCCGTTCCACCAGGACTATTGACAATCTGCCCTGTTCTTCTCGCACTTACGGTACCATATCACTCTGCACAACATGTGTCTCCGAATAATCGAAAAGTTTCCTGTCTGTGGTTGCACATACCACACACACGCTATCGACGCTTGCTCCAACTATGGACGACATGCGATAACGGAGAAGGTCGTTTATGTTGGATTTGCATGCCAACAGCACGGCGTTAAATGATTCGTCACCAAAGCAAGGCTCTCGCTCGTCGAAGAGGCTGCATGAAAGATAAAATCTCGCTTTCCCACTGGATATCAATTCTCTCCATACAAGCCTCGTCTGGGCGGAACAACGCTGGTACAACAGTCAGTTCGACCACAAGGAGCGGCCTAGCCAAGACCATCGTTCACTGGATAATCCGAAACGGTGCCACTGGAATTCCCCCTAAAGTGTTCACAGAGATGATTTCTCAGTTAACGAGCTTTCAAGCACCGCATACTTGCTCAACCAACCACAATTAATGTGGCCGAGTCCCTCCATGATGCTTAGCAATGCACGAAACGCCCTCTACACACATGTGCAATGTGCACACCAAGTTGCGCGCAAACACAACAGCGGTCCTCAACAAGTTATATGAATCTACTAGCTGGATCCGAGGGAGGGTTTAGCTAAAATCTTGTGTGGCGTGCTGCGCGCCGACATACCGGGCAAAGAAGGACGCAAGATCAATGTACTAGTAGGTTAGCTACTTCTGTCGCTATGTTGTTGCGAGTGTCACTAATGGAGCTTTCAAAGACTCGTCGCACTTGCTGTGATGATCATCCTGAGTCACCTGGTCTCTGGTGGTATTTACTAAGGTTTGTAGCGATGCTGCGCCGCCGTTTTTCCGGTTCCTAACCTGGTAATACTTTGGTTCCAGCGGACCCTAGTCGCACAGATCGCCCCGAATTAGTCGAGGCTAGTCTTCCATGGTATCATTCGATAACATCGCAGGCACACGTCATGGCTATCAATCTGTGATCGAGCGGGCGTCATACGAGCCACCCATCTGCAAGGCTGTTCTCCGCTTTTCACAAGTGCCTACCCAAGGTTAGCTAACGGATCGTCATGGCAGGCACCAAAGTCCACAAAGCTAGGGCAACGGCGTTGAGCTGTACTCCTTGGGATTGGATATATAATGGCACATTCCCTCGTTGGAAGTAATTATTCCCTTGCATAGACCATGGAGACGGTACCAAATCCCCCACCTATTCAGCTCCCTCAACCTTTTGCATCGACAAAGACTCCAACTCTCTGAATTCGCACTTCACACTTTCGCCATGCTCTTCAAACCCGTCTACACGGCTCTCTTCGCCGCCGCACAACTGGCCGCCAGCACTCCTGTCCAACCTGTGAGCGTGGATCTTTCCGCGAGGCAAGCCGACCCTGGCAACAACACCCACGTCTCGACGCCCCCGACCTGCGTTCAAGGCCTGCTCACACCTTACTCCAAAGCGGATGTTGAGGCATTGAGGGATTGGATGCAAACGACGGACCCAAGCAGTAATGACTTTATCGTTGCAGGCGGTACATTCCAGTGGACCTTGGGCACTGCTAAGGTGAGTCTCAAGCACCCGCATTGGTAGCACGCTCCTCCGCGCATGATCGCTGACTCCGGTTTGCCCACAGGTTTGCAATTACAACACGAATCCGGATGGGACGACAGATGTCTATCTAAATCATGCTGAGATCGGACGGTGTATCGAGTCCATTCGCACCACATGCTGTTCGCCAACAACCGACCAGTGGTGAGTCTTGTCGATGGTCAAGGAACTAGCTGTTCTAACATTTGGTAGCCGAGCTGGAAGGGCGGAAATGTATAGCGTTGAAGGTGCGTTGCTCGTTTGTCGGTTAAGCCACACTGCAACCGTGTGCTAGCTGCAATACTGAGCTCAAGTTTCTGTACCTTTTGCGTTTCCATTACCTGTCCTGCGGTAAACACGAAGGGAAAAAGTTCGGCGTGTCCTTGGGGGCAATAATGGTATGGTGTCTTGGTCTGGGATAATGCGGGATATTGATGATATTGATAAGTACGATATGAATTGGGAAATCTGTATATTATAACCGCATCTATTCAGTTCCATTGCATTGTAAATATTGTGCTTGTGACTGGTATTGTGGTGTTTGCAGGCGTTCGATTTGATTTTGGCTGTGGGCGGGAGAGCGCTTGGCGCACCGCGAAAAAATTGTTCCGGCAGAGCTAAGAAATATTCTCATCGCGACTGCAGCAAGAGCTTCCTGTCATTGCACCAGTGACTCCTTCCCAACCAACAAGATGGCGCTTTTTCAGGCCGACTCCGATGCGTACATAATCAAGCCGCAGGCAGCTACCGCCCCAATCGACACCAGCGACTGGCCGTTGTTGCTTAAAAATTACAGTGACCGTATGCAGCTTCTGCCATAGCTCTGGGAAGCGCCACTAATCAACGTGTAGTGCTCGTCCGGACTGCGCACTTTACACCTATCCCTGCAGGATGCTCGCCGCAAGCTCGCGACCTCAAGCAATATATTAGTTCTGGTGTTATCAACCTCGACAAGCCCTCGAACCCCTCGAGTCACGAAGTCGTAGCTTGGATAAAGCGGATCCTGAGGTACATGAGCAAACTTAATGCCTTGTTTGGAGCGCAACTGACGCAAGTTCAGAGTGGAGAAGACTGGACATAGCGGTACTCTTGACCCAAAGGTCACTGGATGCCTCATCGTCTGCATCGACCGCGCGACCCGTCTAGTCAAGTCTCAGCAGGGAGCCGGAAAGGAATATGTTTGCGTCATCCGCCTGCACGACAAGCTTCCCGGCGGCGAGGCCCAGTTTGCTCGCGCTTTGGAGACACTCACCGGTGCTCTTTTCCAGCGGCCGCCGCTTATTTCCGCCGTCAAGCGACAGCTTCGTATTCGAACTATCCACGAAAGCAAATTGTACGAATTCGATAACGAGAGGCACCTTGGTGTTTTCTGGGTGAGCTGCGAAGCTGGAACGTACATCCGAACACTGTGTGTGCATCTGGGTCTTCTGCTCGGTGTCGGTGCGCACATGCAGGAGCTACGACGAGTCAGGAGTGGAGCCATGGACGAGTCGAAGGACATGGTCACGCTGCACGATGTTATGGACGCGCAGTGGATGTCGGACAACAACCGAGACGAGGAGTACCTGCGTTATGTCATCTCGCCATTGGAGACCCTCTTGACAAGCTACAAGCGCGTGGTTGTCAAGGATAGCTCAGTCAACGCAATCTGCTACGGTGCAAAGCTCATGATCCCGGGTCTACTCCGATTCGGTATGTATCTCGTATCACCCTTGTGGAGTGTCACTGACAAAGTTCACAGAGAAGGGCATTGAGCTCCACGAAGAAGTTGTTCTCATGACTACTAAGGGTGAAGCTATCGCACTCGCTTACGCACAGATGTCTGCTGTCGAGATGTCATCCTGCGATCACGGAGTTGTTGCGCGCATTAAGCGGGTCATCATGGAGCGCGATCTGTACCCGCGACGCTGGGGTTTGGGTCCCACCGCGACTGAGAAGAAGAAGATGAAGGAGAACGGTACTCTCGATGTGAGCCTCCAACTTTCTTGTGGAATCGCGAGTTCCAGCTAACCACCTCTAGAAATTTGGACGTGCAAATGAGAAGACTCCTGCCCAGTGGAAGTCGGGCTACAAGGACTACACTCCCAACGGCCAAGCTGCCGATGTTGTCATGACCGAGACTACTGCTAGCGCCGAGGTGCTTGCAGCTCCCCCGGTTCCTCCGACCGGATTAGATCCTGAAGAAGAGACAGAGGCAGCTGCTGAAATTGCAGCGGTGACGAGCAAAAAGCGCAAGAGCCGGGGCGAGGATGCGGCAGACGAAGACAAGGCCGAGCGCAAAAGGAAGAAGAAGGAGAAGAAAGAAGAAAAGGAACGCAAGAAGGCAGAGAAGGCTGCGAGAAGGGAATCCAAGGGCAAGGCCGCGGAGGAGTCCGATTCCGACTGAACGACTGGATACTGTAAAGCGCAATCTGTTGGACACATAAAATGGTGCGACCGAGGCGTCGATTGCGAGCCTTTTGTGCTCTGCAAGCGCATGTATAGTTTGCGGATAAGGATACCTCATTTTTCACAGCGTGTCGATATCGGCGTTATGGTAGGCTAGTTTGGAGTTCGGAGCATCCCGGTTTGTTGGACAGCATAGGTGTTGAGCAGGGGTTGGAGAGAGCATCGAATCTTACGTAGACCCGTGCCAGGTTCGACGACATGAACTCATTAGCACTCATCCAAAAATGCGATCTCATAGTTGCGTGCCAATTGCATTGTATCATGGTGGCTGTTGCGAGAACTTTCTAGAACGTATACGTGAAGCTAATGACGTTCTTGGCTCTGACCGCCCAACCAAACGGTGTCTCCCCACTGTCAACTGCAGGTAATAAAGCGCGCTTCTTACACCACTGCCACCCAGACTTGCACATCGACACGACAAACCACTACTTAGCTGCGCATAAATCACAATGGTAAAAGAAACCAAGCTTTACGACTCGTTAAGTAAGTCTGCCCGCATGCAGCCCCGCCTCTCCGCAACCCCAGCCTTCAACACCCGATGGGCAGCTTGCTAACATACAGACAGGCATACAACCCTCCGCCACGCAAGATGAAATCAAAAAAGCATATCGCAAGGCGGCGCTGAAGTGGCACCCGGACAAGAACAAGGACAATCCGGCTGCTCTCGAGAGATTCAAAGGTATGGAAACACCCCTCCACTCACCCACCAGGCACAAACAAACTGACAATTGCGCAGAGGTCTCGCAGGCCTACGAGATTCTATCCGACCCCGAAAAGCGCAAGACCTATGACCAGTACGGCCTTGAGTTCCTGCTGCGAGGCGGCGCTCCTCCACCAGAAGGCGGTGCCGGCCCGGGCGGCAACCCGTTTGAGGCTGGCGGTGGCTTCCCCTTCACAGCCCAGGGCGGCATGCCGGGCGGCACGCGAACATTCCACTTCAACACTGGTGGTGGAGGCGATGCCGGAGGCTTCCATTTCTCGAATGCTGAAAACATATTTGCCGAATTCATGCGTGGACAAGGTGGCATGGGTGGTGGTGGTGGTGACGATGACGACTTTGGCTTCGGTGGCTTCGGCATGGGAGGAATGCCAGGAGGGCTTGGTGGCATGGGTGGCGGAGGAGGGAAGAGGAGGCCTGGCGGGTCGAGATTCGAGGGCGGAAGAAGAGCGCCAGCGCCCGAGGTTACTGTCGTCGAGAAGCCACTGCCACTATCGCTCGAGGAGCTGTTCAACGGCACGACAAAGAAGATGAAGATCAAGCGTAAGACATACGATCAGGCGACCGGCAAGCAAAGTACCCAGGATCGGATCCTTGAAGTGCCCATCAAGAAGGGCTTGAAGGCCGGCAGCAAGATCAAATTCTCGGACGTTGGCGACCAGGTTGAAGGTGGCACACAGGATCTACACTTCATTGTGTCAGAGGTAAGCACACCTATACTCATGCGGATGATGAAGCTCACAAACAATAGAAACCGCATCCTCTCTTTATCCGCGAAGGCGACGATATCAAGCACATCATCGAACTCGACCTGAAGGAAGCCCTGACAGGCTGGCAACGAACGGTCCAGACAATCGACGGCAAGCAAGTACCAGTCCGCAGCGGAGGACCTACAGGCCCCGACTTCACGGAGCGCTTCCCGAGCCTGGGAATGCCGAAGAGCAAGAAGCCCAACGAACGTGGCGATTTCGTTGTCGGCGTCCGCATCAAGTTCCCAAAGTCGCTCACGGCGCAACAGAAAGAGCATCTCAAGCAGATTCTTTGAGCGGCATCCTCGACTTTGGTGAACTGCGATGCCGCAGGACAATACACCCTTTCCCAGGCATCACTCTAACAGAGCGAGGCCTCGCCGTCCCGAGGCCCTACATCTCTTTAAAACTGCTGTCTCTATCTCATCTGGGTTTCCCTGGCGACTCCTTGGCGGCTAAAACTAAGCGCTTGGTCTGAGCGCAGGGCGTTTGGGAGGACTATCTTCCATTTTCAGCATGCTGGAAGGCGGCTTGCATTCTCTGCACATTATTTTCTATACGTAATTGCACGTTTGGGATGGGTGGATAACATGAGCGAAGGAGGATGGATAACGAGAGACGAAGGACGAAGCGAACAGTCGAGTATATAGACTGGGATGACTTGACGATGAATGCGTGCGAGTAGTAGTATTGGTGGAATAGTAATATTACCGCCTTTGTTTGAGATGGATCCTAACTGAGTGTACCTTTCAACATCCATTGTTTACCAGTGGTAGTGCAGTCAAAAACGCCCTAGACGCAGGAATCAATCACGCACCCACTCACCTCCCTTCGCAAGGGACGAACAAACAATGTAATGAATGCTAAGCGACTTCATCTTCGTGCTATACATAAAATAGATGAAAGGGGATTTACGCTCGTATATCGAATCGTCATTTGGGGAAGATTGTGTGCGTAGACGAAGGGATGGATACTATCAAGAAGTTCTTGCCGTTTTGCAAGTTGCATCACCATGTGCACGAAAAGCTGCATGTCCATTTCATAAATCTATACACCCATGCACAGAAGCCGCCCATCCCACCCCTCTACCCATTTCTATATATACAATACACAGTTGGCATGCACAGTCAGTCCCGTCTTCCCGACCCACGCACCCAGGCCCACCCAACCTCAAATCCTCATATCCTCCGCGATAAGCTTATACTCCTTCCTCTTCTTCCTCCACCTCGGGTTAATCCTGACCTTGACGATGCCAATCCACTTCGCCAACACAGGTAATACGTACTTCTCGCCCACATAAGCCATAGCGAAATTGGCGAGTCCCAGCACCAGCAAGAAGACTTTGAAGCTCACGCTCATGTACGTCAACTGCATCAGCTTCTGCAGCCACTTTGCAGGGTCGAAGAGCATGTAGCATGTAATGAGCAAGGCGAAGAGGATGGTGATGACGAACGGCAGGTTCTGCGACATGGGTTGGCGGAAGGGCCGGCCGACGGAGAGCACGACGGCCGAGAGCGTGTACTGGAAGCAGGAGACGAGGAAGAGGGCTGTGTTCTGCGAGTTGAGAGCGTTTGAGTGGTCTTTGTCCACGACGGGGGGTTGGTACCAAGGTTGCTTTTGGACGTATTCGTAGGCGATAGCTTGCGTGATGATGCAGAGCGCTATTTGGCCAAGTAGCGGCGTAAGCACCTTGCGAGATACAAGACTGGCAGTTGGACGTTTGCGCGAGAGCTGTGGGAATGCGCCGGACCAGCCCATGAAGATTGCGATCGGGAGGATGAGCAGGAGATCGATGAAGAGGAATTGGAAGTCGCCAAGATTTGACGCAGAGGCGTAGAGAAAGCTGACGGACGTGAATTGGATGGCGGAATACAAGCTCATGTACTTGAAGCAGCTGAAACTGGTGACGAGGGCAGCTCGGCCCTCCTTGATCACCTGCGGGACACACGATATGTCGAAGACGCGGCTGGTGAATGGCGCAGCGACCGATGCTTCTGCTTCTGAGAGCGAGATACCAACATCGGCCGCTTTGAGGGCACCACAATCGTTTGCACCATCGCCACAGAAGCCCACACAGTAGTCGATGCTTTGAAGTTTCTCGACCAGTTCGTGCTTTTCGTCTGGCGACATGCGTGCAAAGACCTGCCCGCACACCAGCATTTCACGTAAAACCTTCTCCGGAGCAAAGTCGATGATCCAGCGGAATACGTCTCCGCTAACAGCCAAGGAATAATTTCGAAGGTTGGAGATATCGTAGGGCAAAGATACGTCAGCTTCAGCCGGAGGAGCCAATGGCTTGAGGGTGTTCTCGTCCAACTTGAACATCGGGTCGTCAACGCTCTCCCAACTGAGGCTGGCCAGTGCAGTCCTGGAATCGCCTTCTACAAAGTGAGGAATGAAGCAGTGGGCAGTCTTGTTGATCAGACCGCATTCCCGAGCAACACTGATGGCCGTCAGGATGTTGTCGCCAGTGCACATAACGGTCCTAATGTTGGCTCTCTCCAACTCGTCGATAACAGGAGTTGTGGTCGGCTTGAGCTTGTTCTCAAAGATGATAAAACCTACAAACTCCAAGTCACTCTCAGCCTCGTCTCGCTTCATCTTTTGCATTTTGAGCCAATTGATCTTTAAAGGCTTGGTGGCGCACGCAATAACGCGAAAGCCTCTATGCGTGTAAAAAGCCAGTAAATCCTCATAATCCGTGGGGAAGCTGTCAGCACGGCATATATCCTTCATACACTCTGGCGCTCCTTTGACGTAGACCTGCCCAGTCTTCGAGCCAAACTGGCGCACGATGACGCTTGCTCGCCTCAACTGTGAGACGAACTCAAAGCTTTTGAGTACGCCAAGCTCAACCGGCGTCCTGTTCTCGTCGTCCGCTTCGTCGTCGATATCATATTCACGGCCTGGTGGTGGACGGGCGATGGAAGGACGAAGCTTGTCCTGCTCCTCGTCGCCACCACCTGTTCTCTGCTGTCCTTCGGTGAAACTCCAGTCTGTGAAATTGAACATCTTAACATCGAGTGGATCGCCCAAAAGCTCGTCGTCAATCAATCGCAAAGAATGACAGGTAGCCATGGTGTACAGGATGGCCTTGTGTTTCGAATAATCCACGGTAGGATCACGATCATATCTCGCACTGGGAAGAACATCTACGTTTTCGGTGAGAATTTCGCTGAATCTGTTTGCGGGCCGTTCTACCACCCGCACTCCAAGAACGTCCAACCCCTCTTCTGTCAGAGTACCCGTCTTGTCAAAGCAGATAACATCTAGCTTTCCACCTGTAGTTTGTTAGCCCAATCTTTCCATATATGAAGCAACCCTGTCAATACTTTCTATACGTCGCGGACTGCACGCAAGTGTCCCAGACTGGCTACATTGATAGTACCTGGGTTGACTTACCGACGTTAACCCTTTGTGGTGAGATACAGAAGATTTGTTTCTGCTTGAGCCGTGAGAGCGCAAAGTTGGTCCCGATAGTAAGGGTTGCTGGAAGCGCCGGTGGAACAATGATAGTAATCAGGTCGAGTGCGCGGACCACGATGAGGTGCCAGGCGAGGCCGAAGTGGATGAAATTGATGAACGAGGCAATGAACCCTATCATGGCAATGCTGGCCATGACTGATATGTATCGGAAAGAATCGCGGTAAAATTTGAATCCAGATGGCTTAGGAAAGAGCATTGATCGTACTAATGCGCCTTTGGTGGTGTTGAAGCCCGTCCGTACTACCATGGCTAAAGCTGCAGCTTCCTCGTCACTATCATCCTCGTGGGGTCTTCGAGCACGTATAATCTTTGTTCCGGAGAACAGCATATGTCTGGCAATCTCGGGATGTATTGTTGAAGCACTCAGGTCGAGGAGCTCCAGCGACTCGTCCGTCATCGGAATCTTGGAGACTGGAACCGATTCGCCCGTAAGCATACTCTCGTTGACGATGCAGTCTCCAGAGAGCAGCAGACTGTCGCAAGGAAGCTGAGTGAGTGATGGATCTGTAACTTCGTATACATCGCCTGGCACAAGTTCTGCTGAGTCTACGGTTCGCCAGAAGCCGTTGCGCAATACACGAACTTCGCATTCAAAACGCGATATTTCCCGTAACCGTTTCATCGTAGCCTTGGTCTCGATCACTGTAGTGGTTATGCTGACAACAGAAATAATGAAAATGCACGCGGCATAGTAGTAATATTCATCCACAGACCACAAGAAAAGACTGGCGATTTGAAAGACGTAGAAAGGGTGGAAGGCTTCATCGACCAACAGTTGGCCAAGAGGCTTTTCAGCAAGATCAATGACGTTCTTCCCGAAGACGAGTTCGCGGTAGTCTCGTTCGTCGTTATCAAGCCCCTCGCGAAGGGCAGCGGCATTGGTCCACTGAGGGTCCTGCCAGGTATTCGCCAGCACGAATTTGTCCTTGAGCGGATGGTAGCAAAATCGGATGTAGCGATAGTCGAGGCTGCGTAGCTGCTGCATAACCGGGTCTGAGTCTTCATCGAAGTCCCTATGGCGATTTTTTTCTGGGTCGCCAAAGACAGTCGACAGCGAGCGGCCGTAGATCTGATCTTGGATGGGCTGGACCGCAAACTCACCCCATTGGTTTTCGATGACCACCCAGGTGCATTCCTTCAACGGGGCAGGTCGTCCCGTCAGCGCCACCCTCCATCGTGGGAGCCACCTGAAAATAAGCCATGCCAGCCCGACCGTGATGGTGCACAGAAGCACATAGATGCCAAAGCCGAAAGTTGATGTGTTGAAGCCAGCGACCACGATGGTGAGGTCTTCGGTCAGGATGTATATCTTCTGGCTGGTCCGGCGCCCTTTTGAGCCGGCGCCCGAACCAGCGCTGGACACGGAGGATCGTCTGTGCAACAAGGGCGCATCGACCGAACTGCGACTGCGTGCAGAAAATGTCGACGACTTGCGCCGCGTCTGCGATGGCGCCGGCGACCCGCCGTTCTCGAGATCATCTAGCTCTTCCACGGTGTAGCCGTCGTACTCGATGTCGCCGTACTCTTCGGCAATGGCCTCTTCCTCGATGCCCTCGTCCGAGTCCCGGTCCTCGTCGTAGTAGGTGAAGCTCGTAGTGGAGTCGGCGCGCGCGCGGCGGTGGGCAAACGAGGAAATGCTCGTGGGGACGCTCTCCGACATGGGGCCCGCGAACATCTTGATAGGCGTCAGCTGCTGTCTCGATGTACGGGGGGCATTGACGGGGCGGAGCTCGAATACCTCGTCTTGGGCCATCTCCACGTCCGTCATGAAGCTCGCGCTGGCCCACGGTTAGCTTCCTGTTCACGCGACGTCTGCTCCGAATGAATGATGCATGCGTACTTGCTGAAGTTGGAGCTCTGCCGGTACAGCGACCTGCTACGCCGCCTCTCCGGGCTCCCGTTGGCTTCCATGGTGTCGACGCTGGAAAATTTCAGAGTTTGTCAAGGCATCGCTGAGAGCCGTGGGAAGAAAACTACGAAGAAGGGCGGCCCAACTTCTGCGGCTCCACACTATGACGATGCCTGCTTTCGCATTTCTGCCCCAGCTCTGCTTCAAGCCAATCCGTAGTGGCGTGCGGCAGCTAGTCTCTTTCGGGGAAAGGGTACCGTCCCATCTCTTCAACTTGCGCCCAAACGACCCAGTCCTGAGTTTACAATATTTTTGCAGCCACTATACAGCGTTCCCTCATAGCGTTTTATTTTACACCAAAAACCACATTCAGTCTCAAGATCCCATATCTTTATCTGTTGCTTAGTTCTATAACCCATATACCATTTACAACATAGCAGACATCCCTGCTTTACCAAAGATCCCTAAAACTTACAAGGTTATCTATATCCCCTCATGCCACCAAGCGTCCTACCACCGTAGAATCTTGTGCAGATAGCAGATAGCTAGCCAGGGTTTAAACAATCAGCAGTCCTTTCCATACAAAGGGCGTTTATTTATTAAAGTTCCCTACTCTAGAGCATCGTATTAGTGTTAACATCGCTGAAATTTTATATTTGGCTAGCTAGCTAGCTATTTGCTATTTGCACTAGATTATGCGGTGCATCCGTTATTCTCCCAGCATATACCCTTTCTCAAAGAACGTTGGGAACAGCATGGATACCAATAACCTACCCAGCACAATGATATCTCTACCCAAACACTCAAAAAACCAGTAACGCAACCCGTCCCAAAAACATTATAAACAATACTTTTTTAGCTCCACCACCTGGACACACCAGGATACCTAGCCTTCTGCACACCATCTCGACCTCATCTTACCAAACAAGGTGTCCTTGCAAGTCCATCTCTACCCAACCATTCCATATAACCTCGTCTACCCAGTAAGACTAAAGCCGTAGGAAGCTCCAGCCTAGCTCGAAAGCCCCAAATGAACAACACAAGCACCCACCATGCACCTTTCAGCCCCAACTACAGACAGCAACATCACACATTCCAGGCCAAAAAGAAAACCCAAAATCTTCAGCAAAGCCATATATTACCATATCGAAAACCACAAACCACCATCCACCATCCATCTATGCAGTAGACCTAACCCACTTCGCAGCCATTTCGCACATTCGGACCCTTTTCACAAGCCCATACGATAATGTATTTGTAAAACCCACCACCCGATCCATCCACATCCACAACCAAAACACAAAGGAGAAAAAAAACCTATTATTACACTCGCAACCACCCGTTCCAATTGCCCACACCATAAAATAGACTGCAAAAGCATGGGCCATCTCTCGACAGCTATCGCACTAGGTCCAACACGATCAAACTAGTAAACAGAGAAAAAAAAACGGCCCAGGTCCTGGAATGCTACATGCATATAACGCCTTTGCGCAAACATGGTGGTAGAAATGGGAAATCGTAGTGGTACAAGGAAACGTGTCGGCGAGGCACTAGACCTGGCCATCCGCAACGGCGAGCCGCTGCTTAGCCGTCTTCGCCTTCTTGGTCATGCCTTTTCGACGTTTGCCGCCTGGTGGAGCTTCCACGGCCGAGACTGGTGTTGCAGCACCGCTGGGCTTTTCGCTAGTATCAAAGTGTCCCTCGCCTATCATGGATTAGTCTGGGAATGCATGCGGTTTGGGTTCTGAAACTCACCTTCGTGATACATGTCGTCCAAGCTGGTTGCCTCGGCCCTCTTCCGCTTGCGTTTCTTGTTCGCTGGAGCGTTCTTCTCCGCTTCAGCGAGCTCAGCCTCCTTCTTCTCGATCTCAGCTGCTTGGTCGTCATCTGCGAGCCACATCGCGATATCCTTGGTGCGATTCTCGCGCGAGCGAGTGTTGAAGTCGACTTGGGCACCGGCTCCTCCAGAGATAACGACACGCTGCACTTCTTCCTTCTGCAGGGCACGCTTCCGGATGCGTTCCTCGATTGTGCCTCGCGTGATCAGGCGATAGACAGTAACTTGCCTAGTCTGACCAAGACGATGCGCACGGTCCATGGCTTGCGAGTCGATTGTAGGGTTCCAATCCGAGTCGTAGAAGATGACGGTATCAGCGGCAGTCAAGTTGATACCTAATCCACCGGCGCGAGTCGACAGCAAGAAGATGAAGTACGAATCGTCGCTTTGGAAATGTGCGACTGTATCGCGACGATCTTCGAGCTTGGTAGAACCATCCAAACGGCAATACTTGTAGTTGCGGTAGGTTAGATATTCCTCCACCAAGTCGATCATCTTCGTCATCTGGAAGTAAAGGAGGACGCGGTGTCCGTTCTGTTTCAAGTCTTTCAGCAAAGCATCGAGTTTTGCAAGCTTGCCGGAATCCGTAACGAAGCGCTGCATAGATGGCACGTCTATGTGCGTGTAACGCGCGCGAGTGTTTGTCGGCGACGGGAGCTTGCTGCCTAAGGAGACGGCAGTAGTATCGGCCTTTGTTTCTAGGAGCGTTTCCTCGGACTTGTGGGAGAGGCCATACAAAGCATTCCGCATAGGTATATTGAAGAATGTGCTCTGTTTTTCCGCTATGACGCCTTGGCTAGAGCAGTATAATTCGACAGGAGGTGCCGCAACGGCAGGCTTAGCGCATCGTTCAATGATGTTGAGCCCTGTCTCCTCGAATGCTGCTTGTGATACGTTTAGAAGGTTCTGCATGTAACCCTGGGTCATGATCTCAGCACGCGGAACCCGATCCTGACACGCGACAATGTTGAGCATCGAATGCTTAGGGACGTATGTGCCATCTTCCTCGTCATACATGATTGCGAACCGAGATAGACGCTCGGGCCGATCGCTCAAAGCGACTGCGCGCTGGAAAACATCCATCTTTGCGATCTTTGAGGCCTCGTTAGCTGAGACGTCAGCCAGTCGAAGCCATGCGAAGGCGCCGTCCTCCTTGGAAGACTGGTGTATATGATGCGGGTTCCAGATATTCAACAGATTATGGAGATAGTGTCCGTCGAAGCCAGCCTTGGGATTCTCTGCGCCGGGAATATCGAGTCGACCGCCATTTCGGCCGATCAAACGTGGTAAGCGATACTCGATCAGATTGCGTGTGGAGTATCCTACATTGAGATTCTGACCTTCGCGCATGAAAGAAGCGGTCTCGGCGTAATGAGCGAATGCGAAGGGCGACCAGGTATCCGCTCGTTCGAAAAGGTCCGGATGGTTGCAAACTTTACGGAACTGCATGACGAGGTTCATGAGTGTAGCACTATCCTGTTCATCTCCGACCGCTTTCTCAATTAGATCCATGAGGCTGATCTTGTTTCGAAGGTTGGTATAGTACGCCCGCTGTCTATAGGTCAGGTCGCAGAAGACATCCAACTCAATCTTATCACCAAGCTCTTTCTGGACATGCTTCTTGACACGTCGCAGCATGAACGGCTTCAGGATCATGTGCAATCGCTTCAGTTGGTCTTCATTGAGCTTGGTGTTGCTCTGAGCGTGGCTTTCGATATCCTTGGAGAACCAGTCACTGAACTCGTCGTGAGAGTCGAATAAGCTCGGCATGATGAAATGCAGAAGGGCCCAGAGTTCTTGCATGTTATTCTGAATAGGTGTACCTGTGAGCAGCAGGCGATTGCGGGTATGAAAACCCAGCAAGCTCTTCCACCGGGAACTCTGGGATGACTTGATGGCCTGAGCCTCATCGAGGATCATGTACTGCCAGTGCATCTTCTGGAAATACTGTGCATCTTGTACAACGAGCTGGTACGATGTAACGAGCACGTGCATAGGCGACTCTCGGTTGTATACAAGATGCTTCCGGTCCCAGTACTTTCGCAAGATCTTTCGATCCCTAGCAGTTCCCCAATAAGGGATAACGTTAAAGGACGGTACAAACCTGGCAATTTCCTGTTGCCAGTTGTGCAACGTGGAAGCTGGCGCGATAACTAAGAAAGGACCCCAGTAATTATGCTTCTCTGCGAGATACGCCATGACAGAGATCGATTGGACGGTTTTTCCCAGGCCCATCTCGTCGGCCAGAATACCGTTGATACCCTGCTCGTAGAGGTTGACAAGCCAGTTGAGGCCCTTGAGCTGGTACTCCTTCAGAGTACAATTCAGCAATTTCGGCTGAGGGATAAAGTCCTTGGCATCTTGAAGACCCGATGGATTTTGGAAGTTGAGTTCGCCTTCGTCCATATTCTCATCTCCGTCCTGGTTGTTGAAGGCGCGTGCTCGGTCTTGGGCCTCCTTGACGGCGTGTTGAGCATTGGCGATCGCTGCCGATCTAAGCACAGTCTCATCTTCGTTGTCAAAATCGAGGTCTTTGAAGTTGGTGACCTTGGCTCCAGGCGCGGAGTCCGGTACATCGAGCGAAGGTCGAGAGGTAGGAGCGGTATCGGCAGCGGCATCAGCATCATCGGTCGACCTCTCAATCTCTTCTGTCTTGGCCTTCTTGCCGATGAAATGTGAGTAGAGCTCTGTTTGCTCGATGAGAAAGTTGAGTTTTCTCTTCTGCCGATTGGATTCTTTCTCAGCTTCGGCCCTCTTCGCATTTTCCAACTCTGCTCGCTCGGCCATTTTGCGCTGATCACGCTCGTCACGCTCATTCCTCTTCCAGAATCCAAGCATCTCTCGCATGCTTCGTTTGGCCCTTGCCTGCACATCTTTCATGCTCTTGTTGGTGCGCATCTGCCATCTCCGAGCTTCTTTAGACGCTAGTTGCGCGGTCTTGCGAAGATTCGACTGTTTGGTGGCCAGCGAGTTATCCTTGATGCGGTAGACCTTGGGAACATCCTTCTTCGCGATGTCCTTCCAAATCTGGTTGTAGAGGTTCTGGTAGGCCTGCGAATTGTAAGACGTTAGGGTGACGGGGCCTAGGTCTTCCGTCACACTTCGACTCTTCAAGGCTTCAAGGCGCGCCTCTTCGCGAGGGGCGATGGGGGGAAGGTCGTCTCCACGGTCAAGGGCAGCCTGGCCAGCAGCAGCAGCATCCTTCTCTGCCTGCTTCTGCTCCTTGCTCTTCTTAAGACGGCCGCCAGATCGCCCACCCTTTCGCTTGCTAGCTACCATTTCGTCGGTCGCTTGGAAAGAGCTCATGGTGCCGCCCTCGAAGTTGGGGGCAGGAGAAGTCACCTCTCGGAAGTCTTTGCTGGGCGCGTTGCCTTGGAGTAGCTGGCTGGTAGACTTTGCTTTCTTCTCTGCCTTTAGAGCCTCGCGCAGGTGCTTCTCTTTCTCTTCTTCGTTCTCCGCTTCGCCCGCCCGAGCTAAGGCTTCGGCACGTTTGGCCTCCTCGTTCTGGATAGTCTTCTCTCGCCGTCGCTTGCGCTGCATGTCTTTCTTGCGCTCCTTTTCTTCGGCAATCTCCTGGTTCTGGACTTGTTGCCATGCCTCCGCTTCATGCTCCATATTGTAGGCCTGTTTGGCGGTATCCCGGTGGGCACCGATTACATCGGAGAAGCGTGTCAAGGTAGCAGTGCGTCGCCGCTGCAAAAGTTAGCCGAACAGTAGCGACGCAAACGATTTTGTGCACATACCTTGCGTTTGCTCGCCTCGGCGGTTTCTACGTTCAAGGCCCGCTTGAGAATCTGCATGTCATATTCCTCCCGTTCACGATCAAAACCAGGCCCGTCAACATCCTTCATCTCGTTTGTCTCGATACGAGCCAGTTCAGCCTCGACGTCGGCTTCATCAGGAACAGGTAGTTCGCGGGGTACCGGCCGCGATGGCGGAAGCGCGGTGCCAACGGGCGGCATACTCTCGTAGCCTACCCCTCGGTGCACGCGTGTATCCTCTGGGAGCGGGAGATCGGCGGGAGCAGGCGAAGGCAATGCCTCTTGCTTGACGAAGTGCGGGTTGGGCGAGGGTTTTGGATACGCACGAGCGTCGGTGAATGGGGGCAGCGGTTGGGGTTTTGAGGGTGGGTCCGGGTCGGCGCCGGAGGACATGATGCTGGATAGAGACATTGGGTCTCGCTTCGGGACGGGCGGGGGTACCTGATTGTATTGTTGTCAGCGATTGCGTCAAGGCCAAGAGTGTGCTTTCACTGACCTCCTCCTTCACCGATGGCCTGCGCTCATAGTGTGGTGGCGGGGGCTGCACGGCACCCCGATTCATCGACTGATACACGCTCGGAGACACGGGCGAGTGCGACATGGCCTCCATGTTGGCCGTGGAATGGCCGTGAGAGGGTGGGCGCTGCGCGAAGGAGCTGGCAACGGGCGACCGATACGGGTTGTGGTACGGGCTCCCTGACGGCGGGCGTGCGTCCTGGTATGGGTGCGGATCTCGAGTCTGCTGGGGAGGTGGTTAGCCGCGTCGCTGCATTCTAGACGGCGATTTCGAAGATATGGAGGTGTGCGTACCTGATGCACCTGTGACGGAAAATGGCCCTCGTAGCGCGGCGCCGGGTGGCCTAGGCCATGGTCTGAGGTGGGATCGTAGTATTGGGGTTTGGAAGCTGTGATGGCGCTGAGCGGAGGGAGCTCGGTGACGGGCGACGAGGGCGCGCGATGGTGTTGATGCGGGGAGAAGCCGGCGTGATGGAGCGGCGGCGGCAGCGGCGCAGGCGTGGTGGGCGAGTTGAGGGATCGCCCGGTGCTAAAGGGCGTTTGCGTTGGTGGTGAATGCGGCCTGTGAGCTGGCGCGAGTTCCCCTGGCTTCCTGTCACGCTCCTCCTCCCCGAGTGGCCTTCGCGACGAATCGCGAAACATCAGATGCACAGCAGCGTGCTGGCCATGGGCAGAGGCAGGCCGAGTACAGCTTCTGAGCGCGCGCGCAGCAACGGCGGCGACGACCTGGGGATGCGGTGGCGGTCGCTGCGCCGGTGGTCTAGTCACGAATGCGACGGCCGAAGACGGGAGGGCGATGCAGGGTTGCCCGCTGGATGATGGGATGGCGGGAGGGCCGGTTGGGGATGAAGGCGAGCGGGTGCAGATGCCAAAGTGGGGAGTTTGCCAGCGCTTCTGGTGCTCGTTCTTCGGTCGGCGCTGTGTTAGAACCCGATCTGGCTGCTCTCGCGCTCTTCGACACGGCAGACGGCCAACACGCAGTGGTGTGGACTGGATTATAGTGCCCTCGTGTGCCCTAGCGGAGATGAAGCGCGCGCCGCGTCGTGATCTATCTGTGCTGTGCCCTCTGTGCTGCTGGCCATGCTCCAGGGCGGGCGCGCACTGCCATGGCTGCCGCGTTGCTTTCAACGTTGCTGAAAGCCGGGCGTCGCTCTTCCCACTTCTCGCTTGATTGGTGCATGCATCTGAGTCCCTCTGTGCAAGCGAACTTCGCTGAACCCCAGGTATTGTCTCATGCATAGCTCGCAATTGCTAGCTACACCATAGGCTGAACCACTCTATGAGCATGTAGAATATCGAACTGACTCCATCACCCTGCAGCGTGCTCAACTGGCCGCTATGCAGGTGGAAAGCGATCGTGAATTGTTGCAAGGGCCCGTCCCGCTAGCTGCTTTAGCGCCTTGGCACATATCAGATTCTCCAAGGTCCCTACAAAAGTTTCGGAGCCGCAGCTAATTCGCGCCACGACCACAGCGGACGACACTCACAATGGCCGCGGTATACAAGACTCTTTCCGCCACGAGCGGCAATGAGAAGGAACCTGGAGAGCGGAAAATCCGCCAGCGTGTGCTCATTCTGGTATGCCACTGCTCCACACAAATGCCCACGTGCTAACGCGCTACAGAGTTCACGGGGAGTGACATACAGACACCGTCACTTGCTGCAAGATCTGTATTCATTGATGTAGGTTGTGGAGTGTCTGCGTGAGCTTCTTGCTAAGCTATTGCAGGCCCCACAGCAGGAAGGAGGCGAAACTGGACACCAAGACCAAGCTATATCAACTTAACGAGCTCGCGGAACTGTACAACTGCAACAATGTCCTCTTCTTCGAAGCCCGAAAGGGGCAGGACCTCTATGCCTGGATGAGCAAAGCACCAAACGGTCCCACGGTCAAGATGCATCTGCAAAACCTGCATACCATGGAGGAGCTCAACTTCATCGGTAACTGCTTAAAAGGATCGCGCCCTGTACTCTCTTTCGACGCCGCTTTCGAGAAGCAAGCGCACACACGGCTCATCAAAGAGCTGCTCACCCAGATCTTTGGCGTACCCAAGACGTCGCGCAAAGTCAAGCCGTTCGTCGACCACGTGATGGGCTTTACCCTGGCCGATGGCAAGATCTGGATACGCGTGTATCAGATCAACGAATCCGAACCTGGGAAGAAGAAATCTGCCATTGATGGAGAAGAAATGGATGTGGATCCCACGCCCAAGAAGAAGGGCAAGTCGGAGTTCGACGTTCAGCTGGTCGAAATCGGTCCTCGATTCGTTCTTACCCCGATCGTTATCCAAGAGTCCAGCTTTGGCGGACCTATCATATACGAGAACAAGGAATTTGTCTCGCCAAACCAGATCAGATCCGACTTGAGAAGAGCTAAATCTGGCAAGTACAACAGGCGGTCCGAAGCCGTCAAGGACAGCAAGATCAGGCGTGCAGACCTTGGTCTTACGAGTCATGGCGGGCGAAAGAAGGAGAAGGACCCTTTGAGCAACTCGGTACTCTTTGCTTAGGGTTTATTAGCACCGAAAGACGGTCATAGGCGTTTCTGGGTACAAAGACAGGACACAGCGATTTTATGCCAACGTATGAACGCATCAGGGCGAAGAAAAGTAGCTAAACATTTGTTCACTGCGGTGGATCTATCATAATACCCATCAACTCTGAGTCTCGCCTCTTGTCTCGGTCATCTCTGCTTCCAGACTCGCTGCGTACGCCGCACTCACGCCTGACACTTTTGCCTTCCGGACCCCACGAAGACCCTTGAACGGGTCAAGGACGGTCTGCGATATGGAATAATTTTGCACATCCTGGACACGACGCACCCGACCACTAGGAAAACGAATGCGACTGATTGCTCCATCGATCAGGTGGATGTGCAGTTGGTGCAAGCTAGGAGCAGTACTGATTTGGTCCACCAGCTCTTGCACTTTACTACGGATACCGGCCGTCAGGCCTCGTCCACCGCAGTTGTATTTAATCATCCCTGTATAGTCATCCACGTGCTCTATATTAACCACATAATGTTTGATTCTCATCAGGTTTCTTTGAGAGAAGTGGTGGAGGAAGGCGTAGGATCTGCCTGGCGTGAGGTTGTTTGCCGTGCGCCAGCGCTGGCGGAATTTGATGGCGTCGAACGCAACATCTAATACAAAGATGTTGTCGCCGTAGATCATGTCGACGCACTCATCGTGAACCTGAAGGCAGGTTTGTAGGAGAGATGTGCACCCCAGTCGCCACACTATCTCGTTGCCGACCTCGCGATCAAATCTTGGTACGGTCTTCTGTATCTTCCACGCTCCATCATTTTCAGATGTCTCGCGCACCAAAGTCAAATTAAATTCGACCCGTTCAGTCTCGCGGTCGCCCAGTTGACGCTGAAAGCGTACATCGAAAGATTCGGTGTGGGGTAAAAGGTGGTCATATATTAGCCGTCTGATCTCCAACGGAAGTCGTAAAAATGGCGTGCTATCAGAGGATAATAGAGGACTGAAAGACGGCATCGTCCGCAGTGGGTTCGAAATGTTGGGGCCGAATGTATTCAATGCCACTTCCGGAGCGTAAGCTCGTCATCGCACAACGTCGGAGAGGAAGGGACCGAGCGCGATCTGGCCTGGGCGCGTTCCTTGGCGCGTTTACCTCAAAAATGCGCAGGCGCCATCATCACTCCTTTCCTCACCCGCACCCACCATGATAGTCAACACTACATCCAGCCCTTGTGGGCTGGCATCCAATCCCAGCGATTTCCTCGAGCATGCCTCAGCTCTTTTTTATAGCCCCAACGGAGGGGTCCGTATCATCTGAACCCTCTCCTCCCCGTCGACACGAAGCCACAACCCGTCACTCGAGACGTTGCTTCGCGCCGAACACTACGATCAATATCATCCGATCTGATACCGAAATCAAAAAAAAAAGAGTCGAAGGAGTAAAGAAGAGGACCTTATAAATTCCTTATAAATTCCAGTTTCCAATTTCACCGTCAACATGCTGTTCGAGTACCTCGCAACCGAACTCGTCTCCCAAATTTACCTGTCCTGCACCTCCGTAACCGACGTCCTCGCGCTCTCGTCTACCTGCCGCCGCTTTCGCAACATCTACGCCTCCTCTCAGAAACTATACATCCTCGAATCCGCCGCAGAGGCTCAATTTGGCCCTTTGGAGGATCTAACTCAATTGTTGACGCATAACGCCAGTCAGCCAGCCCATATCCTCCGCTCGGTACCGTTTTCAGATGCGCTGCTCAAGCAAATCGTACATACCGGTCGCGTTGCCGAGAAGTGGTGCGACATATACCCGTTCAAGAAGTGGAAATACAACTACGAGGTTCGACGACTTCTGACAAGTGAGGAGCGCTATCGATTGCGCCGAGCGATCTATCGCCTGTGGTTGTACTCACGCGCATTTCACAATCACCAACACCCACGTGAGCTTCGCGCAACCAAGCTCGTCATTCAGAAGCGTGCCGGACTTCTACATAACTGGAGCACACTTGAGTTAGCTGAGATTGCAGACGTACACAACGTGGTCCGCGAAGTGGTACACAGCAACATTTGCCCGTCGAACGGTGCCATTGCTCGCAAGTTCAAGAAGCGCTATCCCGGCAGCGAGCATTCTCTGCTCTTCAATGTCCACCTGAACTATCCACCACCGTCCCCGGCCCCGCCAGCTCACAATCCTTTCGTTGCTCCTAGTAACCTCACGACTGGCTCGCTCTCGTCCCACTTCAACAGCAGCCAAACGTACAGCTCGCGCCATGGCGCATCTAAATTCAGCCTCCATCCTCAACACGAGGTTGGCGCCGAGGGCTGGGGTGACGACATCCCGCACTATTATGTGGTGGAGGACATGTTGAAGTTGGACCCGGAGCAAATCATGTGGCTAAAAGAGAACGCGCCGCTGAAAGGCATGGTGGAGGGTTATGTTCGAATCTTGGGTGACTGGTTTGAGAATAACGGAGAGACATGGGTGCAAACGTTGGAGTGGGTGTTGGAGGAGCGCTGTGAGGATGTGAACGAGTTTATGATGGCGGTTGCGGACGGTGAGGTTGGTGTCGCAGTCTAATTGCTGGAGAGTGGTTTGTTGGACAAGGAGATTGTTTCGGGCAATGCTTCCATGGGTGAACACGGTATATAATTTGGCAAGCATAGTATCTAGCAGGCATAACATCATAACATCTTGTGCCCTTTACCGATTATAGTCCCTCGGCATAGCACATGGGCAGGCAGACCGTATACAAGCCAGCGATGCAGTCCTGAAGGTCCCGTGTGTACATGAGGGTCCATGGACGTGGGCGTTCCAAGGTTGTAAGGGTGATGATTGATCGACGCACGGTCCATAGATGCGGCTCCGATTGGTCAGAACGGCGTACCTAGGTAAAAATGCGTGGCTCGCTACCTATTGTGCATGTGGCGGCCGAATTGCTCCGCCAAAACGCCCAACGGGGACACCAGCAACTTCGCGCTGGTGTACTCACCCTCCATCAATCCGCTTCCGGCACCGTACCTTGCGCCTCGTCGTTCGCGCAGCCGTGGCACCCTTTTGCCCCTCCTGGCGTCGTGTTCTGGAATCAACGTACTCCTGTGCGCCCGCCCTTCGCCCCTGCCCGCCGACGCGCTCCTTCCTCCTGCCTCTCGTCTTGAGCATGATCGGGTAGTCGTAATCGCACGCTCGCTCTGCCGGATCGAACGTTTACAATGGGTATGTCTGGTACTCTCGTCCGCGCTGCGCAATGGCCATTGACCTTCTGAGCAGCCGAAAAGCGCAACTCGGTCGAGGACATCCTCGACGCCCTCATCGACGAAATGGACCCGCGCACGTCGCAGGAATTGCACGAACTCCAGGAACTGCAGCAGCTGCCAATCTACGAGGCGCCCGTCAAGCTTGCCGAGATACCCCTCAAGGAGAAGCTCATAACGGCCTTCTGGATTGCCATCAACACCATCTCTACACTCGGTCTCGTTTTCTTGAGCAAGCGGTACGAACCCAAATCTGCAGAAGAAGGGGATATTCCGTGGTTCTGACATGCGGATAGAACATTCAGCGATGAGCAGCTCAAGCAATGCCAGCTCCTGGTCGTTATGTGGCACTTCACCGCCACGGGCCTCGTCCTCTTCGTCTCCACCAAGGGCCCCTTCCGCACCTTCAAGCCCGTCCGATTGAACCCATGGGAAATGCTCCCAGTTTGCGCCTTCTTCGTTGGCTACGTCGTCCTCGGCAATCTCAGCTTAACGTTCAACAAGATCGGCTTCTACCAGCTCTCGAAAGTCATGACTACACCCACCGTCGTCCTGATCAACTTCTTGATATTCCGGAAAAAGGTCACGCGGTGGATGCTCGCCTCTATTCTGGCCACCTGCCTAGGCGTATCCTTTACTATCAACCAAACATCCGGGCCGGAGCTTTTTGGCGTCATCGTCGCAACTTCGGCGTTTTGTTCGACCGCGCTCTACCAAATCTGGATCGGCAAGAAGATCGAAGACTTCGCTGTCTCTGGGCCGCAATTGCTACTGAATCAAGCACCCCTCTCCGTGCTTATGCTCATCCCCTTCGTTCCGTTCTTCGACAAGATACCTGACATCAGCAGAGTCCCCGCGGATAAGCTCTGCTCCGCCTTCGCATCCGGTATCATGGCTTCGCTGTACAACCTCTCCCAGTTCCTCATCATCGGCCGCACTTCCGCATTAACGTTCAACATTGTCAGCCACATCAAATCTATCCTTATTCTGTCGGGCGGATGGTACAGCGAGGGCAAGATTCTAAGCCCGACCGAATGGTTCGGTGTGTTGCTCGCGCTTGGCGGAGGCTGGGTGTACTCCCACCTAGCTATGAGGGCGAGACAGCAGCGCCAATAGCATAGCATAGACGAAACGTGATACAATACAGGCTAACGACGTGGTACACTGGGTTGAGAGGGGTCCTTACACTGCGGTACGGCAAGCGTGATACAGGCGCACACATTGCATTGGGTCGGCGCTTTATGGTGATCGGTTTGGGGAATGGAATGTCTTGCATTTAGAGCCACGCGCGTATGTGGTGTCTCATGGGTGTTAGCGCTAGTACTACTGTTATGAGGCTAGACTTCTTCTTTGGGGGTTTTATATCAGGCGAGGATGGAGGGGTTCGGATCTCTCGCGCCTTTCAATTCGGCGCGCTCTCGGTTGAATAGAGCGCTTGTGTCGTTTGATACTATTAATACCCTATCGAATGATGATGAAAGGATATGCCGCCTTGAGCTGTTGTCTTGTTTGGTGTGTTCGATTTGGTATGTTTGGCAAAGCATCCTAAGCTCAGGATGGTACGTTGAGGGAGCTCATGTCTGCGAAAAGCTACATGTTTTAAAGATTCATAATGCGAAATATACCATACGTCATATAAAGTACATACTACTAAGCCATCGTTAGTCCATCTCCGCCAAAACCCGTTGCCAATGCCTAGACTAGCCGTGGACTACGCAGTATAAGCTTTCACTGCGTCCTCTAGTGTCGTTACTAGCATATCTAATCCCGCTAAAGATATGCTCTAGTATGGGCTAAGGGTTCATGGCGGTTCTACTATTATACATGTAGGTACCTAAAATATAAGCCAGTAGCCTGTTAGCTTAGGCTTTTACTGGAGGCGCTGTCTGCAGGTTGGTGGCGTTATCCAAGATAACGGTATCCCTGGGAGTAAGCAGACGATGGTAAGGTACCGAAGCTATTTGTCGGCAGCCGAGAGGCAATTCTCTACAAAACAAAGTGCATAGGCAGCATATTGGTAATCGTTCTCGTCTTACAACTACCGTATATGTATTGTGTAAGATGGCCAGGGACCCTCCGCCGCCCCATACCCAACTACCCACCTAACGAAACCTCCCCGCAGCAACCCTCTCCCTCTCACATCTCCTCCCCCTCCCCCTCCATCTCCCCTCCCCACCCCCAACCTCAATCCTAACCTCCACCTCCACCTCCCCCCACTCATCCCTCACCTCCCCTACCCTCTCCTCCATCACCACCCTCCGCCACCTCCCCATCTCCTTCGCCCAAACCTCACACTCCTCATCCGCAGTAGCACCAAGCAAGTTCCTCACTAGATCTTTGACGCGCATGTCGTCGGGGACAGTAAGGCTGCGTGTGCGGCATATGCGCGGTGAAGAGGGGGCGTAGATGTGTGCTGTGAGGGTTAGGGGTGTGGGGACGGGAAGAACACGATAGCGTGGGTTGTAGGTTGTGTGGCTTTGGTTGTGGCTGTGGCTATATTCGTGGATGTAGTCTTCGGTGTAGGTTGTTGTTGTTGTGTGCGAGTAGTCTGAGTCTTCTGCGTCGGGGGTGGTGAGGTACCGGGAGGTTGGACGGGAAGCGAAGAGGGGGCGTCTTTGGAGAGCGGGAGGGTAGCGATGGGGGTGGGGGTGGTAGGAGCTGCGGTGGTGGTGGTGTTGGAGAGGTAGGTCTACTCGCATTTCGAGGTGGGTGGGACTTGAATGGAGGTGGAGGTTTGGGGAGTGTGGAAAGAGATTCATGGTTAGTTTGCTGATGGGAAAATCGAGTGTGTGTTTAGATGTATGAGTGGTGTGGTGGGACTGCGGGTGATATATACTGAGACAGCATGTTTGTTGCGAGGTCATGGGCAAGTCTTGCGGATGATTGCAGTGATGATTGCTGCGGGAGTTTTGGAGTCACATGGGAGGAACAAGCTGGCAAGGATGTGCAATAGGGAATTTTTTTTCGTGTTGAGGTTGCACATTGTTCCGGTGATGTAGTACTGTGGAGAATTGTGACTTCTAACGAGCCGGGCTGCATATACGGGGGAATGGCATGGTGCAAACAATCCCACCTAAGCAGCAATAGTTTCCCTCATCTTGAGGTACTCCTGGCGATACTGATTCTTGTCCGTCTCCTCGCCCCGGTTGAGTGGCGTCCATTTCGGATCTTCCTTGAACAAGCGCATCGCATTTGTGAACTACAAACAAGTCAGAGAATTTCCTTTACCTCGAGCAGAAAACTCACATTCTCCTCATCAGTCGTAAACCGATGATATATCCCCGCAGGCATGATAATCAAATCATGCTTCTCCAACCTGATCCTGATCCAATCATCCCCCTCGTTCCTAACATCAAAGTACCCCGCCCCATTTAAGATATACCGTATCTCCTCGTCCTCATGCAGGTGCTCGTGGAAAAAAGTCTTGACCTTGTCCTCGTAGACGTCGCCCATGGTCGTGGGCGACACGGTGATCTCATCGCGGTTCTTGTAGGAGCGCTCGCTCGCGATGGCGTTCACGTCATCGAGGGATGGGCAGTGTTTGTATATTATGCCGAGCTTTTGGAGGGTGTCGGCGGAGACGGGGCGGCCAGAATCGTGCGCCTCGCGTTGGTCGCCCTGTTCGGCTGGTCAGTGCTCATTTCGAGGTAAACGAGCATTTCTTGAGTGTACCGGCAGGTCGTCGAACCAGTAGGCCTTCATTGTGCTGTGGAGTCTCTTTCTGTATTGTAGGGCTCCTGAGTGCGAGGTCGATTGTAGAGAAGGCGAGCGCAGCGCCCGTAAATTATTGCTGGCCATCGCACGTGTAGCTCGCCCCGCGGATGGCGTCATCGCGATTTCGCCTGACGAACTACGTACGGTACCTCAAAACGGATAATATTTCAAAGTGTTCAAATATGTTATTACGACTTGTACGCGGTCTCGGACAGCTTGCTGACGTTGCCATAATCTACATTGGCTTGCACCAAGCTAGAACTCGTTCAAAGTACTATGTAAGCATTGCACATGTCCATTGATTGTGAACATCAGGTCGCTCATGGACATTCTTTGCGTGGGATAATTGGGCCATTCACTCAGCGCCTTGATCACGCGCTCTTCATTCTCGCTCCCAACCAATCTTTGACGACGATCTGACTCTGTGAGTTATCAGTCTTGTCAGGCTATACACGGCTTTATCGGAATGAACCCAGATTCCAGCTCCGAACATGGAGCTGCATTCTCTGACGCTTTTTCACATAGACTTGAGGCGTACTCTTCTGTCCTGCCGTTCTCCTCGTGGTCGTAGTCAGTCATTAGGAAATCCAGAGAGCGACCTGCTCAGTCCCAATCATCGTCGTTATCATCGTCAGCCTGTTGGGCTGTCCTACGTGGTGCCTGCCGTTCATCTTCGTTGTTGACCTTTGATCGTTCGAAGACGCCAGCACGAATCAGTCGCGCCTCAAGCTCTCGCGTGGTGAAGTTATCCGGCGAACGGCCGAGACCCTCGAAGCCGATGATCCTGTCTGCGCTGATGCCGTTTACAAAGGCAATGACGCATGGCAGCACTTGAACCTTGAGCTTCGTGACCAGAAACGGACAACTATCCACGTTGATCCGAAGAAGCCGGGCTTCATAGTGCGCTGGTGCCAGAGACTGCCGCTGTCAGTTGGAGGTTCGCCAGACAAGGGCCGACGAGCGCCCGTGTCCCACTTCACGACGGCGGCTTGTATTCAAACTCACCTCCAAGTGGGTGTCCATGATGCGGCAGCGGTTGAAGTCCGGCTTGAAGAAATGAACGACGCAAAGCTTGGTCGACGTGGTGATGTCCATCAGCGCCTTCTCGTCCTTGATCTCGACATAGGTTCCATGCTCTTTGTTGCGCAGGTGGCGTGCTCTCTCGAACTCTGCATGCAGCTGCTGGCGCCGCTGTTCTCGAAAGGCATCCAATTCGGAGTCGTTTTCCAGCTCGGCAATCAGGGCGTCTTCGTCCGAGTCGTCAGCTCGCGCGCCGTCGACGATAGCAGCGACTTTGGAATCGAGTTTAGGCATGATTGCGGTTGGCCACAAGGCTTCCTCCAAAGGGCAATGCGGAGTGGAACTGCTATTGGCTTACTCCAGCTGTGCCAGTCCACGGGGTGAGGCGATACACGTGACTGCGGTTTATCGACAGGCAACGGGTAAGGTGTGGGTGTTGCTGTGTGATGGGCGCGTGGGCTCGATGGATTTTGGCCGTGTTGCCCACAAATGATAATCAACCAGGGGACGGGACGCGTCGTCGTGTGGTATCTATGTTGCAGGGGCGGCGCTGACGCGCACCTGTCCATGAGAGTCGGCCATTGTAAAATTAGGACCGGAGTGTCGCTAACCCGAAATGCACCCTGGCCCTCCTTCCGAGTGTCCTTGCGCCAGCGATTATCTTCGACGCCGCCCAAACCCCTCGAGCGCCTCCTTTGCACCCCGTCCTTCGCACTCGCAGCCTCTGCATCGCGCCTTCTGCCTGCTGTTTCCGGCGGCGTCCGTTCACTCCCAGATCGCAGCCCGCAGCCCGCCACCCTCGTCATCCCATTGCACGCCTCGCTGTCCCCCCTAGATACTGTCGAGACATCCACATCCGCCATGGCCGACGACAAGAAGAGCGACGAGTACAAGATCGACATGCCTGCGGGCAATGAGTCCCGCGCGCCCTCGCCCACGCTGCGTCCGCCGCAGAAGTCGTCGCCGCTTGCCATCACGGAGAGCCCGCTGCTGTCGATCCTCGCCTACTGCGGCTCCTCGATTCTGATGACGACGTCGAACAAATACGTGCTGTCGGGCGTCGACTTCAACCTGAACTTCTTCCTGTTGGCAGTCCAGGTTCGTCTGCCTGTGCTTCCGTGCTGTGCAAGCCAGTGCGCTAACGCGCGAACAGTCCATCGTTGGCGTGGCATTCATCTCGACTCTCAAGGCCACTGGAACCATCACCTACCGCGACTTCAGCAGCGAGGAGGCCAAAAAGTGTACGTATAGCGCGCACCGCAACAGGACGTGAGCTAACATGCACCAGGGTTCCCCATCTCCCTTCTTCTCATTGGCATGATCTACACGAGCACCTGGGCCATCAAATTCCTGTCCATCCCCGTCTACACCATCTTCAAGAATCTCACAATCATCCTCATCGCATATGGAGAGGTGCTCTGGTTCGGAGGCTCAGTCAGCCCCATGGCTCTCGGTTCGTTCGGATTGATGGTCCTCAGCTCCGTCGTAGCCGCCTGGGCAGATATTCAGCATGCTTTGACCAGCCACAGTGAGCCTGATGCTTCCAAGAATGCCGTCTCTACCCTCAATGCCGGATACCTCTGGATGGCTTTCAACTGTGTGGCCTCTGCCGCCTATCTCTTGGGCATGAGGAAGCGCATCAAGCTCACCAACTTCAAGGATTTTGATAGTGAGTCATTTCGTTTCTGCTAATCTGTACAATGTTGACCATGTTACAGCCATGTATTACAACAACCTGCTCACCATCCCTATCCTCCTTGCTGCCTCGCTCTTGCTCGAGGACTGGTCGTCTGCCAATGTCGCCAAGTGTTTCCCACCGGAACTGCGCAACCGTGTAATCACCGTCATGGTCGTCTCCGGCATGTGCTCTGCATTCATCTCATACTCGTCCGCCTGGTGTATCCGCGTCACCTCCTCTACCACATACTCCATGGTCGGTGCTCTGAACAAGCTCCCCATCGCCATCAGTGGCCTGGTCTTCTTTGACGCCCCCGTCACTTTCGGGAGTGTCTCTGCTATCATCCTTGGTTTCGTCAGCGGTCTCGTCTACACGCTTGCCAAGGTTCGCCAGAGCGCCAAGCCGAAGGAGGTACTGCCCACGAGCAGCGTTCCCGTGAGTGCTAGCAGCCAAAGCATGCGAGACAGCTTTAAGTCATAAAATTTAGGCCGATAAGTGATCCGACAATATCTCTGTTTAATCGCCGTGGATGGGACTCTGCGCCTGTTGCTTCGTTGGCGATGTTGGATTGCATTCAACGTTGTCCCCCCGTTTATAGTTCAGTTAGGATCCCTTGCAGCCTATTCATGTATCATTAAATTTTTGGTATCATTTAGCCCTTGAGCATATTCTAGACAGGCTTGGCGTTTGGATTTAGGACTGGCCGATCTGATGTTGGGGTGTAGACACGCCTTGGAAGACTCCTTAGCGCCACGTCTCGGATGTTATGTAAAGAAGCACTGTAATTGAACGTTTTCCTGTTGCACTGTCATCTTATTCCTTGTCACAAACATCCATGAATGAAATCGAGATGCTAACTTTGTCAAACAAGACCCGCATCGGAACACAATGGGCTCAAAGCCAAGCCGGCTCAACATGCATTCCTTATTCACTTATTCTCTTTCATTGTCCTGTCTTTCACCCATTGTCTCGCATTACCAATAATAGCTTAAACAAAGAAAATGATGTGTATTGTTGTTTGTCTCTGTAGTCTTATGTCCTTCGACACTCTCCTGTCAGTTCAAAACCTCGTCTTTCCCATCTGTTCAAACCCTCGTCTTTCGATACATACATTCACAATTATTTTTCACGTTCCACGCATCTCTGTTCACTTTCAACATCACCCATACAGTTTCGTATACACTCCCACAGTTACCTTCCTGCTCAATACTTCTGGTACGTACACAACGAACCACATTTCACACCTATAATCTACAACACCTCACAACAATTTCCACAACCTATATTCTACAACCCTCACAACAACTGGCAAAATGGGACCGGATGAAAAGAAAACCGACATCACAAAGGGGTACAAAGAAGTCATCAAGCGCGGTGCTTCGCGATATGGGAAGTTGGTAGTTCAAGGCGGTGGACCAGGCACCGAACAAATAGAAGAAGATGAAGAAGAAGAAGCAGCACCAGCACCGGCACCGCAGGCGTTGACAATCCCAGCCTTGTACGCCTTAGCGGGAGTCACACCCAAGAAGCGCAAAAGCATCGATTGCGGAGACGAGGCTGCTGACGAGGTCGCCTCCGACTCCGCTCCAGACGAACACGACCCTCGGGCAGCGCTAGGCCTTAGTCTTGAGGAACTAAACCGGAGAATAGTAGAAGTAAACCGGACTCGCGCTGAGCGTGAAGCTACGACGCTTTTCCAGTACGATCCTTACCTCATGCACCAACAACTCGCTGGGGATCGTCGCTCCTGCCGTAAATGCACCGCCCACCGCAGGTGCCCTCGGCATGAAGACCCTGAGTACCGAAGCACGTCCATCCCGCTGTGTGGGCACATCGACATGAATCTCGTTTGGGCTGTCAATGACCCGTGCAATAACAATTGCTCTTGGCGCTTTGATGTTCGACGGTGGCTTTACCGTCCCCGGGACCAGAAAAATCACGCCGCCGATTGTACTCCCTCCCCGCCGGGTGATAAGGTGCAGGACTTGGCTGAGGACGTGGTCGAGATGATGAGGAGGGAGGGTCTTAGGTGTAGTGTTAAGCGTGTTGTGAGGGAGATTAGTGCGCTTCAGGGGGCTTGGTCGCGCGGAGAGCTTTTGAGGGAGCGGAAGAGGGAGAGGGAGGAGGGGATGAGGAGGGAGGAAGAGGGGAAGGCGGAGGCGGAGGAGGAGAAGGCAAAGGCGGAAAGGAAAAAGGCGGAGGAGCAACTTGCTAAGACGCTGGACCAGCTGGAACAGTCACTGAAGGAACAGCAGCAGCAGCCGCCGGCTAAGAAGCGCAAGGTGTCGGTTGAGGTGTCCGAGGCTGTCGAGAGCGTGGAAGCTGTTGTTCAGCAGCCTACTCCGCCGGAGACCACGACTACGACGCAGCAAGAGCACCAGCCGCCGCCACCGGCCAAGAAGCGCAAGGTGTCGGCTGAGGAGTCCGAAGTTGTCGAGAGCGTTGAAACTGTCGTCGAGCAGCCTACTCCACCGGAGACCATGACTACGACGCAGCAAGAGCAGCAGCAGCCGCCGGCTAAGAAGCGCAAGGTATCAGTTGAGGTGTCCGAAGTTGTCGAGAGCGTCGAGGCCGTTGTCCAGCAGCCTACTTCACCGGAGCCTACGACTACCACACCGCGCAAGGTGTCGATCACAGAGGCTGAAGTTACCGGGAGCGTCGAAGTTGTTGTCCAGCAGCATACTCCACCGAAGACTACGCCTACCACGCCTGAGTTGCCAAAGTCGACCTCTCCTGCTCCTACTACTCGCGCCTCCATTGAGTCTACCAAGCAGCAAACTCCTACACTTGCCAGCCGCCGCTCATCTACCCCCAAGCAGCAGACGCTCTCGACGCCTTCCTCTCACCGCTCTTCTGTGGAGACGAGGCGCAAGCACTGCAGCTCGGCCTCGCCTGTGCCAAAGAGGAAGCTCAAGTCTGTGAGTTGGGCTCCGGAGATTGAGGACTCGGACGATGCAGTGCATCCGAGGATGATGAGCCCTAAGTTTAAGCCTGAGGATGGCAGCTTGTCGCCCATTGCAGATGGGGGGGTGATGATAGTGATGGGGGAGGATGCAAAGGATGTTGTTGGTCATGGCGTCGAGGAGAGGAGTCTGATGAGTCGGAGGAGGAGTAGGAGTCGTAAGTAACGGATTTGTATCAGGTCCTGCATAGCATTCTTTTTCGGTCTTTCTCTTAGTTTCTGTTCTTGGAATTTGTACATGGAGCATTAGGTGTATCAGTATTTAATCATGCGTTTTTCTCTAATTTTCCAATGGTTTTACTCTGAGAAACGATGATACATTCGAATGGTCCTTCGTTATGCCGTCTATGTAGTGAACCAACTTGCCTTGCTCAATTGTAAATCCATGCAGTTTCGCATCCAATGATGCTGACTTGTCTTATTTCTCCGTATCTGAAAGCGGCTAGGCTGGGGCGTCTTACCGCCCTGCCTTCAAAGCTCCTCCACGCCCTTGTCCTCATTATCTCCAGCCAACCTGCTAGTCACTAGTCTAGGTGATTTCTATGGACCCTCAGGAATACAAAGATGCTCTCCGAGAGTTGTACTGTGTGAACGAGTCCAACATCCAATACTTCGATTCTCGCGATCAATCCGCGAATGACGACTGCCTTGATGAGACGGGGCTATTGGCAAAGGTTCAAAAATTGGTCAGTTGGGTTCGCCAGGTCATTCATTTTAGACCGTATCTAAGCAGATACAGAAGCATCTTGTCAAGCATGGTCCTGAAAAAGAACCAGCAGATAAAGGACAGAATGGTCCGTTTGTCCTTATGTGCGTTGAGACGAGCTTCACCATAACGTTTGTGGATAGTTACTTACTGTAACAGAACCGCGGAGGGAGATCACATCTACGGCGAGAATCGTCCGCTGCAGATTTCGAAGAACGTGCTCCATGAGTGTGTAGAAGCGAAGGTTTTCCCACCGCAGGTGAGAATTCAACGGTATGCAATGTATTCCTGCCGTATTCTGATTGTGCGCATAGATGCCCACTGTGTATCGAAAGACTGGACATCATTTCTCGCATCGTCTATTATATGATGAAGAGATTGATGAGCCCGTCGCTATCTGTAAGTCACTATCGATGCTACTTTACACTTCGTTACTTCTACTACTCAGATATCTTGTTGCAGCAATGCATATCCCAGAGCGGTGACAGTGCCACGGAGTACTATCTTACACACATAACCTCCATGCTAACACCGATCCAGATGTCATGCTCCGCGTCCCCCGCCTAAACCGACTCATAGCCCTCACATTGCACATCAACCTCCGCACCTACACGACCATCGCCCTCCTCACCTCCGTCGTCCCCCTCGCCCTATCCGCACTCCGCACCCGCTGCACCCGCCAACTGTCCCTCCTCACCCAACATCCCCTACACATCCTCAACTTCGTCCTCGAGCACCGCATGCGCGAATTAGAAGTCGACCTCGAGCCTCTCTGGAAAAAAGTCGATATTCTCGATCTCAGGACGGGTATTGAGCCGCAGTGGAAGGCAGTCCCACGTCATAAGAAAGTCAAAGTCAATGAGGACTTTGGGGCACTGCTGCGGGAGCTGCATGATGTAGGGAGGGAGTTGGCGCTGTTACTTGGGATGTCTGTATTTGTCGAGGGTCTGGGTGGGGAGTTTAGAAGGCTTATTGATCGGATAGAAAAGTTGAGGGAAGATGTTGGGGTGGTGGGTGCGGGAAGGAGAGCAGCGAGGGTAGAGTGGGAAGACCAGGTGGCGTATGACGAGGACATTGTAAGGATGACGAGGAAGAAGTTCGAGGAGGCGAGTATTGAGAGAGTTCAGGCGCAGATCAATGTGTGGTATGGTTTTTTCTCTTTTGCTGAGATGCATACGACGGGACTGACGCCTCGTTATAGACATACAGCCTCATCGCGCTGAATAGCAGCGAGCAGAATATCCGAATCGCGCGGCTTACGGCAAAAGACGGCCAGACTATGAAGACGATTACAGTACTTACGCTTACATTCCTTCCTTCTACGATGCTTGCTGTACGCTCTTTCACGACCTCTCTCTCCCACCCGAACGCTGATAAGAACTTAGTCACTATGGGACGCAGGTATCTTTACTTTGCCCCAGGATAAAAGTTGGCGCGTCTACGTGGGCGCCACTTGCAGCCTGACAATTCTTGTCTTCGCACTGTGGTTTCTCTACGGATGGCTAGTAAAGATAGATAGCCCAACACGTGCCGTCGAAGTCGAGGAAACCGATAGCATAACCGTATAGGGATAGAAAGAATACGCATTCAGGATATAGAAGACCCACGCCATATCGTGTAAACCCCCAATAATCCAACCACCCCACAGGAGCTCTACCAACACATTCCCCCTCTACTCTTCGAATCCGCCCACAACGCACCCAACTGCCGCCAACCCAGGACATCTACCCACACCCAGATCCCCCACCGCACCCTCCACCCCCACCTCCGCATCCGCCACCGCCCCCATCAGCACCCCCACAATCGCCCCCATTAGCAACACCTCCCCCTCCACCCCACGCATCCCCAGTCCCAAACCATCCCCTCCTCCTATTCCCCGGCCGGTGCCCCCCTGCTCCCCAATACGACCCCGTACCATGCTTCCGTCTGCGATTCCGCTGTTGCCTCATCGGAGGCGGGTATTCTGAGTGCTGGCGTTTCGAAGAGGTGCTGCCCATTTTGGATGTGTGCGTGAGAGAAAGATCGAAGTAGTATTCCGTGGAGGGCTCGACCGGGAAGGCTGTACTTCGAAGATGAAGACGTGCGGGCGGGATTTGATGATGGTCGGAGGAAGTGTTCACCGTAGGAGAGCTCTCGATGGAGAAGATCGGGATCGTGGTTGTGACGACAGGCGTCCACGCTTAACATGCAGCGTGCAGAGTGAATAGGCGGTAAAGATGGGAGCTGAGTTGAGCGCAGAGGTGAGAGTATGTGATGTCGCGTCGAGTGATTGACAAGCTGTCAATAAATCGTCTGAACGTTGGAAGGTGCGACGGGTGATGCAGGTGCCCTGAGACTTGATGACGTATAGTCCACCCCACTCTCTTGTCAGAGAGAAGTACTGGTATCCATTGTGTGCGGGCTTGCAAGTGTGTACCGTGAGTTCAGTGGTCCCTGCTCAAATGACAAGACATGGATAATGGGTATCTGTTAAAATTTACGCTTTTTCTCCCCTCCCCACCACCAAAATAATACATACAAGAACGATCCGGCCAGGGCCGCGATCTGTGCGCTCGCGATCATTAGGTCATTAATTGAAAAAGGGCTCAATCAACCATGGACTGATCAATCCCTCCGGACAGAATGTCCGCAGAGACAGCGTGCCATGCGCTATGTACGCTCTTGAGTGCTACAGACTGGCAATGTCTTTGTCCTCATTTCTTCCTCCTCTTAGGACTCCTCTTCCTAGTCTCATCCTCTACTTCCTCCACAGTCGCACTCGCAGGGCTCGGCGCACTAGAACTCACGCTCTCAACCCTGGTATCCGAAGCTCCCACATCCAAATGTGCATCTCCATCGCCAAAATCAAACCCCTCACCCACCGGTCCATCAAATCCCGCATTGTCTCCCGTAAGGTGGTAGTTGAGATCTGGGTAACGTAGCGTTGGTAGGAGCAACGCCATCTCCTTGTGTTGTGGGGAAAGAAGTCGTCGCTATGAACAAAAGAATCGAGATCCAGATCGTAAGCACCGGGATCACCTAGTCCTGTGTTGCCAAAGTACGAGTTGTCGGCAGTGAGACCAGGGATTTGACCAGAAGGACTGAGTGGTTGTAGGCGTTCCTGTAGATGTTGCACGCGGCTGTTTTGCTCTTCGGACATCTTGTGTAGAAAATCGAGCTGCGCTTGCGTTTCTGCAAACTGATCGAGATTCGGCATCGGTGGCGGCTGCGGGTTGTTCAGTGCATTGTTCGTATTCGTCGCCAAGACACTGTTCGGAGACGCGGCGGAGGGTGTTGTTTGCTATCATAGCCAAGACATCGTTGCGCTGTTGAGGCGTCAATGGAGTGTGCCCGTCTTGGTGCTGGTAACTGTTCAAGGCTGTTGGTAGATCGATTTGCGGAGCTTGACTGAATCCGGATGCACTTGAGTTGGCATTTGCAGTTTGGATCGCAGACATGATCTCATCATTTTCCGGAAGAGGCATTTGATTCTGTGATGGCGAGTTTGTCTCGACTTTGAGAGGGGCTGTCGTGTTGCCACCTTTTGTTGCGTGATCCGGAAATCTAGGAGCATTTGTATTCTGGAGCACGGTAGGTTTGAAATCCAGTGGCTTTTCTGCTGGTGTGGCCAGCGGAGTGGTAGCAGCTGATCGAAGATTCGGATTAACTACTTTCTCGCGAGACGACCGAGGCTGGAGAGGCCGTGTGGGAGGTGCCGGAAGAAGCTTCATGGGGTATTTTCTTCTGCAGCTGCGGCGGCGACTTTGTGACGGGTACCTCTGTATAGTCCCCGACATCAACCACACTGCCTTGTTGCTGCTGTTGTTGTTGAGCTGCAGCCATAGCCGGTCCGAACATATCCGCGATATTAATGTTCGTGTTGCCTTCCAGACTCCGATTATAAAACGTAGCAAGGAAAGTGAGTATGGCGTTTATGGAGTTTTCGTGGCGATCGTGTAATGTCTGGAAAGCTGTTGCTTGCTGGTAGAGCTGCTCGTTCTGTCTCCGAATCTGACCCAATACGTTCGAGATCACCTTTTGCTGATTCTGGAGTGTGCGAACTTCTGCCTGCAAACTGTTGAATTCCGCTCGCGGTATCAAGGCCATATCTTGATTGTTTCCTCTCACGGCTAGTTCCTCGATGTAACCTCCTCCACCCCCGTCCGGTGCGTATTTCCTATCATCATCGCTGTCGCCCTGTTTTGCATCATCTTCCCTCTTTCGCTTCGGTCCGGCCGGGGCGTTTTTGGGTTTCTGGATGAGCCATAGCAACTCTGGTCGCCCACGTTTAAAGTATCGATTAAAGTATTCGCTCGGCGCCTTCGCTTTCGTTTCACTCGCTTTCATCGAGTTGTCTGAGAGGCCGACTTTCTTGTGGAATCCGTACATGTTCAGCTGCCGCACGAAAGAAGCGTAGTTGTTGTGTTTGAAAAGCTCGGGAATGAGCGTTCGCGCGAACTCATCTTCATCCAGTACGATGAAAGAATTACCATCGTCTGACCAGCGGATCAGGTTCGTGTTGTTGCCGTTGTCAAGAAAGCTGTCTTGAAGTTAGCCTGTCTATTTGTAAATGACGCATGAAGGTCCGACATACCTGCTCAACTTTTGGACAAATGGCGGTATCGCTTTCCTCTTCGTCTGTGCGTCTTTCTTAGCAATCACAGCCTTCCGCTCCAGCTCCTCGTCATCCTCGGCATTCTCCCAAGTATCTGGCTGCCCTTGGCCGTTGAACGCATCCCACGGACTGCGTCCTCTAGCCGCAAGTTGTCGGTTTTGATTCCGCCGAACCAGCTGCCCCGCGCCCGAGTCCGCGTTATCGTTGAGCCCGTCTAGCGAGACCACCCGTTTATGTGTTGACGGCTGCCCATAATTCGCATCGTACTCGAGGCCGTCGTAGAAAGAAGGATCGCCAAAGCCGCTCACGTCTCCCGCGGTAGGAGGAGTTTCGCTCCAGTCGTTCATGTCAACTCCAGGATTTTTGTATGTGTTCGGCTGAGCTATTGGGGATGTGCCAGGTGCGCGCCGTTTCCGACTCGCCATTCCTTTATCAGCAACTCTTCGCCGTGAGAAGCACGCTTTTTTTGAAAGCTGTGAGCCTTGTGTGCCCACTGCGTGCGGATTCACCAGACAATTGGTCCAATTGATTCAAAAGTATACGATCGTATTCTGTGTACAGCGGGTTGTGTCTGCAGGCCGGATGTAGCGGGTCGCGCAGCGTCTAATCGCAACGTGTACGAGTGAGTCCGAACCAGTTGAGCACCGCAGAGCTCGATCTCGGCGTCGCGCTGTTCGGGGCAAGCAAGGCGAGTATCTGTCAGCCAGCCCTCGGACTCCTCCAGCGCTCTTTATGAAGTGTCCTCCAAACTTGATCAATGCCCATGCAAGACGCGCGAGACCAGGAGCACTTCCTAGTCGACGGGTATTTGCAATCACGGTTGGTTGAAGGCAAGAGGCCACAAAGATCGCCCTCGCTGCGGACAGTCGGTGTCAGAAAGCCCTTTCTGTAAGGCTGGAGCAGAAGGGCGGAAGTCCGCGAGCGCCGTGCAGGTCTGGCGTAGTATTCGAGTTCGGTGCGACGAGGAGACGGGGAGGCTTCTGCGGACGCGCGTCGAATTGCGCCGTAGACGGGCCAACAGAGAGTGCGCAAGCTGAAGATGTGTTGTTGAGCGTCGTGGGCGGGGGCGGTTATGACTGCCTCATCATCGCGTGGTGACGGGTCCGGGTTAATCCGAGCCGGCCTGACTCGCGCCGCCCAACGTACATATATGTAATCTATTAAGGCAGAACGTAAGTCTGATTTAATCAACCATGCGCGCTGTCTTGCTGCGGGATCGTTGCGGATGACATCGAGATTGGTTCAGTGTCTTAGGTGGCCGACTATTGGTCCATGTAGACCTCATAAACCTGCTACAAAGACACTCAAGCCAGATTGGGACATTTCCGCGATGTAGTGGTCTGACATGGGTGCGAAAGAAATAATAGTTGAGGGATATCTACCTCACTACTTACGTGTTCATATATAACGTCGCGATCTCCTCAGGACACACGATCGATCGAGGAGTGTCCTCCCCACAACACCGCAAACAGCCCGATTGAAGTTCGATACTGAAGTTCGATATTCTTTCTATTCATCCTACGTATCACATATGCCCCTTAGAAAAATAATCATACACTCCCTAAAGTTACCACTTTGTCTAACACGCCTCCTCCATGCCGCTCCCGCTTCGTGCACGCCCAAGACTCTGAGATCAAACAAAAAGCTGTCAAAGCCAACAGATAAAACAAAAGCACCCTATCGTCCTGCTCTTGAAACGCCAAAAAACCCTAGGCCAGCAGTGCTCAGCGGTCGAGCTCCATGTGTGCCTCGTGCTTGCATGTTGAACGTGTGGATGTGGCAACGAACAGCAAAAGGTTGAACAGGGTTGGTGGGTTTCGAAAAGGTCTACAGTATGGTCGGGATCCATTATCGAATCTGCAAATCGCAATCGAGGCTCAAAGTCGCCTCTGTCTTAGGAAAAGGTGGCTCATAGTACAAGCACGCTCAAAACATGAAAATGGGAATCCCCTCCAGCAGCGCGCAGGCTACTTAAAACTTGAAGTGGCCAGATGTGTTCGTAGTACTCCAACCGTGTATCGCTATCTCAAAACAGGTAACTAATTCCCACCAGGTATTCTCTTGACGCCGTGGTTCGCCCGTATTCCAAGGGTTGATAGTTGATATGAGAAATTAATCGCAGTAGATATAGCGCCAAGTCAAAGTTTCCGTCCATGTGCTCCCTGGGATACGCAACGTAAGGAAACCTGAGCGGAAACTTTGACTTGATACTACTATTAGTACTGCCCCGTATCCAGCGGTTCCGAAGGAAATAGATCGTTGAAAAGTCGAGACAAAGAACCATGACGTAGAGCAAAGTCGTTTGGCGAGCCGATCCGGGAAGGGTGACTTCTTTATATGTCCACTGTCTTGAGTTCGGATCCCTCTGTCGCAACTGGGCTCTTCAACGATGACGGCTTTGCTGGCTTGTCCTTGTTTTCCTTATTTTCCTTGTCGCTACCGAAGCTCTGTCTCACGGAAGGGAAATCATCACTTGGCCGCGGAGTATCCACCGAAATCAGTTTTTCCATCGGAGCGCCGGCTTTGGTATCGAAGTTGGTCAGTACGCGGATTGGCTGGGGGCCAGCTTCTTCAGCGACTCTCGCTAACGGGCTGGAAATATGAGCTCTCGGGCTGACACCCTTGGACTTTTGAGATAGCCGGTGGGGACTCCTACCACGGTCCTCAGGCCCGATAACGGGGCTACCGTAGGGGCTGCTACCAGCGCTGCTGGGCCCTGCCGTAGTGGGAGCGTTCGGATTCACGCGAAGAGTGCTGTTGGGTCGCTTTTTAGCTGGTCGACGCCCGTATTTTTGATCTGTACGCCAGCGGAGAATTTCCAGGTACGGTGGCTCCACGTTTTGTCGCTTCTTGAACTCCAAGAACTTCAGCTCACCGCTGTCCTCGTCTATGTGCACTTTATCGGTGCCAAAGTCGTCTGCTACCATGGCAAGTAGGGCTGCCCACGAACGAGCAACGACGTACTTGCAGTCATAGTCGCGACCGAAGATGATGATCTGTCCCCAAGTACCGGTGGGACCGGGAGCGAGATCGGTAGCAAGATAGTTGCCTCCCCAGTCGCGAGCGAGGGGGATCCAAGCGGGGTGGGCATAGGCTTTTTGCACAGCATTTGGAGGCTGCGAATCCTGGCGTGCAAGTAGCTCCTGTCGCCAGAGCGGGTTGCCGGACTGCTGGACCTGGGCCACGGGCGGCGCGGTTGACGAGCCCGCAAAGGCCTTGACAGGTATCTGCGGCGTCGACTTGTCGTCTGGCTTCGGCGACATGTACTCCTCTGCGACGGTCCGCCAGTTCTGCCACTCCATGACAATCTCTTCGCAATCAAGCAGCATGCACCCGAAGATAATGCCGGTGGGCAGCCCACCGCGCTCCTGACCGTCATGAATCTGCAACGACTCGCGGACATCGATTGGAAGCGTCGCATCCAGCTCGTGTTCGAGCTCATTCACATCGTTCGGGGTCGCACCTTCGCAGAGATTGTCGTAGAGCTCTTCGTAGTGGTCCTCCACCCAGCGGTCCATGCGGCGCCACGAATGTCCGACGGGCGGGGCGGGCGGCAGGCCGTCGTTGAAGTTTTGCATCTGAATCTCGCCATTGGCGCCCTTGTCGAAGGCGCCCGAGTCTGCAGTCGCTTGACGGCTCAGGGATCCTCGCATGCCGGGGGAGTAAGGGGAGGACGGGGACAGGGGCCCTTTGGGAGAACCGATGAAGCCATTGCTCGTGGCGGGCTCTTCGTGTGTGTACGGCGAGGAGAGGTCGACGCGCGATTCGGCGCCGTTGGTCGCAACGGCTGTGAGGGGAGCATGGCGGCTCTGGGGCAAGGGGATATGGCGTCCGGTGCGGTAGGGCGAGTCGTGCGAGGCGTGGCGGTCATTCGAGGTCATGGTGTGCCAGAAGGACTTCCATGTCTGTGCTAAATAATTTCTTGTGTCGCCGTTAGCTGCGCCGCTGGGGGGAAGATTTCCAGGGGAGCTTACGATTGTGCCATGTCGGCGACGGGCTGCAGGCGACGCTGCGAATTGGGGATTGTGGCGTGGCGGCAGGGCAGAGGCGGCGAGGGCTGTTGACTCTGGGGGGATTCGAGGGCTGGGTGGGAGGAAGAGGAGCGGTTGCGGGTAGAGCGAGTGGAAGGAGTTGGACAGAGGGCGAGATCCCTGTCGGAGCGAGCTCCTAAACTGGCACGCGCAAAGTGCGTCACCGCGAAAAAGGACCAGACACGCACGGGGAGGAACACGCAGGGCGGCAATGGCGGCGGGAGAGGTCAAGTGGAAGTGAAGGGGGGATGACGCTAGGGCGCTGTTTTTGTTGTCGCGCCACTGTGCAATGTACAAGTAGTGTCGACGGGTCGGCCTGTTCCTGGTCCTGTTGCTAGGTGCTAGCCTGCTCGCCCGCCCACTCTCTCCTCCAGCATCCCCCATCCTGGCTCCGGCCGCCACACTGCAGTGAGCAGCAGCACAGCATGTAAAAATAAAATAGCGAGCGGCACAAACACCACTTCACGCTTCACCTCTGTGCCGCCACATGGCCTGCCGCGCCCATCCGCCTGGTTTGCTTGCGCCGCCCTCGGTGGCCAACCGTTGGCCCTTCGGAAAGCCGTTGCTGCACGCCGCACGCCGAACCCGCCGTTGTGCAGACGCCCGTCAACCTTATCCACGGAGCACAGCATAGGATACGTACTCGACATGCTCCGCTGGCCATTGTGCACCCCTCCGTGACGCGACACGCGGCTAGGTCGCCATCTGGGCTGGCTGGCGTACATGCAGTGCTGTAGATTCAATCTAGATGGAGCGCGCATCACCATCCATAACAGACGAATGACGCTGCACATGATTATCGCCACTCCACCCATGTTGTTTCTACACGGAGTACCACTGCCATGTACTACGCCTCGTGCTCGTCCATTGGCATGTTCGCTTGCACCGTCGGTGGCGGCGCCTTCGGCTGCGGCGTGCCAGGTACACGCCTCTCCCCTGCCAGGAGGTTCCCGAGGCCTTGTCTTACCCGATTCGCATGTGCCGGACGTTGAACATCTGGAAAAAGCAAAAGGCAGGACCAGCTGTCCCGAGAACACACCCCAGGTCCTATGTAGAAGACCGTGGTTTCATCCTTGGTGGGAGTTGGTGTCTGCCCATGTCCGCGCTAACATCTTACCCCGGCTTCTCGGAGTTTTCAGATCCAAAAATAAGCCGTGTGGATCGGGAATGATACACAGCACCACTTCAGCACTTGCTCACGACTCCGAAGTCCTGTCGGGCGCTACGATCCTCTTGGGTAGTCCGGCGTGGTCGTGTCCTCTCGGATACAGGCTCTTTCGAGTCTGGCCAGTCTTGGCCAAGGACTTCAACTGTGTCTTCAGGGACCTAAGATTCCATGACTAGATCTAACTCATATTGTAGTGACAGCACGATGCATGGGGAGGTCACATGCAGCATCTTTGTGCTCGCAGTTTCTCTTGAGTCGTTAGGAGAGGGCTGGGAAGGTCGCTAATAAGTCCACCTGGTCGAATTACAGCTTCCAAGGTTCGGTCGCGATCGGCTGAAAACAATACACATGCTGGTCCCGGATCTTCTGGATGGACCGAGGAAGCTTGCGCTGCCATCTATCGAAGCTCTTCACCAGATCGAAGCCGCCGTTTCATGATTCATTTCATTTAATGTGGTTAAAGAGCTAATGCAAGCTCAGTATACTACATAAGCAGTGATGATGATTTGTCTTCAAAATGGCAGAGGCTGGTTATATCAAAGATAAAAGCACGTTTTAGCATTCTCAGGTACGATTAGCAATTCATATTCATCGCAGCGCCAAGGTGGTGGACATATCATGTGCCCGGAGCACCACTCACACCTCCTTTCTTCGTGCTCGCCGCATTCCCCGTAGCATTCTTTTTGGTTCTCCTTTGTACAGTGTCCCCTTGGTCGTCCGTGCTATCCTTTGGCGATTCATTGAGCTTTCTTGGTGTTTTCCCGGTTCTATTCGTGGTTCCGTTCGCGCTCTCGTCCTCGCTACCATAGCTTTTAGGCGTCTTGTCCACACCGGTGTGCGCATCATCTTGCTTCTTGCGTGCTCCGTCATTCAGCCAGCTCATCCGGCCACCAGTGAGATTGTTGATCCTATCGCCGATGGATTTGCCATCGGGAGTTGGGGTATCGCCGTCGTTGCACCTAAAGGGATGATAAGTATGGGCGTGAAGAGGATTACAGGATCTGAAATTACCATTTGAGAATGTAGTAGCCGCAAAGGCCCCATAGGAAGAGAAATGATGCCGTAAATGTCGTCATAAAGATGGTAGGCAAGACAACCAGTAGAGCGATGCCGACCATAAATAGCGTGAAGAGGACCGCGGCAAGTAGGCCGATGAGGAGCGCTACGAGGAGAGAGAATAGGAAGATGGTTATGGAAAAGGTAACGAAGAGGAGAAGTGGAAATCCGGTGAGTATAATTTGAGTAGTCAAGAAAGCCTGATGGTATGTTCAGTCGGGTGTTCCAAAACATCAACAGACGGAAGATCTGCATCATAGAACCCATTTGAGTGTTCCATCAATTGAAAGTTATCAATGCCTACTGTACCGAAAAATCACACTGAATAGGTTTTGCGCGGAGTTTTAGAGCGTCTTGCAGAGAAATAAGGGAAACGTACAGCCAGTTTGGGATTGTTTATCGCGAAGTCCTGGAGCTTTGAAACCATTTCAGCCCTCTTCTCTGGTGGAACAATCTTGTCTAGGGCATTGCTCAAACTGCTACCCAGCTTCCCAAAAACGGACTGCACGCTGTTCAGAAAGCCCGACATGTCCAGGCGAGTTTTCTGGTGAGGGATAAGTAATCGAAAGTGGCCAAAGGAAAAGGTTGACTTTCTAAAAGCGAAGAAGGATCTGTTCGTAGAAGATTAGGATGGGGTGACAGGCACGAAACAGGCCTTCGACCAACTCGGGCCTTGTCAGTGGCAAGGCCGTCATCAAACGACAGTAGTCGTTCGCGCTAAGTGTGGCTGGGAGGGTAGCAGCCACACTGTGGCGTATTGATCCGCTGGTGCCAAGACTTCGAATCAAAAAATCGTTACCTTTGAATGTAGCCATGCGCCGACAACCATCAAGACACAGCATTTGCGCTGACCGGACATCCAAGTGGAGAAAATGGCCAGCGAAAAGAAGAGAAAGAGACACGAGCAGGGGAGTGGACGACCTGCGAAAAAGGCAGCCATTGCCCCCGCGGAAGGCAATGTGAGAGTTGAGCACATCGACAACAGCGATGTGCCAGGCCCGATATTAGGTATGCGATCTGGAGCATACCAGCCATACGAACTTGTTGGGCTAATCTTTTTGTAGCATCAACACCGGGTCTCAAATTCCCCTCCCAAATCTCTTTCAAGTCCTACAAGCGCAGCAAACTCCTCCCCTCGGGCAACATCACCGACCTGCTCCTCCAGTCCTCCGAACACCCCCGCCTCGATTATACGGCACACGAAGAAAAGGATGGAAGCTCGGAAAGCCAGCTTAAGGATTACATCGGCGTGTATGACCCCGCGACGGGCAAGATGCAGCTCATGCCTATGAGGAGGGTCACTGTGCGAAGTACGCTACGGAGCGAGACAGAGGAGCTACACAACAGACAGGCCAGGATTGAGGCAGCGGAGTCTTCCTACAGAGCGAAGAAGCATGCTCTTGCGGCAGAATTTGGCTCTAAGCGGTCACGGAAGGCCATCGACGACATGACGCAGAACGCTATCTCAGGAGGAGATGCGACCAAAAACGAGGGAATTGCGGAGAACGTTCTGAAGGGGATGTCTGGTGCGACGGATGCCATGCCCACTCGTGAGGAGCTCGCTGCTGCCGTCGACCGATCAAAGCCCCGCCCACCCGCGAACCTTGCCGCCGAATACCCCATAGACGTATACCCTACTGATGTTGTGGTAGGTAACGAGCTTATGGCACTGCTGGAGGTCAAAGACTGGGTGGATGCTTCGGAAGCAGGCACCGGTGTCCAGGTTGGCAGCAAATTTGTCGCGAAGCGCATCGCCCAGCTGGCCAAGAACAAGCAATACCAGAAACTCAAGGTGTTGCGCTTCATACTACTTTGTGTGAAGTTCAACGACATTGCCATCGCCAAGGGCAAGGGCCCGAAGCGGATACCGGGCAAGGACAAGTATGAGAAGCTTATGGGCGAGGATGTACCGGGACCTTTAAGCAATGCGATCAGGAGGAAGTTTGCTTCGGAGTACGTACTCTGAGCGTTAATCAACCTCTTAATATACTGACAAAGTTAGAAACAACGACCTACCGCGCTGGAACATCGACAATTTAATGACGCACGCTTGCGCCGCCGCTCTCATTGTAGACGACTTCGAAGTCGATGTCAACGACTTGCGAGACGACTTGAAAGTCGAAAACAAAGAGTAAGTTGCTCACCAAATTCTGGATATCTGAGTCTGGATGTTGATTTCCGTGTAGGATCAAGCAGTACTTCAGCGAGTTGGGATGCAGAATCGCACCTCCCACCGAAACGGATCGTACCAAACTCAAAATCACCAAAGCAGAGACCACTAACCACTTCATCGCAAAACTGAAACTACCGTTGAAGTTCCCGACGTTGAGAACAGGACCTTCGAAGAAGAGGAGATAGATGTTGATGGAGCTTTGAATGGAGAGAGAGAGTATATGTGCTTCAGCTCAGTAATTACCTTCGTAGTATTACGAACTCCAGTCTTGCGGCATACACGTCGGTCATCTTCAATTCAGACCATCACCACAGATACGAGTGGTGAACTTCGCTACCTCAAGAGTCCCATTTGATCGATCGCGGCTGACGTCCAAGTCTCACAACCTACTACCAACTTATTCAATCCTACATCCCCGAATCACACCCCTTTGCCCATACGCCGTGAGATCACCGAGCCATCCATCAACGCATCACAAAACTACCCCTTACGTCGAAGATCCAAAAAGCACGCAACTATCCACACGTCCGTGGACCCCAACTCCGGCCCCTTGTCTAGCAACCATGACATCACCATTTGCAACCCCCATCCGTGACGCCCCCCCCCCCCAATATAAACCCCAAAAACAACACCCAAACAACACAAGCACATCATCTTAACCTCTCTAAAACACCGCATTATCCATTTCCAAGACTTTCCCAATCGATCGCCCTATACCTATACACAAACACATCAGATCTAGATACCAGCCCATCGAAAAATGACTTCAAACACAACCTCCGCAGCCGACAAGTTGGGCGCCAACAAGGACACCAACCCCATCCCGCAAGAGATCCGCTCACTCTCAATTCCACTCCCTGCCTCCTCAGAACTAAATCAGTAGTAGAACCCTTCAGTGATCAGCTCCGCCAGCGCCATCGGCAAACAGTTCAACCCCGATGGTGCCATCGGCCAGATTGGTGAGAAGATCGGCGGCCCGCTCAGCAGCCAGGGCGTCATCGGTAGCCAATTCGATGCGAGCAAGGGCGGCATTGAGGGACACGTCGAGCGTGCTGTTGATGGGCCCAGGAACCCTGCTGGGAGCGCACAGAAGTAAAGGCGAGGGGGAAAGGGTGAACGATATACATACTATAGGATCCTATGGTTGCATGAAGAATGAACAACGTTGAATGAGCACTAGATTCTGATTCCTCGTGATACTTAATGAACATTGCTTCGTATTGAAAGGAGAAGCAGCAATCGTGACTACAATGCCCGAACTCCGGGGTATGCCATCTAATCACCTGGTATCATATCGAATCATGTAAACTCCAAAAGCTCCTGAATCAATCCGAGCCGAGTCGGCGGCCAGGTCCGAACTGGCTACCTGTGCTCCGACCCGTAGATGGTGAACCAATATTAGATCTACCCTGCTGAGCCATTCCATACGGCCTCGCCTGCTGGCTACCGGCACCCCCGCCAAACCACTGCCTCACGATTGCAGGCGTCTTGATGTAGTTTGTACCTCCGCCAAACGTGGGCCAGATGCGCGTAAGAAAATCGTACAGGTGGGCAGCGATGAGGCCGGTAGCCTGCGCCAAGGCCATATCGGGTGAATCCATGACCAAAGTCATGAAAAGCAGCGCGAGAGGAAGGTATTTCGACTCGAACGTGATGACGAAGAACGAGACTTGGCGCGTCGGGTTGTCTTGTGCATACGTGTACGCGTAGGCGAGTGAGAGCGCATGGAGGAAGGTAAACGCATTGAGGAAGTAGCCCGCAAGCACCTTGAAGCAAGTCAGTAACGACGACTTCAAAACCTTTGTTAACGCAAGTGGATGAAAAAGAAAAGGTTATGTAGGGAGCCAATACCGCACGACGGAATTGCGCGTCCGCTGTGCTTCTCAAATGGCATTCCCACCATGCTCACACACCACGCAACTCCTTTTGGATTTTGCGAATGACGGGGCGCATGCTGTGCAAGGGTGATCTCCCTCGGTTTCAGGAACCGCTTCAGCTAGGAGAGGCTGGGCGGGCAGATGACGAGGTTGTCCGGAGACGTAAAAGGTGTACACATCGAACGATAACAGTAGGTAGCGGGGGTCACTTACAGCTATGAAAGATCCCACAAATACGGTATATGTGAAGAAGTCGCCCGGTTGCGAGAAGCGCGACGACTCGCGCTCTAGACCACTACCGTATTGGTATACTGGGCAGCGTTAGCATGTGAACACCAGAGGACAGGTCATGCCATACGAAAGTAAGGATCAAGCAGTATACCGAACTTCGGCTTGGTTATGAAAAACGCCGTGAGAAGGCGCCACACCTGCGGCAACATCCTCGTGGTAAAGACGTACGGCTTGAAGAAGACGAATTGCGACAAGCTGACGATTCCCGAATACCCCAACCCAGACACAACCACAGCGGCAGCCGTGATGGTCCTTTATCAAACATTAGCATACTGCTGCACCAACAATGGCATTGTGGCTTACCTCGTAACCGGGGGCAGCGTCCAAAAGACATCCATGGTGGGCGAATGCGGAGTTGAACGAGTGAAGGTGGGGTGTCGTGGTGAGGAACTGCGGTTGCAGCCTAGAGGCGAAAAGAGAGAACTGAAAAGGTGGCTTTATGGAAAGCAGCGGCGCAGGCGGGGCGGAGTTACTTTATTGCGTCTCGACCTGATTGGCTCCACAACTATCTAACCGTATGGCATACCCTCCTCAGACAAGACATACGAATTGGACAGTCATATTCCAAATCAGCTTGGTCTGCATTCTACACGTGAATGAAATCTTATGCACTACGTATTGTACAAGTCGATGCGCCCTGCAGGCTGCTATCGGCACCGTCCAATATCATATCCCTGCAATGCACACTCACCTTGGGCAAGTACTTATCGTGCCCACATCACAACTTACGGCTCGGGGTCTTTGCCCTTGACATTGCTCTCCGCACCAACACCGGGGGTTCCGCGCTTCTCGAAATCCTCCTCGAACCGCCTCCACACCTCCATGTCTCTTCTCATTCTCTTCTGATGTCGCACATGGTGCTCATACGCGATCATGCGCTTGTCAGCCTCGATCATGCTGCCCAGTATCATGCCAGACATTTGTATGTATCTAGTGCATGTCAGAACTGGAGCCTGGCCTGGAGGGGGTTTGCCTGTTATCAGTCGGGCTATGAACAGCGGGAGAGCTATGGGGCTCAACGTCGAGAAGAGCCAGAGCCTACCAGAGTATTGCTCATTTTGTTCGGATAGATAACAAGGCCAAACTTACACTTTGAATTGGATTGTGAGCCCTCGATATACGGGAGAGAGGGCATATGCGACGCCGCCGGCCACGACAGAGAACGTGCCCCACTGTGATAGCAACTGTTAGCAATTGGTTTCTCTCAAAAAATGGGCCTATCGACAATGTACGTGTAAGGAGATGAGGCGTTGTTGGCTATCCAATGTTTTTTCCTAGAGCATGATCGATTTTTGATAAGAGTTTACAATCCACAGCGACGCTTAGCAACTCAACCATCGTCAATGATTCTGGCCATCATCAAACCAACTTAACATATGATCAAGTCGCAAACCAATGAAGCAAGGAATAGCTCACCTTCGCAGCACCCCATCCTGCACCTCGTGCCGCTTCCCACGCAGCTGCATTTGTCTCCTCGTCCTTGGTCAAGCTGGCATGTCGTCGCGCCATGTGGATTTGACTGTTTTATCGTCCTAGCATTAGGAGACAGAGTGTCTTGAGCTCCGAGTGTTGAAGTCGAAGTGTTGTAAGGTGATGTCACAGTCAAAGTGCAGCAGCGGCTCGTTTACGGCATGTCGAACTGCCGATGACTGAGCATGGGCCAATGAACATAGGGTGACGAGAAAACCGAACACCATATTGGGCAATTTTCATAGAGTCCGCGTTCGTATCTTATATCTCGAGGTAAACACACTATACTAACGACGTGAAGCATTCGGGCTTTGTCTTCCCCCACTGTAAAGGGCAAACATGATTATGTCCACGTCCAGTATTGTTGAATCGTTGAGGGGTTCACAGACTTGATAGGCATGTGCAAAGCGTACAGTATGGTATAAGGGTAGTATAAACGCTCTTGTAATGCCTGATCAACTATACAAATGCCAATGCAATGCTCAATCTGCGGATGCTAAATACCATGATCTCGGAACCCCGTGCGCCAAATTCCCTTCTTGCCATCTGAACACCATGAGTCATTCCCAGGAAAAGTACGGTTAGCAAGTTAAACCCATAATTCACACGCCCCATGGCCCACCAACCACGTTGAGTGCGCCCTCTACCGCCTCTTCAAGTTCACCAACTCGCCTCCGGAGGACGCTGTTTTCTTCGCGCTCCTTCGCGAGACGACCCCACACAGCAGACTGAGAACCGCCTTCGCAATTGGCGCAGCCCCATCCGCCCTTTTCAAGTCTGGCCGTACCATCTCGTACCTTGTCGTATGTACTTCTCCGTTGAAGAAGCTCTGGTTTCTTGCCTTTGGGCGTCGTCTCGCGGTCAGCCGTTTCGGCGACTGAGGAAAGATCGGTACCAGTAGGGCTCATGCAGTTGTTTCTCGAGAAAATACTTGCGGCATCGGTTTCACACTCCGACTCGAATCCAGAGTCAACACTGACATCAGAGTTGGATATGCGGTTGCGCCGCATTGGGCCGGAAACACTGCCGGCATCCGTGAAATCATTGGATGCGTTACTCCGTACCAACGCCAGGCTCTTTTTCCTCGCGGCCTCCTCCTCTTGCCGCGCGCGACGCTCAAACATCAGTTCTTCCATAAGCCGCCGCATCTGCTCATCCTGATCGCTTGCCCGTGCAGCCATTGTCTCCAACTGTGTCTTCAGGTGTCGGACGCGCGTGTCGGCCTCATCGAGCTCGTCATCTTGGGCGCTTTGTTCCGCTTGTGCATCGACGAGTGCCGTGGAGAGCTGGCGGTATGAGGTCTGATAGCGGGCGAGCAGCGACTCGGCGGTGGAGAGGAGGTCATTGAAGGACGAGGGTGCGAGCGGGTCCACTGGGCCATGGGGGAACAGCGCCTGCGGGATGTTGAGGTTTAGTAGTTCATCCGAGGGATTGTGGTAGGTCGGTGACGGGACGGAAGGCGGGATTGCGGCGTTCTTTTGTGTGTTGAGCAGCCAGCCAAATCTGCTGCCGGCCGTAGACGGTGACTGCTGTTGCGGTCTAGCGGGCGTTGGACTCTGACTCGGCTGCTGCGCATCATTGGAGGGACGCGTCAACGAGGCCCCGCGGTTGAAGATGCCCGCCATCATGTTGCCGTCTTCTTCTTCGCCCTCGTCCGAGTCGTACTCGTACTCGTCTGAATCTGAATCGTCTCCTCGCCTTGCACTGCTGCCAACCCCTAGGGCGACCTGCGCGCTTGCACCGTTGAACCAGTTCTGTAGAGCCTGGGCTCCCACACGGATCTTGGGCTGGCTGGCAGTCGACTCGATGGCGCTTCTGGAGGGGATAAAGCTCGCTAGCGACTTGGTGGGCGAGTGGAAAGATGGGCGAGCAGTATGTTGCTGAAACGTCGATGTCGCGCGATTGATAAAGGGCTGGCAGTTGTCCAAGAATGTGCCCTTCAGAGATCTCTGGTGCTCTGGGTGAGGCGACGGAGAATAGTCTTGCTGTGCGTGTGCGTCGTAGGCGGTCGCGCCTGTCGATGTGAATGCGGAAGGCGGCGGTCGGATCGAGTCGGATATGTCAATCTCGTCGAAAGCGCCCGCGTCGTCCGCTGCTCTGTGGGCGGCCGGGGGCGTCTGTTTGGGAGGATGGAGCGAGTTTCGGCGATCTCGCAACGAGCACTGGGTCGCGTAAGAGGCCGGCGGAGGCTGCAGGGCGAGCGGAGCAGTGGAGCTCTGGACGGCGTCGAGCGTATGCATGGCCGGTCTACGGCCGGTCGGGGAAGTAGGGGCTGGCTTTTCCGCAGTGCTTTGTCCTGCGGTCTTGGTGGAGAGAGCGGGTTTGAAACACGATATGGCCTGTCCCCTGTCCAGTATAGATGTGAGCAGCCACGGGCTCCGGTAGCAGCTGTCTATCAGCAACGCAGAGGGTGTGGAAAGACAACAGCGAAAAGTGGAAGAACGCAGTACAGGCTGCTAGCTAAAGAAGTGTGCATAAGAGAAGATTGCATCTGGCCTGGGAGGCTGCATCTTGTCGTCACCTTTTCTTTGAAAGGTGGTTGGGAGGCGGCTGGGTGATCGCCAGCGGCCACACCATCAAGTTTCAACAAGAACAAGTGCGCCCGGCGGGACGGGCATTAGCATGAAACAAACATCGGCTCTCATTAGCGCATCCTTCGGCCAGGTAAACGGACAGGTTGGCAAAACACTCGGGTCGTCATATATAATGCCAATGCCGCCTTTCCAACAGGTCGCGCAAGAAACTAGACACTAGACACCTTCGCGTAACATTCCATATATCGCCAGTGTTAGTATTGTATATCCTGGTGTAGCACACTACCTAGTTTGACGACCTGAAGAGTCCCGCTATTTTCGTCACCCACCGTGAAACAAGGTCTGAGCTTAGAAATGACAAGTTGCTGCTGCATGTTCTGCACCATACCCAATCGTCCACGTTGTTCAACCATTTCTTATTCGTCCACGACAGGTTCGGAGGAAAGTCTTTTTCCTTCGCTCTCTATTGCGGGGTCGTCTTCTGTGCGATCCGAGCTGGGTTCCAATTCAAGCTGTGATGCAAATGAACAAGTCCCGTGGCGCTTCGCACCATCGTCCGCCAGAATCATCCACGGTGCCTTTTCTCTCACGAAGATGTGCTGTTCCACCTTGGGCTTCGCAACCGTGAAGCTGCTCAAATCGACGGAGCCCATTGTCAAAGCTATTCTGCCCTCGTCGAAATGATAGCTCATCGTAATAGGTGCGCCGCAGCCTGTACAAAAAGTCCGGTCCGCGAATCTGGAAAGGTGCACCGTTTTCAATGTAGACGAATACCTGAAGTAGAGCGACTTTGCATGAACGCTGATGAACGGGAGAAACCCGGACCCGGAAACTTGTTGACATGCTCTGCAATGGCAGAGCGTGATGCCGGAAGGAGCGGAGGTGGATGTGTACTTTACGCCACCACAGCGGCAGCCTCCTTCAAAGACTACTCCATCGCTGGACGACTTCGCCATGCATTGCGAACCATCAACAGCTTGCGATTTGGTTAGCTCGACATTCTTCGGTGTCAGTTACAGGGATGGACTTACGCTTCCGAGCGATCCCCAAGAAAACACTGTCAATCTCCTCGACTTTTCCGTTCACAGCTAGTCGCTCCCATTCTTCTTTGTATATTCCTTGTGCTTTGCGTCTTATTTCGCTATTGGCGAATGTCCTGACGACGTCCTTCACGATGATATTCTCGACGAAGAAGTCGTCCCATTGCTCCAATTCGTACTGTCGCTTTCCGTACCCAGCTTGGTTCTCGATCAAAATAACCTTGTCGACGTTTAACCCAGCTGACGCAAGCACCCCTTCGAGAGATGATTCATTTTGGCTCCACTCGCGATTGTATGGCACCTGGAGGTCTAGTCGTCTCGCGGTACGTTCTAACACCATAGCGGCTATCCAATTCCTGGGGTGCGTTGCATCGACCGCTATGAGACCACCAGGCTTCAAGAATGCGGACCAGTGTTTGATCGCTGCTTTTGGATCTGGGAACAGCACCAGAGCAGACGCCGCCGTGATCACATCGAACTGCTTTCCCTTCACGGCCTCGACATCCTGAAGCTGCAAGACATCACTTTGGTGAAACTCCACGTTTGAGTACTTCTGGCCTCCTTGTCGCTTTTTATATTCAGCCACACGAAGCATTCCAGGCGTCACATCGACGCCGACCACGCTACCAGATGGACCAACAACGTCAGCCTCAAGAAAGGTCAAGAGGCCGGTTCCACAGGCGAGGTCGAGAATATTGTAGCCTGGTTCAAGCGTAAGGTAAGAGGCAAAGCGTCTGGCGAAGTCGGCATGCCAAGAGTCATCATATGTGTAGGACCGCGACTCGTAAAATAAGACGGCCTTATCAGCTTGTCGTTCAGATGACATCTTGCAGGAGTAGGTTGGCGTGGAATATCGACAAAGGGTGAGAAAAAACAGAATATCTGAGTGCACTGTTGATCAAGGCAGTTGCGCAGGTTGTGGAGGGCTCTGATGATGTTGCTCTCGATGTAGCCAACCACGACAGAACTCCACAAGCTATGACGTCTGTGTGTGGCAGCCCGTCTGCTCACGTTAATTGCCATGTTTCTCAATATTTTATGGCGGACTCCAGCACATAGTTGTACGAACGGAGTAAGAGGGGAGCCGGTGTCCTCATGGCAGGTTGACCCTAAGATGAATCCGGGCAAGGTTCACCGGTCCCACGTTTCATCGCTTTCTCCGCGCGTTCTTACCACACACAAGCCGAAGGTATGACCCGTGCTTCTGACTATACCTAGGTACTCATTTATCCTATTCTCGTACCGTTGCGGGGACGATGCGGAAAATGAGGATGACGGCTGTCTCCTTCCGTTTGGTGGTGCAGTGGGCCGATCAACAGACTACCACGGCTGCAGCCAAGCAGCCCACCAGCAAAGCACAGAGATGCATTGCCAGAGGCTGGCTTTCCATCTTTCTCCTTGCGGAGGGAGTAGTTCTTCAGGGCAGTTTGGGTTCAGGATGTGTACAGCATACAGCGTTGCTGGCTAAGCGCGGAATTAACCCCGCCCCCCACGGAAGAAAGCGCACGACAGCCCTGTCATCCTATTATGCTCTGAATTATGCATTGGATGAAGCCATACATCAGGAAGAGAAACATCGCAGACCTTTTGGTATACGGTACAACATACTGTCCTGGTTGTTGAACGAAATCATGGACAGGTGCATCACAGGCAATACTAAATAGCAGACGTCGAGCTATCAATTGATCGGAGCCCCCGATGTGACGGAAAGACTTGCACGTGCAACAACGTGTTTGTGCAGCGGTGCGCAGAGTTGACGCTTCACCGGAAGCAGCAAGTCCATGCGAACAACATTGTGAAGAGCCCCACCGAATAGCACCCGCCCTGACGCCAACGGTGCCGTTTCACGTCCCCGAATATGGCGGGGCATCCGATAGCTTGCTAGCTAGACCTGGTCTCGCCGGCAGCGGAATCTCTCCTTCGCCGCTCCAGCTGTTCAATGTTATATGTACCTAGCTCTAGCCCGCTGGACGACGTGAGAAGCGCCTTCAGAACAGCTCCATCGCCAAACCCTTGCAATTCTATTCAGGGGCTTCAGTCAAACGAACTCCAGTCAAAGAAGCCCCAGTCAGCCTGAACCTTGGAACGGCACGTCACTCGTGATAAAACACCATGGCGCCGCATCCGTTCAAAATCCTTAGCATCGAGGAAACCCGCATCGCGCGCGATGTCCTACTGTCACTACACCCCGACGTGGTCATCGACTTCCGGGAAATCTTTCTACAGGAACCCAACAAGGAGCTCATGAAGCAGTACCTTGCACTCGAACACGCAGCGCAGCCTGGACAGTCACCACACTCGAAGCGACCGCGTCGGCTGGCCAAGTGCCAGTACGATGTGATTGGTTCCGACAAGGTTCCGGAGTATCATGAGTCGGTGGTTGATGTTGACACCAGAAAGAGGGTGAAGCACGAAGTCATTGGGAAGGAGTTTCATGCCGCCTTGACCATGTGGGAGTTTGCCAATTTGGTCAAAGCTTGCGATGAGAGTGAAGAGTTCCAGAAGGCCATTGCAGAGTTCCAATTGCCAGATGGATTTGAGCTCGTAGTTGAACCCTGGTGAGTTCAACACTGTGAACCAACGGACAAAATACTAACATTAGATTAGGCCATATGGTGGCCTGACTTACGATGACGAGAACCGACGATACTTCCAAGGATTGTGCTTCGCGCAGAACATGAAAAACGGAAACCCCGATTCCAACTTCTACGCTTACCCTCTGCCACTCATTCCTGTCATGGATGCGCAGACTAAGAAAATTTGCCGAATCGACCGCTTAGCTACCGGAGGAAAAGGAGACAGCTTGACAGGGAAAACTCACTCTGAGCGCATCATTGATCACTGCCAGTCTGCCGAGTACGTTCCAGAGCTACTGCCCGAAGGCACAAGAAAGGACATGAAACCCATCAACATCACCCAACCAGAGGGAACATCGTTCAAAGTTACCGACGAGTCTTTTGTGGAATGGCAGAAGTGGACTTTCCGAGTATCATTCAACCCCCGCGAGGGAGCAGTCCTCCATGATGTTCGTTACGATGGTCGTAGCGTACTCTACCGTCTCAGCATCAGTGAGATGAGTGTGCCTTATGCGGATGCGCGACCACCTTTCCATCGTAAGCAAGCATTCGATTTTGGAGATGGCGGTGCAGGAAATTGTGCGAACAACCTCTCTCTTGGCTGCGACTGCCTTGGTGTGATCAAATATTTTGACGCCATCCTCATCGGCTCGGATGGGGAGCCAAAGGAGCACCCCAACGTCATCTGTTTGCACGAGCAGGACAATGGTATCGGCTGGAAGCACACCAACTGGAGGACGGGCCGCGCAGTCGTTACGAGGCAACGTGAGCTGGTTGTTCAGTTCATCATCACCCTTGCGAACTACGAGTACGTCTTCGCGTACAAGCTTGATACAGCCGGCGGTATCACGTTGGAAGTGCGCGCGACAGGTATCGTATCAGTCGTCAACATTGACCCTGGAAAGACGTCCGATTATGGTGCCGTGGTATCTAAAGGCGTGCTCGCACAGAACCACCAGCACATCTTTGCAGCCCGTAAGTGCACCATACCTTTCAACACCAACAACTCAGATTTACTGACATGCACAGGTATCGACCCCGCAATAGATGGTCACAACAACACCGTTATCTACGAAGAATCTCATACAGCCCCGTGGGACAAGACGACTAACCCCAACGGCAACTTCTACGAAATCCGCAAAACCGTTGTCAACCGTTCAGACGGCTTTGACGCCGCCCCTGAACACAACCGTACCTTCAAGATCATCAATCCGAACAAGAAGAACGAAAACAGTGGGCAACCTGTAGGCTACAAGTTCCAGCCGCCGCCAACACAAAAGCTGCTCGCAGCGCCAGGAAGTCTCCAGTCACAACGAGCGCTCTTCGCTCAACATCACGTATGGGTAACGAAGTACCAAGAAAACGAGTTGTATGCGGCTGGACGGTTTACACTGCAAAGTCAAATGGAAGTGGGTGGCGTACACGACATGGTGAAGCGGAAAGATGAAGTCACGAATGAGGACCTTGTTGTCTGGAACGTGTTCGGACTCACGCATAATCCTCGGTAAGTCGAACACTCTCCTCGTTCTATGTGGTGTGGACACTGCTAACGCAAATGGGGACAGGGTTGAGGACTGGCCTGTCATGCCGTGTGACATTTTCCAGGTGCATTTCAAGCCTGCGGACTTCTTTGACAAGAATCCAGTAAGTGTAGAGAGGCGAATTGCACTTGCATTCTGGTACTGACTTGGGGCAGGCAATCGACGTACCGTCAACGAAGAACCAGGCAAGTATTCTGGCAAAGGACTGCTGCTCTGCGAGCCAGAAGCTGTAGAAACTGCAGGAGGCATCGACATGTTTAGCGTGGGGGCATGCTCGAGAGGAGTGCGGGCGGTGGACGAAGCGGTGAGATTTGGGCCACGTTTCCAAGGCTTGCGCTTGGTAGTGCTGATACAGGGCTGAATGACGCGGGTGTTGCACTTGGACCATGAATGTAAAAATCAAAACCATGATCCTCCTTCACCGTGTCGATAGCCCCCTGGATGTCATTGGCCACCAAGTCGGTGCAGGATGTGCCTGCCTCAGGCCAAGGTTTCCCGAGGTCGCAAGGAAGGCACGTGACCCGACTGCGGGGAAAGCTTCTGTCCCCCCACTCGCGTGACCCACTCTGCGAACACCATCACCTCTGCACGTCAACTGCCGGCCATCACTGTGCTCAAGATGCGGCGCCTCGTCCGCTTACTGGAACATCGGCCGGTCGCCCGGTTGCATGGCTTCATATATCAAGTCTTGCTCCACATGCGGTTCAAAAACCAGCTCTTTGCACTCGTTCCTGCCGCACGTGTGTCATCCAGACGACTTTCCCCCTGATCATCGCACAAAGCCGATTGATTCTGTTCCCGAATAGAGCACCGACATCGAACAAGATGCAGCAACACACTCTCATCCTGCACAGCAAACAGAAAGAGCGGCCAGAACAGACCAAGGACTACCATACGAGGTTCCCAAACGAGATCCTCATAGATATTTTCGGACTCCTTCTAGACAAACCTTCGAATCTCGTCGCTGCAATTCGTACCTGCAAGAGATGGCATCATATTGCCGGTACCGTCCTGTACCAACACATTTCGCTCGACTCAAAGCTCCGCGGAGACACTTCGGGGGCTCGATTCGGAAGGTTCGCTCGGCAATACGACCTCATTCAATCGCTCAGTGTGCGCATCACTCAGGTTCACTTGATGGGGTTTAGCGTTCGGTCAACGGATGCGTTCGATCGGCTGGCAGAGCTTTGTGATGCCGTGCGCAGGATGAAGAATCTACGGACCTTTGCTCTTTCTTTTGAGGAGTCCATCGATCACCTCCAGGGGTTTCCTGTACCAAGCGCTGTGGTCGTTTTGTTACTGCAGAGTCTTCCAAACGCCGTGGTCAATCTCAACCTTGACTGTGACTGCATCAATCGTTCAGATCCCGACCAGCCTCACATGTGCCATGCTGTAGGCGCTTTGCTGCCACGTCTCAGGACCTTAAGGTTAAGGTCATCACATGTCTGCTCCGGCCTACTGTCGAGCATATCCGCGACTACAACATTTGACCACGAGCACCCAGCCCGCACAAAAATTGGGAAGACACGGAACAGAAGCTCGTCCCTCGAGTATCTTGTCATTAGACTCATAACCCGTCCAGAGTGCGCTCACCAATCTCACTCAGCCTTGTGCTACTCAAGTGACAAACTATTACACGGTGCTAAGCTTGCAAACGCCTTGCAAGAGTTGTACAAGACCGGAGCATTTCCGTCACTTAGCGAGTTTGCCGTTATCGGAAGAGTCGATGCGCCCGGAACCTTGCAGAACGACAATTGGAATGTCTTCAAGATCCGTACTTTTGCACGGGGTACAGCCGAAACAATCACGCTTCCATATTGCGCAAGGGGTGGCTCAAGCTCTCTCTATATGATTCGCGACGGTGAAGGAGATTGGTTTGGCTCGTTTCACGACATCTGTAAAGCTTTGGAAGGACCTCTTGCGTGGACCAAAACCGGTATCAAGGCCACTCGACATTTGAGACAGTACGAAGCACATAACGATTGGAAACTCGATCGTACCAAATTAGCTTCACGAGACTCTGTCATCAAGAAGTTCGGTGTTTCTTTCCGACTGTGGAAACACGAATATGCAACACGCATGAAGTTACTTAGTGCCCGTAAAGCCACTGGGTTCGAAGACATAGACGTGGCAACCCAGACTCTGCCAGAGGGTTGGACGTGGGTCGTTACCGAAGGGCCCTGGAACTGGACCATCGAACCTTTTACAGCATTCTGAGCCACCTTTTACCTTGCGCCAGATTCACTCAGTCAACATTTCTAAAACGTATGTACACCATTGTAGTAGAGATGTACCCTCTGGAACGGACGGTAAGTTATGTGGCCGTGTGGTCGTTCCAGTTCGCAGCTTATGCCTCAGCTCAGCTAGTTCAATGGTATTGTCTCACCACCCAACACAAACGCTGCACAGTGTGCTAGGTGGCACGGACACCAATTTAGAGTGTCTTGCACCGCCTCTTTCGCATGTACACATCACTACATTTATCTTTTGTTGGCACCCTCGACAATCAAGACCGCCCTCCGAAGGTTGAGATATCGCCGCACATATTTCTGTGTCCAATTTTGACGACACAGGAAAACTGATTTGATGTATTGCTCGGATCGCACTTTAAGAGCTATCAACTCCCATCAATTGCTAGGCCGCTCATCGCACTTATTTGAGCATATCCCATTTTATGTAAATACATCGCTATACCCCAACAGATACCGGACACGTTGCTAGCATGAATGCAGACATACTGGCTTAGCTGTGGCTCCCTCAAGTCTGCGTATAGATGGAAGAGACAGTTTCGAGAACACGCCCAACACTTTCGTTGACCGATACGCGCAAGCCGCGCTGTATTGGCCCTGCATGGTACCAATAAGAATAGCAATATTCGCACTGAGACGCAAGTACACGCACTTTCTGATCGTGCATTACGTATCTCGCAGTATCTCGCCTACATTTTATCCTACGATGTCATAATCGATAATGCTCCTGCGACAGATAACTCCCACCTGCGGCAGTATCACCCGTAACTCAGAGTACCTGGTTCTCTCACCATCATTTATAACTCAGTTCTTCTAGGATTCTATGGTCTATTAGAGGCACATTATCATGCGGTCCATGGCAAACTCTCAATTTCTTATAAAGTCTGCCCCGCCTAGCCATTTTCTCTTTACCTCAGTATACAGCACTCTCAAACAACCTCAATCCTGTTTGCTCACAGTCAGCACCTGCATAAGTAAGTGTACCACCAATCTCTTACTTGGACCAGCTGTCTTTGAACCTATTTCTGCAATCTCACTTTCTCGGGTCAAACTGCGGCAACTCTTCTGACCTCATCCTAGGGCTTTCTCTTTTGGACGACATGGTCAAACGACGAGCATCTGCGCCTCTCCTAAGAGCACGAAAATCCAGAGCACCTAGTACAACTTCCGAAGCTACTTCTATGTCACAGAGCTCCACCTCTCCGGAGACATCACCCAACTCGGAAACAGCAGCCAGCATCTCTTCCACTTCAACATCTTCCACCTCGACCAGTGAACGTTGCCAGACACCAGGTGAAGAAAGCACCGCAACAAGAACGACTATGAGGACTTCAATTCAACCAACAGTATTGGCGGCGAATATCAAAATGGGCGGGGAAGCGAGGGGCACCCCGAACCCTCCGCACGGGAACGTAGACAAGACCTTGGGCCTTCTGAGCCCACATACTAGGGAGCCTTCACACGATGGTACCGTGGTATGTACACTTCTGCGGATGGGTTGCCGCTTACTCACGTGTTAGATTCTGCCGTCTCCTGCGAGCGTAGTTGGACTTGGAGCTCTGGTACAACGAGCGCAACATCAGCCTGCAGACAGCTTTCCCATATTCAAAGGCGGAGACGTCATTATCAAGACCGGGCCAGGTCTTTCCTCTCAGATATTCCAACTGCATAGCTCCGTTCTCTCACGGTGCTCATCATGGTTCGCACACACCATACAGCAAGGCTCGTGCAGCATCCCACACCCATCCTGGTACTCGTTTACGATCGAGGAAGTCGATGGCAAAGTCACGATAGTCCGACAAACAACGAACGGCGAGCGCCCTGAATTTTATCACGATGGACTACGGATGATGCACGGAGTAAATATCAAGATTGAGGAAGTATCAGACGATCGATCTTCCACTATAGGTGCTTCATCATCCCCGTCGACTGATCTAACTCTTGCTACACGCAAACCCAATCGGAGCGCTGCGATCGCGTGCTACTCTCAGATCTTCGCAGCCTTTTACAATATTCCACCACAGCTCTCGACGACCGATATAGGGACGACGCTTGCACAGTCTGAAGAGCTTGTTGAGGTTGCCACCAAACTCGGCTGCGTCCGTCTCTTGCAGGCCCATCTAGGACACATCTACGCACAGTACCGTCAGAAGCTCTACTTGGCCATCAAATCCGACCCTCCACGCTGGATCCGACTCGCCACCGCACTCGAGAACAAGGCCATCTACACTGAATGCCTCATCCACATACTTGGGGCGCACCCCAAATGGCCCTGGACCACTAGCCGCAAAGCCCTACCGGAAAGCACGCAGCACCTCATCAAGCAGAAGGCATCTGAATTGGATCAGCTCCGCGTGGACGTCGAACGCGACCTCCTCCTCCTCAACCTATCCATCAGCGTAGCTTACGGCCGGCGAGCCAGGGCCCCTGATCCCACAAAGCCAGGGGAAATGGGCACGTGGCTCACTGTGCAAGTCTTTGTCGACCAGATCAAACAACACGTCTCTGGTGTTGAGCGACATAGGGACCGCTCCCTCCACCTTGGCAAATTATTCCGCGGGCTCTACAAAGGTACACTGCCATGGCTTGAGACAGAGCATGCCCGGGGTATCTGTGAGAAGATGATCAAAATCGATTGGAAGGACTTGGGCGAGGACTTGGTAAAACTGAAAGAGAGTGCGGCGCAAATCGTAGCGAAGCTGGCTGCTAATGAGCTCATGATCGATCCGGACGCAAACGATGTGGGTTACCTAACTTGTGTCAATGTCGCGGACGGGGATGTACCCTGGCTTTCGTCCTTGCACACAGGGGTCTGATCTGACTCCGCGTATGATGTGCGTATTGGAAACGGTCGTTTCCTATTGTTCGCAACATGGGCCGATAACTCAAGACGGGTAGGCATTGCGAGAAGGGTTGTGTGGTTACGGTATAAGTACTAGAAGGCCGTACTGGCCTTTCACAATCACATGTCTTTTTCTCAACATTTATGTACAATCTAATGGGATATTAATGCGGTATCAATCTCGAGCGAAAAAGTAAAATCATCCAACTATTCTATCTGCGTGATGTCGAGCCAAAGCCAGTACTTTCATGCCTGGTAGACGAGTAGCTCGGGGACCCAGAAGATCCAGAAGATGATCGCGAGCTGCCTTCTCCGTTGTTCCACCTACTGCCACCCCAGCCCGAGCCTGTTGTCTGGTTGTTGCTCCTGCTCGCCCGATTTGCAAGATATGTGGCAGCCGCTCCTCCAAGAGCTCCGGACCAGAAGCCAGGCCTCCAGCCTTCGGTATTTGTGCCGCCGTAAGACGGTTTGGGGTTGTTTCCAGGACGCCAATCATATGGTGGAGGCGGATCGTCGTCGTTTCCGCCATACCCTCCCCATCCACCACCACCACCGCCGCCCCAGCCCGGCCGATTCCCCGCTCCACCGACTCGGGCAGCACCCCGACCAGCCGCCCAATTGAGGAAAGCATTATACATAATCCACCCGGCAACACTAACAAATATCATCCAAAACACGGCCGCGACCACCCTGTCGCCCATTGTCTTCGGATGGTCGTCCCGCACATCATCATCTCCACCGAACCAGTGTTTCTTCTTTCCGTACTTCTCCTCGCCCTTCTCAGTCAATACCAATCTATACTCCACTCCACAGCTGCCCTTGAGTATGTATGGGTCGTCGGGATAGTCGTACCCCTCGCAGATGACGTCGGTAGAGCCGAGCTTGAATTCGTCGGGCAGCGAGGCGGTGCAGGTCCATTGTATGGCTTCGTCGTCGTAGTCGGCGCCGCTGTTCTTACAGCGCATGACATCGACTTCGTAGAGGCCACGGGCGGAGCCGCCGATGCATTTGAGCTAGCGAGCTGTTAGTAAAGAGGCTTGAGAGGAAATGCGATAGAGGGGCTTGCCTGTGGAATCGCAGAGACGCGTCGGTGCGATGTTTCGAGGTGTTTGCGCAGCGTGAGGCTCTGTATCTTGGAGAGCTTGACTTTGGGAGCTGAGCGCAAGGCAGATGCGGCGTCGACCAGGCTGGTGGCAGCCAGCAGCGCTGGGTACAAAAAGTCGAGGTAGCGCATATCGAGACGCAGTGTTGGCTGGTGTGTCAGGAAACCTAGTAGAGTCAACTCGAAGTCATGGCCGTGAGTGGCGACACGCGCAAAGGACACGGTGTTGCGCAAGCTACCGCCAGTGACGGCGAGCTGTGAAAGCGACGGGCTTGGCGTTCGTCATACGGTTAGTGCAAGACACGTCACGGGACCGCGTGTAGGCGGGGGCGCCCGCCCGGCGGCTGCAGGTGATCGCGAATAGTGCGAACGAGTGACCGACGATGCAGTGAGGCACCAACACCGACCATGAAGCAGCGGATAACGTATCTGGTCAGGGACCCGGACTCCTTCACACCAGAACAACTGGACGTGAAGAGTGGTTCGCTCACATTGAAGGGAGTGCAAGCTGTAAAGGAACATCGCATTACTTTCAATCTGGAGGAGCTCCCACGCGAGGTAAGATGGAATATCGAAGCCCATACCTTCCTCTATTAAGATACTATTACTGATATATGTAGCTAACCAAAGCTTTCGAACAATGCACCGAGTTGCACATCCGATGGGCATCTTCAAAGCCATATACCGCCGTTCCGCCGTTCACATCACGGGTAACACCAGGCCTACATGTCTTCTTTGAACCGCCTAAGACGCAGTCCAAAATCAACCTTTGCAGCATTTTGCACTCGACATTCGGGTCGGACTGGAAATGTCCGTCCATGGAAGAAGCAGCCACAAAACTTTCCTCTGTTTCGAATCCCCCGCCACCGACCGTGTCTTCCCAGTACTACTCTTACCTCCCGACATTAACACATCTAGTCTCATGCATCCAAAAGACACTCTGCAACCCCTCGTCCAAGTCTTGTAAAGAGGGTGCAGAATCCCTCCTTTCCGCATCCTATTTTGACATCGACTATGACACGACCTCCTCCACCCTTGTCATCTCTGCATTTTGGGACTCGCCAAACAAAGGCTCCACGTGGACCGAACACATACCCGCACCCTCCACAGATCAAACAGTCGAAGTCGGCGTCCTAACCCACGAGCGCAACCCCGATCCCGAGGATATAGCCTTTGGAGGCTTTCTCACTGTCCTAGGACGCGACACCTCACCCAGTACGTCACTCCCCCTTTTCTCTCCCCTACCCTTCAACCCTGACACACATTTCAGAACCAACACGCTTTCAAACTCCCACACGACACTATCCCCTCCCGGCCACTACTTTGACCTACACCACCTCCTTCGTCCACCCGATAGGCCTGCACCCCACCCTCCACCTCACCTTCCCTTCCGCTACCCTCACCCCGCCGAACCCCACCTGCAAACTCCACACACACTTGACACTCCCCTCCTACATCTTCATCGACAAATACCAATTCAGCGACGCCCTCTTCCTCTCGTCGCACAACCTCGTTTCCCTCCGCCAGATATCCGGGGCTACGGATCTCGAAGCCCCAGACTGGGTGGTTCCGCAGTGGGGAAGCACAGCTCTGTTTGAACTCGCTTCTCCTTCCGCCTCGTCGTTGCCGCCTGAATGGAATGTCTCCATTCCCATGCATCTCCGCTACCTACCGGCGTCGCCCAGCTCACACGCCCCCGTCCCCGTCCCTTGGCCCGTGGTCTTTTGGGCTTGTCACGCTGAGCAGGAAATGTCTGCCAGCCCCTTCGACCGCGAGCATCTAGGGTACGAGGCATGGTTTGGACGAAAAACGCGATTTATGCACGTTCCGCCTGCGGACAAGGGGAACGGGACGGGCGGTTTGGTGCAGTGGATCGATGTTCCTGTGCTGGATACTACGAGGGCGGGATGGGTTGAGACAGGGACGATAGGCGTTGTCCTTTTTGCATTTCTAGGGCTATGTTGGGTGCTTGGTAGGGACATGAGCGGGAGCACTGGGGAGAAAGAGCGGGCGGCGAAGAAGAAGCAGTAAATTAGCGAGTCAAATTTTTCAGAGGTCCTTTTTGAGCATCGATGGAATATGAACTACTCTGAAGGTGGCGGCAACGATCTATTGCGCTGCTTTTCGTTCGGATGCAGGAAGCACGGACAATGTGGGTATCTCTCTACCAAATGGTTCCTCCACAAGTTCAAGATGCCAGACTGCGCCAGATATCCGATCAGTAGTGACTTCCTCTTGTCACTCACTCCTAGAAACCATGACCGCTTTCTAGCCCCAAGTCAAAAGTTTGGATACGATATCATGTATCCTAGGGTAGCTTGGTCCACAACGTCTCTCCAGACTTTGGATTTAGTAGCGTGTATACTGTCTCACCACTTGGGAGGACGACAGGAAAATGAAGACTGGACTTGAACCAGTGATCCGTACTCAAACGAGCACGACAGGCACGTTGGCTGGAAGAGGAGCGATAGGAGGAGCGGGGTTCGTGAAAGAGGAAGGATGAAGAGCATATACGGGACCCGAGCAATCTTCGCCGTCAAACAGCATCAGGTTCTGGATGGGCTGTTCCCGCTTGCCGAGCACATTGATGACATCCTGAGCTAGCTGCCCACCAAGGTATGCCGTCACAGGTGCGAGCTCGCTGCCGATGTTAGCTAGAAAGCTCTTGAGGAAGTCGGCGGTGAGCGTCTCGGGAGGAAGTGCGAGTTCCTTATGCTTGTCTGCGGCCAGTGTGGCGAAGAGGGCCAAGTCGACCTGATTTTGTGTGTTTGGGTGGCTGCCATGCTGGGCGTCTTGCTGCCACGCCCACAGCGTGCGGATGCAGGTGAGAAGTGGGTGCACCTTCTTCATTTTGCGAGGATTGCTCTTCATATCCGGCGCCATTGGCGAGGTATTGACCAGTAGCAGCGGGGTGTATAGCTCGCGCTTTGTGACCAACTCAATCGTCCTGCCGTTCTCTTCTGTCTTGTCCTTGAAGTCGACAATGGAACGCGTCGCAGTCTCAGCTTCCTTGCGCGTGGTTCTGCCCTTCTGTCGCTCGATGACGAAGTCATGCGAGCCTAGATCTGCGAATATATAGCCATACAAGCCGTGGCTGGCAGCGGCGTAGAAGGGCCGCTGAGCGATTCGGGCGAGAGCGTTCAGCATAGTCAGCGAGGGAAAATCGAGGTCGGTGGCTATGATGACGTCGAAGGGCTTGTAGAAATCCGCAGTCTGCTCGGACCTGACATCGCGGGTGTAGACGTTGACTTTGACGCGAGGGTTGAGCTTCTGGACCTGGGGGGCGGCTGCTTCGGCGCGCTGTTGCATGTTAGAATAGATAGCACAATGCAGGCATACCAACACGCACGTTCTTGCCCACGTCGCCGTCACTGAGGAAGAAGTTCGCGCCCAGGTCTTCCTCGGTTGCAGCTTCGTGATCGGCGAGTGTGATAGATGCTATGCCCGCAAGCACCAGGTTCTTTGCGATCTCGTTGGCGAGGGCTTTAATTGAAACGAGAAGGACGTTGGCGTTCCGAATGCTGCACGGTCAGCCGCTGCGGGTACCATTAGATGCGCTCTGCTCACCGATTCTGGGCTTCGAGGCCCCATAGGCGGATTTGTCGGTCATAAAGGGCAATCTCATCTGCGGGGGTGAGCAATGGCACGGTAGCGCGACGCGGAGGGTATGGCTACCTGCCGACACGGTCTCTGCTTGCGCGATGGCGGCAACCAGCTGTCCGGCCTCGTCATTTGCAGGGACGGTGCCGTTGGTAGCGGTCGATGTAGCGGCTTCGGGCGCAGCCATGATTGGAGGTGGCGTGCGTGGTGGTGGCGTGCAGTGCCGTGTGGGAGACAAGCTATATTGGAGGTGTCGTGGGCGGCGGAGGTGCCGTGCAGTGCGGGAGAACAAGGGATATTGGCGGTGTCGAGTGTGGTGAAGGTGCCGTGCAGTGTGGGAGACAAGCTATATTGGAGGTGCCGTGCGTGGTAAAGGTGCAGTGCAGCGTGGGAGGAACAAACTATGATGGCAGGCAGACGCAGGTGGTAAGCACCGTGGTACGGTGGTACCTAGGGAATAATAAAGTGGACACGGCCGCCCAGCCGATCCGATCCGATTGGGGTGCCGATGCCGAGATGGCGGGGGAGCACCGGCCCGGCGACGTCCCACACCCGGCTCTGTCCGACCAAGCAACCTTCGTCGACACCCGCTGCGCACGCCCACCCATGCACAACCTCCACCATGCCGCCCCCGCCCACAGAGCCCGCAGAAGCCACCGAGCCGTCGCCGTCGTTATCGCCATCGCTACCGCCTCCTGCAAGCAGCTTTCGCATTGCCACGGGCGGCTTTGACCTTCCGCGCGCCTCGCCCGACTTGCCGCCGTCCTCACGCCCACATGGCCTGGCCCGCTCGCGTCTGCTCACCGACTTCCTCACACAGCACCAGCTCCGGCAGCAGCCTGCGAGAGAACGCACAACCACCGACCGCGCTCCCCAAAGACAGCCGCGCGTAGAGAGTCTTCACCGGGGAGGCCGTGCCCCGCGCCGTGCCGAGCAAGAGCAAGAGCAAGAGCAAGATCATGGAAGTGCAGGTGCAAGTGCAAGTGCAAGTGCAAGTGCAAGTGCAAGTGGAAGCACAACGGCGCCCGCCGCCCGCCCAAGCGCGACACCAAGCGAGCGCTATCTCCGTCGTGGGCACGCGCGTGTGAGAGACGCCCGCTCCGTCATTGAAGACCCCTCTACCTGGAGCATGGACGCCGTGGCCGACGGCGACAGTCCGCGCAGGCAGACCAAGAGGCGGAAAACCCATCACCCCCCGCCGCCCGCGTCCGAATACGATGGCTTCAAGTATGGCTACAAGGGCCAGGTCGCTCGTGGCCGCCTCCGCATGGAGGTCACTTCGTGCGACGGTGGCCAGTTCGGACAGGACGACTCGCTATACAAGGTCCAGAACGTGTTGCGCAACGATAAGAGCGTGTACTGCAGCGCCATCGGCAGGTGCAACCTGCTGCTCAAGCACATCGGAGAGATGCCTTTCTGCCTGGAGAAGGTCGTCATTCGCGCACCCGACCGAGGCTTCACAGCCCCCGTACAAGAAGGCCTCATATTTGTGTCCATGTCGCCAGATAACCTGCTCTCTGGCACTTCGGCCTACCACATCCGCTACAACGACCCAGACCATGGTCCCCGTCCTTCTTCGCCTACTCCAAGTCCGCCACGTGATCCAGAGGAGCAGCTCATTTCCTTACAGGAAGCCATACAAGATCCCGAAGTGTGGGAACGCTCGCGCCAGGCCGTTACGGAGCGGATTGAGCGCATGGGGCTTCGCACTCGTCATCCAGGCGTACAGCCTATTCCCTTGACGCGAAACCAACGGGACGAACAGCCCAGTGCTGATGAAGACGACGGTCTCAACGAATGCCCCGTATCATATCGAGGAGGGTGAGTCCAGCGTTGCTGGCGTCTCTGCCCCTACGCCGCCGCCTTTCACAACCACAACAGAGAGCGACCCTGATGAATCAGATGACAATGAAGCATTACCTAGTGCCGCCGTAATGGCAGACCGGCTTCGGCGGGAGAGTCGATACCGCTCTGAAGACGAGGATGACGAGGATGGCGAGGATCTGATCTACCGCCCCTCCCATCCGACCCAACCCATCCCGACGCGCCAATGCATTGGACACGCTGGACAACTTTGGCGAGCGGCGATGGAGGAGCCAGCGATACGACCCTATTCGGGCCGCACGCCTCCGTAACCCCAGCCGCATCGAGCCCAAACATGGCCAGGCGAACTCGGAGCATATAATTCAGCCTCATGCTCGATTTTTCATCGCGCGGAACAAGAACAAGATTACGATCAAATTCCATCCTGCCATGTGAGTTCCAGAAGTCGTCGTTTCCTCGGTCTTCACTAACATCTACCTAGATCAGGCAAACACGTCCTGCTGAAGCTATGGAGTCCAACACATGACGGCAACATTGACATTGAGAGCGTGCAGTTCTACGGATACTCTGGGCCGCGGTTCTTCCCCGCTGTGAAACCGTGCTAGGCGAGCATACGGTACTAATTCACCTGTTTCCGTGCTGGTAGGGCTTGCATCATCTATAGTACTAGGACAAAAGTCCGTTGCAGTGTGTTACCTCAGGATGGGATGTACCACGGCCGAATTTACTCATGCTTGTGTCCTACGGCTGTACTAACGAGCGATACACGGTACGGGGGCCTTGGACTTGGTGTTGCGTTTTGCTGCGTCTTGAAGTATTCGAGACTTGCTCCTTCCTGCCTATTTGCCGGTCTGCATGGTCGGAATGAAGTAATGATGTGGCGTGGCGTTTGCACGGTTATTTTGGAATATCCAACGGGTAAATTCCTCGGGTAGAATAAGACAGCTTATTTGGTCAAGCCTTGTTACGTGTCGGTCGTCTCTGGCTAGCTTCCATGCTACATCTCTACAGTTGTGGTCGTCAACTTGCCAAATGCTCGTTTCGACACCGTCTGGCAGAGCAATACTATATTTGAACTTTCGTCACAATGTGTAACTAGCTCCATCTCGCCTATTGTGCGCAAGAAGCGGTCGTGGTGTCCGCCTCGCTACCAACGCGTTTCCTCACCGCTACGCACCCGAACGACTGCGCCTTCCTATTCCGCCAGCTCCCACAGTAGTCTCTTCTTCATGTATTTTCATGCATGATCGCCCAGCCCCCGTAGCCAGGGGTCCCCAGTCTGACGCATTCCGCCCTCTATCTACCTCTCCGAGTACTGTAGGTATCCACGCGAAGCAAAGTTTCCGAAAGCGTAGAGGTGCGTCTATTTGGCGCGGCTCGTCACCGATCGTGCGGGGCGGAGGGCGGAGAAGCCGACACGAGTTATTAGCCGCCGGCAATTGAGATGCAGGTTGCGGAATTTTGACGCTGTTGGCGCGTACTGTGGGGGTGCGACGAAGGATCGACCAGCTTATGCGTTGGCTGAATTTTGAAACTTGTCTGATGGCGGGGGCGTGGGGGGGCGTGTGTGTGTTCCGTTTCGCGCAACTGGGAGGTAGAATCAGGTAGATACGACGTTATTGCCGTTCATGTTCATCTTGGGCGGGGTGTGTCTATCCATATCTTCTTGCTCTTGACGTATGTATTGTGTGTGTCTCTTGTTTTATCGCGTCTATCCCACACCTGCCCAGCCCTTGGGTTCGGTTCGGTTCGTCCACGGTGCCTGCCTGCCACTTGCTGGCAGGCTTGTCTCGTCCGGCTCGACCGATTGCATTTGCTCTCGGCCGTAACGAACTAGATGCGGTACCCTGCATACACAGACAGCATCTGAGCAGCCCATCCCCAGATGGCACCATCCGAGCCGCGCGCCAAGTCGACAGACGGCACACGACGAAAAGGAAAAGATGACGAAGCAACCAGGAGAGCGCCGTGAGGCCCGTGGCGGTGGTGGGGATGCGGAATACGGGCCCTGCGACCCGGTATCCGTGCTCGGGAATCTATAAGCTCGGCCATATAGTGTTCGGCCACGTATAGTGATCGGCCACCCCACCCAAAACAGCCACACAGTTTGGAGTCGCGATTTCTCAACAACAACAATTATATTTGCCACTCAGTACACATAGAATCAAGAGTAAGCGCTGTCGCTGCTGCTGCTGCTTTTTGAGCTTGTTTCTCTGGTGTAGCGCTTGCTTGTTTAGCCTGTTGAGCTGCCGCTTGGTCAATGGCAGCCTTAATACTCTCAACGTTGCTGAATCGCTCATTTGGGTTAACTTGAACCCGCTTTCTTGTACGAGTAACCTTATGGGTATCTAGTTGATATTTAAGTCGTTGATTCTCAGCCTCTAGCTGGGCTGCCCTGGTGTTTGCCTCTGCAATAGCCTTGCCTGCCTTGCCAAGCACTATCCGGGTACTTCGTGAAAGAGATTCTGATAGTAATAGTGCCTGCTGAGCCTTGTATAAGGCCTGTGAGCTTCGAGGTGTGTTGAAGAGTGGATTTGAGGCAGCTGAAGCCTGGCTGCTAGGTGGAGGAGTAACTGGCCGGCTAGTTACTTGGGATGACAGCAGTACAAGGCCTGGGTTGTATGGGCAGAGGCCAGAAGCCCTCCAGCCAGCTCGTATAACACGCTCTGATAGTCCTTCTTCCCTTGCCTTGTTGTATGATGTAACAAAGCGCTCTTTCTTAATAGGTGCTGCGTCATCAAGGGCAGAGAGAGCTTGAATCTTATCACGGTACTTGGATTTGAGTACTGAGAAAGGAGCAAGATCTAGAGGCTGTAACAGGTGGGAGGCGTGAGCTGGGAGGTACAGGAGGTGGATCTTGTTGACCTTGCAGAGCCACATGAAGTCGATAGGTGTATGGGAGCCATGGCCGTCAAGAAGGAGGAGTCGATAGCCGCTGTTAGATGGTGAAGTATTTGGTATAAAAATACGCTGTAACCATTCATATCCAATTGAGTTCGGCGTCCATCCATTCTCTGACGTTGTGTATAGCCAATCTGGTGTGTCTTGTGCTGGGAACCAGGTAGATTGCAGATGCTTGCCCTTAAAGATGACTAGGCATTGAAGCTTGACGCCGACGGCTGAGATGGTCTCAATAATCGATACCCACTCGCGATCCTCTGGAGATTTGATGTAAGCTTTCTTCTTTGAAGAGCTTGCAAGCACCTGGGCATTCGTACATACCCCTAGTGCGCACCCAGTCTCATCCATATTCCACATATCTTCATATTGTATGCCTAGCTCTATTCTTGTCCGCTCAAACAGCTCAAGAAAGGCCTTTATAGTGTCGTAGTTAGCTGCTGTTGTTCGTGCGCTCTCGATTGTTCGGCCGATAATAGATGCGACGCGTGGGTTGCGGGCGATGAAATGGGGTATCCATAGTTGCCCTAGACAGACTTGTCAACAATCAAGCGGCTTGCAAGCGCTTGATTGATAGCTTGATAACTATCAATCCCATCAAGTCAAGCTCGCCTATACTAATTTGTTAGCAATCCAAGCTGAGGAGGGTCAGCTTGATTGTTTAGCTTGATGGGCTTAATTAAAGGTAGCGCGTGAGGCTGCTCGTTTTGCAGCAGGAGCGATCGCGATATCTTTTGCTATTTTTAGCAGGGCGCTTTTACTAGGGGAGGCAGGTAATTATCCTAACTTCTGTAACACTATACTCCCTCCACCAGCCCCCTAAACAACCTGTTAAAAAGAGTAGATGGTCCACTAATACCTCTCACGTGATCGCGCGTAGTTAGTGCCTTAGTAGCCTCTAAGCCTCGTACAGGCTCTTACGCGCCTTCCAATAGACAAAACACAATACCAAAACTTGTGCCTTTTATCACAACCTAATATCGCGTTATTTTTTTTTTGCTCCTGTCGCCCTTATCGTGGTGCCACCGCCATGCCTCCTAAGAAACGCGCCTCTGATGACCTTACTCGCCCGAAGAAACGAAACGCGTTAAATCCTCCACCGCCCGCGGCACTGTCAGCCAGCCTATACCCGTCGATAGTCAGCTATCGCCATCGCCGTCGCGTCTGTCGCCTCGCAGAGCTCTCGTAGAGGCGTCCCAGGCTTCAACTTTTGAGTCGCAACTACGCGAGTCGCGGCCTAAAGACGCTATTGTCGCGCCTACCAAGGGCAGCGAGAGGGTAACAGCAGCCTCGTTGGCAGCAGCCCCAGATAATGAGACCTTGCAAGAGGCACTGGACGCGAGCCTTATGGACGACTTTAAAGGAATTGATTGGGGGCGTTTACGCAAGTATATGAAGCCGCTCTTGTCGCAGAAGTCGCGCAAGAGCTAGATCTATCGCTATGGCTACCGCGTTGCGCTGCTAAAGAACCCAAGTAAGCTATACTTCGTCGTGTGCTGTCACTGCTACAAGCATAAGTACACAGATACAGGCGTAGGGATATATAAAAACAACGCTCTTAACGTCGTCAGCGCAGCGACACTTAGAGCTGCCTAAGCGCGGCTATAGCCACAGCAAGTCGGCCGTTGCTGCAAAACCTACCTAGCTACAACGCCTGCTTAAGGACGGCAACAACAGCGTGTCGCAGAAGATGGCTAACGAGCTAGCCAGCTTCAATACCTAGCGCTTCCGGTTAGCAGCTGTTAGCTGGCTTGTTAAGAACAATCACCCTCTCTCTGAGTTTGAAACACCAGCTTTTCGACGCCTCCTTGAAGCTGCCAACCCACTAGCAGAACGAGCGCTTTGGACGTCTCATGTAAGCGTCTCCCAGTACGTTGCGCGCTTGTACGAGCACCTAAAGCCGCGCGTTATCTTGCAACTGTCGCAGGCGCTCAGCAAAGTACACCTTTAGCTTTAATGGATGGACGACAAAGGGCGGCAAGCGTGGCTTTCTAGGCGTCGTTGCGCACTTTGTCGACAGCAGAGGCGACCTGCAGGACTTGCCTATAGCGCTGCCCCAGCTGACAGGCGCTCATAGTGGCGAGAGGATGGCCGAGGTCGTTATAAAAAACGCTGCAGGATTTTAAGATTACGTCGCAGTCGATTGGTTACTTTGTGCTTGATAACGCTACTAACAACAATAGTACTATTGCAATAGTAGCTCAAGAGTGCGGTTTTAATGCCACCCATCGGCGCCTCCGCTGCGGACCTCTCACACGCTCAACCTTATCGGCCAGACGCTCCTCTGGGGCAAGGGCAGCGCCGCCTCGTTCGACAACGACGTACAAGAGCTCACCGACGAGCACGACTTTATAGAGGAGTGGAGGCGCGTAGGCCCACTTGGCGTACTGCTCAGTATCATCAACTACATCAAAACGCCGCAACAGCATAAGCTCTTTGAGGACTTCCAGCGCCTCGCCCACACTGAGCTGCCGTCTAGCGCGTCAGCCAACGATCGCAAGATCCTCGAGCCCGTTAAACCCGTCGTTACGGGCGGTGGAACTCGTACTACTCATGCTTTGAGCGTGCCATAAAGCTGCAGTTTGCAGTCAACGCCTACGCTACTCACCATATACAGCGGGTGCAAAGGGAGGACACGTTTGCGCAAAGTCGCGGCAACAAGCTGCCAGTTGCGCAGCCGTGGATGCGATCAGACGGTCTTGCAGGTGCTGATTGGGCAGTAATTACAGAGTACAGTACATGGACATCTTGAAACCGCTCAAGACTGCTACAAAGCGCCTCGAAGGGGCGCGGAAAAAGCGGCAGCTTTGGGGCTATTGCTGAGATAATTCCAATATTCGAATACCTGCTTACCTACTACGAACAGCGCGTCAACGCGTACGAGGCGGTTAACTACAACGAGCACGATGAGTCGCCTGAGGATCACATTGCAATCAACTTGCGCGCGCAGCTTGGCAAAAGGCCGATGACTACTACTCTAAGCTGGACGACTCGCCCGCGTACTACGCCGCTACAATACTCCATCCAATGTACAAGTACTACTGCGATAAGGCGTGGGTTAAGAAGCCCAACTGGCTCGAGGCTAGTAACGCCAGCTTTCAGGCGCTCTGGGCGCAGTACAACAACTCACCGCGCGCGGTAAGGCTGTCGGCAGTGATCCCAAGCGATATAGACGACGCGATCGACAGTATACTCAACCCTAGTACTGCCAGCAGCCTCACCGCCGACGAGGACGAGTTTAAAGAGGTGGAAGCGCAGCGAGCCGGCAGCAGCCGAGAGAGGTACAGAACACGCAGATAACCCTATCAAATACTGGGTGAGCATGCGCGATTGCTACCCTAGCCTCAGTAAGCTTGCGCTTGACGTACTCTCTATCCCAGCGTCAAGCTGTGAGTGTGAGCGCCTGTTCAGTGAGCTGGGCGACCTCTTAGAGCCGCGACGACGACGTCTAGGACCTCAACTTCTAGCGCGGCAATACAGTGCGTACGACGGGGTGGCAAAGAGCTGGCCTCGGAGGCGACGACGAGGTGGTGGGAGGAGGAGGAGGCAGCAGACGACGACAATATAGAGCTTTTGTGCGGGCTGGCGACTTGGGACGACGAAACTTAACACCAAGGCTAGCGCCAGTACAGGCTATCAAGCCTATCAATCAAGCCTCAATCAAGCTCACGATCTCAGCTTGTTAGCCCTAACAATCCAAGCTGACGCCCTCAAAAATCGAGCAATCCAAGCTAACGCCTCAGCTTGGATTGGCTTGATTGTTGACAACTATGGCCCTAGAGGCTCGTAGTCACCGTTCATGTGCAGGATTCGGGTGGCCATTTCTCGTACGCGTGGATGAGAGGGAGGTTGTGCGCGTGAGTCCTCTTCTAGTATCCACTCTACTAGAAAGTGCTCTTGCTCCGGTGTTAATCGCTGTTGATTTGAGTGAGCTATCGCGTTGGGTTGGCGACCGTTGATGCGTTCTTGGAGCGTTGATCGGGGAACGCCCCAGGCCTTAGCAGCCTTCCGCTGACTTGTAAAAACGCCAGCATTGAGATCGCAGATAGCAGATTGTATAGCCAACTCACGGGGATCCATTTTGAACGCGTGGTGTTGAGAATATAGATGATCAAAAAGTGAGTAACGCGTTGTGGTGGGGTGGCCGATCACTATACGTGGCCGAACACTATATGGCCGAGCTTATGTCATCTGCCAGTGCCGCCCATGTGTGGGCGCGCCGCGCGCGCGGCAGAGCGGGAACATGGGGGACCCACGCGTGTATGACGTCAGTAAAGTTGCACTACACAGAAATAGCCCGCATCAAGGTGTTGCATCGCAGATGGTCTACCGATCGCATCTAAAGGCGCGGCAATGGCTCGGTACCACTCCAAGCATCGATCGGCGAGGAAGGCGTACGCGGAAGCGCTAGAAGACGGGATGGGGTGGGGTGGGGGGGTGGGGGAGAGGAGTGATGAACTGCAGTGTGGGCGTGTAGCGTTGGGACCTGTCGGGGAAGGGGGGAAGCGGCAGAGAGGGTGGCGACGAGCAAGCTAGAGTACTGTATGTAGAATAATCGTCAGAGAAGCTGAAACATGCATGATCCCTGGGCGTATGCGAAGGCCAACATAGTCTCCGCTGTGCGCGAAGGACTGGCGTACACGGTGCCTGCCGGTGCCTGCGTGAACTAGACGTCGAGACAGTCAGTGACCATCAACATCGCCCCGAGGAGCATGTTGCCCTGAATAGCCACCGACATAAGCAAGTCGAGACGCTACCTACAAGCTTATGCAGTCACGCCCCTTTCGAGAGAACGCAGTGACACATTTCAATCGTAGCATTCATCGTTTATGTCCGCCTCTCCTATCTTCCGCAGTTTCTACAATGCCGCCACTATAGTACATAAAACACTCGCATTGCTCATGTCCGCTCGGCATCTCTTGCGCGTCCCGAGAACTGGGGTATCATAACCATTCCGATGCAAAAAAAAAAAAAAAAAAAGCCTCCGTGGAAGCCCCTGCCTTGAAGGAAGGCCTGGGCTGCCACAACAAAAAACACCGTCGCTATGCAGATAGAGGGAAGAAATACAGGGAAATAGTTCTCCACGAAAACAGAACACCAAACCATGCAAAGGGGCCGGGACCTGCTCAGCCATACGGCTGGGTAGAACCGACTGAAGACCGATCCTCTACTCCCGAGAGACCACTTCGGGTCTAGAGGCCAGGTCATAACCCAAAGTGATACCAGACAGTGCCCATGAAAGGCCTATAACAGAAGCAGTGTCCCGGCCGTGATGAGGAGTAGTTATTTTAAACTTGCGACCCACACAGCTCATGGCACCATGATGCCACAATAATGGAGATAACCGCCCCGCAGCGTCGACATGCTGGTATCTTCCATCACCAGCACGACCTTGGGAGACTGCAATCTGGTCTTGACGGAAGACGGTCAGTCCGAGAGCTCGATCGCGTCGTCCTGGGTAGCGCGCCAGGATGCTGCGCAAACTGTTCGGGCGGTCCGTCCTCCATTTCCGAGTCCTCCTCCTCATCATAAAAGTCATCTTGTGCGTAGAATTGTTCTTCCTCCCCGGACTCATCGTAATCCATCCCATCCTCTTCACCCTCTTCATCCACCTCATCCTCTTCACAATCGGCTTCGTCTTCCGTGGCATGCTCATATCCATCTTCATCTGGTCGTTGTGTGTGGCCTGAAGGACGGTATGAAAGCTGTGTTGGGATGGGGTGATGAAAGCTCCTGCTTTGCCGAGAAACGTGACGAAAGCTTCGCAGGCTGGTTATCCATGGAAGAGCGGCCGTGTATCTTCTCGCGATAGGCAAGAACTGCTTCTGGACCTTTGCCGTAGAGGTGCTGAGGCACGAAGCGGCTCTGGCGAGCCCAGTAAGCAGGGCGTTCGTCAGAACCTGGAGCACAGATGCTTCCGCCAAGTACGGATCCTGGTGGAGAGTGCTGCAGTTGAGGTGTCTCCGCAATCAGCTCCCGAGCTTGTGCAATGATCAGGCTAGACCTCCCGTTGAATGTCCGCGTACCATCGAATGGGCGGGACACGGAGCTAGCTTTCTTGTGTCCCTGTTTAATGGCTCGAAAACGCGCCATGCGCTCTTCGTCGGTTGAAGGAGGCGGGAGCGAGTGTCGCAAAGCTGATGACGTCGAACGACGAGCTCGCTTGTGTTCCACGCCTGGTGGTACCTCCTCCTTGTCAGATGATACAGAACCAAAACTCCGCTTTCGATGCTTGCTCGGGTCAACGCCCATGGCTCGTAGTTTGAACCAGTCCGTCTCCGTCCGGTCGATAGGTTCTTGAGATTTATGATGATTCTCAGAATCAGCACGAGACTTGTAGTACGCCTCAGAATAGCCGGCATTGAGTGTTGAATTATGCGCGATAGTCCCGTTGACCGAAGTATGGGTGACCCCCTGCTCATGCCCGCGGGGTAGTGTACCTGCTTCTTTGAAAGCCTTTTTTCTCGTCTGTACAATCGAGGTATTGTTCGGTAGTCGGACCAGTTCTGCCTCACCATGCACGCTTGTATGTGACGTAGGTTTGGCCATAGCGCGGGGAGCGCCATTGGTACGATTGTCGACAGGTCGGTGAATAGTGCCGTCGGAGATCGCTTTTATCTCTGAGGGCGTAGTAGTCTCAACGGGGAGGTGTTGAGCATGGTTCTTCCACTTCTGTCGACGTTGGCGACGTTGACGCGCGTCGGACTTGCGCTTCTTCTTGGCGACAAACCGCACCCATTTAAAAACTATAGCCCGAATGGACGCTAGGCGTTTCTGTTGATACATACTATCCGCGAGGCGATCGTTCTTCTCTTGTTGCTCTGCCTCGAGTGAAGCCTTAACATCCTTGATCATGTCTTCGATCATATATTCAATCTTCTGCTGCATGAGGCCATTCCTCGGATCCATGAGAAGGTTCTCAGCAAGTCCGCCTAACGCCTTGGCTCGGGCTTCTTCTTTCCTACGTGCTACCTCTTGCTCGGCTCGGAGATGCTCTTCCCTGGCAAGACGCTCTTGTTCGACTCGGGCCATGCGCTGCTGTGCTTGCACCCGCAGGCGCTGCAGACGTTCTTGATCTTCTTGGAAAAGGCGCTGCTTCTCTGCTTCGCGAGCTCGCTTCTCTTGCTCCAACTGAATCCGTCGCTGCTGCTCTTCTGCCGCACGTTGCTGCTCTTGTTGTGCTTTGCGCTGCGCTTCTTCGTGGGTCTTTCGCTGCGCTTCTTCGGCAAGTTTTCGTTGCGCTTCGGCTTGCCGACGTTCTTCTCCTTGAGTCGCCGTGGTCGTCTGCGGGGAAGGACTTGCTTGAAACGAGAAGCTAGTTTTGGGGGCCGTTGGAACGAAAGACTGCCCGTCCATGGCAAATGCAGTTGCAGCATTGGCAAAAGGACTCGGTGCAGATGTCGCCAACAGGCCACCATGGGGTGGTGAGGCGAACTTGATGTTATTCTTCGATGCATCCCACAGTCCAGGCTGGACTGTGGGCGGGGTCACTCCTAAGCTTGACGGGGACGACTTTGCAGCTAGAGCAGCCGCTGCAAAGGGATTCGGTTTGTTGGTTGATCCTGGTAAGGAAGTCGCTGCGAAAGGGTTCGGCTTCGAGGATAACTCTGGTATAAACAACGAATCCTCCTCATCATTATATCTAGTGTTCATTAGGCCTTGCTTTTGAGCATCGCTGCAGTTCAGTCCCAAGAGAACGGCGGAGAACTTGCGCCTATTCAGTTTAGACTCGACAAATCTCTGCGAGAAGAACTGCTTCTCCTTTAAAGACTTTAGGTCTTTTGCCGGAAGCATTGACACAGTATTCAAATCCAGGTATTCGATGCCTTCGGGGCTGATCTCAAACTTAGCTTTGTAGGCCGAGATAAAATCAATGACCTGTGTCCGATCGTCAAACCCTAAGATAGCAACAAGCTTCTCCGGGGTCCAGTCAGTGTTGTTCGGAACCCGATAGGCACGGCGAATAGTGGCCAGCGTGTGTGCTCGAATCTCATTAAAAGACACTGCTGCCGCACACGCCATGAGGTAAGAAACCTTGGACGACTCGATCAAATCCCAGAACTTGGCAAAGTTCTCCACGTTGCCATTAGACGTCCTCGCCACATCAGCGACTTGAGCAATCTCTAGAGCAGTCTGGATAGAAGGATGTCGTCGAATGTGCTCGTAGTGATCGCTTATGCTAAGCGAGTCCCAACTGACGCCCAAGATGATACGGTAACAAAGAAACTCGACGATATGCCTGTCTTCGAGCTGAGAGCGTGGTGGAGGCGGCGCGTTCTTTGCGAACTGTAGATGGTGAGGCTGGGTAACGTTGCTAGCTGCCCATTGAGCGAACAATGCCGCGTAAGAGGCGATGAGCTGCTGCTCGTGATTTGCGTGGGAATAATCCATTGACTTGCCCTTTGCCATCTGGTGCATGCTGACCAAGTGGAAGCGTATGCATATCTCCAGGCATTCGACATAGATGGGAACGTCACCTCGCTTGCGGTCCGTGGAGGAAAAGTCCTTTCGCACGGCGCGGGACCGGTCCCACATCCAGCCGTTGAGGAAGTGAAACGAGTCTTCGTCATGTCGATGTACCATGTACTTCATCGTTTTCTGAAGGTGGTTAGAACAGACGGCTGAGAGGTGTGTATCCGACTTACCAGCAAGGTCGCAGGAGTGCGGACCTCAGTCATGAGGGGATTGTCCTCGCCCGCCGCAGAGCGGTGGTATGCCTTGACCATGCGCGATTCGTCCGGTACTCTATCGTTGTGACCGGCCGTCTCAGTCTCCTTTGTACATTCGGGGGCCTTGACGTTGTTCTCGACTATGCGCCGCACTCGCTCGTATTCGGGACACATGGCTGTACTGAGGCCGTACTTGTTGACACGCTCATGGAGGTATATCGGCCCATCGCGATCCTCGAGGCCCCGCTGGATGAGTTCTGCTTTTATGCGCGGTTGCTCCTTTTGCAGCTGGAGGTGTTGTGTTAACAGGAGGTACTCGCAGGCTGCCTGGGCATCTTACGTATTTGAAGCGCTCTGCGTATTGCTCGCGACGGAACGGAGTCGAGTTCATAGGATCGGACGACACGAAGTTGGATTCTGACGCGACGGGGGCCTTCCTCCTGCAGAGCCAGTTAGTACCCGTCGCGGGTCGGCGTTCTCATCCGTGGAGCGTTGACGGTGAGAGGCTTACGCGTTGCTGTTGCCATTGCTGTTTCTCGGTCCGCCTGCATTTGCGCGACCACCACGCGCAGCTGGGCCGTTGGCGTTGGCAGTGCCGCGCCCTGCGCCGCGCTTGAACCCCAGTCCTCCCGCGAGCGCGTCGAGGGCATTCGGTTTACCAGGCGCGCGAGCCGTGTTGATGTTGTTGGTGGTGCTGCTGGAGCTGCTGCTGGTGTTGCTTCCTCGACCTCGGCCTCCACCGCGGCCTCCACCGCCGCGCTGGCCACGATTCCCACCCGACATGGTCGCTGTGCTGTCGCTGTGCTGTCGCTCATGCGCGGGCGGCCGAGCGAGGGCGTCGTGGGCGCGGGCGAATAGTTAGTAGGGATTCAGTCTAGAGCGAGGTTGCGCAGCGGCGCCGAGGTGCGGGCGATGGGCTTGGTGTCGTGGTAGGTCGGTCCTGCAACACCAGTGCAGTGTCGTGTTGGTGTTGCTGCTTTGTCCAGCGCTAGTTGCACCTTTGCGGCCTAGTGCGCGCACGCTAAGCGCAAGCGCGGCGCCGCTTGCAGTGGAGGTGCAGTCGTTGGCACGTGATTGTCCATATCAGGTAACCACACCTGGGCACCTGAGCAGCAGCCATACGGTTGGATCATGTAACAAACCGAGATATTTATTGGCGACCCTTGAGGCCTCTTTATCTATATGTACAAATGCACTGACAGCCCCCAAGGACGCAGACACAAAAACGCCTGTTGTTACAAACCGAAAAGCGCGACACTCGTCCCCTCCTGTCTTTTTCTCCCCACCGAAGGTAACCACCCCGCCCGTTGCTTTCACAGTGTTGTCCGAATTAAATCCACCAATGGAAAAAACTATTCGCTCTCCCGTTCCCAATTCGGGGTCGTAGCGTGCGTGGCGTCGTCATGGCGTAAACGGCTATAATGCAAACCTGTACCAAAATGTCTCCAAGGAATGCCGAAGCAAATTTGCATTGCGACGGTGCACGGGGTGGTTGAGACGCAAAAACACCAAACTCCGCCGAGATACACCCGTGATAACAAAGCGCAGTCTTGAAACTCTGGCCGTGTTGACTAAGGGACATGAGAGATAATGAGCGTTGACGGCGTGGGATCAAAAAGAGCCTCCCCAGTTTGGTAGCCCATGCGGTATATGTGCTGTATCATCAGATGGCGCTGATGTAAAGGACCCGTGCCCAAGATGATGGGGTCCAGTATTGTAAGCGCTTGCGTTGTTGGCAAGGGGGAAAGAAGTCCGGTTAGGTTGCCCGAGATAGGCACTTGAGAAGTCTGTGTGGGACAGACCATTCATGGCATATTGAGGCGTGATGAAGCTGAAAGGAGAACTAGTACTAGGTATGAACGCGTATGGATTTAGCTCCGCAAGAGGACGGATGGAATTATTCAAGGATGGGATTCCAGTAACCCCGTAGGTCGAACCATTGGTGCGAGGATAATGCTCAGGAGCATATCTAGCAGTGTCGGCCGCGGGGACATCGTCCAGATAGAGTCGACGCGGAGACTGGTCAAAGTTCGTAAACCCTGTTGGCATCCCGCTCTGGGCGTGGAACTCGGTTGCTGCTTGTGTTGGGATTGCTGCTGGAACTGGAACTGGAGCTGCGGGCTGAGAGGGGGCGGGGGCTTCCGCAGGCGGAAAACCGGCTGGGGCACTGTCAGACTCGGTCTGCGGAAACATCTTGATGTCTTCTGTATAGCTCATAGTGGATTGGTACGAGGAGAACGAATTGCCGGTACAGTCCATGGGTTCGTCCGCTTCAGTCTCGTCACCGCAGTCGTCCTCGGAGGCTGATTCGAGCTTTACGGACATGCGTGAGCGCTTCCATCTCTGTGGGAGCTTCCGTTTGATCGAACGGTAAGGACGAGGAGCGGGCTGCCAGGACACGTATTTTCCGTGGCCGGAATCCTTATTCCCAGAGCCTTCGTACAGGTCCCACTGCGCAACATAGTCCTCGTGAGACCGCGCGACGTCAAAGAGACTGCAGAGAAGTCAGCGGAGGGTGGCGCTAATGTGAAGAAAATGGCGTGGCATGTACCTAGGTAGTATCAGTTCCAATGCGCGGGTCTTCATAGCTTGGTTGTATTCTCCGCCTTTGGACGACGAGAAGGCTTCTGTGTCTTTGGAACTCACGCAATACTCGGCACCCTTCTCCAGCTTGTTAATCCAAGAAGCATGCTTTCGCTTACCACATTCCTCGTCGATGCGACGGTGGACGAGCATGATGTCAACGGCGAGCGGAACCAGGTCTGCGGGAGTGAGTGTGGGCGGAACGAGGCGGAAGCCAACAAGAGAACTTACGGCGTAGTTTCAAGTGCGAGGGTTCGATGTAGGGCACATCAGCAGGCCACCACGGGGGCCCGGTGTTTTTTATTTCTGCTGCACTGTCTTTGGGCGAGTATCGCATGTAAGGACCATACTGGCGTTGACGGTTGGGCGCCAGCCTCTTGACCCATGCGGTCACTACTTCGCGCAATGGCTTCATGGTCAGCTCACGGAAGCGGACGGCATAGAAGGCCTTTAGGGCCTCGACATCGCCGACATTGAGGCTTTCGGTCTGGACGCTCTTCGCGACCGGCTCCGCCTCCTCGTCGGCGTCGTTGTCGTCGTCGTCTTCTTCCGGGGCAGATGGGACGCGGCCTCTCTTGACGCCCCGCCGTGGCGCCGGCGCGTCGGTGGATGCTGGTGAGCGTGCAGGAGCAGCGGCTGGTGGAAACGACCACGGGGCGGCAACTTGCTCGGCCGTGAACAGGTGCTCAAAACCCGGAATGGGTGCGTAGATGGCCGCCTGACGGCCTTTGACCTTGACATAGCCAAGGGCAATGCGGTTCTTCAGCGGCGCGCTGTCGGCATCGGCTTGCTGGGCCTGCTGGCACGGCTTGTTGCTGTTCTGGAGGCGCGCGCGGCTGTCAGCACGGCGAACGACGAAGCATGATGATGCATGGATGCGTGCGGTTCGCTACTATCGCTAGAGGTACCAGTACCGTGTACGCATGGTATGTACAAAGGTAGTCTAGCAGCGCGCCGGCACAGTGGATGGCCCAGGTGCCGACGGGCGCTACCAAGGTAGACGGCGCCCAAAGCACGACATCGGACACAGGATACATCCACCCTTGGTCCAAAACGAAAAGACAAGCCAGCAGCGGAAAGGGGGAAGAGACTCACCGGCGGCATAGACAAGCTGCTTGCGCCCGGATACGAGTCGTCTGGCTGTTGGGCTCGGCTCAGAATGCGCCGTGGCTCTCGTTTCCGCATGGCGTCCGCATCCTCCATGGTTCCTTTTGCCATGGCGTCTGGCTGCACACCAGTGCTCTCACTTCACCTAGAGCCCCAAGCCACGAACAGAGAGCAAAGCAGGCAGGTACGAGGCTTTCACAAACTCTCCGGAAGAATAGCACGCTGGCGGATGGAGACAAGCCCGCGGGAGATGCTGTCTTGGTAGTAGTAGTGGTAGTACGAGAACAGACCTCGCAATGCCGACAAGACCGAGGAGAGAACTATAACCGCAAAGTTATAGAGCAGAACCTTGAGGGATAGAGGGGGCACAGCTCTTAAAGAATCCCTCTATCGACCAGGCAGTCCACCCTCTAGGCTTCTCTGGTAGTAGCATCTGCTCACCGTTTGCACTCCACTCTTCTCGCGACCAACTCTACCAGGAACCTAGCATCGGCGCATCCATCTGCTGCAAGCACAGATGATGCCGGGTAGGAATGAAGACCGACCCATCCCGCGCAGCGGCGGACAGGGGTCGAGCGACGTCCGTGTTCGAAGCGGGATCTACATACCGCACAAGGCATGACCATGACAGCCGTTGGGAGTCTTGGGCAGTGTCTAGACAGCCAGGCATTTAGCATCGAGTCATGCACCAACTGAGATACCGCATTCCCCGATTCGTCGGAGCCCTCAACCCCGCAACGCCCTGCCTCCTGAGGCTTGATGAACGCCCGTGAGGACGGATGCTATATCCATGAGCTGCAGCAGGAACCTGGCCCACGCTGCTGTTTCCACCGTTTTCTCCAACATGGGAAAGCAAAAGGCAAGAGCGACGTGATGATCAGGAAGTCCGTGACAGTGTCAGAACTAGAGAGACTATATGAAATGGTCCCGCTCACAAGCTTGTTCACAATCCCATCTCCACCTCCTCTGCTGAGATTCAACGTCACCCAGCGAAAAGCAAACAAGTAAACGCGGCACGCGTCAATCTCCCCTAAAAGTGACCTCCCCACACCACTGCAAGGATGCCCACCTTCCTGCAGAGCCCATCCCACGTGCAGTGTACCCTCACACAACCGTTACAACCTACGACTCACACAAGCCTCCACTTTGACAAGACCTTAGACCACCCGACAAACGCCCAGCCACACGCAAGATCCACCGAAAGAAAGGGCCCTCCCACCCCTTCGCGCTGCCCATCATCCCGGTCGTCGGCTCTCTGCATAACGACCTCGAGCGAATCTAGCGACCGGCATGCCGATTGCAGCACACGCTCCCCACCCAGAATGACATCCTTGTCTACGTGCCCAACGAATGAACATGTCAAGGCTGATGACTAGCAAGGATCGGGTACGCAAAGGCCGATCCCCGCCTGCGCTGCAGCAAACACTCCTCCCACCAAGCGAACCGAGTTCTCAACTATCTAGCAGAGCCCATCGTAACTCGATCGATCTCCACGGGCACCAATGCAACGGAGCAGGGCCTCCCCGATCAAAGGACCCCACGTCTCGTAAATCGCTCCGCAACTGCTTCACGTCCCAGACTATCGCATGCACGTTAGATGACGAGAAACGTCAGAACAGAAAAGTCGCCTCTTTGACAGAACGTCTTGCATGCAAGCCCATGGCCCAAAAGAGCCATGTAAAAGCCCCACACAGCGCTCGTCCAAACCATCCATTCGCATGCCTACACTTGGCGCAACCGCTCCTCGGACTCGCATCACCAGCAAACGCACCTCTCCCACTTCAGTCATGGACCCACACTGCCAGAGCGCGGCCCGGTGGTGAGCTGGAAACAGCTTCGTACAACCACACCATGTACTTTGTATGTCCCGCAGCCCGCGCGTAATACAGCCGCATCTCCATAGGAAAACGCACTGCAAGCATCACACAGAAAGACGTACGCATCCACTTTCTCCACATCGGGACGTCGATTCCGTTAACTCTTTCCCAAATAGCCCAGCAAGGGTATATACAAGATAGTCTTACACACACTGTAGCGCCTCCACAAAAATCTCTTTCGCGCATGACATACACCGCCACCCACCATCTCCCGCCGCACCAGACTCAAATCTGCGTAATGTCGAGAGAATTGAGAAGGTTTGCCTCCCTGACAAGCTCGTAAAACAGACCCTTGCTCCTGACGAGCTGCGCGGGCGTATCAAATTCCGCAACAGTTCCGCGGTCGAGCACAATGATCCTATCGCTGTCCAGGATAGTATTGATTCTGTGCGCAATCGTAATGATTGTGCGGTTCCGGAACATGGGGCTACGGAGCGTGGCCTGCAGCATAGCGTCCGTCTCGACGTCTACGGCAGCCTGCAACATGCAGGTTAGCATTTAGCGTTGTGGGGGGCAATGGGAGTCCCGTACCGTAGCTTCGTCTAAGACGAGAATGTTACTCGGCGCGAGCAAGGCGCGCGCCAGCGACACGAGTTGGCGCTGGCCTGCGCTCAGATTGGAGCCTGCATAGTGTGTGAGCAATATGAAGCGCCAGCAGGGCCACAATCGCACTTACCGCCCTCGTTGATCTGAGCATCCAGCCTCCCCGGCATGCTTGTAACGTGGTCCTTAAGACGTGCATGCTCTGTGACTAAGTTAGCGGCGGGGTTTGGCGGTTCGAAAATGGTTGCTTACCTAGAACGCTCCAAAGCTCTGTATCATCATGGACATGACCTGGGTCAAGGTTGTCTCGCACGGTTCCTTCAAACAGCGCTGCATCTTGCGGGATGATCGCCAAACGTCTTCGCAGGTCCAACAGCCCAATAGCGCTTGTGTTCAATTTGTCAATGCTGACGAAACCGTCTGCTGGCTCTATGATCCGGAAAAGTGCCATTGTCAGGGAACTCTTTCCTGCTCCGGTGCGGCCAACCACTCCGATCTTCTCATGAGGTTTGATGTCTATATTAATATTCTTCAATACCAGATCAAGCCCAGGCCGGTAACGGGTACTGTAGTTGTTAAATGAGACAGCACCTCGAGACGGCCAGCTAATAGGCGGTCTGTTCTTGGAGATAATTTCTGGCGCCTCGCTCGGCAGGGCCGCGTACTCGAGCACCCGTTCGACGGACACGATGTTGGTCTCTACCTCAACCGTCTGTCGCACAATCCAATTCAGACTCTGAGTAATCTGCAGCGCATACGACATAGCCAGACCGACCATGCCGGCAGACAGACCGCTGTTGCTCGCAACGGAAACAATAGCGAAGCCCGCAGAGGCCAAGATGATTACGGAGCCAATGAACTCTAGGCGAACGGCCAGCCATCTGTTTGCACTGATAGAGGGGAAGTAGGCCCTCAAATTGGCATCCACTCGCCACTCGTTTTCCAGTTCGAAGCGCTTCTGTTGGTGATAGGCACGAATTGTACTCATACCACTTAGCGACTCTTGAAAGTGAGCATATATGGGACTGCGGCTGATGCTGTCAAGACGCTTCAACTCTCTTGAAGTCCGGAGATAGTATCTTTGGATATACAGATAGAGTGCGCCGAGGGGGACGATGAGCGATATGAAGACGGGTGTAGTAACGGACACAATGACGAGGGTGAACCCGGCTGCCATAGTCAGCTTCTCATCACACAAAGCGAACGCATGGTAAGATGCGTACCTCGAGCCGAATTTACGAACAACATATTGAAAGTCCGACTGCAAGACGTTAGCTGCTGCGCAAGGCTAAAGAAGGAGCGTCACTAACGCTAGTACTTCATCAACACGGTAGACATCACTGAGAGCAAATTAGCAAAATAAACGAGGAAATCTGGGGCAAAGTCTCAAATTGAGATCTGCATCAGTGTGCTGGGAGACCATCGCGCTATCTTGTTGGCGAGATCGGAGCACGGGTACTGATGGAGGTGGTAACATACCTTGAGAACCTATTGAGGATCCTCCCTGCCGGAGTGGTTTCGAAGAAAGTCATTGGTGAACGGAAAATCGCAAACGCCATTCGCTCGTGCAGCTTGCGACTTGCCTAGAGATGGCATTAGTTCTTCCTTCTATGCACGAAACCGCCGGCGTTCTCGACCTACCTCAATAGAACAAAATATCCACAAAATTAGCGTCTGGACAACGCTGAGCGCAGCGGACCCTACACCAAAAGCGAAGTAGATGCCGATGTACCTGCCCACATGTGGATTGCCACCGTACCGTTGGTTTGCTTCCGACCAATTTTTAAGCCATACGCTTCCGCCTGCAGAGCGTCAGTTAGCAGCTCGAAAAAGATGAGAAAGTGAGCGCAGAGCCGGCCCGCTACGTACCCACAGAGGCAGTCTGCGCCCCAACGAGCAGCGCCAGATAGAAGCCCACGGCAACAAGGTTGCTGACCTTGGCGTATTCACCATACACGGACCACTTGACTTTACCCTGCTCGGAAAACTCTTTCTCTTGTTTGCTCCTCAGGCCGCCACCTTCCTCGTCCGTAACCTTGCCTCGCGGTCCTTTGAAGCTCGCCGTGCTCGCGCGTCGTAAAGTCTGGAAACTAGATTTGCGGGCCGTTCCGTTGCCGGTCCGAAGCGGTGCTAAATGGGTACTCTCTTGTGCAGCTTCAACTTCATCCTGATCCTGATCGTCAGACATGGGGCTCGTGTCACCGTAGATTGTCTCCTCTTCGCTAATAACGCTTTCAGACGCTTGACTCTCTGCTTCACCCTGGTCTTCGTTCTGCGAAGTCTTGATCAAATTGGCAATTTCTCCCTTCATGGCCATCAACTGGGCGTACGTGCCTTTCTCTAAAATCTTTCCTTCCCGGAGAAGCACGATCAGATCCGACTCCATCAGCACAGGAATGGAGTTAGTGGCTAGGATTCTTGTTTTGCCGGCTAACAGTCCTTTCGGGCCGAGAACATTGTTGATGAGATGCCGGCCGACATGCTGATCAACTGCCGACAAGCAATCGTCGAGCAGATAAATATCGGCACGGGCGTAGACGGCACGGGCAAGGGTTAGGCGCGCCTTCTGGCCACCAGATAAGGAAATGCCGCGCTCGCCAACCTCTGTTTGATCACCGTCTGGCAGTGTAGTGAAATCATCGCGAAGAGCACAGGCGTTCACTGTCTGCTCGTAGAATTGAGCATCCCAACGGTGTCCAAATACAATGTTTTCTCGAACTGACGCGTTCATGACCCAGGCTTGTTGCGGCACATACGCAGTCTTCCCTCGCACTACTACCTCTCCTCTCGTTTTCCAGAGATCCCCGAGAACTGCTTGGAGAAGCGAGGACTTTCCAGCACCCACCCGGCCAACGATGCAGGCGAGCTCGCCTTTGTGGGCTGAAAAATTGATATCTTGTAGAGCGTCGCGGCCTTCGTGACGGTTCCAGGTGAAACTTGCTTCTCGAACGCGAACCGACTCTTCTCCAACTTCATCGACCGCTTTTTCCCAAATGACTGCTTCTTCCTGAAGTTCTTCGGCGGTTAAAAAGCTAGTGATCCGGCCAACCGCAACACTAGCCTCCACAATGGCGGTTATGACCATAGGTAGAATGGCTAGTGGAAAGGTGAGGAGGTTGAAAAGTGTCAGTGCCGGGAAGACGATCTCCGTTGTCAATGCCTGGTCCTGGGTGAGAACAAACACGCCAAAAGTAGAGCAAGACACAAGGAATGGAGTCGTGGACCAGGTAAAATTGGAGAATGCTTGCGTGGCTCCAATCTTCCTCAAAGTCTTCAACTCTAGATCGTTGCGGATGTGGTTGAGACGGTTGATGAAGGCGGTCGTCCAGGCGTACAGTTTGATAGACTTCATGTTGTTCAAGATCTCTGTCATAAGCCTTGTGCGCGCATCTTTGTTTTTCATTTGCTCCTTCTGCAAGGACTTCATGAGACGTGCGATGTACCCGTTGATGGGGATCATAATGACCATGGCCGCAACGCCCGCAAACATACTCCAGCCGAGTAACTGATACAGTGAGAGCATGCATAGAACGATCTGGAATGGTGCAGACCACAACTGCTGACCATACTGCGCAAGATCCTGAAGGCGCTGGGTATCAACAGCCATGTAGTTCACGATGTCACCTGTGGTCTTCGATGCTCGCCCCTCGTTCGACAAACGGGTGGATTTGGAGTAGATGGCAGCAGTCAAGGCTGACTTGATACGCATTCCGGTTTCGAACGCGCGCTGGAAATACTGGTGCAGGCAGGCAGTCTGCGAGACGGACACTGCGAACATGGCTATTGCAATGGCAGCTCCTCGTGCAATCGGCTGTGGCTTGTCGGTGCTATATGAATGCACGAAGCTGATGAGAAGGCGTAGGAGCTGTGGCTGGACGAAATTCAGTGTGTCGCTTACAGTCTTGATCAAACCTCCTCTAAAATACGGTCCGGAAAACGCCCGAAACATGGCAATCCAGAGGGAAGGCCTCTTCTTCTCTAGTTCGTAAGCCCAGGCCTCTTCAAATGCATCCGCGGACGCTCTCGTCGTATCTCGCTTGCGCAAATTCCAGAGGTCATCTTGCGTAAGGAACGTCTTGTAACCCCGCTTCATCATCGGTGTCATCCAGCTAAATGTGAGAACCGAGAAGACATCGGAGTACTCGTACGGACATTCGTCGTCGTCTCCGAGGGCATCGTAGTCACTTAGGCGTTTCTGCACAAGCCACTCGAGCAGGAACTCGACTGCCGCCAATGCCACACTGACGGTGAAGACAGCAAAATAGGCCACATGTTCGCGGTGTATCTGTTGCGAGACCAGCGACCGGAGCTTGACCAAATAGGCGACCAACAAGAAGAGCCAGTAGAAGAGCACCACGCCATTTGCGTTCCGGGACCGCCAGTGCTCAGTGTACTGGACGAAGGCGATGACGCCGAGCGAAACGAGGTTGAGAAGGGTGGCCCAGAAGCGGAAGTCGCCGGCCCAGATGCCTCTGTAGTATTCTATCTGGAGGGCGGCTTGCAGTGCCGTTGTGGCGACGAGCCCGACTATGGTGACCTATGCAGAGCTTGAGGTTAGTGAGTGAACGTCTTGGGCAAGTAGAACAGGCAGCCGTCGGTACCAGTTTCGCATGAAAGTGCCAATTCTTCTTGACAGGCTGCGCCGTGCATTTCCGAAGCAGATACCAGGCCGCGCCCGCGCCGCCGAGCATGCCGGCCACGGCGACGACAGCTATCCAGACATCGAGGAAGCACGGCGTGAAGTCATATCGATGGCGGCTTATGGGGCCCCATCCCTCGCTGCTTCCGCACAAGGGCTGGCGGCCGTGGCGCGATGCCTCGAGGTAGCCGGTCGCGAGCGGAGTCGAAGGCTGCAGAGGGAATTGCAGCACGCGCATTGATCAGACGATGGGGACAATGCCGTGCTCTGGGTAGCAGAGACAGGACAAAAGGCAAAAAATGACTCAAAGAGCAGCGACGTGCGGCCGCTAACGGCTGCGACTTTTGGCTGGAGCTTTGACGGCGGGCACGGGCCGCATACGATGCAGCATGACAAAGCGGGGCAGGCCGTCGATTCGATTCGATTGCGGACGACGCGAGACCTAGCTACCTGCACGAGTGCATGCATGTAGACAGCCTTTGGGCTATGGAGTCTGGTGCCTGCACGGCCCAGGGGATGAAGCATTCCAAGGTTCCATCAAGACACACTGAAGTCACACAGTGAAGTCACACATGTGTAGGTGCACGCGCTGCCCAAGCTTATATCCGGCATGCCAAGCTTATATCCGAGCAAGCCCGCGGGCAATGCCTACATATCAATGTCTGCTAGCCGCCCTTCTTTTCCACCACCTCGATGCGCTCCGAGGGTCCATCACCCGTCCTTTGTCTAGTCTCCGCATCAACCATCTGCACATCGTCCGACGTCCCAGCCTGGCGCTCCTGACTCTCCAACACAATATCCATAGGCTCCGCTCCCACAGTCTCGCTTGACGCATTGCTGGCCATATCCACCCACGCCGCAATCCCGCCATTGACTTCCTGCATCTCTATAGGCACGGCGTCCTCCTCCGTCTCCGTGTTGGGGGTAAGTGTCGCCGACGAGACTCCCGAATCGCCCTGTCCAAAGAACTCGTCAGCACTCATAAGATTCCAACTATCGTCTCCAGGGGCACCGTTCACCCATTCGCCAGTTACCCCGTTGCCATCGTTCGCACTGCTTCCCCATGTAGCTTCTGCCTGTGCGAGCTCTTGCTGGAAGTTGGCGTTGTCCTTTTTGATGAACGTTTCCAGTTTTGCGGATAGTGGGATAGGAATCGCTGAGTTGGCCGCCTCGTTGGCGTAGACAATGAGTGCCTTTTCGCAGTTTGTGCTGACTTCTGTAATCACATCGTCCAGACTAATCGGGCGTCGGTTAATTTGCGCGCTGTCATCTGTTTGGGAATAGACGTAGTTGAGGTGCCACCACTGCTTGGCAGGCGTTCCACTGGACGTTTGATCAGGATGACAGATGTAGTGATCCGTAGTAGATGTCGCCACACCACAAAGCTTATAAGTGTGAGCGAACTCGGTTTGAGTAGCGTCATTCGCCGTATCTAACGCTTGACCGAGTTGGTCTATCGGATAACGGAAAGCTTCTGAGACCTTATCAAGTGTCTCCTGCACTTTCTTCTTTTCCTCTTCCAGATCTGGTACTTGTTAGCTAGGGTCAATATAGTAGGTACCTCGGACTGACCACACAGTTTGCGTTCAATGTTCCGGTACAAGGACTGGAGCTGAGCAAGGGCCGCCGCGTCCCTTAAACTCTCCGTCATGGCTTCAGTATCCGAGTCGAACGCCTTCATACTTGTCTTGAGCAGCTTCAAAGTTTCCATCTTCTGTGAGTACTGAACTTTCTGCGGCGTGTGGTACTTCAACTTCTCCATTTGCGCCTCGAGCGTCGCTATTTGACCACTGTACTGTTTCTTCTCGGCGAACACTTCGTCGACTGTTGCCCGGTTTTTCTCGAGGTACCTATCCGCGTAGAAAACAGGGGGGATCCTGCAATTCAGCTTGGAGCCTTCCTTGGAGGCGGTGAGCCTTAGGATGAGCACGTCGCTTATGTCCATTATATGCGCACTTCGACAATCTGAAACAAAAAGTGCATCATCAAGGGCGTCGTACAAAGTGCATTCGACAGAGCCATTCTCGTGCGCCACCGCAGCGTCCAACACAAAACTTTCTTGTCGTTCGCCACCTGCATCGATGGTAGAGCGGAGAGTTCCGTTCAACTGAGCTGCCGGTACATGTTTCTGATATGCCCAGCCCCACCTCAGAAGGAATTTAAGTAGATCGTCATCGACATAAGCGGGCTCTTCGGGCGAAAATCGAGGTTCTCGCCAGGCGTCGAGCTGGAGAAGCGAATGAATGCTAGCATACGCTCTCTCACTTGAGTCCAAAAAGGCCATCAAGCGCTGTGTCTCGTATAGGAGTTCCAACTCTGGAGAAGCTCCGGCTCCCGCACTGTTGTCGACCGTGATGGACGTGGCAGAAGCGGTTCCTTTCCACCAGTCTTCGCCTCGCCAATAGTTAGACGCGGAGACTTCAGGCGAGAGCAGCGCATTTCGAAATAGCGGGACAGAATGTAGTATTGTTAACAATGCGGGTAGATAATCCCGGTTCACGAGCGGCTTGAGGAAGCCTGGCTCATTGGCGGGGCGGATCTGGTCCAACAAAGGGGCATCAGGAATATACTCGGTACTCTTTGTGGCGGGGACCATGGCCCATGAGGCATATGGGTAGTGGTCTTGGGTAGCTGGACGGAAGCCAGCAGGACCTGTATTGCCCACAACACCCGACTCTTGACCATTTTCGACGCCTGAATGTACTGTCAGCCCACACTCTCGTTTCTCCATAAATCTGGGGTGCACGAACTCTGTACTGGTGCGTCGCTCATGTGCGTAGACAGTCCTGAGCGCTGGCTGATTCGCGAGGGCGGCCTAGTGGGTGCTGCACTGGGACCGCCGCTGTCAGCATAGTCAAAGGACTCTATGTTGAAGGCTAAGTGCCATCGCGTTAGCTTCCACCACAGCGAGCGCACGCAGGAAACGTACAGGGAAGGTTGGTATTGCCATCGTGCTGGCCATACCTGTCCGCCCCAAAGGCGCTGCCGTCCCAGCCGTCGTTCGACTGCTTCAGCAGCTCTGCAATCCCACCCTCGGCTTCAAACAGTTTGTTTACGGCTGTTGCAACGTCGTAATTTGAGATCTTTGGCCCGTCAGCGGAGTCCTGAAGCACAGCGCAGCAGAGAGGACCGCACCTTGAGCAGTTGGGCGGCTTCGTCTCTCGTGACGGCTTGACCTGAGATCTCGATGACCTGGACAATGTCTCCCTCGCTGGCATCAAACGCCATGGCCACGACGGTGCGGCGAGTGGGAGCTCAGCGACGCAGTGTGCGGAGTTGTGCCGGAGGTGGTGCGGGTCCAGCGAGCGAGAGCGAGTGCACGTTGCGGGGCAAAAGGTGAGGAGGGAGGGCACGGCGGGTGCAGACGCATTACAGAAGAAGGCAGCCTTCTGGGGAAGCAGTGGAGCTCGCAGGAGCGGCGCGCATTGCGGTGTGAAAGCAATTGCGCGCGTTCCACTGTGCAGAAGCTACTGACCGAAAGCATGACGAAGTGTGGGCCCGTGCTTGCCGTCCCAGCAGCCTGAAGCAAGTATATTCTAAGGCCTGTTTAGTACGCGTGATTTTAAATTGTAATTTTAACCTTTTTTAAGTAAGGTATATATAAGGGTTTAAAATATACTATTAAAGTAGTATAGTAAAAGTATTAATTAGGCTAGTAAATAGGGTTTAAGATACCTAGTGTTAGGTATAGGTTAGGTTAGGATTGTATAGATCTAACATATCTAGCGTTAAATTAACTACCTAGGAGTAGAATAATAAAGACTTATATTTTAAATAATATAATAACTAAACTAAGTAAAGCCTTTTACTTAGAAAATAAAAAGAGTACTTCTTTTATTATATTATTTAAAATAATAGCCTTTATTATTCTACTTCTAGGTAGATTAATTAATACTATATAAGTGTTATTAAATTAACTACCTAGGGATAGAATAACAAAGGCTTTTATCTTAAATAATATAATAAAAAAAAGCAAAGCCTCCTACTTAGTAATTAAAAAGAGCGTAAAAAAGATAATATAATTATAAAAAAAGCGCGTTTAAACTACTAAGCGAGCTTAGTAGTCTTAATGCGCATAGCTCTTATATGCAAAGTTTTCACAAAAGTAAAGATTATAAAAATAGCTTTTAAGTTATTTTTTATATAGTCTTTATAATTTTAGCTGTATAAAAATATACTTAGTAATAACTACTAAATTAAAATTAGTACTAGTAAAAAATAAAACCACTAGTAAAATATAGTTATATTATTATTAATTTAGTAATTTATTAATTTATAATAGTAAATTTATATAGCGTTATTTTATCTACCTAGAAGTAGAATAATAAAGGCGTTTATCTTAAATAATATAATAAAATAAGTAGAGCCTCTTACTTAGTAATTAAAAAAGAGCGTAAAAAGGTAAATTACTAGTAAATTTATAATTCTAATAAAATAAACTATAATTTAGTGTTAACGCTTATTATAATATATTCTATTAGTATTCCGAATAGATTAGTTCGCTAGATAGTTTTTTTTAGTAAAAAATTTCCCGGTGTCGCTGCATCGGGAAACGGAGGTCCCTGAAGCGGAAATCGGACGCTCGCTTAGCCTCTCGCCGCTTTTATCTGGCCCGTGCGCCGACCTCATCACATATAAGCACGCTGCCTCGCCGGTCTACACTCCCCCCTCCACAGTCTCTTTCCCCTCGACACCCTCGGTCCGCCCCATTGGCCGCTCAGACTTCTTCGTGAGGCATATTCTCCCCTTGGCAATCATGCAACCGCTGCGCCGCCCGGTCCTGCTTCCCAATCCTCCTTGATCGGCCGACGACGAGGGCGCTGCGCCGTATCCGCTGGCAGACCGCGTCCACGCATCTTCTCTTCGAAATTTAGCGAGCATCTCTTATTCAGTATCCGGACTTTTGGTCTCTTCACTCCCGCCTTTTCTACAGTTGAGCAGTGACTACAGCTGCCCTCCCCATCTCGAAATCACTCGTGGACCGCTGCCGATACCTTCTCTTTGGATTATCACCCCCTCCCCCTTTCAGAAGCTGCAGATCCCAGACATGTTCGAACTGCCACGTCATCAACCGCACACGACGGCGATAGAGCTGCCTTGCCTTGGACGCCCCGATAGTGTCTCAGGGGTTACGCCCGCACTATTGCAGCCGGACGCTTAGCAAGGTTGCAGGACCACCTAGCCTCGGAGGAAGCGATTGGCCTTGAGCCGCCCGAATGTCGGTAAAAAGCCGGATTTCGCCAGCGTCATGTCAGGCAGGCAGACACGGCTAGACCACTATCCGCTGCTCAGCCGTGCAGGTGGCGGTCACAGCATGTACTCGCCCAAGTCGCACCGTAGATCAGATTGGCGCATCCTCGGTCCACATGGCGGCTAGCATGGTGGCAGTGTTACATTTCGGCGTCACAGAGCAGGGGAGCGAAGCCCGAAGACTGGACGAGGGTCTGAGCCCCAAATTTGGGTTTCCTGCGCCGCTTGGGAGGCCTGCTGATACTAGAGATCTCGACCTGCCACGTCATCAACCACACGGGACGGCGACCGAACCGCCTTAGGCGCCTCGATAAGGTCTCAGCAGATGGAGGTAATGCCCGGTGCAATTTCGGCTGGCAAGGTTGTGGGGTTGCATAGCCTCAAGGGAAGGATTGGCCTCAAATCGTCCAAGGGTCGCTGAGCATCGATGAAAGCCCGGTTTCACTAGCGACTCATGCCAGGAAGGAAGGTGCAGCTAGGCTACGACCCGCTGCTTAGCCGTGCAGGTGAAATTGAGGCACACACTCGCCCAGACCGCACGGGGCCTCAGACTGGTGGAGCCTTCAGTCCACATGATGGTCCGCATGACGGTAGTGTCTCGTTGCCCCGTCACAAAAAGAGGGGGGGCGAAGGGGCTAAAACAGGCCTTGAGCGCAGCACGGTTTCGGTTGAGCACCCAGCTCTCTGGACAGCTTGGTCTACGCCGCCGGAAGCCAGAAATCCGACGGCTGAACGAGGCTTTCAGCTCAAGTTTGGGTTTCGGGGTCCCCGACGAGTTCAACAGTCTGCGTGTTGGAACCTTCCTGATCAGCTTACAAGACGCGGATCAGGCGGAATGGGTACCTGCGAGCTCGTATGAGAGTGGGGCGGCCTCGGACGGAATGAGAAGGTGTGTGCTGCACCACCTGGCCCTCTAGGAGCCAGCGTCGCAGATTCTCGTTCCCATGACGAGTATTGGTGGAACAGTGTGCCCGATCTCGTCCGAAAGAAAGGGGCTTCATGTGAGGGATGCATCGCCACCGACACTACGCGGCTGCGTGATTGCTGATTCGAGTCCGGCCTGCTATTCCCCTGGAGGATACCCTGGAGGGTGCGTTTTGAACCCCGTGTCGTACATGCTGCTGCCTGCTAGAGTGCTCCAGGCTATTCCAGCAACGTTTCCAAGAGAATTAGCATCTAGGCGTGGAACCTGTCCGTACTTAAACCACTGCGCCTCTGCATTTTCTCGCACCACAGTCCTCTCCCAAAGCAACCACAGCCATAGCAATGTGTTTTCTCATACTTTTCCCGCTCGAGAGCTCCAATTCCTTCCTTATAAACCACCACTGGAGCCAAAGAAGATGTCGTCTAAAAAAGCCGTACATTCTGGCCTTGGCGAGATTCTGGGTACCAAGCCTAAATCAATTATCGGAGAGGAGGGCAGAGCTATTCCTGCACCCATGCCACCCGGTGTGCAAGCCATTGATTTGACATGCTTAGGTGCGTACCTCTGAAGCCAACGGAGTAATAGATTGCGTTTTAGCCTTGTACAATAACTAATACAAACGCAGTCAGCGAAGGCAACTGCGGACTGAGCGATGATGAAGGGCGAGTGAGCAGCGATATCAGCTGTGACGCCACTTTCTCCCTCAAGATAGATCACCAGACCGTCAGATCCGAGGAATTCATCGACAAGCAAAACTTCTCAGGAAAACACGAGCAATGAGCGCTCAAGCCAGCCGGTTCCTCTAGGGAACAGCCGCCAAGGTAAGCGTCCAGGCTCCGCTAGGATCGCCATTTGGCGTACCATTTCTGACATGACGTAGAGAATGCGGCTGCCATTGAGCATAGTCAAACTGGGTCGGATACTACGACCAGCGGCAAGGACTGCCCGCCGGAGGACCATATAGGTACGCAGACAGGCGATCGGCTCGAAGCCACGGATACTTCGAACCCTAACCGCCACGATGGAGAGCGTTCTACGGGGATAGAGGATGCCACTAATTCCGTAGCCGTCGGGGAACTCGAATCTCAAGCTAGCGGGCCCACAGGTTGCGAGCCCGCGCCAATGCAGGCAACCGCGGACGATTCACTCCCTCTATCGATCCGCGATAGCAATGGGGAAGGGGTCATTCATTTCGCCAATTCATCGCCGACAGCGAATCTCGAACAGGCAACGCAGGGAGGTGGTAGCGACAATCTCCTGGAAACTACTACACATCAGCCGCAGCTGCCGATGCATAAAATGGCCGAGGGAACAGGTGAGCCCGCGTAATCGCAAGTAGATTTCTTCTATCTAATATCAGCAAGGCAAAACTTCTATAGTCATAGAACTAAGCAGCGGCAGCAGCAACAACGGATCCGACGACGATACCGACGGCAACAAGAGCCGCACTCTACCACTCCCGACGCGCAAGCGGAAACGAATGGCTCCCTTCCGCAATAAGGGACGGTTCTCCAATCATCCTTCTAGCGCAAACCCCATTTTCAGCAACGCAGCAGAGCGGTTACAATACCTACAACAAACACGATAGTACCAGCAGCAATCGCGGCAGCCATAAAAGCAAAAAGCGACGAAAGTCCACTCCACGCCCCCAGATGAACGACGATGTCGAACACGTCGAATACGAAGTGGAGAAGATCGTCAGCGCACGTATCTACGAAGGAAAGCTACAGTACCGCGCAAAATGGGTTGGACATGAGGACGATCCGACGTGGTATAACGCTTCCAACTTTAAGAATAGCCCGCTCATACTCGGTGATTTTCACGAAGATAATCCCACCCACCCGGGGCCCCCGAGAAGGCTGGATGTATGGATAGTGTGTTGGAAGAATACGGCCGATCACCCTGATGACGACAAGCCTCGGTGATCATACATAGGATGCGGAATACGATGAGAATTCCACGTACCACGCCATGTTCGCTCCGCAGTTACGAATGAATTCTTCGTTGCAGCAGGCTCTCGTTGTCCCATAAAAGGAATGGATTTTCCACATGTGTACAATGCCATCGAAGCTGTCGCGACTATGCTATTCACCTTGTGCTACAGCGACATGCGCTTGCTGTGGTGTGGCTCCGTCAGCCTTGCTGCTCCTGTACGCTCGCGTGGCGACGAAGCTCGTGCCGGAGTCGCTACTGTACGCAGCAGCCCAGAGCCTTGCTGCTCCGAGCCGCAGACTGACATGCAAAACCCGCACCTTCTTGCATAGCAACATCTGAACACGCATGCGAGTGTGTGAAGCCGATGTGTCCACATTCCCGGATAGCAAATTACTGTTGGATGATAAGTCTGAGTTTGTTATCAGATACGCGCGATCCTTCTAATTCCGTGAGGTTGGAACTAACGTGTTGCTTGTTGGTTGGACAGCGCAGGCTACACTACAGTAGCGACCAGCACACAATGTTCCACATTTTAAGCGGGTATTTCTCATCGGTTCTGCCACGCTCTGCCTCCGAATATATTTCTCCATTCTCGCCTTACCCACTTGATGCGTCCGCTCAAGACTTAAATTCAACAACATGGCTAAAGGAGAATCTGTCCACGGCAAACACACCTCTCTCCAGTTCAACAATACGCGAAACCTGTTAGATGTCCAGAACGATTTTGTGGCACGTTCGGGGATGTATACGTACTGTTAGTAATCCAGGCTCCTGTCTCAGTTTAATGCCAGTGTTTGAATCAAGTGAAGTGATCGGCTCTATAAGAATGATGCATTGTGATAGGTGCGTCTACTTGTCCTCCTGTTGTGATTTCCCTAAGTCTTCTAGATCCTTCTGCGCGTTCCGAAGAATCTCCTTCATCCGAAAATAGAGTGTCCTGTCTTCGTTCTCCCACGGATTGTTTATTGGGAAAACAGCCCTTCGCAACCTATTGACATGTGGAACCAATGGCTGATAGTACGGCGTGAAGGCCTTAGTTGTCCGGTTAAGGAAATGCCTTTCTCTACTAACTAGCCCCAATTTTAATTCCGCTAGCTTCTGGTCACTCTCATAGTTCCAGCACTCAAATTCAGTGGCCCCAATATATTTTTGCCCGGCCCGTCATAGTGTGAACGCATATCCAGAACAGTACCCAGAAGAACGACTCCAGATCGTGCATGAACGAATGATTTTTGTCGTCGAGAAGCACACCGATCGCCATGAACGCTCGTGTGCCGGTCTTCCCTCGCGCCCCTGAAGACTTCTCCCGCTGCTCTTTGATGGCAAGGTCGAGGTCGATCAAGAACGCGCGCCAGGAGGGGTTGTCATCCTCCTCATTCATCATGAGATTGTTCGGTGAGATATCGCATTGTAGCATACCGGCTCGTGTGTGTAGCGACTCGTATCCGTCGATGCAGCCTAGATTCCCCTGCCGCTTTTCCATGACACACCCCTCACTCTCCACCGCGGCGGTGCCTTCAGCCCTAAGCTCGGTTTCATTGTTGTCGGAGGGGATGCGGAAGCCAGTACGGCGATGCTATTGCGCGAGGGCTGTTCGCTCGACAGGGCTGCTGTTGCCGGCTTGGCTACCGGGCGGACTGAAGGTATTCCCTTTCATGAAGCATCGGCGCGCTCGCATTCGAGGCCGCTCCGGCTGGCCGGTCCGGTATCGCGTTTTATACGTTTGGGGTTGGTAGTGGGCGTCGACATTGTACAGGTACGGCGCGCAGAGGACACTTCAGCGACGGGCGGTCCTCAGGCGTTGATGGGGGGAAGAGCGTCAGAGCTACAAGTACCCGAGAGCGACAATGGAGGGGTAGAAGCCATGGTGGTCGGATTAGTTTGGCGGTTGCCCACCTGCTAGATCTTACGTATCACCCAATGCGGCCGAAGGAAGTAGGAATGCTTATAAAAGCGCGAAGGAGATGGGCTGGGATCACAGTGTGTTTCGAGGTTTCGTGACTAGGCGTGGCGCAGGTGCAGGCCGGACCGGAACCTACCCAGCTCGGCCTGGATCGGGGACAGCAGTTCCATCTTGTTAGAATGCAATCGTTGAGGTCCGCCGCATCGTACGTTGGACATGTAAGTTATTGAACGCAATCGCCAAGTGTAACCGTGGACGTCACTGCCGAGCTTCGGTGTGCACGGATCTTAGCCCCGCCCCCGAAGATTACCCGTAATGTCAAAAGGATCTAACTTCACCGCGCTGAAGCCTTAGTGCAACCCATTTGTGCTCGAATACGTCCGCTTGTCATATTTACTTCGTCGCCTCCGGAGCTTAAAAAAAAACGCTTTCCAGATATGGGTGCAGAAGAACCTTGCGAGGCATGCAGCTGGACATCAGAGCGTCAACATTCCTGTCGCTACATCAGCCCATGTTAAGCTTTTCTACAGCATGAGCGACCGCGGTGCATGGTCACTGGGCTCAAAATACATTCTCAAGGAGCGATCGAATAAGCCCCCTAGCTTCGAAGTTCAGAACATCCGTTTCTTGGAAGAAAGGACTACAATTCCGATCCCAAGAGTCACCCTGGACTATTACGAGAATGACCGCCATTTTATGCTCACGGAACGCATTCCTGGTGATGTCCTCGGTACTGTGTGGAAACAGTTGTCAACAACCGAGAAAGAGAAGATCGCAAAGCGGACTGTGGACTATCTTTCGCAGCTTCGACAGCTTCGATCCTCCCGCATGCAGAGCCTCGGCGAACAACCACTATATTCAGCATTCCTGTTTCCGAATGGATATGGTGTTCCTCATGGTCCCCTCTCTTCGGACGACGAGCTTTGGGCGGAAATAGCAACTGGGTTGAAAGATCTACCTCAGCAAGCTCTTTCGCGGTTGCGGGAGCGCGTGCCTGCTGCAGAACCCTATACCTTCACTCACGGGGATTTGGCTATTGTGAACATTATTGTCAAAGACGGAGATCTTGCAGGTATTCTAGACTGGGAAAGTAGTGGTTGGTTTTTCCTGTATGGTGGGAATTCACTTGTGCGGGGATTGGCTTAGGAGAAGATGACCAGGAATGGAAGGCATTACTAAGGAAGTATATGCCTTCATATCAAGCGGCAAGAGACTTCTGGGTGGACCTGTACACCCTTCGCACCTATCCTGATCTGAACGAGCGAGGGAAAGCAGTACTCGCTAGACTGCAGCGTGACCGAATTACTGAATAAGGAGATAGCGATAGACAAACAAGAGGATTCCAATTTAATCTCTGCTTCACTTCTTTCCAGATTTCCTTCATGAGTCTACATCCCGGTCGTGACTCATAGAGCTCGGCCTAATGATCTGGTAACAAATAAGCATCTATAAAGTCATTTGGAGAGGCACCCATCTCACCAGTACGATTATTGAGTCGTGACACAGTTATGGGCAGCTGTGCACCGCAATATTCGCAGTTTGTAGCCCCTGTAACATTGCCTTTTTTACAAGATGGGCAGTCCATCTCTGATGTAAGTAGGGAGGAGGGTTAACATCCCTGACCTCTGCAGTTACCGCGCGGGATCTAAGCCCGTGCTCAGCTTGTTGAGGTCGGGGATCGCGGATTCAGGTTCGGACAGCCCGTAGGGGTTGGCCGCGTATTTGGGGGGGACTACTGGAGACAGTTTTCAGAGTCTCGTGTGGTCTGGTAGTTCGTGTGGAGTGATATTCCATGTGGGATCTCCACTACAGGATTCGGGGCTCGTGTGGCCTGGTAGTTCGTGTGGCATATAGTATCTCGTGCGGCATCTCCACTACAGGAATCAGGGTTCGTATGGCATAGGTTTCGGGAGGAGTAGTATTCCGTGCGGGGTCTCCACTACAGGTATCAGAGTTCATGCGGCTTCTCGTGCGGGCATCTTCGGGATGGTTTCGTGTGGCCGCTACGATGTTCGCAGTGAGTACCGGAGCGAACTAGTACGCCAAATCACATGATCGCCAAGAAATGAGATTTGAGATGATTGGTTATTGGTGAACCTGCTCAGCCCTCGCAACGCTGCCTGGAGTACCGCACTGTGCCGTCACCATGCTGTTACCTAACCAGCGGCTATTCTTCGTGAAGATGTCCCAAAGTTCGTGGAGGGCCTCAAACTGGGATCTGGGGCCTCAAAATGGGACCGTGGCCTCAAGTCGGGATCCAGGGCCTTGAGAACGGGTGACCAGTTTAGGGGTTCCGCAAAGGGGGCATAAACGGCACCTTCAGTCATAATCCAACACTTCCAAGAGGTCACCGTAGCAGACCGTCCTATACCATCTTGCCGCTCGTAGTTTCTCCTAGTCATGGCGCCTCAACAGCCATCACGGGTATTTTCGTGCTCGAAGGCCAGGCGGGCTGCGAACAACAACTACTCAAAGCTAACTCAAACCCTCTACGGAAAGCTCACTAAGCTGTGCACCGAATATGACGCCCACATCTATTTTATAGCCTATCGCAATGGCCGATTCAACGGCTTCGTATCAGAAGAGAAAGGTCGGCCGTGGTCACCACCAGATCGGGACACTCTCGTATGCACCTCCCCTTCACTTCAGTCCATCGCTAACACTAGTGAGGAAACGCTGTATCCTCCTCCAGTAATAAAGTCACCAGGCCATTGCCGGCGGGCTCAAAGAAGAGGATCGTTCCGCAAGACGACTTCACGTCATTTGACTGACTCGGCGCAGCCCAAAACACGTGAGGAGGATGGATTATGTCAGAGCAGGTCGGGTATGATGACTAAGGGTGCGCAGATGCCGAGTTCCATTTCAACGTCACTACACGACGCAAAGACTTTGTAACGAAAACACCACAACAGCGAGAATCCCAATCCTTGGAATTAACGCAAAAATATCGTGCGCAAACACCTGCCCTAGACGTCAGTTGAATAGCCAGCACCCAGGCGCAGAGCCCACTGCGACTGCGGAGCCATGGCGACGCAATGGCCTCAACAGGCGACGTGGCCAACCCCAATCCGCGAGCACGCTACACGCCTCAGCACTTTCCTTCAAGACACACTGAGCTGCATCGAACACACCAACAGCCAGCCCGTACCGGCAGACCTCGTAAAGACTATCATCCACGGCACGGTGACATTCGTCCTGAAAGTGCAACACACCCCGGACCTCAGCGCGATAAGCGACGCCCTAAGGATCCTTCAAACAGAAGCAAAGGCTACGGCGAAACAAGAACGCACAGACACTCAGCGACATCAAAAAACGAGCTTAAAAACAACACTGAAGCCGTACAACAGTCCACCGCGGTCACACAACAGAGCATTAACATTGGGGAGGAAGCAAGAGCCGCTGCAAAGGAAGCAACGGAAACCGGCAAGGCCAGTCCTAGAAAGTACGAGGGAGATCAAAACCAAGGGGTTGCAGAATCAGGCAAATGGACCGATGACCTACGCTGCGATGGCAGCTAGAGGTCAGACACTAGCAGGCACATACAATACACAGAAGCCCAAAGGCCCGTCCGCACAAGCGCAACGAGAGGTCATTGTGAATATCAGAGACTCATTTACTATACAGAGCCTAAGGGCAATGAACCCCCGTAACTTGAAAGCCCATGTAGAGCGAGCTGTTAAACAAAGCGGAAACGAAAATATCACAAACATCAAGATCGTCTCATCCAACCAGCTGAAGAGCGGAGATCTGAGCATAAAGACAGCCAATAGCAACGAAGTAGAAGCACTACAACAATTCGCAGACGACTGGGTCCACCGCATTGGAGACAGAGCTACAGTACGAATCCCAACGTACGGCGTCCTCGTACACGGAATTCGTACCAGCACACTCGACATGAACAAGTTCGAAGAAAACAGAGCCCAAATCCTACAAGATAACAAACCGTTCATCCCGCAGGCTGAAATCAAACACCATAGGATGGCTAACTAGGAACGCACCCACTAAAGCTGCATCATCCATCACGATCGAGTTCACCAAACCTGAGGACGCCAACAAAATCATAGACGAAGGACTAGTCTGGCAGGGCGAGGTCTTCCAATGCGAACGATACGAGAGACAGTGTCGATTGAAGCAGTGCTACAAGTGCCAAAAATACGGCCACATAGGAACCCAGTGCAAGGCAGCAACAGCATGTGGCTATTGTGCGCAGGAGCACGACACCAGGGATTGCCCATCGAAATCGGGCCTGGATACGACAAAGAAATGCGCACTCTGCCGAGGAGAGCACGAAGCATGGAACCGCCAGTGCCCAGCTAGGAGGAGGAGGAAACAGCCAAGATGAAGATAGCATACGACACTCGACCCCATTACCACCCCGTACCAGGACCAACCGGAGGAAACATCCACACAGAAGGCATGTCCGAAGCCCGCCAAAGGACGAGGACAAGCCAAGCTACAGCAGGCCAGGAAAACCCAGAACGGCAGGACCCGCTCCCTATCACGAAGAGGACAAAAAAGGACCAACACGGGAAATGTGGTTGGTTCAAGAGATAGGGAGAATCAACAAACAGGAGATGACAGTAGCCAAAGGCCCCAGAGAACAATTGTCCCCTCAAGGAGGGCGCTAGAAGCAATCGAAAGCAACACACGACTAATACAGTGGCACGACCAACAAATGGACATCGACGAAAACACTGAATCATGAACCACAAAACTAACACTAAGCATACTACAGTACAACGTTCGTAAATCGAAAGACATAGTAATGGCAACGCTACTACGCGACCCAAAGACACATGAACACGACATCCTTGCCATACAGGAACCGTGGAGGAACCCATTTATGGCAACTACACACCACCCGGCCAAGGATGTTTTCGACCTATACTGCCCAGGAGGGACCGAGGAAGGACCAACCAGAGTGTGCTTTTTTGTAAACAAGCGGATAGACAGCAACAGGATCCAGTTCAAGGAACATACACGGGACTTATGCTCCATAACACTCAAGCTAGAGGAGGAGGAGGAACAGCAAATCAGCATCTACAACGCCTACAACCCCCCAAGGAACACGGCCCAGCAGAGCGTGCTACCACACGTTCATGAAATACTGAACAAACACGAGGATGACGAGCTAATATTACTTGGCGACTTCAACCTACATCATCCGCTGTGGGGGGGACCAGACGTGCAGAGCATAGAACCGGAGGAGAGCAGAAGAACTAATCACCATAATAGAAGAGTTCGCCCTCTATACTACCCTCGCCCCTGGCACGATAACATACAGAGAGAGACAGTCACAAAGCTCCATTGACATCTGCCTCGCCACGGCAGGGCTTATCGATAGAGTTATAAAAAGCGAGGTTAATAAGGAGCTTGATCACGACTCAGACCACCTGCCGATAAGCACAACCCTCGACATATCGGTGCCAAACGCGGATAAGGCGCCCAGGAAGAACTGGAAAAGACTGGACGGGGAGGCATACATAAAAGCACTGAAAGAAGCCCTGCCTTCGCTCCAAAGACCAGCAACAAAAACCGCATTAGACAGATATGTAGAGGAGGTGATCACAGCAATACAAAGAGCAATAGAGAAGGCAGTCCCTCAGACGCGCATCTCAAGCAGAACCAGAGAAGGGTGGAACGATAAGTGCAGAGAGGTCTTAGCAGAGACGAAACGAAAAGACTAAAGAGGATACACAACCAGCTCAACACAGAGGAGACATGGGAAGAATACCGCGCAGCAAGAAATCATAAAGCCAGGACGATCAAGAAGGCGCTACGGGATACGCACAGGGAACAAGTGGAGAGGGCAGCTGAGTCACCAGAAGGGCTATGGAAAATAGCCAAGTGGGCTAGAACAAGAGAAACACAGTCTGCAAGAGCTACACCAACAATACAACACCCTGAGACTCAACGCGAGATTACGGAACCACGCGACAAAGCAGAGCTATTCAAGGACACCTTCTTTCCCACACCCCCGGAGGCGAACCTGGAAGACGTACGGGACGCGGAGTACAGCAGCCAAATCGAACTACCACCAATAACGGAAAAGGAGATAGAAGACGCCATCCGCGCAGCATCCCCCCTCAAGGCTCCAGGACCCGACGGAATCACGAACAAGGCCCTCCAGGCAGGAAGGCCTCAGCTCGCAGCTCACATGCTAAGAATCTTCAACCAAAGCATAAAGCTAGGCTACTGCCCAGCTCACTTTCGAAGATCACTCACAGTGGTACTGCGCAAACCAGGGAAAGACAACTACACGAAACCAAAGGCATACCGACCAATCGCGTTACTTAATACTATGGGCAAAATAATGGACGCAATAATTGCCCAACGGCTAAACTACTTAGTAGAAAAACACACCAGCTGCTTCCATCAACTCACATAGGAGGAAGAAAGAAAGCGCTCAACGGAACATGCGCTCCACGCCGTTACGGGGAAGATATACGAGGCATGGAGCAGCAAAAAGAAAACCCATGTGGCTAGCCTCCTCCTGCTCGACGTGTCGGGCGCATTCGACAACGTATCCCATGCACGCCTACTACATAACATGCGTAAGAGAAAGATTGACGAGAGGACCATTAGATGGGTCGCAAGCTTCCTCAGCAAACAGACATACACGCATCACAATCGATGGGTTCCGATCCACGGAATACGCGATAAGCACAGGCATCCCCCAAGGTTCTCCACTCTCGCCTATCCTCTACTTGTTCTACAATGCCGACCTCATAGATATGTGTAACCAGGAGACAAACGTCCTACCCACAGGATACATAGACGACATAGCGATCCTAGCATGGGCAGAAACAACAGAGAAGACGTGCGACATCCTAAGCAGAACTCTACAAAAAGCACAGCAGTGGGCAAGCACGCATGCATCTATCTTCGCGCCAGACAAGTTTCAGCTCACACACTTCACCAGGACACGCAAAAGGATTAACATAAACCACTCAATCCAGACTATCTGGGGCGAGATCAAACCAAAGTCGACCTGCAAATACCTGGGGCTAACGATGGACACTAAGCTTACGTGGAAAGCACACATAGAAGAGATCAGACGAAAAGCAACAAAAACAGTGCATGCGCTAAGTAATCTGGGGAACTCAAACTGGGGTGTCAGCCTTATGGATCTGCGGAAAATTTACGAGGGGACGGCGCTACTACCCAGATGATGTATGCTTGCTCAATATGGACAAACGAAAACGGAAAGAAGCACACCTACACCAAAAAGGCACTTGAGATCCTGCAGAGCATCCAGGGGTAGAGCAGCACGAATCATCTGTGGAGCATTCAAAGCCACATCAAGAGCCGCGCTCGATATTGAAGCGTTTCTCCTCCCCATCGAGCAACAGATATGGAAAACACAATGCCGACACAATTACGCGACTCCTCTCTAGCAAAACGATAGCGAGTACCGTAGGGTTCAAGCCCACAGATGCCACGCACACGATCGAGCGCAGGAAACACACGGCCTCCTGGCAGAGGATCTACAGCGAGATGAGAGACAAATGGAGGCAGGATCTTACCGCGCAGGAGCCGATTCCCCCATTCATAACGCCACCATGGCAGCGAGGCCCGAAGATCTACATAGACAAAGACGCGGAGACAGCCCGACAGCGACACGATAAGGAAGACGCAACAAACCAGGACCTCAGCATCTATACAGATGGGAGCGGGATAGATGACAGAATTGGTGCCGCAGCAGTGTGCCCGTTTGTGGAGCAGACACGCAGCGCGCGTATCTAGGACTTTCCGCAACATCAACAGTCTATGCAGCAGAACTATACGGGATTAGCTTAGCACTGCAAATAGCACAAGCATACGCGGATCGAAACGGAAGCAGACGCAATGTCGCCATCTACACAGACAACCAGGCCGCCATATGGTCTATCACCAACGCGGAAGGACGGACAGGAGCTTACATTCTGGAGGAGATCGCTCGCCAAATCCAGGACCTCCAGGATAGAGGACGACCAGTTCGGGTCCGATGGGTACCGGCCCACGTAGGGATCCCAGGCAACGAAGCCGCAGACATAGCCGCAAAGGAAGCTACAGGATGGAGAGAGGACGGCAGAAGAGGACCGACCGCAGACAAACCTCCGAAGCTGTTTCCTCTCAAGACAACGCTAAGAAGAAGGTGCAAGCAGCAAGCGGAGTTAGCATGGGGAGCAAAATGGCGGAAAGACACAAAGGGCCGAGCCACATTCAGGAACACACCAGCACCCACAAAGAGAGTACTCAAACTCCACGAAGGTCTTAAGAAGAGAGACAGCGCTCTTCTCGTACAGCTTAGGACAGAAAAGATCGGACTAAAAGACTTCCTCTTCAGTCGCAAGGTGCCAGATGTAACCAGCTCCCGATGCGAGTGCGGAGCAAGAAGACAGACAGTTGCCCACGTCCTCCTCTACTGCAGGACGCACAACGACCTCCGGAACCGGATATTTGGCCGCCTCCCAGGACGACACAACCTCCGGACCATCCTTAACAAGCCACAACTAGCCACCAAAGCCATCGAATTTATAGAACAGACGCGGATCCTTGGGCAAGTCGGGATCAGAGACGCGTAGATGAAGCCGAGCGCTGGGGGGAGACTGTAGGTATATAGCGGATGCGACACACACGAGGCGAACGCCTCTACGAAGCCTAGAAGAAGGTGTACATTAGTATTAGAACCATTATCTAGATGAGCCGCCAAGCATGTATAGATAGTGGTTGAGGGAGAGAAGGCAGGTCTCTGGGGACAGCTGGTCTTGTTTTGCAGGATGAAGTGGGGCGGAGCGGAGCAGCAATGATCCGGGACGCGTCGGCTGTCCGCCAAGCCCGCCTAACCGGGCATAGCTGCGGAGAAATCGCGGCTGAAACCGAGTAGGAATAAACCAACCAACCAACCAACCTACACGACGCAAAGTCCGCACCCTTGTTCTCTCCGCCTAATTACCTGTACATAGCAACTTCCCAAGTTATTCACCAGTATTGCTAGCTTTTAGGAGCGCGGTGAGATCTTGCCTGAATTCCTTATTCATCTTAGCCTTCTTTTGAACAGCTTTTTCGCACTTCGCCTTCCATTCTTCTAGCGCTTCGACCCTCGCTTCTAGGACCTGGATCTTCGTAGCTAGTAGGGCCGAGCTTCCCTCCTATCCATGAATGAGCAACTCTTGTTTCGTCAAGCATTCGTAGAGTATGCTTACCGTTTTAGAAACCTTTCTGGCGCTAGGACGCGAATCGTCCACGTCCGAATCTAAATCTTGAAAGTGAACCCGCTTCTTGTTAAAGCGGTCCACGCGTTTGCCGCCTTGGGATACGAGGCCTGTCTGAGACAGTACACCGCCGTGCGGATCTGCCAGCTACGATGATGACAGGTAAGCGCCTGGTGGAAGTACGCACAGCAGTGTCACTGACTTGACTTTGCTCTTCCCCACATACTTCCTCCCTAGACCACTCCCTGGGCACTCCTTCTTTAGCATTATATACTCCCTCGTAGAGAGTGTTGTCCTCAATGGTGGAGAGGGAATCGGTTGGACTTTGTGGCATTGCTGGATAGGAATGCACCGAAGCTGGTGACGAAGACGAAGTAGAGGAAGAGGAGGAAGAAGACGGGAATGAAGCGCGGCGGCGAAGAAGAAGAAGAAGCGGAGGAAGCGGATGACGCGGACGACGAAGAGGACGAAGCGAAGTGGCAGGTACCTCCCTTATCCTCCTCCCTGCTACGGCGGCTGAGAAAGCAAGGCACACTCAGACGCAACACCATGGACGTAGACTCCGCGCTGTTCATGCGCACCCCTGCGTCTCCAACCCACACTAGGTCAGTTGAGGAGTGATCCCGCGGCCAGTGCGACGAGTTGCAGGCGGCTGAATGGGAGACGTAAAGACGCCTCTACCCACTACGTCTTACCGTTGCAAGGAATGGGCATGCAGAACCTCCACAGCATCGCTAGCGCCAGCTACGCCTTTAGCTAGCAAGGGGTATTTATACAGAGTGCCGAATCATGAAGCAACCAACCACGACTTGGAGGCATCCTGGATCCTGGGCGGTACCGAATTCGAGCCTTGTTGGCTATATGGGCGCTCGGGATACGCACGTTGGTCATGCGTCTTAACGCCAGGATCGAGGCTCAGATGTCAAGGGGTTGTATCAGCGGAAGGGTGGCCACCTTCTCCGAGGGTGGGTTGAAGGGCGTAGTCTGCACTCATACGATCCTTGCAATCGGCTGTGCCGGGCTAAGGCTGGAGACGAGAAAAGGTTGTTATTAGATGAAGAGTGCCTTCACAGCAGATCTCCACAGATCATCTCTCCTCTATTATGTTTCTCGGCCTTCTTATCAGCTTCCTTCTTTGCTTCGTAAGCGGACTTCTGCTAAGCGTTATGCTCTTATTTAAGGATGCCTCCTGGCTTAGGAAGAACAGGCACACACGGTTCTGGGAAAAGAACGGTGGCTCTCCTCTTCAGCATCGGTCAAGCTGGCCTGTCGATAGCTGGAATAGTCGCCATCGCGATCGCATTCACCACAGGCACTGAGCCCTATTGGCTCCACCCAGTCATCCTGTGTACCCTCCAGCTGTTCGCCGGCGCGAATGTGAGTGTATTCTCTATCCAAGATTGGTCCACGAACTCATACTAAGGGTAGCTCACCTGGACGCTTCGTGCCATCAAAGATTCGCGCCGAGCTATATGGCTAGTTTATAGTAGCATTGTGTGGACGGCACCTGATATTGCCTTCTATATGTGGTACGAGACCTTTCCTCTCCTCTTATTCCTTCTAATTGAGGCAGGGACGACCTCCTTCACGAGTACGCGCTGCTCTCTCGCATTGCTATAGCGTCGGTTGTGTCGTGGGCGCTTTGGAACGAGGCCCTGCAAAAGCATCGGGGCTCAGGAAACCCCATCCCCAAACGTGTGCGCGCGTTACGACAGTTCGTTGTTGTCAACGCATTAGCAGCGTTATGTCAGATTCTCGGAGCGATTGTTCAGTACAGTCTATCGCTTGCCAACGTGCGAACAGGCGAGATCCGCCAGGGCATCATTCTTGTACGTCTTCACTTCCTAAGGGTACCTAGTCTGACGTGGACAGGCTTGTTTGCTCGCACAAGTAGTAGCGTTAATCGCCATTTGCACGGGCAGACTCGAGCGTCAAACGATTGAGTCGATTAGGCGTCTGGCTCGTACCCGGAATCGTGATTGGGAGGGAGCTGTACCGCTGAATAGCCTGGCCAGCCTACCAGCCACAGCGAGCCCACAAGGGAGGAGGGTTATGTAGAGTCCACCATGCTGACTACGCATCGACGTTCTAGGTAATCATAGCGTAGCCTTCCATGAAGAACTAGCATCTCTACTATCGTCCTATTTTTCTCTACCATTTCGCCCACAATTGCTTCGTAGCTTGAGCCCCGGCTGTGGCTCCACGGCTTCCCACGGCGGCTGTCTTATCGGAAGCGGGACAGTCTGCTCTCTCGTGTAGCATCCACAATGTGCTAGGCTATCTCGGAATCGCGTCCATGCCTATATTTATGCCACGCCGGGGGCCCTGTCGTGGGACGATTGGGAGCCATGTCTCCCCGCGGATGACTTCGGCGGCCACCCTTCTTTCGTGATGGCCTCCGGCCTTCGAATGGAAGCATTGGCTCAGAGGCATCGAGCCGCCTTCGGTGTTTCGATCGAGCAAGGCAGACTGGAACCCTTTTCCCCCGGTACCTCACGGCTGTGCCCTTAGCCCCTTTGTAACAACAGCGTGGTTCCCATTGGTAATGTCCCTGTTTTCTAGCTGTCTGTCTCGCAACGGAGTCCCCGATGGATCAGGACGGCATGGCCCCCCTGACATGGTGTGGCTATTGCCGCTGTGGCATGCACACCGCCACTATGCAGAAGGCGGTTCGGAGTCTTGGATGCATAGCAAGATGTTGCTGGCGGTTTTTCGTGCCGCACCCTTCATGTGTAGCTCGATAAGGCAGACTGATTGTTGCAGACTTGCTCACAGTGCTCAGCAGTGACAACGGGATGCGGATCTTAAAGCTCCTTCCACGGTGGATGAGTGCTCAGAGCTGGCCGCCACCTATGGCTTACAACTAGTCCGTTTCAACCACGAAGGGGAGGATCTGTTGAGCAGCGACACGAGTGCAAATGGGGCGGGATCAAACGTTGGTGGCATAAATAGGGAGCTAGGGGGCGGCGTCATCCCAAAGGAGGGGCTTCAGACCGTCTCCACCAGTACTCGTATGTCTCTCAGGCAGGGCATTGCCGCAGCAGTTAGGGTAGTGAGGCGTGGGCATGCCTTGTGATAGGTCTTCCACTGGGTAGAACTTGCCGCCCTTCATGCGTGCAGGTCATGGAGCCTGCTGCCTGTGCGAATCGCCACGGGGGCAGTCTCAGCATCCCAGCACGGTGGCTTGGACCAGTGTTCTCAGCGGCAAGGGATGAGGTATATAAGACCACCACGAGCCCGTCCTGATCCAAGTCTACACCACGACACGTTCTCCTTCTTCGGCTTCGTGAGCTATCTTGTCCACCATCGAGGGTTCCACGTTCCCAACACAGACGAAGCTACACTGTTAGCAAGCAGATAACATGGACGAGGTACGTCACGAAGCTCATCCAGACGCTTTGTATTGATGCTGAAGGAATATCTAGACTATGGACATATCGAGCCCGAACTCTCTCCTAGATGCCGAAGGGGATGTCGATTCGAGCTTTGGGGAGACATCGCCCGAAGAGAACACCACGGAGACACGTTAGCAGAGCCATTATCATCTTGTCAGTGAACTTTGCGCTATTCCTAAAGGTATCAACAGATGATGCACACTAAGCGTGGACTTGGATCTTACATGTGGGTTTCGAGGCTCCTACTGCAAGTTACTATAATCCCGATTCCGAGATGAGCGGCTAGAACCATCCATCGTTTACCCTGCCTCTTATGATCCTTCAAGCTCCGTCGTCGCTGCGCCTTCACTCGTAGACTAACCTGTTTGCCGTGACGGCCATACATGTCTTCCAGGACTACATCTACGACGACGCTGGATATCCTCTTACCTTGGGAAAGTAGGTTCGGGAGATCTGGATCCTCCTGTATATCAATGCGTTTTTGCTCTAGATAATGGTAAAGAAAAACCCTCGCCACTCGGAGCCTAAACGGATCCACAGCATAATCATGCTCAATAGTCTCAGCACAACGAAGGCTCCTAAGCACATTCTCCACTACCGAGCTGCCAGTAGTTGGATTGCTTAGGGGAGCGCGATCCCAGAGGCCGTCCTGTCCCCAACTATGGCCAGATTCGTGGATGCTGGTAGGATACCAGTATGAAGGTGGGTGCGTCAGACCTTTGCAGTTGCGGAAGCCTGAATGCGGACTGGGTGAGCATTTCCCACAATGATGCTGCCGGTGATGGAAACGGATACTCAGACGACGGCGACGATGACGACGACTGGGACGGAAACAGCGAGAAGGAAGAAGTCACAGAAGCCCCCAGCAAACGTAAGCGCAGGCCGTGGCTCGAATCGGAGGAAGTACGTTTACTCTCATTAAGGGACACGCAGGGTATGGAGTGGAAGGAGATATGCAAGCGCTTCCCAAATCGCACGGAGGGCGCAGTTAAGTTGCGCCACTATGCATTACAGAAGAAGCAGAAACATAAAACATAGAGAGACTTCCATCGGGACATAAAGTAGGCGAGCGCTTGATCTATACCGTAGGAGTTCCTATGAGGCTTTCGCCTCATGTTTTCTGTCACGTGAGATCAGTCTGTCACACTTAGAAACACTTAGATCTACCTCACAAGCTGCTGTCATCCTTTTTTGTAATGCTGCAGAAGTTTGCTGCGTCTACTTTTGAAGGGTCTTTGCTGTAGGAGGCTTAACCACCTTTTCCTCTTCCTCTTCCATCTTGACACTGTCGTTGAGGTCGTTCGAAGGTGCATCCTTCTTGCCGCCATTTTGTCGCGCCATTCTCTCCCCTCCCAGTAGGAGTGATTGGTATAGCCGGCGCATTTTTCTCGTCCTTCCTCCTCCGCCGCCGCCGTTGAGGTCATTGGATGGTACCTCAGACGAAGGCTCCTTCTTGCCACCCTTCTTGCCCTTCTTCGCGGGCGTCGCGGGGTCGGGTGTGGCCGGGGTGGGGTACCTTCGTCATCCGCCGAGGCGCGCTTCTTTCCCCTAGGGAGCGGACGCCCTGGAGGGACCGCTGCCCTCGCCGATGCCGTTGTTGAAGCCGTGCTCCTCCGCTAGCTTGGCCTTCTCGCCCGCCAGAAAGCGCGCGCTTCAGGATCTCAACTGTGTTGCAGCCCGATCGAGGACAAGATTGGCACACACGGCACCAACGCCCCCATCCTACTCTCCACCTACGCCGCCGACAATGCTGGCCGGGCCTTTGATCCAGCAACGCACTTCAAGAACGGCGTACAGTACAGAGGCGTGGACATGGCCAACTTCGACGGGGAGTACCAGGGTGGACTGCCCCCGAGGTCTATCTGCGCATCTACGAGGATCTGCGCAGCATGGGGCGGTGTGAGGGTTGGCGGGCGGGCGGAGAAAGAAAGCAGCAAGGAGGACAGGGCAGTGAGGGCGGTAGGCTAGCAGTAGCAGCAGCAGGCATGTCAGTGGTAGTGGTGCTCACAAGGTCAGAATGTCAGTAGAAATTCACCTGTCACAGGATTCCATTCCGTGCCCGGCTATCTAGACCTCTGCTGCCCATGTGACCGTACAGCGTGCCTAACCATCCTCCTCTTCTTCGCTGTTGACGGAACGCAGCTCCCTCTCTTGCTGGCGTTGGAGGAGTTTGGGCAGGGTGACCTGACGCGTACGCGGGGCTGTCGCCGCAGTCGCTGTGGTGGGCTCTTCAGCATCAGCGTCATCCTCCTCATCTTCGTCATCCTCATCGCCATCGCCGTCCTGCTCCTCCTCGGTGTCTGGGAATTTCCAGGATCCGGAGCGGCTCCGGAAGTCCGCCTCCGCCCAACAGCGGGGATCGGGCCACCATCGAGCGCAGCAGGACCGAGCCAGGCGTCAAGTCTACGAGCTCGCTTCACCGCCTCTGGGTTCAGGCGCTGCACCAGCTGCTGCAACCATATCGTCCATTCCGAAACCCGCAACGTCTGCTCCTTACCCCAGTCATTGCCCACAGGTATAGCCCCGTCGACTCCGCCACCATCCTTGCGGGGCCGCTAATGGGGCCATAAGTCCACTAAGGTGTTTTGGTACAGCACCTTGCGCGGTAAAGAGATCTCTAGCTCGTCCCGCCCACCTACACCGAGTAATTCTTGAAGTTGTGCGCCGGCGGGAGTTGCTTCTCGTTGGCGGTGTCGCGCTGTTCGGTTGCGAGGGGAGCGCCTCGTTGGCCTGCGCATGGTTGTAGAGGACGGACTTGGGGACGCGGGTGCTGATAGCTTCTCTTTTACAAACAGATCCATTGCTGTGTAGGTCAGAAGCTCCAGACCCGTTGGAGGTCGTGCGAGAGAAGGGGCAGGGGCAGGGCAACGGTGCAGTTGTATGTATAGCAGTATGACTTTTCCTCTATAACGCTCAACGTTTGTCTCGCTTGGTTCAGCTATGACTGGAAGGAGGTTGCGACGTTCCGGTCTGTTCAGGCGGTTCTGAGCGTTAGCGTTTGCGTGGACTTAAGTGTGCGATTCGAGCATGTGGTAACTATGACGCGTATTCAGCGATATGAGAAGGTAAACTGAAGGCGAGCAGAAAGCGGCGTATATGTAGTGCGTAGCTAAGAAGGTAGAGTCGCGTCGATTCGGCAGATATTAGGCCGTGCATCTTGTTTCTTGGCGGCAAATGAGTCACCTGGAACCTGCGACGAGAACCAATCATCAGCATTGGCTCGTTTCATCTGCTCGCATGGGCCATGGGCCTATATGTGTTACCCCGCGTCTGGCGCTTCGGTCTCCTTGGAGTTAAAAGATATCGCATAAGGCTCTCATTGCGCAAAGGACGTGTACCGATTGTGAGTTGACGTTACCACCAATTGTAGGTTGAACTAGCGACTCTTGACTTCTTGGATTGGTGTCAACCTTAAGAGGTAACAGTGAATAATCAGCTAAGCTAAGTTATGTCCCGAAGCTGCATCTATTAGCATTAGATATCTCGAAACTTGGAATGCATACAAATAGCGCTCGTTCACCGCCGCGGGGACGGCTAGCAGTGTTAAAGCTTGCTCCTCATCCGGTGTAGGATGGTGTATATGGTTCAGTAGGAATTCCGACCAGATAGGGTCCTCGGGAAGAAGGTCTCGAAGATATCGTATCTCAAATAGCTCTGGGTAGAATCCAGCAAAGGCCCAGTCCAGAAAACATACCGACGAGTCCGCCTTGAGGATGATATTTCGACGGACCAGATCCATGTGGCGCATGGCAAGAGGGTAAGACGTCAAGTTGAGTCGTTCTTCGCAGACCACAGCTAATCGGCTATTCAACCATGCTTCCATGTCTTCGAAGGCGGTAAAGATTACACCTTCTGGCGGCCATAAATAGCCCCGAGCCACACCTTGCCCAATGGGACCGGGGCCCTGCCTTTTTGGAACTGGTATGGTAGAGAGATGATTAATGGCTTTCGCAACAGTCGTCATAGTAGGGACATCTATTTCCATGGAATCGAGAGGTGTACCGTGAACGTACTCCATGATTAAATACCCAACTCTTGAACCTTGCGACCTATCCTCGAAATAGCGCAGAACTCTTGGAACGTGCAGTATTGATCCATCGACGTGGGCTTGGGCATACTCCTGATTTCTTGCCTCCTCAATCCAAACGCCCATGCCATACTTTGCAACAAGAGTATCAGAAAGCCGGACGATTCGATTACTGAAAGATGAACCAGCAATCAGGGGTGCACGCTCGCACATTTGAATCAGTAGAGTTTCGCTGGGCTCAGGAATAGTGGTTTCCGTGTCGGTCGGCATGTTGGGGGATTGGTGCGAAAAGTGCTCAGGCAGCAGAAGCTTCACCGCGCCAAACCTTTAAACTCGGTAAGCCCGCTTACATAATAACGGTAGACCAGATCGAGAGCGGCTTGCATTCGCTCCACAAATTGTTTAACAGCCCGGAAAAGATTAACAAACAGCTGGTTTTTTAGCATACTATTGCGCTAATGGAGTTGTTGGCTACGGCGGGACGGATTGGTGAAATCTGCAAGCAAGCTACATTTTATGGTGGCTGTAACTCAACAAATTCAAATTCATATCTAATAGAAGCTACCCTGCTTCATCGCTAGAGCAATAGGCGCCACACCTCTGGAGTAATTATACGACAAATTGGGTAGAAACTGCTCTACACTGCTTCCCTCCGCAAACCCACTCTCAGCAATGTCTCTCATGACAGTAAGCCTACCGTTGTCAGCCGATCCAGATAACTTGATATAAATGGGAGACAACTTACACCCACCAACGGCACCCCACTCCACCTTCGGCCATGTTGTATTTGTGTCGTCTTTTGGTTAGGATAAGGTCATAAACCTTACCAGCGAGAACATTTGCGTATGCAGGAATATCCCAGAACTGTACTGCCGTATTCGACTGGATATAGGCATGCTCCTTAACCACAAGCTTACCACGATCGGAGACAGTGTCGGCGAGCTGCATGTTGAGCTGGACAGACCCCGTCGTGCTCGTAAGCATGTATATGGTCCAGTGGTTCTGACTTAATTGTCCACCCTGCATTACCGGTCCCATTGTATGCGCCACGACTCTGAAATGCGAGACAGGCTTGGATGTCCAGCTAGGACTACTTTGACTCGCAGTAGTAGTAGTCAGTCCAGGGGCAGTCACCGCTGCAGTCGTAGTCTGTCCACGCCTCGCATCCCTATACACAAAGATTTAGTTACAGCTAAACATGAGCCGACTATACTAGCCTTTCTGAGCCATAGAAACCTGCGGGGAAGTCATCTTTGATTTGGTTGAGCCGATAGTATGGCCCATATGATGTCTGCTGGACGGTGTAGTAATAGGCCAAGTTGGCATCATCAATGTCAGCTGGTCTGAGGGGTGGCATTCTAACGAAAAAAAACTAGAGAGGTAACTTTGGGGGAAGGAATAGAGCAACACTTTAGGATATATAGATGTAATGTGAAGAGGTTCGCGTGACGGAATACGACCTTATACTTTGTGGATAGAATGGCGGCTAAAGAGCGGGGTTGCTCCAGGCATCAACGGTGCAGGCGGTTACGCGCAGTGCACCAATTACCGTCTGCTGTCTGCTGCATTTGCCCATCGCGGCGGCGGTGGGGACGTTGTATGGGGCAGGGAAAGTGAGTCGCCCTGGCCAATGTCGTGAGAGTTGATGGCGCGGAGCCCAGTGTTCAAGGCAGCGCGACCACAGCCTGCCCGGCGCCAGCTGAACCGAGCCATCGTCCGCAAGCCGCCCAAGCGTTACTCGCCACGTTTTTCGACTCCCTGACGTCGCAATGCGGACTCTTGAGGTTCAGGCATGACCGAAATCTGCGTTTCCAGTCGAGGTGCCCGATTCCAGGCCTTCGATTACAACGGCGAGTTCCTAGTTGTCACCACTTGTCTGTTTCCCGTTTTATGCCCCAGCTGGTGTCCAATTTGGTTCCTGTTTCCCGACTCTTGCTAGATTCTAAACATACCGGCAGCCGAGACGCGTCGGGATCAGAACGATGCGCTGGAGTCGTGAGCGCTCGGGCTATGTGGCAGAAGAAATCCTCGGAAGCCTGCAGGATTGCACAGCCACATGCGAGGCTGTGCCACACCCTTAGTCATACTTCCATTGTGGCTGAAGATCACTCAGACTGCTTGGTCGCGAGCGCCGAAACCTCCTTCAGCATCCTCGTGTAAATCACTTTTCAAATCTTTTCCGCAGCTGCGACAACGGGCAATCACGGCGCACACGACCACGACTTATAATAACTTCCTTTATCTCCTTACGAGGCAGCCCGCCCTCCCCGTAGAAGCTCCAACATTGTTATAAGCATCACACACCCTATACCTGCAGTCTAAGTGGCATAACTATTCTAATTTTTCTATGGGCAAGCGTCTTTGCACTATCGACGGAGCTCTCAACTAACGAAGTCGAATCTCCCAAGGCTGAAACCGCTGATCTTGACGCTCTTGGGACTAAGACCACCAACCGTACTCAAGAACCCGGGGTTACCAACATCAACCATCACGAGACCACTGAAGTCATTCCCCCAGCCGATCCTCTTCAAGAGCCTCAGGCCGCCCTCTCTGTACCCCAAGACAGCAGGCGCTCCAATTCCGAAGAGGCTGGTCACTCTAGAGTATTAGCGCATCTAACGATAGATGGAAATAGCAAGCACAGTCCTACCGACACTGGTTCTGCTCTTGGTAGTCTAGGGGATACCAATGGTTAGCATACCGTGTTCACCCGTCATTCGCAGGCACAGAACACTAACTCTGCATAGAGAATCCAATTGTTTTGGATGATTCGTCTGCAGGTGATTCTCGCTGTAAGCTACCCTACCTACTTCCACGAGTTCGCGCCGTCTGACATGGCCTAGATAACCCAATTGAGATTCCCGATGATCCCATCACACAACGCAGTCGGAAGCGCAAACACAGTTCTAATGGTGGCGACGGTCGATACAAGTTCCAATGTCGGACAGAATCTTATCAGTGTTCTCAGTCTCCGTTCGTCCCATGGGCGCAGACGAATTTGTACCTCCCTGACTAATGAAATAATTATTTTGTGTTTCAATTTTCATGGAGGAGTGTTCAGGGATTATAAGTTCTTACGGAGGTCGCATTCTAGCAGTTCCTTGTTTTCATAATACATGTATGCGCAAATGTAAGAAAGAGGAAGGCAAGCCTTGGGATCGGATATGTAGTCAATTCCCGAGCAGATCTCCCGGGGCAGTGCTACAAACGCCAGTTAATGTCCATCACTGCGATAACATCAATATACGTATCTCATCCTAACCCTTCCCAAGCGGGTAATCCATTCTCTCATCTTTTCTTCGGATGTCTCCCCCTTCGACGTTTGATATCAAGCTCACGGTAGACCATCAAGGCAGAATCTCCACCTTTCCGTTCTCCACTTGTATGAGGATTTGGTGTCGCCAAGGGTTTGACCTTGGCGCATGGCACAGTAGATTACCCGAGATTGACCCGGTGAAGACAAGCGAAATTCTTCCACCAAACCGTACATCGTCCCACGACGGCCGACCTTTCAACGGTATGATAGCGCCCTGTTCAAGTAAGCCTAGAGTTACTCGTACCATACTTGAGGATTGACCATATGTAGATCCCGCGAACCCGATCACGCCGCCATACCGTGGCGCACAACGTGGCGTATATGAGTGCAACATCGAGTACGACGGGAAGCTGTATTCCTTAACATGGTCCGGGGATCTCAACTATCCCGACCTCGCCGATTTTCCAGTCGTTCGAGCTAGCGAGGTGTTCCCCGTAAAAGAGAGCCCCGATATAGCTTCCCTGCGGAGGAGTTCTGTGCTAGTAGATTTTGGGTCTCACTCCTGTATCCGACGAGTCGATTCTCAGCCTTACCCAATTATCAAGCTAGCGCATCCCGATGCTCAATCCATTGCCCTTCTACAATACGAATATAAAGTGCTCGACCGGCTGGCACTATTCGACCTACCAATTCCTTCCTTTTCCGACAAACCAATTTTCGAATGTGGCAAGATACGCGGGTATCAAATGAAAGAGCTCTATAAATTGGAACATGACGAGATGCGTCTCCGTTCGGAGGAAATCAAACAGGCCGTAAAGCAGTTCCACGAAGCGGGCTATTCGCACGGAGACTTGAGCCTGAGCAATGTTATGAAAGATGACCAAGGGCGCATTATACTTATTGATGTTAGCTGCAGTGGCCCAATTGGGGCGAAGATACCGTCTTGGGTTCCGAGTTGGGCTTATGAAGGAGCAACATTCCACACAGGGAGCGACATGAAACGAATGCAGAGTTTCTTATCCTGAGTAGCTACTGTTCCCGAACCGCCTAGTAATCCCTCTGTAGTCTTGCTCAGATGTCGTATTAAGGTTTATGGTCTGTGCACCAGCCAGAAAACGCTGTAATAACCCTTTCTGTGACTTCCTTACATCCCTCCTTCCCATAGGTTTGCACGCTTCCTACTTTAATTGTACACCCACAGTTCGACCACTGTCTAACGTCCTGATAACACATTATAGCCGGAGAAATCTGACGTTGCACTTCAATCTGTCAGCGTGTAAGGCGACACACTATAAACGACTAACCGCAGGTCTTGAGAGGGTAGATAAGCTAGAAAGTCCTTGTTAGTGTGTCTGGCAATACGCCTAAAATGAGAGCATACAGACGATATTGTAGGGAGGGACGAAAATTGAAGAGTTTATCCCTCCAGGCATAGAGATATGATTGCTGTAGGATTTGCAAACGGAAGTATAACATCTTTGTGATGCCGCCAGGTCGCGTTTTATATCCACACAACTAATTACCCCGCTTTAACGCTCTAGTACACGCTAACCCGATAATCATCCTATGCGGCGGTCCAGCTGACACGCGCGCCCTCTGCCTAGAAAATACAGAGTACTGTTTTGGACTTCGCCCTCATCACGTGACAGTCACCGGAGGCTCGGGCTGAAGACGGTGGGGCACAAATTTTTGGGGCAGAATTGATCCAGTGAACGTGTGTTGAAATGCACGTCATAGTGGACGCCTTAGCCGCTCAACTGGCGGAGCTAGGTCTCACGGACGGCCGCACGCGATCCACGAGTCCCGTCAGGATCCGCGACGACCTCCACAAACTCCAGAATTGCTCCCTTCGCTCAATCAGCGACTGGCCTGGTGCCGCGAGGCTGCCAAGGCAGTCGCATTCGTCACTACGACATCCAGCCCACGAATCTACTTCTCGATGAGTGGCTCCACATCAAGTTTTCCGACTTCTAGGGGAAACAGCTGTTAGAGAACGGCGATGTGTTCCTTAATGGCTGGTGCGGCAATCCTTGCAGGTTCTACTGCCCTCGAAACGGTCCTTTCAATGCGGATGTCGAGACGGACCTTTGCGCTAGGTGCACCATCTATTTCATTATGACGGCCCATATTGTGTTCCCCGACATTGTTGAGGGCGAAGATGGACGGTGTGAGAAGATTCGCGAGCCGGTAGGGCGCAAAAGCAACAGACAAGTAGCTCGCTGCTACCCATCAATATATCCTACAAGTAAGGATATGCCACAACTATAAATTCGTTTGGTTCGGTAAGACGCTATGTGTAGGTGGTATGAGCGCATATGCATCCTGCGACTCTGATCCCAATGCGCGTCATAGCGGATGCCTTACCCGATTTATTGCTTAACAGGGCGATTATTGTCGTGCACGTGGCACCAGAAATGATGGATGGTGGGGCACGGCCGCAGCTCCGAGAGCAGTTGCCGCGTGAGAATTCTTTCATATGATCTTCCCGTTGGGCACCGACGCCTTATAACTGCCATGCGTTTGAACGCTCCTCAACTCTATTTCATCATTTCTCCAGCCGCCGATCGCTTGCCAGGAGAGACACCCTACTCGCGGAAGCATCGATACACGCCTTTCTGCGCCTTTTGCCCGCTCCATTCGCAAAGCCACCTGCAAGCAGTGTTATCACCGTCATCCAAGGTAAATGTTACCAAAATTCTAGTTCATGGCTATGACTATACTGACGGATTATGGCAGCGCCAACATCAACGTGATCCGCCGTCATTACGACCCCTCCGCGATCCAAGTCGAAGTCGGGCATCCCACACCGAATCGACGGCTAGGCATCCAGATCGTTCTGATGCCCGAAACCCAGGCCGAAGAAACGGAAAATGGGAGACTATGAAGTCATCACCTATCGGTGGACGGCTGGATCTGGCCGCATTGCAGTGGGGGGTGTCTCTCAGAATACAAATGCGAACAATATTGAAGGAATAGATCTTCCCGCAAGGCAGAGTGTAGTTGTATTGGACACAAACTTCAAATTATCAAAGACTTAGCTAGCACACGGGCGAGAATGCGACTCTCCATATACTAACACCCGTGTCAAAATTTACCGTTACTTTCAACTTTTGATCCCCGCTGCTGTCCCTCAGAACCTCCACAGCGCTAGTCGATACCGGCTTTCCTGTTATCTCTTCTTGCTTCCTCCGTTTGCTGGCTTTCATAGCCACAAAAAGATAGTTACCCAGCAAGCCTCTCAACTCCTCTACGGATAACTTGTTTGCCGCAAGAATGCATTCCCCAAACGATGGATGTAGCCAGACCTCCAACGTGGCATCCTCACCTTCTTGAAGAGGAAGACGCAAGCGCACAGCTTTCGTAAATCTTGGCTGCAGGCCTTCTTTACGTCTCGTATAACCCAACCTCATGCTGGCAGAAATGAAACGTTCAAGAATTCCCTCCAGCATCGCCACCTCAGCCACCTCGACTAGCGAGGCTAGTTCATCATGCGAATCCGTACGTGACTGGACTGTTTCTGTTGGCCTTAGGTTTCGGTGGTAAAAGGGTGGTATGACCTTCTGTCCAGCATTCTTGCGCAAGCGACTGGAGTATCGGAGTATCCCACTTGGCTCCATGATTCTTGATCTCCAGAGGAAGGTGCAGTTTGACTTGCTCCCTCAAGCTGAACATAGCCGACCGTCCGAGGCCTACGATACAGACTATAACCAATTGAGGGCCCCCCGCATTGTACAGTGACTAGCGAAATCGGCTTCCGCCTCAACGCTATCCGCAAGTTGCTGACACCCTTGTCGCCAAGATGCATATCACAGCCGCTACCACGCACTAGGTTAGACTACCCGAGCCTGCTTAGAGCACAACTAAAGTCGCCTAAACCTGCTAGACGTAAGCTAGCGTACAAGGATCCTGATCACCCGGTGTTTCTGATCACTCTACCAAAACGCGACACCTGCACAAAACGCGCGATATCTCAGCAACGCTGCTTATAATTGCCATTGACTACACATAGATTCAAGCGCTGCAGCTGCTGTAGCTATAGCAGCTGTTTCTGAGGTGCTTGATATATAGTAGATCTACGTGGTTGGACTGCTGAAGCCTCAGCTGCGCGCATAGCCTCCCTAATCTCTCTACCTCTGCAAAGCGTTGATTTGGGTCTACTCGAACGCGCTTACGCTGACGCTGAGAGGTAGATATCTCTAGCTGCTGCTCAAGGCGTCTTTTCTCTGCTTCTAGGCCTGCAGCTCTAGTATTTGCAGCTGCTAGAGCCCTTACCTGCTTTCTGTAGGAGCAGCCGGGTCGTACGACCTAGATTCTCAACGCTCTGGACGCTGCGCGCTGCGCTATATAGAGATCGTGAGGGCCCTGGGGAGTCGAGAGGAAGCTCTGGAGCTGCTGCTGAGGCTGCTGCTGACGTGTAGGCGTAGTAGGCCTCTGAGAGACCTGCGACGAGCTGAGCACGTGATTGATGTTGAATGGGCAGATACCAGATGCCTGCCAGCCAGCTCGAATCACACGCTCTGTGAAGCCTTCCTCCCTAGCTTGATGATAGCAGGTGATAAAGCGCTCCTTCTTGACAGGCGCAGCGTCGTCGAGTGATGCGAGCTCCTAGATCTGACGTCTGTAACTAGACTTGATTACAGAGAAAGGAGCAAGATCTAGAGGCTGTAGGACGTGTGAGGAGTGCGCAGGTAGGTATAAGAGCTCGATTCGATGCTGCTTGCAGAGCCAAAGGAAGTCTATATCAATATGGCTGCCGTGACCGTCGAGGATAAGAAGGCGGTACTGGCCATCACCTATAGCCGTCTCAGGTATGAATATACGCTGTAGCCACTCAACACCTATCGCTTTCGACGTCCATCCGTTCTCAGAGGTTGTATAGAGCCAGCTAGGCACGGATTTAGCTGGGAACCAGGTAGTCTGTAGGCTCTGGCCTTTGAAGATAACTGCGCAGCGTAGTTTCTGCCCTGTCGCCGATACGCACTCAATTATAGAGACCCACTCGCGATTCTCTGGAGACCGAATGTAAGCCTTCTTTTTCTGACTACTAGAGAGTACTCTAGTGTTTGTACATACTCCTAGAGCAACGCCAGTCTCATCCATATTGTATGTATTCTCCGCCTGTATGTTGAGCCGCTGTCGAGTCTGCTCATAGCGCTCTAGGAAACGCGCGCAACTGCTCTGGAGTCGCTGCATCAGCTCTCTGAGCCTCTAGCTTTCTGCCGACTACAGAGGCGATACGTGGCTGGCGCTTGATAAAGTGGTATAGCCAGTGCTTGCCAACAGGACGATCGTCGCCGTTCATACGTAGGATTCGATTGGCCATTTCTCGCGCGCGAGCGTGTGAGGGAGGGCAGGCGCGCGCGTCTTCTTCAAGGATCCATTCTACTAGAAAGTCCTCCTGTCGAGGAGTTAATCGCTGCTGGTGCTGGTGACTGAGCGAGCTCGTTGTTACGCCACGGAGTCGCATCGATAGCGTAGACTGGGAGATGCCGTACGCCTTTGCAGCTGCACGCTGACTTGTATAAAGACCTGCAGCGAAATCGCGAATAGCGGATTGTATAGCATGCTCGCGGGCGTCCATATTGATGAGCGTTGTAGAGAGATATCGCGTGTTTTGTTCAGGTGTCGCGTTTTGATGGGGTGATCAGAAACACCGGGTGATCAGGATCCTTGTACGCTAGCTTAGGTTGCGCTGCCCGCTACGATGTATCTTATCGTACTGTAGCATCTACACCTACACTACTATCGTGTAGTCCCGGCATATGACTTTGCTAGACACTGCTTAGAAGTGCGTGTCAACATGCTACATAACCGCTCTAAAAACAACAGTACTTGCGCTAGAGTGCGCAAAGGCGTAGTAAATTACACTAGATGGAGAGAAAACTGAGAACCCTACTACGATTGAAATCGTAATATCAACACTCGCCCAGTTGCGTACCCGAACCCAACAGTGTTGCTGTGAACAGCGACAATGCTAGAGCGATACTCCGAAGGGAGCCAGAGAGCTCTCTTGCCATTCCAGCAAACCCATTCTTCCTCGCTAAGCAATAATGATGTTGGAGACGCTGCAGGAGGGACCGCGTTATTAGGAGGTCCTATAGTAAGTAGCAACCCTTTGTCACTACAGAGATAATCCCCTGTAACGTTAAACCAGAGCGTTAGTACGACGGAGTCAACCTTAAGCGTCTGCAGCGCCTTCCCTGACCCGGCGTCCCACAGCTTGACCGTCTCGTCCCACGATGCCGACGCCAGCGTCTTGCCGTCTGGCGAGAAGGCTACGGCGCTGACAACCCAAGAATGGCCGTTGAGCGTCTGCAGCGCCTTGCCTGACCCGGCGTCCCACAGCTTGACCGTCTTGTCCCACGATGCCGACGCCAGCGTCTTGCCGTCTGGCGAGAAGGCTACGGCGCTGACAACCCAAGAATGGCCGTTGAGCGTCTGCAGCGCCTTGCCTGACCCGGCGTCCCACAGCTTGACCGTCTTGTCGTCAGATGCCGACGCTAGCGTCTTGCCGTCTGGCGAGAAGGCTACGGCGTTGACCCAAGAAGAATGGCCCTTGAGCGTCTGCAGCGCCTTGCCTGACCCGGCGTCCCACAGCTTGACCGTCTTGTCGTCAGATGCCGACGCCAGCGTCTTGCCGTCTGGCGAGAAGGCCACGGCGTTGACCCCAAGAGAATGGCCGTTGAGCGTCTGCAGCGCCTTGCCTGACCCGGCGTCCCACAGCTTGACCGTCTTGTCGTCAGATGCCGACGCCAGCGTCTTGCCGTCTGGCGAGAAGGCCACGGCGTTGACCCCAGAAGAATGGCCGTTGAGCGTCTGCAGCGCCTTGCCTGACCCGGCGTCCCACAGCTTGACCGTCTTGTCATACGATGCCGACGCCAGCGTCTTGCCGTCTGGCGAGAAGGCCACGGCGTTGATCCAATCAGAATGGCCCTTAAGCGTCTGCAAAACAAGCGCCCCAGTTTCTCAACACCTCAGGCATGTAAACAAGCCAACCTGGCGCTTCCTTAGAGAACATCTCTCTAATCACACTCGACTTTGGACTAAACACTAAACAAGCGTAGTATACTTGAAGCGGTGCCTCTTCTAGCACAGGCCGGAAAGCGAGCACAAACCGTGTCGCGTCGTGAACTACATCATCTTTTAGACTGTACAGAGCTTCACCTGGAGGGGCGGTTGAAGTGCTATTAGCCTTGAGGTTCAGCTTCGAGAGCATGTCCGATTTCATCCTTTCCCAAAACTTTGATCGTATTTTGTAGTGCCCTTTTTGATTGCTCTAGATAGGTTAGCTGCATTCACCACTATACAAGATGTACGACCTCTTACTGGAAACATCGAGTCTAGTGTATGAACCATGTCAACCGCCTCAGAGACCCGCCCTAGCAACGCTAGCGACTCAAGCCAATACAGAAAGTGCTTATACAAGAACGCCTTGATATCGCAGCAGCTGCCTGTGTCGGCGTCGCTTCTTCTACAATGATACACCCAGAACCGGCAAGCGTACTGGACATGAGGCGGAATGTGTCGGTCTACTTCGATTTGGCTCAAGTCGGCTGTTCGAGCTCCAGGGTCCTGGGAGGTTGCACATGTCGCGCCGCAGATGCTTCGACATTACTTCGAGACAGTCCTTGTATATTTCACTATGGACCGTTCGCTTATCGATGCGAAACTGAGGGTTTGCGCATCGGCCCGGATTGAGAAGAAAGTCGCGGAACGACGGGTGGAGCAGCCGGATGGCGCTCGAATCAGCTTCTGGCACATCAAGGACCGAGTGCAAGTTGGCTAAGGTCCTCCGAAGCGTCGCAACGTCTTTCTGAAGCAGCTCCGCAAGACTCGCTACAGACAGTGGGTCTTGCATCGTGACTATAGCCCCAACAACCTGGCGAAACAGCTCGTGGAGCATCTGGCTTTCTGCTTCGCTGTATCCTCCCCGCATCGAGCTGGCCAGAACAGTCGTGTAGATTTCGTCAAGCTTGCGCTCTGGCGGAAGCGGAAGCGGAAGCGTACCGCTCCCTCCTCGATGGAGAAGCAAAGCCAGTCGTGTCTCTGCAAGCCGGCTGTCTTCTGCGATGAAGCGGCAGGCGGTTGCAGCCCAGATGAACAGGCCGCCCGAGTTCTGCACCAGACGCTTGATAGTGCCTTCCTCTGGCCAACTAGCCTCGAGTCGACACCTCCGTCTAACGAATCTAAGATGGTGTCTTAGAAACACCGCAATGTCGTGTTCGACAACTGCGCGCTTAATGTCGTGAAGCACAAAGTCGCGGTGCTCCTCTCGCCGCACCTGCGTAAACCCGTACTGGATAGGAACCTCTGGTCAGCTCGTTAAAAGTACACGCAGCTGGGTGCCTCGCAGCGACTGCACCTCCGCGAGACGCTGCAGGATGATCTGGACATTGTTCTGGTCGTCGCACTCGTCCAGCGCGTCTACCACCAGCACATACTTCGACTGGCCCTCTTTGTTCTCTAGGCGCGACAGGGGACCCAGCACAAGCTCGCGCCACTGATCGTCGAGAGACTGGCTTGCGATATCGCTGTGCTTCCGTATGGCGTCGCAGATCTTGCGCTTTAGCACTGGTATGCTGCTCGCAAGCTGGACCGCGATGCTCGTGATGAACTTGCCCGCGTGGCTGACGTCTCCGCCCGCCCGCGAGAAGAAGAAGCTCGCTGCGAGTCGGCCCTTCGCATGGTATTGCGCGGCCACTGTGTGCGCTATCGTAGTCTTGCCGGTGCCGGCCAGGCCGCTCAGCCAGAAGATGCTGGGCGAGTCTTCGCCATCGGCCCAGTCGCGTATCTCGCGGAGGAGGTCGACGCGGGTGTCGGGCAGGCAGGTGGGGTCGTGCTGTCGCTGGTACGCGTTGAAGGGCGCGTCCCTGGCGGTCGGGAGAGCGTTGAGCGTATCGTTCAGATCTAGCTACTGATCAGCTTCTTGTGGCACCGTAGCCATCACTTGCTGAGCGTGCTCACCTTCATTCCTTCCAAAATACACAGGTCCATGGACTGTACCAGCTACGATTTGCGAATGGTCGCTGGCGTACACGCCGCTGATAAGTTGAGTGCTGCCTGACATGAGCTCGCAATGGTAACATCAATCGCGCTTCTTGCTGGCTGTTGCCTCTCATGGCGCACGCTGCCATATATATGCGCGCGAACACTAAGACGTGAGCTCATATCGCAATGCAATGAGGCTCATCCTCAGCTGAGCGCATTGCGCGGGAACAAACCAATCAATGGTCGTGCCTTGCCCTTCCCGACTCTGAAAGAGCATGTGCCGGCTGCATGGCTGGGCCGAGCTAACGCCAAGACCAACATGGGACACTGTGCCCAAAGCGACCAGACGACATTTCCATCACGTCTTCCACAACGTCCCTGAGCGCGGAGGTGTCACAATGGCACCGAATCTCGCGGCATCGCAGCATGATCTCATCCGCGATATGATCCTTGATAACTCGCTAACGACTCCACAAATGGCTGACGTTGCAGGCTGCAGCGAGCGTTCGATTCGACACATCCGTTCCAACCTACGCTGCTTCGGCACCACGAAAGCTCCCTTCAACGGCGTCGGACGACCGCGAAGCATAACTCCGATCATGCTCCAAGCCCTCTGCGAACGCTTACTCGAGAAGCCAGACCTTTACCAGGAAGAGATGGCTGTCTTTCTTTGGGACGAGTTTGAAGCCCAAGTGACAGTGCACAGCATCGGCCGGGCGCTGGCGTCTGTTGGCTGGTCCAAGAAAGCCACTCGACGGGTAGCGAGACAACAAAACGCGGACCTGCGCGACTTTTACCTCTACAAGCTGTCGGCTTTCCGATCGTACCAGTTGGTGTATGTGGATGAGTCCGGATGTGACAAACGGATTGGATTCAGGCGGACAGGGTGGTCGCCTGTTGGAGTGACACCTGTACAGATTGCCCAGTTTCAACGTGAGCAGAGACATCAGATCTTACCGGCGTATGCGCAAGACGGGGTCATGCTTGCGCGGGTGTTTGAGGGAACGACGGATGCCGCCGTGTTCGAAGATTTCATCGAGCAGCTGCTCTGCCACTGCGGGAGATATCCAGAAACGAAATCAGTGATAATCATGGACAATGCGTCGTTCCACCATACCGAGCGGGTGGAGCAGCTATGCCATGACGCAGGTGTCCAGCTTCTGTACCTGCCGCCCTACTCCCCAGATCTCAACCCGATAGAAGAGTTCTCTTTGCTGAGCTCAAGGCATACATCAAACGGAACTGGAACGAGTATGCAGAAAACCCTTCACAAGGGTTTGATTCGTTCTTAGAATGGTGCGTCGATATGGTCGGAGCAAGGATCCCCAGTGCTGAAGGTCACTTTCGACACGCGGGAGTCACTGTTGAAAACGTAGGCATCTAACATCCTTCCATATCGGTCCCCATGTCCTCAATGATGCGATGATAGGCACTTATTGCAGTGCGGCTTTAGCAACCTAATGGAGCTTGTCTACAGCTATAAACTTGTACCTAATCACTTACCATTTAACGTTGCTCACAAAACGGTGGACTATTATTATTCCCTTTAAGTTGATGACATACGTGTAAGACTAGACATTGGCCCATAAGAGGAGCAAAAAGTATTAACTGTTGATTTTTGTGTAGTAGCATTATCTACTCTATGGCAGTGCTCCTACAACTTCCTGCGTACCTCGTCGCGGTCGCCTCCATCTGCCCCACCAGGACGTAGGTCCTTGAAATCCACATTCTTAATAACACCAGCAACCGCGATGCTCCAGTTGTCAGCACTAACGTCAGAAATGTCCTGTTCAATCCTCGACTCCTCTCCAGAAGTATTGATGAATCCGGTGATAGCTGAACTGTTGTTTGTCGCTTTAACACCTTTGATCTTCTGTCCTGTACGTTCATAGACTGTTTTAGAGAGGGCTTCCTCACACATCGCTTTGAAGGCGTTGTTAGCGGCTTGCTGTCTCTCAAGCTCTAGGAGGAGCTCCTGTCTGCTCTGTTCTGATTCACTGGTCTGCTGAGGCACAGAGCTGAGCTCGCCACCCCTGCCCGCCGTAAGCTGCTGCATGCTGCGTTCTATCTGTGCTGTTTCGGTGTCTGCTCGGACGATTTGTTGCTGAACAACAGCCTCGTTCTGTTGAAGCATCATGTCCTTTATCTCTTTCATCAGGTTCTCGTTGCGGGACGTTGTAATACTGTGAGATGTTAGGGATATGTATCATAGGTGTGTAGGAGCGAAGATGGTAGGTACATTGTCGCCGTAGAGAGCGCCACGCTAAGGGTACCCTTGCAGTCACTCAGCTGCCCTCTGAAAGTCTTGATTCGTTCCAGCCCAAACAGCCCAATCTTCCATCTATCCATCCAGAACATCTTGTCCTCCGTGGAATGTTCCATCCAATGCTCCATCTGCGATTGGAATGCCCTGCATGCTCTATCGCAGTTCCCGACAGCATACTTGATCTCATTGCTTAGAACAATCTGCGAGGTACCGTCTTGCAATGCTTTGTCCAGATTCTGCAGAACAGGTTCAACTGCCTGAAGATCGATGCTAACGCTCCTCACAGTATCGGGGGCGTCTTTGACGTTGTCGATGGTCTTGGCGAGGAATTGGACGCTCTGGAGGGCAGCCGCGGTGATGCCTACGACGGAGGCAGTGATGCTGAGAGGGTCCATTGCAATAAGAACGACACTCAACTAAGGCACGATAGCGCTTTTGGTTAGCGGAAGAGAAGACAGCTGTGGAAGGAGGAGGCTACGGAGCGAGCAATTGAACTGAAAGGGCTGAGAGCTGAGAGGCTGCAACTTCAGCTGAGGCCCAGCTGAGGGGTTGGAACCAACCACAGCGCACACTTCACGCTCACATGACAGTGAGTTTGACGAGGAGCTATGTGTTTGTTAACCATACAGTACAGTACAGTCCAGTACAGTAATATCAGTGCAGCTCAATACAAGAGCGACTCGTTAGCATTCTGCCAACGCGGTGGTGGTGATGTTTCCGATGGCTAGCGGCGCTTTACCCCACTCTCTTCACGTTCATGGCACGTCAGCAACCAACGGCGGCCAAACCTTTGCCGGGATCAACATTGGAACCATAAACTACGCCAACAGCAACAACCCCTCATGTAAGTACATCACTCTCAGAGTAGCATAGCGACACAAAATAACTGCCAACCTAGCGCTAGACGACACGCTCCACGCTCTCCCGACCGCCAGGGACGCGCCCTTCAACGCGTACCAGCGCCAGCACGACCCCACCTGCCTGCCCGACACCCGCGTCGACCTCCTCCGCGAGATACGCGACTGGGCCGATGGCGAAGACTCGCCCAGCATCTTCTGGCTGAGCGGCCTGGCCGGCACCGGCAAGACTACGATAGCGCACACAGTGGCCGCGCAATACCATGCGAAGGGCCGACTCGCAGCGAGCTTCTTCTTCTCGCGGGCGGGCGGAGACGTCAGCCACGCGGGCAAGTTCATCACGAGCATCGCGGTCCAGCTTGCGAGCAGCATACCAGTGCTAAAGCGCAAGATCTGCGACGCCATACGGAAGCACAGCGATATCGCAAGCCAGTCTCTCGACGATCAGTGGCGCGAGCTTGTGCTGGGTCCCCTGTCGCGCCTGGAGAACAGAGAGGGCCAGTCGAAGTATGTGCTGGTGGTAGACGCGCTGGACGAGTGCGACGACCAGAACAATGTCCAGATCATCCTGCAGCGTCTCGCGGAGGTGCAGTCGTTGCGAGGCACCCAGCTGCGGGTGATCTTGACGAGCCGACCAGAGGTTCCTATCCAGTACGGGTTTACGCAGGTGCGGCGAGAGGAGCACCACGACTTTGTGCTTCACGACATTGAGCGCGCAGTTGTCGAACATGACATCTCGGTGTTTCTAAGACACCAGCTTGGGGTCGTCAGACAGAAGTGTCGACTCGAGGCTGGGTGGCCAGAGGAAGGCACTATCGCGCGTCTAGTGCAGAACTCGGGCGGCCTGTTCATCTGGGCTGCAACCGCCTGCCGCTTCATCGCAGAAGACGGCCGGCTTGCAGAGACACGACTGGCTTTGCTTCTTTATCAAGGAGGCAGCGGTACGCTTCCGCTTCCGCCAGAGCGCAAGCTTGACGAGATCTACACGACTGTTCTGGCCAGCTCCATTCGGGGAGAGTACAATAAAGCGGAAAGCCAGACGCTCCATCAGCAGTTTCGCCAGGTTGTCGGGGCTATAGTCACGATGCAAGACCCACTGTCTGTAGCGAGTCTCGCAGAGCTGCTTGGGAAAGATGCGACGAAGCTTAGGGGGACCTTAGCCAACCTGCATTCGGTTCTCGATGTGCCGGAAGTTGACTCGGGTGCTATCCGGCTGCTTCACCCGTCGTTCCGCGACTTTCTTCTCAGTCCAAGCCGATGCTCGAGCCCTCAGTTTCGCATCGATGAGCGCACAGTCCATGCTGAAACGCATAAGCACTGTCTTGAAGTAATGTCGAAGCATCTACGGCGTGATATGTGCAACCTCCAGGACCCTGGGGCTCGAACAGCCGACTTGAGCCGGACCGAAGTGGACAGACACATTCAGGCTCATGTCCAGTACGCATGCCGGTTCTGGGTGTACCATTGCCAAAGAAGCGACGTCGACACAGGCAGCTGCTGCGATATCGAGGCGTTCTTGCGTAAGCACTTCCTGCACTGGCTTGAGTCGCTAGCGTTGCTTGGGCGGGTCTCTGAGGCGGTTGACATGGTTCATACACTAGAGTCGATATTTCCAGTAAGAGATCGTCTATCTTGTATAGAGGTAAATGCAGCTAACTTATTTAGAGCAATCAAAAGGGCAGTACAAAATACGATCGAAGTTTTGGGAAAGAATGAAATCGGACATGCTCTCGAGGCTGAACCTCGAGGCTAATAGCACTTCAACCGCCCCTCCAGGTGAAGCTCTGTACAGTCTAAAAGATGTAGTTCACGACGCGACACGGTTTGTGCTAGCTTTCCGGCCTGTGCTAGAAGAGGCACCGCTTCAAGTATACTACGCTTGTCTAGTGTTCAGTCCAAAGTCGAGTGTGATTAGAGAGATCTTCTCTAAGCAAGCGCCAGGTTGGCTTGTTTACATGCCTGAGGTGTTGAGAAACTGGGGGGGGCGCTTGTTTGCAGACGCTCAAAGGCCATTTTTCTGGGGTCAGCGCCGTAGCCTTCTCGCCAGACGGCAAGACGCTGGCGTCGGCATCCTATGACAACACAGTCAAGCTGTGGGACGCCGGGTCAGGCAAGGCGCTGCAGACGCTCAAGGGCCATTCTGGTTGGGTCCACGCCGTAGCCTTCTCGCCAGACGGCCTTACGCTGGCGTCCGCATCCAATGACAGGACGGTCAAGCTGTGGGACGCAGGGTCAGGCAAGGCACACTGCAGACGCTCAAGGGCCATTCTTCTGAGGTCAGCCTCATGGCCAGCGTCGTGGCCTTCTCGCCAGACGGCAAGACGCTGGCGTCGACATCGTGGGACGAGACGGTCAAGCTGTGGGACGCCGGGCCAGGCAAGGCGCTGCGAACGCTCAAGGGCCGTTCTTCTGGGGTCAACGCCGTGGCCTTCTCGCCAGACGGCAAGACGCTGGCGTCGGCATCGTATGACAGGACGGTCAAGCTGTGGGACGCGGGGGTCAGGCAAGGCGCTGCGAACGCTCAAGGGCCATTCTGATTGGGGTCAAGGCCGTAGCCTTCTCGCCAGACGGCAAGACGCTGGCGTCGGCATCGTATGACAAGACGGTCAAGCTGTGGGACGCGGGGTCAGGCAAGGCGCTGCGAACGCTCAAGGGCCATTCTGATGGGGTCAAGGCCGTAGCCTTCTCGCCAGACGGCAAGACGCTGGCGTCGGCATCCGATGACAGGACGGTCAAGCTGTGGGACGCCGGGGTCAGGCAAGGCACTGCAGACGCTCAGCGGCCATTCTTCAAAGGTCAACGCCGTAGCCTTCTCGCCAGACGGCAAGACGCTGGCGTCGACATCGTGGGACGAGACGGTCAAGCTGTGGGACGCGGGGTCAGGCAAGGGCGCTGCAGACGCTCAACGGCCATTCTGATGGGGTCAAGGCCGTAGCCTTCTCGCCAGACGGCAAGACGCTGGCGTCGGCATCCGATGACAGGACGGTCAAGCTGTGGGACGCCGGGTCAGGCAAGGCACTGCAGACGCTCAACGGCCATTCTGATGGGGTCAATGCCGTGGCCTTCTCGCCAGACGGCAAGACGCTGGCGTCGGCATCGAGGGACGAGACGGTCAAGCTGTGGGACGCCGGGTCAGGCAAGGCGCTGCGAACGCTCAAGGGCCATTTTGGTTGGGTCCACGCCGTAGCCTTCTCGCCAGACGGCCTTACGCTGGCGTCCGCATCCAATGACAGGACGGTCAAGCTGTGGGACGCCGGGTCAGGCAAGGCACTGCAGACGCTCAACGGCCATTCTTCTGGGGTCAATGCCGTGGCCTTCTCGCCAGACGGCAAGACGCTGGCGTCGGCATCGAGGGACGAGACGGTCAAGCTGTGGGACGCCGGGTCAGGCAAGGCGCTGCAGACGCTCAAGGGCCATTCTGGTTGGGTCCACGCCGTAGCCTTCTCGCCAGACGGCCTTACGCTGGCGTCCGCATCCAATGACAGGACGGTCAAGCTGTGGGACGCCGGGTCAGGGAAGGCACTGCAGACGCTTAAGGTTGACTCCGTCGTACGAACGCTTTGGTTCAGCGATGCAGGGGATTATCTCTGTAGTGACAAAGGGTTGCTACTTACTATAGGACCTCCTAATAACGCGCGGTCCCTCCTGCAGCGTCTCCAAACATCATTATTGCTTAGCGAGGAAGAATGGGTTTGCTGGAATGGCAAGAGAGCTCTCTGGCTCCCTTCGGAGTATCGCTCTAGCATTGTCGCTGTTCACAGCAACACTGTTGGGTTCGGGTACGCAACTGGGCGAGTGTTGATATTACGATTTCAATCGTAGTAGGGTTCTCAGTTTTCTCTCCATCTAGTGTAATTTACTACGCCTTTGCGCACTCTAGCGCAAGTACTGTTGTTTTTAGAGCGGTTATGTAGCATGTTGACACGCACTTCTAAGCAGTGTCTAGCAAAGTCATATGCCGGGACTACACGATAGTAGTGTAGGTGTAGATGCTACAGTACGATAAGATACATCGTAGCGGGGCAGCGCAACCTACGTCTAGCAGGTTTAGGCGACTTTAGTTGTGCTCTAAGCAGGCTCGGGTAGTCTAACCTAGTGCGTGGTAGCGGCTGTGATATGCATCTTGGCAACAAGGGTGTCAGCAACTTGCGGATAGCGTTGAGGCGGAAGCCGATTTCGCTAGTCACTGTACATTTTCTCTGCAGAAACCGGTCGTAACATCCGTCCCTGGGTTACCGGACACCCCATGTGACCGGACAAACTATCGGTACTTTGACTTTCAGCAGCAGCAGCAAAACCTATGCGCACAACGAATATTGCAATAATTCTATGAAAATAATACGCTGCAGCTAATCCCAGATGTGGGTAATCTACTTTTTCCCCAAATTTACGTTCGCATCGTTGTCTCCGCGCCTAATTTGTATAGCGCCTTGTGTCGTAGCAAAACATAGTTCCCTACCCACAGCGCCAACATTAAGCCTTTTTCGCTCCGGCTTTTTATAGACCAGCCTTATCCTACCCTCGCAACCCCCCTCTGATTCTAAGAAGTTATCATCAGCCCTATGCGCGCTGCAGGGCGCGATTTCATGCAGCGCCGCTCCGCCGATTGGTACTTCCAGCGGAAGCGAACCACCAATCCGGGCTAATGCGAGACCCCGCACATCTTACGTCATGCACTGGCGGGGTGTTTCATTGCCAAGATATGTGGCTGTGCGGGGTGCACCAGCGTTTGGATTATCGTTAAATCCAACCTCGGATTGGGAGCAGTGACAAGGCAAGGCTAGGTGCTTGTTTAGTTAGCCAACGCGCTGCCAGCGGCGAAACCAGCTTCAACATAGCGATCCCAAAACACCTCAAGATACAGTCTAACGCACAGCGATACCTACTTTGTAGTATAGCCACACAACCGGAGTGCCGAGATCCGCCATTGCTCCTTCCGCTAACTGATAGAACGACCCAATTAAGCACTCCGCGCCCTTATGCTTCTCGAGTCTACTGGCGCGCTAATTCCTAGACCAAGCTGCAGCGAGCTCTGGTCTTGGCCTGTTGAAAGGGAATACGATGTGATAGGAAGGATACAAGCTAGGATAGAGCGCGACGGGCCTAGAAGGAAGCCTGCGCTTTGGCATGTAGGTTTAACCAAGCGTTACTGGCAAAACGCCATCGTTGCAAGCGCACACGAAAGTGGAAAGCCCTGCATGTTTTAGTGATACAGCTGTCGTACGGTTAAATAACCAGCGGCTCCTTACATGAGCACTGCAATCTCTAGAGCTGTAGAGACGTGCTCCAGTTTGAGCTCTGAGGGTTACTAGGAACTTCGGATTGTTCATGTTCGTGAGGGACGAGTACTAGCGGAGCTGTGATGGTGGCTATGCTTGGCAACACTCTACACTATCTACAGTTGCATCTAGCACTCTTTCTCTTCAGCCAGATCTACAAACCATCGCCTCCGGCGCAACCCTCTAGCTAGTGCGGCTCGGCCATCCTCCCTGCTAGCGGTGGCAATGTTTGGTGTTACACGATTTATGTTACCGTATCGCCACCCATAGTCGTGCTTATACACACTTATACCTGTTCTACATTTGCACTAGCTTAGCAGCTACTTTAAAAGCAGCATTAATTCCCTACAGTAGCTATATGCTTTTCATTTGCCATTTGGTCAAAGTTCTAAGCGCTGACTTTGTATCAGGATGCTGGCGACCAAGGACCCGTGTTCGCACCTGAACGCATGTCTGCAGAAGCACCAAAGCCTCTTGGTTGCGGCTTTGCGACTCGAGCGTGAATGCGAGGTTGTTCATGGCGGTTAGAGTAACTGGATGCTCATTCCCAAGCACTCTTTTCCTTGTTTCCATCACGCACACCTCCAGGTCTTCAGCCTCCTTCAGCCGGCCTTGACTCCAAAACGTCGATGCTAAGTTGGCCATGCTGGTGAGCGTGTCGGGGTGCTCTGGCCCAAGTGCCTTCTCACTTCCTGCTAGATCCCGCCGGTGCATCGCTTCTGCCTCTTCGTACTTTCCTTGCCTCGACAACACCGACCCAAGCTGGCTGACGCTGGTGAGCGTGTCGGGGTGCTCTGGCCCAAGTGCCTTCTCATATCCTGCCAGTGCTCGCCGGTGCATCGCTTCTCTGCCTCTTCGTACTTTCCTTGGCTCTCCAACACCGACCCAAGCTGGCTGACGCTGGTGAGCGTGTCGGGGTGCTCTGGCCCAAGTGCCTTCTCACTTCCTGCTAGATCCCGCCGGTGCATCGCTTCTGCCTCTTCGTACTTTCCTTGCCTCTCCAACACCGTCCCAAGCTGGCTGACGCTGGTGAGCGTGGCGGGGTGCTCTGGCCCAAGTGCCTTCTCTCTTCCTGCCAGTGCTCGCCGGTGCATCGCTTCTGCCTCTTCGTACTTTCCTTGGCTCTCCAACACCGACCCAAGCTGGCTGACGCTGGTGAGCGTGTCGGGGTGCTCTGGCCCAAGTGCCTTCTCACTTCCTGCTAGATCCCGCCGGTGCATCGCTTCTGCCTCTTCGTACTTTCCTTGCCTCGACAACACCGACCCAAGCTGGCTGACGCTGGTGAGCGTGTCGGGGTGCTCTGGCCCAAGTGCCTTCTCATATCCTGCCAGTGCTCGCCGGTGCATCGCTTCTGCCTCTTCGTACTTTCCTTGCCTCTCCAACACCGTCCCAAGCTGGCTGACGCTGGTGAGCGTGGCGGGGTGCTCTGGCCCAAGTGCCTTCTCTCTTCCTGCCAGTGCTCGCCGGTGCATCGCTTCTGCCTCTTCGTACTTTCCTTGCCTCGACAACACCGACCCAAGCTGGCTGACGCTGGTGAGCGTGTCGGGGTGCTCTGGCCCAAGTGCCTTCTCATATCCTGCCAGTGCTCGCCGGTGCATCGCTTCTGCCTCTTCGTACTTTCCTTGCCTCGACAACACCGACCCAAGCTGGCTGACGCTGGTGAGCGTGTCGGGGTGCTCTGCCCAAGTGCCTTCTCATATCCTGCCAGTGCTCGCCGGTGCATCGCTTCTGCCTCTTCGTACTTTCTTGCCTCGACCGTCCCAAGTGGCTGACGCTGGTGAGTGTGTCGGGTGTGCTGTCTGTGCCAAGTGGCTGTCGTCTGGTGCTCGCTTGCGGTGCTCTGCTCTGCCTCTTCGTGTCTTGCCTCGACACTTCTCTCCTCCCACCGCTCGCCCCGTCCCAAGTGCTGCTACGACGCTGGTGAGTGTGTCGGGCCACCCCAAGCAGTCTCTCCCTTGCCAGCATCGCATCTCGGGTGAAATCTGCCGCCGCTGCATACTCTCCCATGTGAAACAGGTACCGCCCTGCATTCTTCGCAACTTTCGCCCGATCTAGTGCAGCCTCCCTTTCTTCTTGATTGTAACTGAGCACCTTCCGGGAATGCGGAAGAAGTTGTCGACATTCCGCCCATGTCTCGTACCTCCCGCTTGGGAACACCTCGGCCAGCATGCGTACCGACTCTGTTTTCCACCTGTCCAGCTGATCGTTGGCCCCGAGCCACGTCCGCGTCGACAGCTGCACCAGACGGTGCATCTCGAACGACTGCTGGCCGATCTCTGCCCGCACCAGCGAAAAGCTTAGCAACGGCGCCACCGCGTCTTCAAAGTCCAGCCGGCTGGCCTGGCCTTGCAGCAATGACACGGGAATTCCCTGCCTGTCAAACATGCTCATGAGCGCAAGCAACTCTGCCGCTGCCGGCCCCGTCTTCTGGATCTGGTCGAACGAGATCTTCCACGTTGCGATGACCGCATGCCTTATGCTGGGGTCGCGCCGAAGGTCTCTCAGCTCTTTCGCATCCAGCAGACGTGCCTGGTTCGCCTCGCTCTCGCGGAAGCGCTGGAGGTAGCTTGCGATCGTCGTCATCGGCGCCCTTGTTTTGATGTAAGCGGCGGCATGGGTGATTGCAAGCGGGATGCATTCTAGAGCCTGCACAAGCGCTTTCGCATCGTCTTCGTCCGACCCGCTGATGGACACCCGGGTCCTGAGCAGCGCCAGTGCATCCTCTACCCCCATCGGTTCTACCCTGACAACATTGTCGTGCGCTCCCACAAGGTTGAACGCAGCAGTCGAGTTCCGTGAGGTGATGAGGATCGATCCGTTCGGGGTCTGCGGAAGGAAGGTGGCCAGCGGCCGCTTCTGGCGCATGGCCTCGCTCGTCTGCGCGGTGCCTCCGCCATCTTCGTCGGCGGAGAAGAAGAAAACGTCGTCGTCGTCGGCGTTGTCGAGTACCATGAGCCACCGCCCGTTTCTCTCATCGCAAAGCCAGTGGCACACCAGCTGGAGGATATCCGACTTGGGATCGTCTCGACCTAGAAGCTCGACCTTGGCAGCAATGTCCCTGTACGCTTGCTCGAATCGGGCGGCATTGCTCGCGTGCACCCAGAACACCCAGGTCTGCGGGGCGGTCTCCCTGACTCGGTACGCATACTCGATGGCGATCTGGGACTTCCTAGGCAAACATGAGCCCAACTTAATGCTAGCGTGCCGTGCAGAGATGCTTACCCGATGCCCCCGAGTCCGACGAGGGCCAGTCGGCTGTGGTCCGGGGAGGCCGCCTGCTTGAGTTTCTCACGGATCTTCGTCAGGATGTCCCCCCGGCCCACAAACGTGCTGTCTCTCTGGAACGGGACCATGATAGACGGCTTGGGCCGGTTTTGTGCTCGCACTAGAGTCCGAAATGGTTAGCTAACAAGCGAGCTTTGGGGACGGTCGAATAGACCCGGTCTTGATATGGCATAGCATTGGAGAGAAGAGCTACGTACAGAACCGGGCCGCCACCACCTTCGGAGCATCCTCCTCGAACTGTCTGAGCTTGTCTCGTGCGCTAGTGTACCCTCGATCGTTTCTACCGTCAAACTTGACAATCATCGAGTGGTCGGCATCCAGAGGAATCTTTTCCTCCATGTACTCTGGGAGCTGGAGAAGAGCCGAGTCGGCATCTACCGCCGTGACGAAGTCACCGGTTCTTTTCCAGCGTTTGCTTTCGCTATCCTGGGACAGAACAATCAGCGTCTCCTGTAGTTTCGTTTGTGCCAGGCGGTCATACAAATGTGAGCTGCCTAGTTTGTCCGGTCTCGTAGAAGCTGACAATCTTCCTGTCCCGTATGAGATTCTTAAAATCCACCAGCTGATACGCTAGCAGGTTCGACTTGGACTTGATCTCCTGCAGCAGTACATCCCGTGGGTGGCTACTCTCTCCCGCCAGCATCTCTTCTGGATGTCGTCTACCACCAGCCCCTTGTGCGGGATCCCAAACAGGAGCATGCCGTAGGTAGCTTTGTGCAAGGACGCTACCATGGGGTGGTCGTCTTCGTCCGCCTGAACCGCCTTAACGAGGCACTATGCTACTGCTTAGCCTTGGACGTGTCTCGCGGCGGACAACCTACATGAGCAAGTATAATACCACCAAAGCTGTGCGCAACAAAGAACAGGGGCCGCTTTCTTAGCTAGTGAGATGAGCCCGTTAGCCTGATGCCGCTGCTCTGGAGATACACCTTGTAACGGCGCTTACCTCCTCCGTATTCCTGACCTTCTTGAGCTCTTCCATCAGTCCCCGGCCGTAGTCCATGATAGTATCGATCCCATGCGTCGACAGCTTCGCGTTGTAGCCGTAGATCATCGTGCGGCAGCATGGCAAGGTCCTTGGACAGGAAGTCGCGCAGCCACATGCGCCCGAGATTTCCCTTTCCCCTCCATGAGCCGTATGCATGCCCGTCGAGGCCGGTGATGCGATTATACTAACATGTGGTATATTAGCAGCGAGCAGCGACGAAGCACCCGGGAAGAGTGCATACGGGTTACCCCCATCGGAGAAAAGCTACATACTCGGCGGTTACCGGCGAGTCCGGCTTTGGCGTGTACAGCTGGGTGAACCCGAAGAAGTGTTGGTCGAAACTGATGTCCATGTCGCCCATCTCCACCTGCCAGTCGCCCAGCGGGTTGGCCATCAGCTCGGACAGGAATGCAGGCACTCCGCCGCGGAACTCGACCAGCGCGACTTTTTCCTCATTATCGTAGCAGGACGGCACAATAGCCGCATTGACAGTCAGGTTCGACTGTTCGTCCTCCGCCATATTGTCGTCGATGGCGGCCTTCAGCGACGTAGCTAGCTCATCGTCAGGCGGCGAGGCTGGCAGGCCGGTGACACGGAAAACGGGGCCCTTCTTCCTGGCGGCCATGCTGGTGAGGTGTCCAGGGCGTGCACGGTCGAACGCGGCGGCCGTCAGCGTCTCTGAGCGGCAGGCGGAGAGCGGGTAAGCGGAAGGTCAGTTGCATCGTGGACCTGGAGGCAGCGGAGGGCGGCTATGGGCTGGTCTGTAGGCAAGGCTGAGCGCAGGGTTGGCCAACCCGTGGATGGCGTCGTAGCGTGGCTGCTTATCAATAGCGACAGTGTGCCGCAAGCCTGCCTGGCATCAGCCCACGCCGCCAACAAGACCGCCTGTCTACCACCCCAATGATCGAATGTATCGGCACCCGACACAGCTGAAGCTGGGTATTTGCTCAATAGCGGCACCCCGTGTATAAGATTCGGTTTGGTTTCCATGGATTGATTATCCACCTGCATTTGTTTGCCGCCGTTGACCAACCGGCGTCTAGAGTGCCTCTGCTGACGCCTGGACACCTCTGCGTTTAACCTAGTGTGTTATTCTCCTTGAGTAGTTCTCGATGGAGAGAAACGAATAGCAAGGTCAGGAGAGCAATGGATAATAGGAACCGCTCACAATAACCCTCATTCTAGTGTTCCGGCTTCTAAAACGCTTACGCCACCGGTATCGAAGACCAACCCCCTAGGGCCGCCGTCGCTTCAACATTGCATCCCGCAATAACTTTTGAAGGACAAAAGGTGCTGCGACCGAATAGAGACCCATACACTTATCTGGTCGGGGAGTTGAAGACACCGAGGCTCAACGCTATCTACCAGCACCTTTGGCTTGCAGGTCTTCCGAATGCTGCACGGCCTTTGCATAGGCAGAAGCTACTTGGACGCAGCATTGTTATCACCGAAGACCCGGACGAGCATATCGTCTGGTTCGAAACGTACATTTTTATCAAGCCATTGCCTAGTTTCCTTTTCGACTGGAATTTTTGGAACAACAACCTATGTTCCGATCAAGAGTTGCATGAAGCCGCATGCGGCTTACTATTATCCTATTCATGGCTCGTACGGCACAAAAGCGACCTCGACGTCGCGAAAGAATCAGGGCTGCTTTCGAAAGATATGGAATGGTCCAAGTGGGTCGAGTTTCTTGATGCTTTTCTGGACAACATCAACTGCGATACCCTGAGCTGAGCGGCGTCAACAGACGGTACAAATATGGAGAGCTGCGATTGAGTCGGCTCAATGCTATATACAGGCTTGCTCCACCTACGTATTCCCTCCGCAATCTTGCTCGGGGATATCGAAACGGATCGACCTGGTACAGAGCTTTCTTTGAGCGCCATTTTAAATGGATGCTGGCTGTTTTTGCCATACTCTCTGTTATCCTGTCGGCGCTGCAGGTTGGTCTTGCAACTATAACGCTGCAAGGCAATGGGCGGTTTCAAAGTGCCTCATACGGATTTACTATAGCCTCCTTAGTTGCTGTGGTGGCGAGTGTGTGATTGCGGTCTGCTTCGTATGGCTGGGTTTGTTCTGCTATCACTTATTACTTACTTGGCGGAATGACAGGATGGTAAACCGCAGAAGACTGACTGGAGTGTTCTCTCCATAAGCGAATGCTAGAAGCAGCGGTAGTACAGGAGATACAAAGTTTAAAAATTGCAAGGTATACAATTGATCCCATACACATGCGCCGATGTTCCGCTTACACTTATTTTACACCGTGTGGCTGGGACTTACGGTAATTGATCAGGCAGGCTTGCGGCACACTGTCGCTATATCGATAAGCAGCCACGCTACGACGCCATCCACGGGTTGGCCAACCCTGCGCTCAGCCTTGCCTACAGACCAGCCCATAGCCGCGCCCTCCGCTGCCTCCAGGTCCACGATGCAACTGACCTTCCGCTTACCCGCTCTCCGCCTGCCGCTCAGAGACGCTGACGGCCGCCGCGTTCGACCGTGCACGCCCTGGACACCTCACCAGCATGGCCGCCAGGAAGAAGGGCCCCGTTTTCCGTGTCACCGGCCTGCCAGCCTCGCCGCCTGACGATGAGCTAGCTACGTCGCTGAAGGCCGCCATCGACGACAATATGGCGGAGGACGAACAGTCGAACCTGACTGTCAATGCGGCTATTGTGCCGTCCTGCTACGATAATGAGGAAAAAGTCGCGCTGGTCGAGTTCCGCGGCGGAGTGCCTGCATTCCTGTCCGAGCTGATGGCCAACCCGCTGGGCGACTGGCAGGTGGAGATGGGCGACATGGACATCAGTTTCGACCAACACTTCTTCGGGTTCACCCAGCTGTACACGCCAAAGCCGGACTCGCCGGTAACCGCCGAGTATGTAGCTTTTCTCCGATGGGGGTAACCCGTATGCACTCTTCCCGGGTGCTTCGTCGCTGCTCGCTGCTAATATACCACATGTTAGTATAATCGCCATCACCGGCCTCGACGGGCATGCATACGGCTCATGGAGGGGAAAGGGAAATCTCGGGCGCATGTGGCTGCGCGACTTCCTGTCCAAGGACCTGCCATGCTGCCGCACGATGATCTACGGCTACAACGCGAAGCTGTCGACGCATGGGATCGATACCATCATGGACTACGGCCGGGGACTGATGGAAGAGCTCAAGAAGGTCAGGAATACGGAGGAGGAGGTAAGCGCCGTTACAAGGTGTATCTCCAGAGCAGCGGCATCAGGCTAACGGGCTCATCTCACTAGCTAAGAAAGCGGCCCCTGTTCTTTGTTGCGCACAGCTTTGGTGGTATTATACTTGCTCATGTAGGTCGTCCGCCGCGAGACACGTCCAAGGCTAAGCAGTAGCATAGTGCCTCGTTAAGGCGGTTCAGGCGGACGAAGACGACCACCCCATGGTAGCGTCCTTGCACAAAGCTACCTACGGCATGCTCCTGTTTGGGATCCCGCACAAGGGGCTGGTGGTAGACGACATCCAGAAGATGCTGGCGGGAGAGAGTAGCCACCCACGGGATGTACTGCTGCAGGAGATCAAGTCCAAGTCGAACCTGCTAGCGTATCAGCTGGTGGATTTTAAGAATCTCATACGGGACAGGAAGATTGTCAGCTTCTACGAGACCGGACAAACTAGGCAGCTCACATTTGTATGACCGCCTGGCACAAACGAAACTACAGGAGACGCTGATTGTTCTGTCCCAGGATAGCGAAAGCAAACGCTGGAAAAGAACCGGTGACTTCGTCACGGCGGTAGATGCCGACTCGGCTCTTCTCCAGCTCCCAGAGTACATGGAGGAAAAGATTCCTCTGGATGCCGACCACTCGATGATTGTCAAGTTTGACGGTAGAAACGATCGAGGGTACACTAGCGCACGAGACAAGCTCAGACAGTTCGAGGAGGATGCTCCGAAGGTGGTGGCGGCGGCCCGGTTCTGTACGTAGCTCTTCTCTCCAATGCTATGCCATATCAAGACCGGGTCTATTCGACCGTCCCCAAAGCTCGCTTGTTAGCTAACCATTTCGGACTCTAGTGCGAGCACAAAACCGGCCCAAGCCGTCTATCATGGTCCCGTTCCAGAGAGACAGCACGTTTGTGGGCCGGGGGGACATCCTGACGAAGATCCGTGAGAAACTCAAGCAGGCGGCCTCCCCGGACCACAGCCGACTGGCCCTCGTCGGACTCGGGGGCATCGGGTAAGCATCTCTGCACGGCACGCTAGCATTAAGTTGGGCTCATGTGTTTGCCTAGGAAGTCCCAGATCGCCATCGAGTATGCGTACCGAGTCTGGGAGACCGCCCCGCAGACCTGGGTGTTCTGGGTGCACGCGAGCAATGCCGCCCGATTCGAGCAAGCGTACAGGGACATTGCTGCCAAGGTCGAGCTTCTAGGTCGAGACGATCCCAAGTCGGATATCCTCCAGCTGGTGTGCCACTGGCTTTGCGATGAGAGAAAAGAAACGGGCGGTGGCTCATGGTACTCGACAACGCCGACGACGACGACGTTTTCTTCTCCGCCGACGAAGATGGCGGAGGCACCGCGCAGACGAGCGAGGCCATGCGCCAGAAGCGGCCGCTGGCCACCTTCCTTCCGCAGACCGCGAACGGATCGATCCTCATCACCTCACGGAACTCGACTGCTGCGTTCAACCTTGTGGGAGCGCACGACAATGTTGTCAGGGTAGAACCGATGGGGGTAGAGGATGGATGCACTGGCGCTGCTCAGGACCCGGGTGTCCATCAGCGGGTCGGACGAAGACGATGCGAAAGCGCTTGTGCAGGCTCTAGAAATGCATCCCGCTTGCAATCACCCATGCCGCCCGCTTACATCAAAACAAGGGCGCCGATGACGACGATCGCAAGCTACCTCCAGCGCTTCCGCGAGAGCGAGGCGAACCAGGCACGTCTGCTGGATGCGAAAGAGCTGAGAGACCTTCGGCGCGACCCCAGCATAAGGCATGCGGTCATCGCAACGTGGAAGATCTCGTTCGACCAGATCCAGAAGACGGGGCCGGCAGCGGCAGAGTTGCTTGCGCTCATGAGCATGTTTGACAGGCAGGGAATTCCCGTGTCATTGCTGCAAGGCCAGGCCAGCCGGCTGGACTTTGAAGACGCGGTGGCGCCGTTGCTAAGCTTTTCGCTGGTGCGGGCAGAGATCGGCCAGCAGTCGTTCGAGATGCACCGTCTGGTGCAGCTGTCGACGCGGACGTGGCTCGGGGCCAACGATCAGCTGGACAGGTGGAAAACAGAGTCGGTACGCATGCTGGCCGAGGTGTTCCCAAGCGGGAGGTACGAGACATGGGCGGAGTGTCGACAACTTCTTCCGCATTCCCGGAAGGTGCTCAGTTACAATCAAGAAGAAAGGGAGGCTGCACTAGATCGGGCGAAAGTTGCGAAGAATGCAGGGCGGTACCTGTTTTCACATGGGAGAGTATGCAGCGGCGGCAGATTTCACCCGAGATGCGATGCTGGCAAGGGAGAGACTGCTTGGGGTGGAGTATCCCGACACACTCACCAGCGTCAGCCAGCTTGGGACGGTGTTGTCGAGAGCCAAGGAAAGTACGAAGAGGCAGAAGCGATGCACCGGCGAGCACTGGCAGGATAGAGAAGGCACTTGGGCCAGAGCACCCCGACACGCTCACCAGCGTCAGCCAGCTTGGGTCGGTGTTGTCGAGGCAAGGAAAGTACGAAGAGGCAGAAGCGATGCACCGGCGAGCACTGGCAGGATATGAGAAGGCACTTGGGCCAGAGCACCCCGACACGCTCACCAGCGTCAGCCAGCTTGGGTCGGTGTTTTGTCGAGGCAAGGAAAGTACGAAGAGGCAGAAGCGATGCACCGGCGAGCACTGGCAGGATATGAGAAGGCACTTGGGCCAGAGCACCCCGACACGCTCACCAGCGTCAGCCAGCTTGGGTCGGTGTTGTCGAGGCAAGGAAAGTACGAAGAGGCAGAAGCGATGCACCGGGGATCTAGCAGGAAGTGAGAAGGCACTTGGGCCAGAGCACCCCGACACGCTCACCAGCGTCAGCCAGCTTGGGGACGGTGTTGGAGAGGCCAAGGAAAGTACGAAGAGGCAGAAGCGATGCACCGGCGGGCATCTGGCAGGATATGAGAAGGCACTTGGGCCAGAGCACCCCGACACGCTCACCAGCGTCAGCCAGCTTGGGTCGGTGTTGTCGAGGCAAGGAAAGTACGAAGAGGCAGAAGCGATGCACCGGCGAGCACTGGCAGGAAGAGAGAAGGCACTTGGGCCAGAGCACCCCGACACGCTCACCAGCGTCAGCCAGCTTGGGGACGGTGTTGGAGAGGCAAGGAAAGTACGAAGAGGCAGAAGCGATGCACCGGCGAGCACTGGCAGGATATGAGAAGGCACTTGGGCCAGAGCACCCCGACACGCTCACCAGCGTCAGCCAGCTTGGGACGGTGTTGTCGAGGCAAGGAAAGTACGAAGAGGCAGAAGCGATGCACCGGCGAGCACTGGCAGGATATGAGAAGGCACTTGGGCCAGAGCACCCCGACACGCTCACCAGCGTCAGCCAGCTTGGGTCGGTGTTGTCGAGGCAAGGAAAGTACGAAGAGGCAGAAGCGATGCACCGGCGAGCACTGGCAGGATATGAGAAGGCACTTGGGCCAGAGCACCCCGACACGCTCACCAGCGTCAGCCAGCTTGGGTCGGTGTTGGAGAGGCAAGGAAAGTACGAAGAGGCAGAAGCGATGCACCGGCGAGCACTGGCAGGATATGAGAAGGCACTTGGGCCAGAGCACCCCGACACGCTCACCAGCATGGCCAACTTAGCATCGACGTTTTGGAGTCAAGGCCGGCTGAAGGAGGCTGAAGACCTGGAGGTGTGCGTGATGGAAACAAGGAAAGAGTGCTTGGGAATGAGCATCCAGTTACTCTAACCGCCATGCACAACCTCGCATTCACGCTCGAGTCGCAAAGCCGCAACCAAGAGGCTTTGGTGCTTCTGCAGACATGCGTTCAGGTGCGAACACGGGTCCTTGGTCGCCAGCATCCTGATACAAAGTCAGCGCTTAGAACTTTGACCAAATGGCAAATGAAAAGCATATAGCTACTGTAGGGAATTAATGCTGCTTTTAAAGTAGCTGCTAAGCTAGTGCAAATGTAGAACAGGTATAAGTGTGTATAAGCACGACTATGGGTGGCGATACGGTAACATAAATCGTGTAACACCAAACATTGCCACCGCTAGCAGGGAGGATGGCCGAGCCGCACTACCGGCCTAGAGGGTTGCGCCGGAGGCGATGGTTTGTAGATCTGGCTGAAGAGAAAGAGTGCTAGATGCAACTGTAGATAGTGTAGAGTGTTGCCAAGCATAGCCACCATCACAGCTCCGCTAGTACTCGTCCCTCACGAACATGAACAATCCGAAGTTCCCTAGTAACCCTTCAGAGCTCAAACTGGAGCACGTCTCTACAGCTCTAGAGATTGCAGTGCTCATGTAAGGAGCCGCTGGTTATTTAACCGTACTACGACAGCTGTATCACTAAAACATGCAGGGCTTTCCACTTTCGTGTGCGCTTGCAACGATGGCGTTTTGCCAGTAACGCTTGGTTAAACCTACATGCCGAAGCGCAGGCTTCCTTCTAGGCCCGTCGCGCTCTATCCTAGCTTGTATCCTTCCTATCACATCGTATTCCCTTTCAACGGGCCGAGACCAGAGCTCGCTGCGGCTTGGTCTAGGAATTAGCGCGCCAGTGGACTCGAGAAGCATAAGGGCGCGGAGTGCTTAATTGGGTCGTTCTATCAGTTAGCGGAAGGAGCAACGGCGGATCTTGGCACTCCGGTTGCGTGGCTATACTACAAAGTAGGTATCGCTGTGCGTTGGACTGCATCTCGAGGTGTTTGGGATCGCTATGTCGAAGCTGGTTTCGCCGCTGGCAGCGCGTTGGCTGACTAAACAAGCACCCGGCCTTGCCTTGTCACTGCTCCCAATCCGAGGTCGGATTTAACGATAATCCGAACGCTGGTGCACCCCGCACAGCCACATATCTTGGCAATGAAACACCCCGCCAGTGCATGACGTAAGACGTGCGGGGTCTCGCATTAGCCCGGATCGGTGGTTCGCTTCCGCTGGAAGTACCAATCGGCGGAGCGGCGCTGCATGAAATCGCGCCCTGCAGCGCGCATAGGGCTGATGATGACTTCTTAGAATCAGAGGGGGGTCGCGAGGGTAGGATAAGGCTGGTCTATAAAAAGCCGGAGCGAAAAAGGCTCTTAATGTTGGCGCTATGGGTAGGGAACTATGTTTTGCCACGACACAAGGCGCTGTACAAATTAGGCGCGGAGACAACGATGCGAACGTAAATTTAGGGAAAAAGTAGATTACCCACATCTAGGATTAGCTGCAGCGTATTATTTTTATAGAATTATTGCAATATTCGTTGTGCGCAAGGTTTTGCAGCTGCTGAAAGTCAAAGTACCGATGGTTTGTCCGGTCACATGGGGTGTCCGGTAAACCCAGGGACGGATGTTAGCGAGTGCATGAAGAAAATCATTTGTGGCGACGATGGAGAAGAGCCAGAAGGCCGAAGCGCATGAAGGATCTTAAAAAGCTTCTGGTCTGAAGTTTCTAGGGAACTAACGTTATCCTATATTTCTGTACATATTCTTTTACTAAGTTAGAGTATTACTATAAAATTCCCTTTATCAGATGCTGCTATTCTAGGCTGCTTTGAACTAACCAGCTCGATTATTGATCAGTCGGTTTCTTCACGCACACACTGCTTATCTCAATCTCGAGCCCGCTACCTGCGACTCTTTCGTGAAGTATGGGGCTTTCTGGATAATCGACGACGTTTACGAGATTTGACGTGCGTCTGCGATAAGGTGGTGGAGAAAGTGGTGGGGTCTGAGGATACGGCGGGGAAGGTGCCCAGGGTCGTGCATAGTGGCGATGTTCCTCTTCACCCCAGTTGAAGATGAAGTGCCCAATCCGTTTCCAAACAGCTTTAGCTGCATTCTTGGGTGGCCTAGCTGAAGATGTCTGCTTTCCAGATCGACCTATAAAGATAATAAGACACATTCTGATAGATATCTGCATCCGTCATGACTAGGTGTTGACATATTAGCATTGTTATAGTTCCCCTAAAGTATACTGCAGTGCACTGAATGCACGTGAGGTCTATCAGAACACATTTCACGAAAGTGACTTCAGATTTCTGGTTTCGATCCTTAACGAGCCCAAATCCGAAAACCGTTTCCCATGCACACTGTAGCACAAAGACCGTTCTAGAGCGTACTGATCCCTGAATCGCGCTAAGCCTGTTTCGATAGATTCGCGCGCACGGATAGGCGCAGTTTTATCTCAGGGACTCAGACGAAAACCAAGAAGAAGAAACAGGCGTTACACGTTACAGAAGAGGGATAGACTGACTCAACCCCTGCACGTGACTCAGTTTGATACAGCTTTTGCCCCTGCTACACGTCTGATTGGTTGGATTGCTAGTGTGGCCGCTAATGGCGCGTAGCGACACATTAGGCAGGGGTTAAAAAAGCTGTAACCCGTCTGAGTCTACTGAGATAAGCGCAGTTTAATCACGGGACGTGGTGCACTGCTGCAAGAGTTAACAGGCTCGAAGCGAAGCTGCGGCGCGGTAAGCCACCAATAGCGTGCATCTATGCTAGTGCACGGCGTTTTCGAGTGCACGGGCGATGTCCGTAGGGCTGATTAGCAGGGCACGGGCGCATTCTCTGCAGGGAAGAAAAGAGGGGTGCGGCGGTATAGACCGCACGGGATTGTTGCGTAGGGGCTGTTTTGCCGTGTAGGCGTTTGCGCTACGCTCAAATCAACCGCACGAAGAGTTCGCCCGTGCGGCGATATTGTTCGCACGGGCAGATTACGGCGTGAGGGCGCTTACGCTCCAGGGACCGATAGGCCACGTGGGAACGCTGCCCCGCGCGCTACCCCGCACGAGGAATAAGGCGTGCATCAGCATCCCGGTTCGCAACGCATTTTCGGAAACTGAAAATGGAAACCCAGTTACCAATTTTCGAGTGTCTTAGAATAATCAGGTCTGCCTCGGTTCCCGGGATTTGAAATCTAACGTTAAGGTTTCTGGGGAAAACTGGCCATAAGCGCCAGTCGTACAGGGGTACGTGCGTCCGCAGGCGTTCTGCGCTGATCCCTTAAGCGCCGAGGTTGCACACGATCTGGTAAGTACTTTGTTAAGTATTTCAGAAAATACACGAATCTTTGAATACTGGTGGTTACAAAGAATATGCAGGTTAGAGTAGGAAATTGTCAAGGTCATTCGATTGATATATGCATTAAGAGTAACTTAGATAGTTTCGATGTGCTGCTTTTTATTGAGACATCACTACAAGAACAACGCCAACGCCCATCCAATGTAGCAATACCTCCCGCGTGCTGCTTTTCCTGCTTCTGATTCCTCAGGCCGAAAGCCGGTCATGAACAGATGAATTTCTTGCTTGCTTGCTTGTACTCCCTTTCTAACGGCACTTTCGAAGTGCGGATTACCACATACTAGATCTGTCAGCTCTGGAATAAATCGTGATATTTAGTCGCACTTACCCGATACAGCTGTATTGCCACCCTCCACGCCGGCTTCTCCATCAATCTCGGCGCTGAGATCCAAAACTGCAGATGTTTCTATTCTACACCGGCAATGTACTTTTTTAAAACGAATATTTGACGGCCATACGTGTTGTTATCGTCGATCTCTATGAGGCGCTTCTAAGTAGCTATACCTAAGGAATAGCACGAACTATAGCGTACTAGACTGTGACTTTCCTCTGTTAATCTTTAGTGTTGTTCTTGTCGCGGTGAGGGGAAGACCAGCCATGCCTGTTGGAGGTTCTCTTCCTAGGTGTCGAGTCTCTGGGACTCTGTTGAGTGCAGTTGTATGGAGAATCTTAAGGGCGACTTCCACATTGATAGCAAGAGCTAAACAAAGCTGCTGATAATTAAGAAAAATATGCACGTTAGCTTAAATGCGCCTATGGCTGCTAGCTGTAGGTAGAGAGTAGGTAGGTGATGAATGAATAAATGAATGAACGAAAGATCGATCTCTGCCTGCTCTCTCCTGCCAGTCCACCCAGCCCATCTAAATGTCTAATAAGTACACACCCTTCTAATAAGTACACACCCTTCGAGCTCTACAGTGAGCTTTTATTCATGTGCTTGCCGCGTCACGGTGGCGTCAAAACTTCATTTCGTAATGTTGGAGGATTGAGCCGGAGAGGGTGTGGTCGAACGCGGTTTGGACGTCGTAGGATTTGTCGCAATCAATGTACGTTGTTCTTTGACTAATTTCTCAACCCGTTCGCGTTTCTCGCACGCCGACACAATGTGATGAATGTTGATAGGGCATTTGGGTGGTTGTGTCGCCGGTCCGTTTTCTCTGCGGGTGTATATAGGGTTTTTTATTGGTGCTCTAACTGCGGAGGCGTTGAGGCTGGTTAATTGCGGTGACAAATCAATTGTGGTGCAAGAGGACTTGTCGTGGGTTGGGTTGGTAGGAGTTGTATCGAGCTTCGGCAAAGTGCTGTGACTCTGGCGGGCCATGGTCTGCAGACAAAGATGACCTCGATACTAATCCGCTAAGCTATCAGTTCGCTCTATATGTGCTCACTGTGGGTACAAAGGCGTTCATGAATGCGTTGCGCGGCTTAACAGATAGCCATGCCTGTAGCGTGGCGGTCCCAATCGGTGAGGGACGAAACACTTGGAGAAGGGCTGGCCATCTTTCGCTCGCATCTGGGCTTAAAAAAGCGGGGGGGCTCTTCTGCTTTTTGAGCGCATGGTTTTAACTAGTTCCTCCTTTAGTTTAAGACGAAAGCGGAATGGAGACGCAGCGCTGCATGGCATGAACCCGGCCAACTTCTTCCGCTGTAATCTGCTTGCGCATCCATTAAGCGACGCGCCGATTTCGGAACTTTCCCTAATTGGTATAGACGTACAGCGCGTCTTGCACAATTCTTATTTCAGTCCAATAAAGTGAGCATACTACTCGGGGTACTTGTCTTTCAGTGAAGCCTTGATCTCCTTCAATTTCACAACCGGATTAGAGTCAATTGAGGGCAGGACAAAACTTGCAAAAGTGCAGTACAAACAACCTTTCGGAAAATTCCAGAGGGTATCGGGATGAACATGATGCTGCTGGTGTCGTCCATGTCCCGAGAAGAGACAAAAGCCGCGTCCTCCCGGCCATCGAATACTGACGCCGGATCCGAGCAAAGAAAGGTCACATAAGAAACAAATAATGAACGACACAGGATATACGGCTATTCGCGTTTGTCCCACCCCATGACTTCCGCTGACCATTGATGTAACTCTTCCCAATTAACCCCATAGCTTTCCCCTGTTTCGGCTTCCACAATCGGCACGTCGAACGCATGAGGAGCGCCCTTTACCTGTTCAAAGCGAACCTCCGCGCCAGCCCGATTGAGAAATTTGACGAATGACGCCGTGTTTTCTAATGGGGTGTTCGTATCCATTGTTCCGTGGATAACTGCTACCCTTAGCGGTTTCTGGAGCTCGTGGAGGTTGGGTAGCGCCTTTTCTTCAACGAACTGTAGTAATTCGTCATTTTGTAGATATTCTAAACCAAGATTGCCAAGTCGTTTCCCGAGCCGCGTTGAGATATCTTTGGGCTCTATTATGAGACTATTCTCGCACTCTATCTGCATGCCAATGTCAGCATAGTCGTGCGATCCGTCGCTCTTTGCTGCAAGTTCCAGAATGCTAGAACAATGGGTCAGCAACTCCAACAGGGTGATGAGTTGAACACCATCTCTGGTTTTGCAGTAGGTCCAAGTAGCATTCACGGCCAAACTTCCCATGCCTGAAGGAGGAAGTCTTCCGCGTCCCGGATGGTCCCGTGGTCGGATTGTGCTTGCATCATCGAGCCCAATTCAAGCCACTTTCGGTTGCGGCTTCCGCACTGACCTCCAATCCACGGTAGCATTCAAGTCTTCTCCTATAAAGCCCTGCCATCGGATAAAGAAACTGAGCTGACCGGACAACGACCTTCGGGAGAGACATCAGCATGATTGCCAACCAAAGTCCCCCTGCACTTTCCGAACAGGCCAGGAATTGACCCTGCAGCGTCGCTTTCATGTTCGGGAATAGCTTTTTGATCGCAGCTTCGACCTCTACGAGGTTTTGAGGCTCGAAGCAAGTCGCGAATTTGTCGCATCCCTCCAGCATTTGGCGAAAGTCATGCTCAGGGGCAAGTTTGGGGTACATCGTGAATATGAACATCCCAGGGCGATGAAGGAACGCTTGATGAGGCCTATTCCAAGGGGGAAAATTTGGAGCATTTGTCGTCTGCCCGTGTTAATTCACGATAGGAAGGGAGCTAATCCCGGAGACGTACCATCCCTCCTCCAATGTACCTCAGCATAACGGGACACACGCCGGTGAATTTTCCCCCTAGAGCCGCCTTGTCTCCAAAGGTGTGTATTCGGGTTTCGTTAACAGTAAGGTCGAACTCCTGGAAGTTTTGGTAGAGAAGCTTCTGCTCCTCTGTAGCTTTGAGGTCTGCCATTCCTGGCAGATTCAAGCTATCCAGACAGGGCAGGTCGTTGGCGTCCATGTTGTGCTGGCGGTGTATCGAGAGTGGGGTGGCCAGAGGCTTAATGTGCGCTTGAATGAGTGAGGAATTATCTACACTTTAAAGAGTCCCCACACAGTGTTATCCGATGTTGCTCAACCTAGCAAAGGCCTTTTAACCTAAGACATGCTTCACTAAGAGAGAAATACCTCGAGAAGGTTATTTGGCTAATTAGGCTAGAAATAAACCCAAGGCGCTTATGCCGAGTTCTATTATACAGCATTACAGGAACGTAGCTTTGCATAAAAGGTATGCTAAGGGCGTCTATGGTGTTTCGCAAGGTGCATATGCCAAGAGCTGGGCCACTTCTTAACTAGCTTGTATCACACGCAGCATCCTGTGTATTACAATACATACAAGCAGAGCGCTGAACCAAAAGTTATCTAAGAACAAATTTAGACTAGAAGGGGCCGCGATCACTTCAGCCCCAAAGAGTGCTGTCACACGGGCAGCTCAGCGCTCTCCGTATTAGAGCGATCCGGGAAAACCCAGAGGAGAACAGAGACGATAATGCAGAAAAGCCATCTCGTTTAAGTTGCAAAAGGCGGGATTGATCCCATCTAGAGAACTGGACCAAATCGGAGGACTTGATGCCGTCCTTCCAAATCCTCCCCGTAAATCCATCCAAGTGTCCATCCGAGTGTAACGAAAGTATAGAACACCAGACCGCCCACATAAGTTATGAATTTCCTCGCCATAAGGCTCAAGTGAAGTGAAGCATGTGAAGCAGAAACACCAATGGCTCCCACTTGCAGTCCGGACGTGAGGAAAGCGACCAGCCTTGGAAACGAAGCGACAAACAAAGGAAATTGTATTAGTAGCCCCGCACAGTATACATCGAAATGCACATATCATCCGTCTTTAAAAAGCTGAATATGCTTTCACTCAGCTGCATGTCCAGCCCATCTTTAAAAAGATACTCTGTGCCTTCCGTGTTCGTGATTCTCGCGAGCATGCGACATAACAAGTCTTTGGTGCCATGCCCAACCGCGCTGCTTATTTTCTCCAGTCTCAGCCGCTCTAGGCGAAGATTGTTTAAAGTTAATAATCGAGCTGCCTGCTCCTCAGCTGGCGCGGCCGGCGCGCACTTGATTGCATGGCGGAGTTGGGCCATGCTGCGACGCTCGTTTATCCAGTTAGAAAGGGCTTTCGATTGCAAATAATAAGGCTGTCCAATCTGGTTTCGGGGAACCTGCGAACCAACATCCTGCACTTTGTTGAGGACCATGATTTCGTCTGGTGGAGAGGAGCTAGGGAAGAGATACTGCACCAGCAAGCCAAGAATTTCGCACTGAAGGAGACCAAGGGCTGTTGCTTCATTCGCTTGGCTTCTCAATATACCGGAGGCGCATGTTGAGAAGTGTGGTAGGCGGCAGCTAATTGGGGATGTTGAGATGGAACAGCGTGAGGCGGCGGAAGCTGGGGATGCGAGAGATGCTGCACAGTAGGTGAGCTCCGAGCGCTCACCCCGTTCACCACGGCTGGCCAATTAATAGCCTGGAACCCAGCGGCACTTGCCCTAAACGAACTTTTTGAACGCCAGCTTGAATAGTTGGGCCTTTCTATATCTGACCGCGACGTGGATCTCTCTTGCGCTTCTTCCTATTGACAATGGTGAAATTTATACGCCTTTATAACGATCCAGCGGTGTAGATGTATCTTTGAGCCTACGCCCCGTCAGCACAGGTAGCGGTCACGTGCCACCTGGATCTTACGTCTGCCTGAAGGAGGTGCGGTCAGCATCTCTCTTCCCCAGATGGCTGGGCCAAAGACGGTTAGTAGATTTTCGAGCTCAGTGTGCAGGCTCTGCGGTTCGGCGGCAAAGTCCAGCAGTTTAGTGTATTCCTTGGGCAGCTCCTGGGATAGACGGGTGACCTCGGCCGACAGCTTGCGGTACTGTTCGTTGTCGAACTTCATGTCATAATCAGACGTCGAGTCCATAGACAGACTAAGACCCAGACACTCGATTACCTGGCGGATGGTTGGATTGTGTTTGCACAAGGCATTGGCCCAACACTGCCGGCTCCAGCGCGTGATGGCCGTGTTGTCCATGGCAGCAGCAGGGGCGATGGGGCGGAACGTGGTGATTGGGGGCAGTGGGCAGTGGGTAGTGTGGTGGGTAGAAGGTGGTAGATACAGTAGTCAGATAGGGCCAGGGAAAGGGGGTTTCGAACACTGTGTATTTGATAAAAAGAGTTTAATTGTTCTAAGGCTAGGGAGGACTCCTTTTTATAAGGCTACCTACTTACATAACCTAGCTGAACGCTTACCTTATTTTCCACAGGGGGGTCCCAAGGCTCTACCTTGTCCCCTACCTTTAAAGGTACAAGCGAGGGCACTTCAAGGCCATCCGTCTTGTAAAGAGACAAGTGCCGCGCCATGCCAGGCGACGCTCCTACCCCGCCTCTTCTTTAACAATGACTGTGCCGCGCAATCTATCTCCAACACTAAAGACACAGCCATCGCGGAGAAGAAGCAGCTGGCCGTGTATAACATCACACACTTCGGAGACATGGGGCTGGCCCGTAGAGCTGGCCCACGGTACAGCAACGCCGCTTTTCTCGCAACAGGTCCCCTGCGACAAACGCTAAGTGGAGACACAGATGGGGCGACGACCTCAGGACAATAGCTTGGCTGTCATCGCCCAGCCAACAAAGGCCGCTAGGCTTCCGCCTTGGGCGCACAAACACGGTTCATTTTCTCTAGTTCTCTTATGTCATCGACATCAGCTCATACAATAAACCATAGAAGGTTAACTTTGACTAGAACTAACCGACATCATACCCTTTCATCCCTAGATCTTTCGAACCGGCGCCTGCTCGCTTTGCATAGACAGATGGAAAGCAGCACGATACTCATCAAAATTACAAGGAGATAGACCATTCCAGCGATCCAAGTAAACAGCTTGAAAGAGTATCCAAGGGAGTAGCCAAACATGTAATTCCACCCCATCTTCAAGATCACCAACGTCGACAGCAGCGCCAGCAACACAATACTCTTATAGAGATATTTTCCTTTAGGCCAAATCATCGTTACTGGTCATAGATTAGCGGTGAGATCTAATCACCCAAGAGAGGTACCAACCGCGTATGCATACCAGAAGGCGTGTAAAGAAGGTGAGCGGAGCGCGGTGCGAACGTACTTTATATATATTTTTTTGGTGCAATCGCCAGCGGGACCTACCTAGACTGTAAGCGACAAGCGTCTCTAATGGCCCGATGCAGCCGCAGTAATTTAATTTTATAAAAGACGTATCAGCCTTGTTGGAGAGCATGAATGTTTATCACAGGATTACTGTCTGTGAGAAAGCGGGACACTATGCCTTAGATAGCAAGGCCGTCCGGTTCCTATAAGTTGTATCTGTGATTAGGGTTCGATGCACGCGAGCGCCGGTCGATCCATCGTGACCCTGGGGCCATGTTTTTTGGGCCAAGCTGTTCGCTTGAAATTGGGGACCAAACCGCGGATTCTCCGCCACCAGATCAAGTGGTCACCGAACCTGTACGCTGCTAGCCTTTGCAGCTTTCGAGACGATCGAAGACCATGCCGTGTCCTATGCGCTTCCGCGGCTCAGCCACTCCATTAAAGATGCATGTACGCTGTGGGAGATTGCGTAGGGGCCTTGCATCAGCTAGTGAAGGGGTGCAACGCAGATATTAGCGAACTAAATACACTTCTGAACAGCCAAGCTGCCTGGGTTTCATCGGTGTTTTTGCCACAGCTTTAAGGAGCCCGGTCTTCGTGCACACGAGCCCATCACCACAACCCATCATGTTGAATAGCACCACGCCACCCACGATGTTTGGTGGAATATGGTGCCAAAAGTGAAAGATAGGAATACGACGCGTGGTTAAATTAATGCTACAGAAGAAGCGGAAAGAACGACTTAGTTTGAATACAGAGATATAGAAATAGACCCTCTTCAAAGCGGCAACATGTATCTTCGTTCCTTCGAAGGTCTGTCAAGCGAACGTCGCTGAGGTGAAGCCACTAGCACCGGTGGAGAAGCAAGTGTAGATGTAGCAGTATGCGGGGGGTTTTGTTCGGGGCGGAGGGCTGGGTTGAGCTGTGTGTTGAGCTGTGGCAGATAGGATGCAACTCTGGTGATAGATCTAAGGAGCACGCAGTGACGAGAGTTCTAACTTCTCGGAGACAGTAGCAGCGGAAGTTGTGGCTATGATACGGTTTGATCTATTGCGCACGTCAGTGTCTGCGTAAAGAAGAACTTCTTACCACTTACTCTCCGGACACTTTGTGCTCATATATGTTGGGCTCGACGGGGTGCTGGGCCGAGTCTCTACCTGGGGGTCCTCCTTTTCAGTGTCCTTCTGCTCTGATGATTCAGAAAGGATCAAACGAGTCAATACAGGAAACACCAAGCACTCTGACAAGTTTTCGCACTGTGTATATGAGCCAGAGAGACATGCAAGGAGGTTTTACGTACCAGGAAAGCCCAAAGTTCGTCCTCGATGAACAGGCAAGCAAGGCCACCACCGGTAACGATTAGATAAACGATGGTGCAATATGCAATGGTCCAGCTCTCTGGATGCTCTTTTTTTTTCTGACGAGCGCCCGCCGCGAAAATACTCAATAAGTCGCCCAAGGTGGGATTGGTCCCATCCAGAGGACTGGGCCGATCCGGAGGACTTGTCGTTCTTCCAAATCTTCCCAAGAGTGTAAATCCATCCAAGTGTCCATCCGAGTGTAACGAAAGTATGGAACACCAAACCGCCCACGTGAATTATGGATTTCCTCGCTATAAGGCTCAAGTTTTGTGAAACATGTGAAGCAGAAACGCCAATAGCTCCCACTTGCAGTCCAGATGTGACAAAAGCGATTGCCAACGGCTAGATAAAAAAGAGGGTTGTAGGTCTTCTTCAGGCTAGAAGCGAGTTTTTCGAAGGCAAGAATCTAGCCACTGTCAGTGTTGCCTCTTAGAAGCGACTTACTAACCTCAAACACACCTGTCCATTCAACCTAGTCCAACTCAACAACAACCACGTCGAGGCTCGTTTCGGCGCCCTTCTCCAATCTACAAAGAACAAAGCGTACGGAATAATAAGCGAGACGGTAACGGCAACCGACAAACAGCGTCGCCAATTGCCAGCTGTCTTCAGCGACTTTAGCTGTAAAAATATGGACGATACATTAATGAAAAGGGCAGCGCTGTGTTCCAAGAAGCTAAAGGGATCCATCGTGCAACGGATTTAGCGAGCAAGGAAGCCAACCGGTGAAAGAAGGCAGCTAGGCGTAGAATGCAGGCGAAGGACGAAGGACGTCTCGACCTTGTTGGAAAGCGTGCATATAAATATATATCGTTACAATCAGCCGAGACGTGTGATCCGTGATCCGTGATCCTCGAACAGCAGCAACACACGGAACACGCAGCCAAGTGTCCGCGCCACTCCAATTCTGCTTACCCCCAAAAATTGGTAGCTCAGATTGCCGCACTAGTGGCTACGTATTCCAATGAAGAATACCACCCAGTCGCATTCAGATCGCTAGGTCACATGTACATCAACTTCCTAGGGTGGCACAGCGCAGATGATAGATGCACGATTCCCCTTCCCATTTCTGCCTAGTCCAGAGAAGCGCCGCGCAAGGGGTTGCTTGGCATCAATAAGCGTAGGGAAGGCGGCATTCTCTGCGCTGTTCCTAATTTGTTCGTCGAAAGTTGCTGTTTTCGACGAACAAATCAGGAATAACGCGGTTTCGGCTGACTCGGTCAATCGAGTGGAGCGAGAGCCATGCCCTCAGGCATCTCGTAGCTTAGAAGCTTCGAAGACTTCCGAACTTCGCGCAGACCATGCCACGTAACTATGGCTGCAACAGGCTCAGACAATGTTATCATCACCATCAACAGGGATTGGTATAACACTCTCTATACACACTACCACCATTGCCCGAGAGTCAACGAGGAGGGACGCACAGATCGAAAGCGAGGTGGGAAGAAGCAGGGAAACAAGAAGACAAAGGGAGCAAATCAGGAGGAGGGCAACGCGGAGGGCAGCGAGAAGCATCAAGATTGCGGTTTGCGCCATATCCTTAGGTTTCTACCCGAAAAGGGCAAGTGGAGAGCTTGCCAAGATCGACTGTTCCAGGAGGAGAAACAGTACCGAAGCATCGTCGATAATTTGGCATCCGAAGTCATGGTGAAAACAAAAGAACTTCCCGAAATACGCCAAAGTCAAGACCTTGTTACGATTGGGGAAAGGCTTGCACTCCGTTACACAGAGTCCGTGAAAGAATAAGCGCCTACATGCGGCAATATCTCGCTTTCTTTTGCTGATTCTTTCATCCTATTGCCTTTTTCTTCGCAACAATAACATTGGCGAGGCTAGCATCGACCGCATACTAGGCCATGTTACTTCTGTTGGAGAGTATCGCCGCAAGAGACTGATCAAGCAGGCATCGCTAATTAACGAACTGATCGATGAACTTGTCATTAAAGGGCATTGGTACGTTTCTCGGGCCACGGAGCTTTTTTTCCTACTTTCGATACCGGCGTCATATCTTGCGGACTTGCGGATTAGCAGTTTTGATACTCTCCGCCAAATACTAATCGTAGAGTTTTACGGTAATCAAAATTTCGATGACTGCATGAATGTCTACTACAGCATTCCTACGATCCTTAAGAATTATCTTGATCATGTTAACCCTGGAAATGACATCTCGTACGTACTCTATTCACGATCACGGGCTTAGCTGACAATGAATAGCCTTGATCAAATTTTCAAAGATATTGGTTATAAGAACAGCCATCCGTTGCAGGAGATCTCTCCAGAGAAAGCCTCGAGCATTAGTATGTGTTTCTTTGATGCAACCAAGCCCAGATAGGTGAGACTAACTCTCTTATCAGAGCTTGCGCCTACTTCTCTCTTCTGGGTAGAACCTCAGACAATATGTACGTCGAAACGACAAAGACCACATGATGAGTATCACGCAACGCGCACAAGCAAGCAACGTGTAAGAAGGTTTTCTGGGGATACCGATGGTGAGGATGAGATAGTCGAGCGACTGCCTCAGAGACAACCTTTGGCTCCATTCCTGCCGTCTCCGCCTGCAATCGACGGCAGATGCAGTACGTCACAGCTACCACCGATCACCCCGCCCGTCCAGACCACAGGGCAACAGGCACCGTTCATCGCGGGCGAGTCCCAAGCAAGCCAGGAACACCCCGTCAGAGACGACTCCTGGACAACTCAAGCAAGAGGTACTTCTGACGGCAACCACACCTACATTTTGGCTAACATACTGCTGCTAGACCACACGCCTAGCTTGGAGCTACCCTCCACATACATCCAATTCCCAACAGATCCGCTAGCGGAGGAGCATGAGTATTACGCATTACTCGGCATCTCCATCTCCTGACCCCCTTGTTCCTCCGTCGCCCAGGAAATGAAAATCGGTATCATAAGGAATGGCCACAATGGTTGGCATTGTTCTGTAGCGGACAGCCTCAAAGAGTATATAGACGTAATCTGGCATGAACGCTAAGTTTTTCCTTATCTCCCTATTTGCGTGCGTCGCTCTGAAGCGAAAGCTTTATAGTCTCTGGCAGGTGTGCATGGGGCTGGAGGGTTGGAAGGAGCTCTTGGGTACGGCGGACGATCTGGTCATATGTCTTCGTGGAGATAGGAAGCGGTAGAAGAATGTGGAATTCGTCCTTTCTTGTCGAAAGCACAGCTTCGTTGATTAACAGAATCCCCTTTGAACCGTCCTCCTTCTTTGGCTTTCTTATCGTGGCTCCTGGAATTCCAGCCACTCTCTTTTACTTCGGGAGCCTGCAACTTGAATTAGCAAGGAGCAAGATGTCGTCACAGGACCCATACTGCGATTTTAAGGACCTCAATATATAGATCATGGAATTCTTGCATCCACGTAACCCTGAATACTTCCGCTCTACTGAGCGCGCTATCATCCCACGTTATGCTGAGGGGTGATAAATTTTCTAGATGCAACGCGACCTGGCGAGCAAGCCTCGTGAGCTCTGGTGTAGTGCTTAGACTACCGCACAAGAGTTGTCGTTCGGGTGGTTGTGCGATCGTGGAGGCGTTAGGTTCCATGCTGTTGGTGGGACGAGGATATCGCAAACTGCGATCACGGCGCCTATATATACACACAACGATAATAGCTAAGCACGTGGCGTATGGTAGATGGATTAAACGCGAATGTCTATGATTGAAGTGTTAAGACAAGCTAGCGTAGAGCACAGGACACACTACGTGGCACTAGACGACTCGGAAGAATATTTATCCTTTCGCTGTTGCCTTGCTCAACGCGACCCGCCCACCCCATCGCAGAACGAAAACACCACAACAGCGAGAATCCCAATCCTTGGAATTAACGCAAAATATCGTGCGCAAACACCTGCCCTAGACGTCAGTTGAATAGCCAGCACCCAGGCGCAGAGCCCACTGCGACTGCGGAGCCATGGCGACGCAATGGCCTCAACAGGCGACGTGGCCAACCCCAATCCGCGAGCACGCTACACGCCACACGCCTCAGCACTTTCCTTCAAGACACACTGAGCTGCATCGAACACACCAACAGCCAGCCCGTACCGGCAGACCTCGTAAAGACTATCATCCACGGCACGGTGACATTCGTCCTGAAAGTGCAACACACCCCGGACCTCAGCGCGATAAGCGACGCCCTAAGGATCCTTCAAACAGAAGCAAAGGCTACGGCGAACAAGAACGCACAGACACTCAGCGACATCAAAAACGAGCTTAAAAACAACACTGAAGCCGTACAACAGTCCACCGCGGTCACACAACAGAGCATTAACATTGGGGAGGAAGCAAGAGCCGCTGCAAAGGAAGCAACGGAAACCGGCAAGGCAGTCCTAGAAAGTACGAGGAGATCAAAACCAAGGGGTTGCAGAATCAGGCAAATGGACCGATGACCTACGCTGCGATGGCAGCTAGAGGTCAGACACTAGCAGGCACATACAATACACAGAAGCCCAAAGGCCCGTCCGCACAAGCGCAACGAGAGGTCATTGTGAATATCAGAGACTCATTTACTATACAGAGCCTAAGGGCAATGAACCCCCGTAACTTGAAAGCCCATGTAGAGCGAGCTGTTAAACAAAGCGGAAACGAAAATATCACAAACATCAAGATCGTCTCATCCAACCAGCTGAAGAGCGGAGATCTGAGCATAAAGACAGCCAATAGCAACGAAGTAGAAGCACTACAACAATTCGCAGACGACTGGGTCCACCGCATTGGAGACAGAGCTACAGTACGAATCCCAACGTACGGCGTCCTCGTACACGGAATTCGTACCAGCACACTCGACATGAACAAGTTCGAAGAAAACAGAGCCCAAATCCTACAAGATAAACAAACCGTTCATCCCGCAGGCTGAAATCAAACACATAGGATGGCTAACTAGGAACGCACCCTACTAAAGCTGCATCATCCATCACGATCGAGTTTCACCAAACCTGAGGACGCCAACAAAATCATAGACGAAGGACTAGTCTGGCAGGGCGAGGTCTTCCAATGCGAACGATACGAGAGACAGTGTCGATTGAAGCAGTGCTACAAGTGCCAAAAATACGGCCACATAGGAACCCAGTGCAAGGCAGCAACAGCATGTGGCTATTGTGCGCAGGAGCACGACACCAGGGATTGCCCATCGAAATCGGGCCTGGATACGACAAAGAAATGCGCACTCTGCCGAGGAGAGCACGAAGCATGGAACCGCCAGTGCCCAGCTAGGAAGGAGGAAACAGCCAAGATGAAGATAGCATACGACACTCGACCCCATTACCACCCCGTACCAGGACCAACCGGAGGAAACATCCACACAGAAGGCATGTCCGAAGCCCGCCAAAGGACGAGGGACAAGCCAAGCTACAGCAGGCCAGGAAAACCAGAACGGCAGGACCCGCTCCCTATCACGAAGAGGACAAAAAAGGACCAACACGGGAAATGTGGTTGGTTCAAGAGATAGGGAGAATCAACACAAACAGGAGATGACAGTAGCCAAAGGCCCCAGAGAACAATTGTCCCCTCAAGGAGGGCGCTAGAAGCAATCGAAAGCAACACACGACTAATACAGTGGCACGACCAACAAATGGACATCGACGAAAACACTGAATCATGAACCACAAACTAACACTAAGCATACTACAGTACAACGTTCGTAAATCGAAAGACATAGTAATGGCAACGCTACTACGACGCGACCCAAAGACACATGAACACGACATCCTTGCCATACAGGAACCGTGGAGGAACCCATTTATGGCAACTACACACCACCCGGCCAAGGATGTTTTCGACCTATACTGCCCAGGAGGACCGAGGAAGGACCAACCAGAGTGTGCTTTTTTGTAAACAAGCGGATAGACAGCAACAGGATCCAGTTCAAGGAACATACACGGGACTTATGCTCCATAACACTCAAGCTAGAGGAGGAACAGCAAATCAGCATCTACAACGCCTACAACCCCCCAAGGAACACGGCCCAGCAGAGCGTGCTACCACACGTTCATGAAATACTGAACAAACACGAGGATGACGAGCTAATATTACTTGGCGACTTCAACCTACACATCATCCGCTGTGGGGGGGACCAGACGTGCAGAGCATAGAAACCGGAGGCAGAAGAACTAATCACCATAATAGAAGAGTTCGCCCTCTATACTATACTACCCTCGCCCCTGGCACGATAACATACAGAGAGAGACAGTCACAAAGCTCCATTGACATCTGCCTCGCCACGGCAGGGCTTATCGATAGAGTTATAAAAAGCGAGGTTAATAAGGAGCTTGATCACGACTCAGACCACCTGCCGATAAGCACAACCCTCGACATATCGGTGCCAAACGCGGATAAGGCGCCCAGGAAGAACTGGAAAAGACTGGACGGGGAGGCATACATAAAAGCACTGAAAGAAGCCCTGCCTTCGCTCCAAAGACCAGCAACAAAAACCGCATTAGACAGATATGTAGAGGAGGTGATCACAGCAATACAAAGAGCAATAGAGAAGGCAGTCCCTCAGACGCGCATCTCAAGCAGAACCAGAGAAGGGTGGAACGATAAGTGCAGAGAGGTCTTAGCAGAGACGAAAAGACTAAAGAGGATACACAACCAGCTCAACACAGAGGAGACATGGGAAGAATACCGCGCAGCAAGAAATCATAAAGCCAGGACGATCAAGAAGGCGCTACGGGATACGCACAGGGAACAAGTGGAGAGGGCAGCTGAGTCACCAGAAGGGCTATGGAAAATAGCCAAGTGGGCTAGAACAAGAGAAACACAGTCTGCAAGAGCTACACCAACAATACAACACCCTGAGACTCAACGCGAGATTACGGAACCACGCGACAAAGCAGAGCTATTCAAGGACACCTTCTTTCCCACACCCCCGGAGGCGAACCTGGAAGACGTACGGGACGCGGAGTACAGCAGCCAAATCGAACTACCACCAATAACGGAAAAGGAGATAGAAGACGCCATCCGCGCAGCATCCCCCCTCAAGGCTCCAGGACCCGACGGAATCACGAACAAGGCCCTCCAGGCAGGAAGGCCTCAGCTCGCAGCTCACATGCTAAGAATCTTCAACCAAAGCATAAAGCTAGGCTACTGCCCAGCTCACTTTCGAAGATCACTCACAGTGGTACTGCGCAAACCAGGGAAAGACAACTACACGAAACCAAAGGCATACCGACCAATCGCGTTACTTAATACTATGGGCAAAATAATGGACGCAATAATTGCCCAACGGCTAAACTACTTAGTAGAAACACACCAGCTGCTTCCATCAACTCACATAGGAGGAAGAAAGAAGCGCTCAACGGAACATGCGCTCCACGCCGTTACGGGGAAGATATACGAGGCATGGAGCAAAAAGAAAACCCATGTGGCTAGCCTCCTCCTGCTCGACGTGTCGGGCGCATTCGACAACGTACGTATCCCATGCACGCCTACTACATAACATGCGTAAGAGAAAGATTGACGAGAGGACCATTAGATGGGTCGCAAGCTTCCTCAGCAACAGACATACACGCATCACAATCGATGGGTTCCGATCCACGGAATACGCGATAAGCACAGGCATCCCCCAAGGTTCTCCACTCTCGCCTATCCTCTACTTGTTCTACAATGCCGACCTCATAGATATGTGTAACCAGGAGACAAACGTCCTACCCACAGGATACATAGACGACATAGCGATCCTAGCATGGGCAGAAACAACAGAGAAGACGTGCGACATCCTAAGCAGAACTCTACAAAAAGCACAGCAGCAGGGCAAGCACGCATGCATCTATCTTCGCGCCAGACAAGTTTCAGCTCACACACTTCACCAGGACACGCAAAAGGATTAACATAAACCACTCAATCCAGACTATCTGGGGCGAGATCAAACCAAAGTCGACCTGCAAATACCTGGGGCTAACGATGGACACTAAGCTTACGTGGAAAGCACACATAGAAGAGATCAGACGAAAAGCAACAAAAACAGTGCATGCGCTAAGTAATCTGGGGAACTCAAACTGGGGTGTCAGCCTTATGGATCTGCGGAAAATTTACGAGGGGACGGCGCTACCCCAGATGATGTATGCTTGCTCAATATGGACAAACGAAAACGGAAAGAAGCACACCTACACCAAAAAGGCACTTGAGATCCTGCAGAGCATCCAGGGTAGAGCAGCACGAATCATCTGTGGAGCATTCAAAGCCACATCAAGAGCCGCGCTCGATATTGAAGCGTTTCTCCTCCCCATCGAGCAACAGATATGGAAACACAATGCCGACACAATTACGCGACTCCTCTCTAGCAAAACGATAGCGAGTACCGTAGGGTTCAAGCCCACAGATGCCACGCACACACGATCGAGCGCAGGAAACACACGGCCTCCTGGCAGAGGATCTACAGCGAGATGAGAGACAAATGGAGGCAGGATCTTACCGCGCAGGAGCCGATTCCCCCATTCATAACGCCACCATGGCAGCGAGGCCCGAAGATCTACATAGACAAAGACGCGGAGACAGCCCGACAGCGACACGATAAGGAAGACGCAACAAACCAGGACCTCAGCATCTATACAGATGGGAGCGGGATAGATGACAGAATTGGTGCCGCAGCAGTGTGCCCGTTTGTGGAGCAGACACGCAGCGCGTATCTAGGACTTTCCGCAACATCAACAGTCTATGCAGCAGAACTATACGGGATTAGCTTAGCACTGCAAATAGCACAAGCATACGCGGATCGAAACGGAAGCAGACGCAATGTCGCCATCTACACAGACAACCAGGCCGCCATATGGTCTATCACCAACGCGGAAGGACGGACAGGAGCTTACATTCTGGAGGAGATCGCTCGCCAAATCCAGGACCTCCAGGATAGAGGACGACCAGTTCGGGTCCGATGGGTACCGGCCCACGTAGGGATCCCAGGCAACGAAGCCGCAGACATAGCCGCAAAGGAAGCTACAGGATGGAGAGAGGACGGCAGAAGAGGACCGACCGCAGACAAACCTCCGAAGCTGTTTTTCCTCTCAAGACAACGCTAAGAAGAAGGTGCAAGCAGCAAGCGGAGTTAGCATGGGGAGCAAAATGGCGGAAAGACACAAAGGGCCGAGCCACATTCAGGAACACACCAGCACCCACAAAGAGAGTACTCAAACTCCACGAAGGTCTTAAGAAGAGAGACAGCGCTCTTCTCGTACAGCTTAGGACAGAAAAGATCGGACTAAAAGACTTCCTCTTCAGTCGCAAGGTGCCAGATGTAACCAGCTCCCGATGCGAGTGCGGAGCAAGAAGACAGACAGTTGCCCACGTCCTCCTCTACTGCAGGACGCACAACGACCTCCGGAACCGGATATTTGGCCGCCTCCCAGGACGACACAACCTCCGGACCATCCTTAACAAGCCACAACTAGCCACCAAAGCCATCGAATTTATAGAACAGACGCGGATCCTTGGGCAAGTCGGGATCAGAGACGCGTAGATGAAGCCGAGCGCTGGGGGGAGACTGTAGGTATAGCGGATGCGACACACGAGGCGAACGCCTCTACGAAGCCTAGAAGAAGGTGTACATTAGTATTAGAACCATTATCTAGATGAGCCGCCAAGCATGTATAGATAGTGGTTGAGGGAGAGAAGGCAGGTCTCTGGGGACAGCTGGTCTTGTTTTGCAGGATGAAGTGGGGCGGAGCGGAGCAGCAGCAATGATCCGGGACGCGTCGGCTGTCCGCCAAGCCCGCCTAACCGGGCATAGCTGCTGCGGAGAAATCGCGGCTGAAACCGAGTAGGAATAAACCAACCAACCAACCAACCCCACCCCATCGCAAGAGCCTGCCAGATATACTTGTTAATTACCCGAGTTCCCGCCATCTCTATTGTCCTGCATGAGGTGATAGTAGTAGTCGGTATTTGGCTCCCCCGGCGACGAGTGGTGCACATGGGTTACTGGGTAATTGAAGTCGTTTGCGCCGGCGTTGTCCTGGGCCTGGCTTTGAGTTCCCGCATTGGTAGCTGCAGGAGCAGTATCATGCGTATTGGAAGTGTTGGAAGTAGAGTTCGGCTGGCCAGTAGAGTTAGCCCCCTGCTGTGCTGGGGATTGAGGAGTATTCGGCGGACCGGAGGGGCTCGATTGGCCGCTGGACATGGTGGATTCCTGAAGCAGGCCGCGTAGGGTAGCGAAGGTGGTCTAACGCCAACTGTAAACATGCTATCTAGCACCGGAAACTGTTGTTCTCACCTTGGGGTATTGCGGCGAATAAGAGCAATTGATTCGAGCTGCCTCGGTACGGCAAACGACGGTTGCTGGAGAACAGATTCTTTCGATCGACAGTGATGGATCTGCTGTGGAGGAAGAGATCAAGAACGGTGACAGTGGAGATGTTACAAAGCGTGACGGGACGTGGCTGGATGTGACTGTTGCGCTCTGCGAGAGCCCAGTGAAGATGTCAACGATGGTTGTCCCTAAGGAGAAGGGGAGGGATGAGCTTGATGGCGAGAAGCGTGCCAAGGTGATGGATAGGATGGATACGTAAATGGACGAGTAATTCGAACGGGCGACGTGAAGAACTAGCCTTGACAGATCGCGAACCTTTATACGTATCTTCCTGCGCCTCTCACCCGCGCTCGATGTCTCCCCCACTTCCCTCACTTGCGCTCCCCTGGCATTTTCGAGCAGGGCTGCGGGAGCAGTCGCGGCATTCCCTCGTTGCGGAACTGAGGCTTGGAGCACTGCGAACAAGCTCTAGCGTTCGTCGGCGAGTTTAGATGAGAGGGCAGGTTATACTGGTTAACTTAGCGTAAGCTGCACCAGCTTGCGTATGAAGCGCTGACTGACATTGGTTGGTGCGGTATTGACGTCGCGATAGTGAATATGAGGCGTTCAGCTACCCCTGTTCGCTGGCACTACTTGACCCTGAAAAAGCGAAGAGCTCCTTGCCCGGCTTCGGAAGCGAACACACTACCTGCAGCGATCAGAACCGAAACGCACGACTAGGGTTTTCACCCGCGAAAGTTGTCCGTTCGCTTCAAGATGAGGTAAGGCATCCGGATCGCCGATCCTCGTGTCAGATGACGTAAATTATCACGTGATAACGAGAAACAGAGCCAAGCCTCTCCGCACTATGCTCTTCTCGAGTCCGAAACAGCGCGTTTGAGCGTGAGGGTTGGTATTTGAGCGGAGCGCAACGTCTTCACATTCACCATCTGTTGGTTGAGTAATATCTAGCCCCACTAGTGATGGACTACCTTGTCTCGGTTGGGCAGCAATCTCGGCTGACACGTTTACAAGAACTTCAGACCCGCAAGGCCACCTTCACTTGAACATCGTTATGTGTGGTCGCGCATCGAAGCAGTGAGTCAAAGTAATACTAGAGCGATCTGGGCGCACGGCTAACCCATGAATCTTCTCGTTGCAGGTTGCCCTAAATATACAAACGACGAACGAACCGAGCCTCGAATCGTATCCCCAACATTCCGCGAATCGTAAACCCCAACGTTCCGAGAATCCGCTATCACTACAAAGGAATATGTGTGCAACCGTAACGACTGTCACTCTCAGTGAGGAAGACGTGGAGGATAACGAGAAGCTTGGAACGCTGTTCTTTGATAAGGTGGGTTCACGACTTCATTACGATAGGCAGACCACCTTCGCTGAATCTAAGTTGCAGACTCGAGAAGCTGGGAAAGTCGGGGACTGGACAGGGCCCCATACGTTTACTAAAAAGGGACCCTTTGCGAAGAACACGGGCATCGTCATAAAGCGCCAGACAGAAGGATGGGTTCGGGTGCTTGAGGTAGTGGCGGAGACAGACCACCGGCCTATTGCTCAATTTGAATCATCAAAGGGGGCAATAATGGTATTACTGTCCCCTAGGAAGTATTGTTGGATTATGGGGAATGCTACTGTAAAGTACATTGAGTAGCTCTCATATGCGATTTATAGGAGCTCCATACGTTTCCATAATGTTTGAACACAGGTGATAAGGAATAATGAGGTACGGGGGGTGCAGGTCCGGTTGGGGAAATGTGATGTTTAATTGATAGCGACCCTGCTTCATGTGTGCGACAACGAGCTCTGCTGCCTCAACCGTGAAAGGCATAGTAAGCGGCGGAACTTGGTGGTCTACTACTGTTAAATTATCCATGTTACGACAAGAGAAGGGTTACGTACGTTCAGTAGGTACTCTTTCTAAAAATAATGGTTGCATTGGACCATCAGCAGCAGGCTCTCCGATCGCCGATATTTCGAAGTGATGATATTCTAGATATGGTTCAGTCTGTATCTCTATTTGTAGAACGTTGGCCTATACTCCCCAGGGCCATTTTAGTGTCCTCTCTCATGGGCCACTTGAGGATCATCCCCCTGATCTGCGCAATTCCAATCCATCTTGACGGTAGCTTTCGCACTTCGATGTAGCGATCGGCATTGTTCACTAACCAGTCGAATTGGGGGGAGGGAAGAGAAGCGAGCGTAGGAATGGACAGCATGCAAAGGATCAAGGCCTCCAAGCTCAATTCCTGTAGTTGCTGCCACCGACACTTGCCCTTCTCGTCACCGAGGCATAAACTCTTGAAGTTATAGGTGATTCGTCGAACAGGAAGTTCATTTTTTTCCCACAAGAGCTTCGCTGTTTCGCTAAGGCTCCTCTGCACCCGAACGTGAGCGGATAGATCGAATATTCTCGCCGAGAGATCCGTATCGACGTCGTGGACGGTGAGAAGGTCGTGCTTTATTTTGTCTAGTGCCTGGCAGATCTCTTGTGCCATGTTCTGTTGATTCGGAGAAGAGCTGGCTTTTGGCGTCGAAAAGTATACCGGTCGATTTTGTAAACGAAACTTGCATCTTTCATTTACGTGCACGAAAGTCTAATATGTGCATTTGGAGATCGGCTAACGGGTTGTGTCGTGTCGAGTTCTGATTGGGTGTGCTTCTTGTCAGCTGTCCCGCAGCTCCACGAATTTTATCCTTGGACTCCCCGCAGATCATACACGTCTTCCCCAACGAGGCTGAGACGTCCAATTCCGTTGCCTTACCGCGTCCCTCAGTCCTTCACCGGTTGCCTTGCTGCACGATCGCTTTCACGCCCAGTTGCGCTTTTCTGCGGCCTCTTGTGCAGAGAACCATGTCTGCCAGCTCGACACAAGCCCGGCAACTTCCGGACCCGGCATTCCCACCTGCACCTCCTTCGAGCCCTACTGGGTTTCGTCCTCAAGGCCCTGTGTGGTACCACAGGTAATCTACTGTCTAGCGGCAACGCTCTAAAGTAATGCAACAAACATAGTAGCTATAATGTTATGTTATCAGATGCCGCTTTTTGTGTTTAGTTATTAATGTCATTGACCCGCTGCAGATGTTGGCTTATGTGTCATCATGAGCACGGTCGCGTGTAAATCTTCTTGCCCGCGGACGCGTCCATCACCAAGTACAACCACCCAGCTTACACTCGACGCCTTGCTAGACGCCACAACTTCATAAATCTTCTAGCAAATCACTTAGCAAATCACTTCCAACACGCGCCATCTCGCACAACAACGGTGTCCTCTACTATTACACGCTCAAAATTGAATGAACAATTTTTCGAACACATAAAAATCATCTAGTAGCCACTTGAGACACTTATTATATGCAGCCGTCGTGCAAAACAACTATCCGCTATAGAGGGCAGTACTTCCAGCAAGCAATTAGCCTAGAAGCGGACATGACAGTAATATTATATAATCAGACCCGGCAAGTTACCGTTCGGCGTTTCGCTGTCCCGCATAGACCACTATAAAGCTTGGTAGAGTACCCTAGTCCAAGTGCGTCCCTCGCGTCTAATGTGGCTCGCTTAAGCTATAAATCCACAAGGGTGCACGTCAAAACGTACGATATAGGGCGCCTAGGGGAAAACGAAATTATCTCCACGATGCAAGTAAACTATGCATATTTGTGCTATTCTAGCGCTAGCGGTTGCAGTGCGCATGTTAGGAACCACCTGCTGTGTGCTTGTATGACGTCTTATTATTATAGCGTACTAGTTACCGTATTCGGCCACTCAACGCACAGACCCCACTCAACGCACAGTTAACACTAAAAATCGTATATTTTCAACACCTCATAACTCCACCAATATGGACCCGATCGACGCAGCTGTTGAAGCTTTAAAATCCCTGGAGCTAGGAGAACGTCCTAATATATCCCAGGTTTGCTCGGGAGTACGGCGTTGAGCGGTCGCGGCTCTCGAAGCGCTATCGAGGGGTTCAGGGCACCTATGCAACTCGGGCCGAAAAAAAGCGACTCCTCAACAAATACACAGGAAAAACAGCTACTACAGTACATTGATAAGCTGTGTGTACAAGGCCTACCCCCTACGAGAGAGATAATACGAAATTTCGCTAGAGAAATAGCATATTAAGAGCTAGGAAATCACTAGGTTAATCGCTACATTGCGCGGCATCAAATTGACCTTATATCGCGATGGACATCTGGCATCGATAGCCAGCGCTACAAAGCCGATTCAGCCTTCAAATACGCCCTCTATTTCAAGCTTTTAGACGATAAGATCAAGCAGTACAACATCGCACCGTCAAATATATACAATATGGATGAGAAGGGCTTCTTGATCGGGGTAGTGTCAAAAATGAAGCGCGTGTTCTCTCGACAGCGATATGAGCAAGGAGGCGTCAAGCAGGTACTCTAGGACAGCAATAGAGAGTGGATAACGACAATAGCTTGTATATGCGCCGACGGCAGCTCTCTTAAACCTGCCCTAAATATATCAGGCGGCTTCTGGCAACATCTAGGACATATGGCTACAAGATTTCAATCCTCAAGAGCACCAGGCCTTTTTCGCCTCATCACCATCTGGATGGACAAACAACGAACTTGGGATTGCCTGGCTTAAGAGGTGCTTTTAAGAGGAGACTAAGAAAGAAGGCAAAGCGCGACTATCGACTCCTAATTCTTAATGGGCATGGCTCACACGTTACTATGGAGTTTATCGAGTTCTGCAATTAAAATCGAATCCTCCTAGCTATCTACCCGCCGCATTCAACTCATACGCTACGCTACAGCCTCTAGATGTCTGCCTTTTTAAGCCTCTTTCAGCTGCATATACAAAAGAGCTCTCCAAATTCATGTACAACAGCCAAGGACTCACATCTATCACTAAGCGCGACTTCTTCCGCTTCTTCTATAAGGCATACAGAGTTGCATTCGCTAAAGAAACAATTATTAACGCCTTCAAAGTTACTGGCATCTCTCCGCTGAATAGCAACGCTATATTAAAGAAATTTAAGGATCTAGAGCCTAAGAGGCCATTAAGCAGCGATAGCACGTTGTTAGTACTCTCTGCAAGCGATTGGCGTAAAATTGAAGGACTTTCTACGACAGGTAGTTAAGGATCTTAATGATAAACGCGTCTCGCAGCTGTCTCACATAATACACGCAATAGCGACTCAGAAACAGCTCGTCCAGCACGAAAACAATCGCCTTAGAGATGCCCTTTTCAATAAGAAGAAGCGCCGTAAGCGTGGCAAGGCATTACTACTTGAACCCTCTAAGAATTACGCTAGCGGCGCCGTCTTCTAGTTGCCATCAAAAGTTGAGGCTGCCCGCAATCGCCAGGCTAAAAAAGACGCCAAAGCAGAAGAACTACAACACCAAAAGGAGCGCGACAAGCTAGCTAAGGAGCAGAAAAAGCAGAAGAAACAGGCTATACTTAAGCAGAGGGCGCAGAAAAGGATAGCTGCAAAAGAGGTTAGGTTGCAAGAACAGCAGAGGAAGGCGGCAGAGCGCGAAGAAGATCTACTTGCGCGCGCAGCTAAAAAGCAACTCAGGACTGATATACAATTGGCCAAAAAGGGTAAGGCGCGTAGCCTCGAGGCTCCTGCACCTCCTGCTCATGTTATTAAGGACCTAGAGGTTGATGTTGAGGATCTATTAGTTTATTAAAGGGGTGGTGGAGGCATCCAGCCCATCAACGCGCACTCGCAAAGTACGCCTCCCACAGAGGTATCACACGTAGTTTATCGTTGCCAATCGATTTATCAAGCTTCTGCAAATGCTACTCTAAAAAATCTAGTGATTTTACGCTATATATAGAGCTCTGCAGCTTCAAAAGTAATAGTGGTGGCTATCCTCAAACTGTGCGTTGAGTGGGGTCTGTGCGTTGAGTGGCCGAATTCGGTAGCACAGTTGTCAACAATCAAGCGATCTTCAGATTGATTGCCCAACTAAGCGCCAAAAGACCATAGAGAGGTCCGTGTTAGACCTGATCCAGTAATCAATCTGCCTATCGCTTGATTGTTGACAACTCTGCTAGTTAGATCGGATCTCGGGAGAGGGAAGGAATCCGGAATTGGGCCGTCGGAACGAGGTCCGCTGCGGGAGAAACATAGGCTGAAATGTGTCTTCTATTGCTATGGTGTTGAATACTATAAGCCGCAACCGAACTTGTGGTTCTACTCTGACGAGCTTTTGATTGAGATATCCTCATAGTCGGGATCACCCTCTGCTATACGCTTTGCGGCTCTTAGCTCTTGCTCAACATACCTCGCTTCATCACCAGAAGTGATATGGTCTGGAGGTGTCTCCGATCTTTTGCGCTTCTTGAGACCAGGCGTAATTGAATCTTCGCTCAGCGATTTCTAGCCGCGCTACCTTGGTCTCCGCCGCATCAAGATATTCGCAGAGCTGTTGGGTAGTAATAACTATTTCTCGATCTTTGTCTCTGCTCTCACGAAGTGCAAGTTCTTTATTAGCAAAGTCACTCAGTTGAAGCCGCAGGCCTGGACGCTCAGTAGGGTGTCCTTGCTCGTTACGGAACACCTAGATAGGATGTCAGACACATGAGATAAGAGAAGCTTATTAAGGAATACAGCATACCTCATCTGCAACTTCTTGAACTGCTCTCAACTCATTTCCGTCCACATGGGTTCGCCATACCGATAACGTTGCCTTTCGCGACCTCTTCTTCCCGTATTCAATGTCCAGACCAACAACCGCTTGTACGCTCGCATTTGAATCTAGAAGATAATCTTCCGCTAGTTGCCCCAGCCTCTTCCTTTTGTGCGAATATGCCACCTCGATTATAACTCCTGGGTATTTTGCATCATCATGCCAGAAAGATGTGTCCGGCTCACGTTTCGACTTTGTGGCAGAAGGAGCGTCGTCAACTGGGAAGTATATTTCGGTAGAACGAGCCGGGTACACCTTCTGGGCAAAAGCCGCCGCATAGCCAGATCCTTCACGAATCGATTTCAGCTGACTCTGAATATGGCATCCTCAACGCGAGCGATGAACAGTTCGTGTACTGCTGTAGGCATGCGAACGACAAGACGATCACTTTCTCTGCTGTAATCATACCTGCCACATCTCCGTTGTCAGCAGCCGTCGGTCATTTTTCCTGCACACGCACCGTATCTTGTCTTTGACGTATCCCGACAGCACCTCGTCTCGCTCAAGCTGACGCTCTATCTCATCGTAATCTCCTTCCACAAGCTGAAACTCTGTCCACGGGTGTCGCTTGATGTGCCTTCCGGCCCGGATCTCTTCGAAGAGCGCGATGACTCGATGGCCTTGCGCAAACTGCTTCTCGTCGGTCGGCGGCGGCGTCAAAGGGTGATTTGCGAAACTCGAAGGCGGCGTGATGTTGGGGTTCTGTGTTATGGGAGCCTGCGACGAAGACATAGCCGTATGTTGCACTGCATTGCGAAGTTGCACGATGGCTGTCGCGAGGCTTATCGCGGTTTAGGTGCTGGGCGTTTTGGTTGACTCAGCAACAGTGCTGGGCAACCGCCAAGGCCAAAGGACGTAATCGTCAAACGCTAACCCAAAGACAATCGCCGCTCCCGCAAGAGCTTCAGTGGAGGGAGTTGCTCGCGCTAGCCTTGATGGGACTATAAATCCGCATCACTTCGATGCTCTACAGTTTAACTCTATTCTTATATAAACTACAGCAATAGTACAGGAAGAGTGCGCCGCAAAATGTCACGAGCTGTGGAACGGTATGAGGAGACCTCTCCAAGATCTCCTTCTCCGGCTCCGCCGGCAAGGAACGCTTCGAGATTGGATGAATGGTTGGTGGTTTGGCAGACGTGGTGGAGCGTAAGTGGTTGGGGCGGGGTCGCTTGTCCTACCGGCTCAGGAACGCCACCTCGTGCCCTCACCATCACAAGATCCAATTCGATGCCTGTGCCAGGCGCGATGATGAGTGGAGGACAAGGCACACCTTCGCATTCGAAGAGAGTAACAGCTGGCGAGCACTGGCGTGCCACACTTTCAGCCTTTCTTGGAACCCGATCGTAGGCATAGCAGAGTAACGGCAGACCTGCCGCAGCCGGTGTGGCATTCAACAAAAGTTTCTACTGTGCATCCTCGCCGCCTTCACCATCGCTACCATCGGCCAATCCGCGGGCATCAACGCTCTTTCAGTCATGCTTTCGCCAAACACTGCGCAGCCTGGGCGATCTGTCTGGGACCGCGTGGGTCGGGGTACATTCGAAAATGGCTTAGACAGCTTGCATAGCACCAAATTAGTCCCGGAGCCGCAAACTCTTCAGGAAAAAGACTGGCCAGAACCACGCGGAACGGAGATGCTTCCGTTTGCCATTGAGAAACAGCTGTCTGATGACATTGCCTTCGTCTCCGCATACGAGTATGGCGTTCGATACGTCACGGGCTGCCACTGTTGAAGCTAGCAAACAAGAGGGTCTCCTAGTTCGACTCGCCGCGAACGAGGAGGGTGTTTGCGCTATGGTTAGGGATGCCTGGAAACGCCTGTTCTCTATACTAGAGAAAGGTGTGCTGAAAAGGGTTAGTGCCCGCTCCAGCCCATGAATGATCTCTGATGCCTGCAAGCGCTCTCTCTCTCACAGTGTGCGGAAGACGCGTTTGACGTCGTCGTGAATCTAAATAGGAATAAGATTCTTGGACGACTAGCATCGCGGCATTTCCGACGGCCTCCACATGAGAATGGCCCGGCTCGGATCGCTCTCTCGGAACGCTTCAAAGCGTATATCGGCTCATCAAAGCGCCAATCCACGGAGACTAAGGAACTCCACCGCCAGGCAGATGTTCTCCACACTGCCTTCCTGGGGGTAGAAGACTCTGAAGCGGACACGGGGACAATAAAGCATGTTGTGAAAGAAGCTTTCCGACTTACCATAGATGGGTTCTCACTTCCTGTTCGCCTCGAAAGGGCCAGGTTTCCGCCATCGAACATGGACACGAGAGAGATCCGTGAAATCAACAAGATAGCCAACTATTGGCGCATCTGCCACAGCCTGGCCCATCTCTCGCGGTCGTATCGCACTCTGTTTGCTAAGATTAAGTTGGAGTCGATCAAGCCATTCGCCCCGTCAGTCCGGCACGGAAGCAGCAAGACAAGACACGTCCATGCAGAGGTGCAGATGCTAGTCTACTACGAGATCAGAGGACCGCCAATCTGGCCCCCGTGTAATTGGAGCATCCAAAGAAGCGTGCTTCCTTTGCAACTCCTTCATCAAGGCACACGGATTTTTCTACGTATCAAAAGCACACCGTCAGATATATTCCCAGTGGACGATACCGGATCTTGCGGATTATAGCGCAGAAGCGTTGGACCGACTGCAGAGAGTGTTGGTTGCGGTCAGTCAGGATGTTGCTAGCGCTCTCAAGCAAGCTAGATGCAATCGCAGTTTTCGCCCATTCCCTCTTCAAAGCTCTATAAATTTACATAAACCTAGCTTCCCGACGCCGTCTGTGACCACTATCCGCTCTTCCTGTCTTGAAGGGACAGATATCGCAAGTGAAAAAACAGTACGGTGTCTACCGTCTGCTCCGGAAGGCGAGCTGTTGGAGTTCGATCAACTAAGCCTGAGCCGCAAATCCACCAGTTCGAAGAACTCTTCAAACAGCGTTTCTAAAGAGGAAGCACCCGACTCCAACGAGGACCTCCTTCGTTCGCTTTGCTGGGGTATCCAGACACGAAGGTTGGAACCCACCTATCCTGAACATACCTTTTCAGACTGGTTAGATCTATATGCCTACTTGGAACGCAGCCCTGACAGCCACTTTCCTACGAAGGCCTTCTCGGCAAGCGTCACCCAGGAATCTATTCCCAACAGCATAGCCATGGGAGAATGGAATGGTCACCGCCTCGACCTGAGCAGTCTTGCTCCAGGAGAGGAGATAGTGCTATCCAACCCAATGGACCGCAACCAAGACGTCAGTGTGGGCGCCGAGATCAGCGTCATCCTCACATACCAACGAATGAACCCAATCGTGTTGAAGTGCTCATGGCATGGTACAACTGAAGTTCGCGTATAACGGCAATTCCCGGTAGGCGAACTACATGGTGTCACGATGCCATCAATAGGTAGTCGATCGAGTAGACGAACTGTATATATGGGAGGTCACTCCTATATACCAAGTAGGGTGGCTAGTGTATGTATTCGGTCCATTCTAGTCCATGTAAACGAACATGGACCATCTGGGCCAAGCTAACGCTCTAGCACATCGTACTCTCATGGTGTAATTTAGGATTCTGTCCACGGGTTTTACTTGGTATGCCTTCCAGCTTAGATAGCTTTAAAAAGCGTAATAACTTATTAGGCTTCCATGATGGGCTTCTCGTTATTCGGCGGAGGCGTTAGAGGGTAGTTTATAAAGCTTAAAGGCGGCGTGATGTTTCAATGGTTTGTTATACAAATCTGCGATGTAGATTTAGCCGAATGTTGCACCACATTGCAAAGTTGCAGGATGGCTGTCGCGCAAACTGATCGCGGTTTAGAAACTGGGCTCTCTGTGTTGATTCAGCAACAACGCCACGCAACCGCCAAGGTCAATGACATAATTGTGGCTAGTAATATGCCGAATGCGGACCGCAACACCGAGTCAAAACATGTCGCGGGTTCCCGCATCGCCTTGGCTGTGCCTGATCTAATTTCCCGTGGGTTCTGTTCCGGCTCACGCTGCGGAGCCGTTTTGGTCCCTGGATCTCGTTAAGCTCGCGCACCCCTAGTTCTCGCGCACCCCCACCAAATCGCGCACCCTCACAAAGACGCGTATTTTATCAACACTTCTTGTTCAATATGGATATACGCGAGCAGAGTATACAATTTGCTATCGCGCAATACAATGCTGGCGTTTTTACAAGCCAACGAGCCGCCGCAAAGGCCTACGGTGTGTTCCTCCCTCCACCCTACGCGATCGACTAGGTGGCATGGCGAACAGACGCGCCAGCCACGCCAACCAGCAGCGATTGACACCGGATCAAGAAAGCTTCCTAGTAGAGTGGATTCTTGAGCAGGATACCAATGGCTACCCTCCCTCGCACACGCGCGCGCTCGAGAAATGGCGACCCGAATTCTCCGTATGAACGGCGACGTAGAGCCTCTAGGCAAAAGGTGGATACATGTGAATATTGAGTTCCTCTGGGCTTGCAAGCAGGCTCGAGTAGAGCTTCTATTTCTACCAGCTCAGCTCATTCAACACACCTCCTACAGCCGCTAGATCTATCAGGGTTCTCGGTTATTAAGTCGAACTATAAAAATCACACATACGCGACCTGGCGAGCCTCGACGACGCCGCGCCTATTAAGAAGGCGCGCTTTATTAGCTACTACCACCTAGCCAGAGAGGAAGGCCTCTCAGAGAGGGTGATTCGGGCTGGCTGGCGCGCTGCTGGTCTTGTTCCCTATAACCCTAATCAGGTACTTCTATCCTCACAGGTTATAGGCAGGCCAGCAACGCCGCCACGCCTACCTCAGGACCTCAACGCGATCAATACGCTCTATCGCACCCCTCAGAAACCTCAGGACGTGTACGCAACTCAGAAACATATTGAGAGGTCACAAGAGCTATTAAAACCTACGCGCCAGGCATTCCAAAAAATGAGCAAGGCAATAGCTATTAGCAATAGTCGAGCAGCAAAGCAGGAATCAATAATCTCTCGCCTACAGTATCAACTAGAGGCTACTAGCTCTCAGAAAAAGCGGAAACGAATCACTGTAGATTACAACCAAAGATTTGCTGATATTGAGAGTATCAAGCGTACAGTTGATCAAGCTGCTGCTGCAGAAGCTCAGAGCTCTAGGCCTAGAGCTCAGAGGCGTGCTGTAGCTACAGGGAGGGCAGCGCCTGATACTACCTTTCCATCTATGTGCATAGAGTGGCAATTAGAATAGGCGTTAATAAAATACGCGTCTTTTTTGTGCGGGTGCGCGATTTGGTGGGGTGCGCGAGTACTAGGGGTGCGCGAGTTCCTTGTGCGCGAGCTTATCGTTTTGTGTCCCTAGGTCGGAATCTGTCCCGCCATGGGAGCCGTTTTGGAGCTTGCCGCACCAACCCCCACAAGTCATGTGCTGTCTGGAGGCGACAACACCACCTCCTGATCCCTTTTCACTTTGTACCATCAAAACTACCCCAGCTCCGCAACCCTGTGGCGGGTGCGGGTCGGCCAGCCTCCCTACTAGCTCCCACGAGCCTCCAGCAAGTGCCGTCTTCGCGTCCGCTAGCAGACTCGCTTTACCTAGAGGCTCCTTAAATACTATTTATTTAGTACATTTATTATCCCTCCACTTACCTTCTATTATCCTACCCCTTATTATAATACCTAACTAGCTATATAATACAGCTCCCACTAGGCATGCCATTATTTTTTAGTTACGCTATTAGGCTAGCGTAATACTAAGACTCGTGCCTTAGCTCGCATAGGCCATCTAACGTTAGCCTTACGTCCAAGTACGGAACTATAGCCCACCCACCTAAAGAGCTCTACTAAACGCTATTCGCGTCCTTAATAACCTCCTTCTAAATATATTATTAGAGACCATGTTGGCTATCGAGCTCTTGGAACCATAGCACATAACTAAATTAGCACGTAGCCCAAATGGGCACAGAGGTGGTAGCACTAGAAGGGTGGCAGCACTAGAAGGGTGGCAGCACTAGAAGAGGTGGCAGCACCACAGAGGTGGCAGCACTAGAAGGGTGGCAGCACCACAGAGGTGGCAGCACTAGAAGGGTGGCAGCACTACAGAGGTGGCAGCACTAGAAGGGTGGCAGCACTAGAAGGGTGGCAGCACTAGAAGGGTGGCAGCACTAGAAGGGGGCAGCAGCACCACAAAGGTGGCAGCACTAGAAGAGTAGCAGCACTACAGAAGTGGCAGCACCACTAGTAGCGCCTCCACCTAACTAATATTAAAGAAAGAAATTGTGGTACCCTTATATTAATAGTTGCCTACTTCTTCTACGTAGACTCGTGCGAAAAGGATTTAAGGTACGTTAAAAGGAAGAGAAGCTTAAGATTGTTTGTATGTGGCGTTCTTTGCATTTATAGACTAGCTAGAATAGCTAAGCGTAAAATTTACTTTGCGCTGCCCTCGCTAATAATGCCTTGTTATTTGATTTAAGGTTATAACTATGCTCACGTGATATGCCAACAGCGCTATTAGAATTAATCTTGTTGCGCTAACCGTCTAAGTTTCTGCCAGAAGTTAAAATATATTATATAATCGCTATTACTTACTGTATATATAGTATTAATCTAAGTGCGGGTTTAATTATGCGGCTGCGCGCAGAACATAGCGGGATTTAATAGAAGTAGAAGAGTAATATTACATTACGTATGCTTTGTTAGGCTAGCGTAAAGTAGGAGACGCTAGTAAGGCAGGAGATATTTTTCTTCTCGTGCCTATTAGGAACTAGTACTATTCTGGAGATAAACATAGATCGGCTTAGATTAAGCTAGATTGTTAACTTTAATAACTTAGTTTAGCTAATTTGTTTTTAAGATCCTTTCTATTATAATTAATTTTATTATTATAATAGGATATGTTACCTAGCTATTCGATATATACTTAACTTTAGTTGAGACGGCCTGATGCGAGCATGGTGAAGCAGGGAGGGGATGGGTCTTCTGTATTTGCGCTGGAAAGACAACATGTGGCTTTCCAATTACGCGGCTAGCCTAGTGATTTGATAGAGCTTAATAGCAGGAATCCCTTGACAGCCTCGTGTAATCTTTACTCAAAGAGTTTATTCTTGGCTGGTTCATGTTCGGTGCGTCAACGATGGTGTGGCGCTTTGCACCTTTCGAACACGGCCTGCGCTGTCGCCTCGAGGCCTGCGATGTTCGAGTTTGCGAAGCTTGTGTTTACGTAGCCACGGCGTTGTGGGAAGGAGGATCCGGGACGGGGCGGAGGGGAGTGATCGAGCAACTGGTCGCTTGCAACGCCACAATGAGGTGGACGGCATGATTAATTGTCCTAAAAAGAAGCGTGGGTGAAAGAGTGGTGGATGGGCACGGAGCTGCGATAGCGCGGAGAAGTGGCTGGTCCGGAAGAACGTCGGCACTACTTGCCGAACGCTGCGGTGTTGGAGAGAGCATGCGGCGTGGATAAACAATGAAACTGACAACGGAATCGCAGCGACTGCAGACTGTCCATGGCTCTAGCTCCCAATGCGCAGTCGTAACAAGCCATTGGGCCAGGACAGCAGATCCACCCGGCGGAGCTACGTCCAGGATTTGATGGTCGCACTCAGCGTCCAGAATTTGATGGTCGCACGTCCAGGATTTGGTGGTCGCACTCGGCGTCCAGGATCTCGCGGCTGCAGTGCACGTATATAATAATACAACAATTTGCTTCACAGTTTTCCAGGTTTCAAGCGCGACAGGCCGAAGGTGAATTGAAAGCTCTAAATTGTGCTTCGTTATGGATATGAATACAATTGTAAATGTAACGTTAGCCCTAACATCACCGACGTTTGTGCTCTTAACACCCAATTAGGTTTTGAACCAAGGAACGGCGGCGGAGAGGTCCATGGTCTTCTGTCGCATGGAATTCGTTGGAGACTTTGAAAGCATACGACGGGACGACACCATTCCGAGCGTCATCAAACTTAAGGGCAACTCCTACGAAGTGGTAGTCGACTTGATTGTGCTCCCCGAGCTGAAGAGGCAGTATAAGGTAGATGACTTATACGACCCACTGCAGCCAGGGCAGGGACTAGTCAACGTGCAGGGAATTTCATGTGCGAAGAAGATGGCTTTGGAAGAATTCAAAAAGCGTGGTATGCTTTGCAAGCCGCATGTAAAGGTCATATACGAAGCTTATCTCGAGGGGCACGAGAATTAGCTAGTTCCCAAAGATTGAACTGGGGATTCACAGCGGCGAGACGGCGGCAATGAGTATAATCTTTTGGATGTATTTGAATATGGAAAGAATCAATCTTTGTCTGAGGCACCCTGGCTCTTCATGACGTAAGCATTTTGAAGCTACCGATATTTAGCCGCTTGGGAAGAGACACCCTCTTCAAAGCCGCAACCAAACCATTCCACCTAACTCCGAGGATGAGCACGTCTCGACATTTAAAGCGCCGACGCCCATCAAATAGCGACACCAACGGCGACATCAGTGGCGACATCAATGGCGACATCAACGGCGACATCAGCGACGACATCAGCGACGACATCAGCGACGACATCAGCGACGACATCAGCGACGACATCAACAGCGAGAGCCGTTTGTGGAAATGGCTACGAGCTCTCGAAGCGCGAGTGGACCTCATAGAACAGATATCAACAGCTCCCCCAAAGTCGACGTCAGAATCGATGGCCGTCCTAGTCAAAAAGCTTGGAGTTCGCATTGTGAAGTTAGAAGACCGGTGGCAAACCTTCCACTTTTTACCACAGAAAACAAAGAAGACAACAAAGGAGAAGTTCAAGTGTCCTGCAGACAGTTGCGGTGGTGTATACACCCGCCTGGATACCTTTCATAAGCATATCCGAAGTGCAGAGGGGTATGGACACGCCATTCTAAAACGGATCATTAGTGACAAATTCTGCTGGCGGTGCGATCTTGAATTGGACTCCGCACTAAAGCTTACGGATCACGAACGACGAGTTCACAAGGAAAATTACACGTCTCGGATTAACCTAATAATACCCTTTTTTACCTCTGGTATGTATCCTCTTTAGATATCGTCGCTAGTCACTGGCTAAGATTCAGTTAGAAAGGTCGGTCCATGCCCCCCAGAAAATGCGCAATGAACCGAACGAAACTATTCGGAACGATTCGAACAAACCTGCTCCCCACGAACCGATCGAGCAGTCGATGCGAGAGCCACAAGCAGCAGCAGATATGGATACCACCACGGTACCAAAGCCAAGCGTCAGCGGACGGATGCCTGTAAGGACAGAGGACAGCGACAGCGACACAAGGGCTGCAGACGGGGGCAACAACCGCATCGAGCAAATGCTGATGACGCTGGCCGGAGATATGAGCAGGCTTAGCTTAAAGACATAGTTGAAGAAGAAAGGAAAGCGAAAGAAGAGGAAAGAGCGAGGGGGTATATGCATGTAAGGAACCTTCGCCATTGCCATTCCCAAACACAGTGGCTACGGCGCAAGACCCTACCATGCACTTCGGGGCGGACGGTCTCGGCATCGCAGCGGCGCTAGACGCCCTTCTCAGCTGATATAGAGCCCAGAAGCCCAGAAGTAATCCGCACAGTCAGCTCGATGGAGGTGGACATGTCCAAAGAGAACCGAGAACGGCCAAAGCGACCCTGTGAATGGATTTGAATTTGCCATGGTACCCATGGCTAGTGCAGCTGAGCCTGAACATCATGGTGCTGGGAGCATTTCATTAGGTGTGAACCTTGATGGTAACTTAAACGCAAATCCTGGAGGATGTGATGGCGACGACGACTTTCCGTTTACAATGGTTCCAGGTGTTGAGGCGGGGAGAGACCCGGTATTCATGTTTACGAATAACCAGGACTCTTTTGATTTTCCTTTCATAATTGACCCTATGCATTAGAACAATACTAGTAGGATGTCACACAATACGTTCTAATATTCCAAATGAACTGCGTCTGTGACACGACAGGTCACGTCTTATACCCCTTCCATATATGGTGAACCACAATCGCCTTTCCCCCTCGGGAAGTGGGGCTGGGGTTTGATCGTGCCAGCCACCCGTTGAATACGACTCTGAAAACGGATTAGAAGTCACTCACAGCTATTATCGAAGCGCTTACATGTCTCCTCCGCATGCATCCACGATTGACAGGCGGCTTGTCGCTTGGCCTCGGAGGCATGTGTCGTACGTTACCCTCCAATTCTGATCCGCGCTACCCCCAAGATGGTAGCAACCAAAAGCGGTAATATCAGACTCTTTTGCAAACTTTTCCCAGCCTGGGTCCCGTCCTTGTTGGAGTGTAGCATTCGCGGGAAAGTTGAATTCCTTGGATAACGCCACCCGGAAAGCACCGTCCCGAGCGGTCCTAATAAGTGCGGCGATAAACTTCAAGAGTTGTCAGTAACCATGCTAATTGATAGGAGCAAAATTCCGATCACCTTGTTCTCTTGAGCCCCCGACAACTGCGGAGAGGCAGAATCTGCGCCTTTGAGCACGACGATGCCGTGATCCTGCAGAAGCCGCAAGATGGAGCGCGAAGACTCCTCGTTGGCAAGGTCCACCTCCAAAGTACCATTACCACTGCAAACTGTAACAAGCAAAGACATCTTTTCAGTTGACAAATGCTCTTATCTTTTCGTTGGGCACGCTCCCTCCCCTCCATACTGGTTTTCGCGAACGCCAAGACCAAGACCCATTAAGTCCTGAACACGTGAACACAGGAAAACCGAAAAGTTTTCACCATACGGACCAGCGCCGTTAGGGTTGTCGTCAACGCAGCGATAGAGCCCTCCCTATCGTTCTCCATTAACACCCTTCATTACTTGGCGCATGAGCGTACCATTTCGGACTCCATTCTGGTAGAAAAGTAAGCTTCGTCATTAAAGTTCAAAAGTTGTATAGGGCTTCAGTCAGACTCGTACCATGTGCAGGGAAAGTACTAACAATCGGATTTTGGCAGGCAGAAATCGTTCAAAGGGCAGGCTGGATCCAGGAGTGGGATGCAATGGTACCGCCCTTATATCTCCCGCTCCGGTGAGCGTAGGCCGCTAGGCCCTGAGACTCTGGGCAGCCTTTCGCACCCGCCAGCAGTTCGCGTACAGTCCTCCGAGTCTTTGTGCCCGACGCATACGGATCACGAGAAATATGACACGTCAGATGATGGAGCAGAGGCATTAGATAGTGCTGTCCTCGAGGCCATGGATTGCACCAGTCCAGCTGAGCGTGGGCGTCATGGAGCGTGAGAGATTGGAGCCCTCAGCTTTCATGACAGTGTCCCGAGCCGGCGATAGCGGTATGCTGTTCTGTAGCGTGCATACATCCAAGAATAAGTGGCAGGACGTCCGCGAAAAAGTGGTAAGCCGTCCAGAATAACATGGTAAGCCGTCCAGAATAAAGTGGTGGAAGCGCACATACTTCGCGGGCGGTCCAATCAAGGCGAACCCGTACCCCATGGCTTCACTCCCCTTGTCATTGATGAGGACGCTACTTCTCGGTATGGTAATGCGTAAGGGAGCTTGCCGCAATGCGGCGATACTGACGCGGAAGAAGGAACGGCATCAATCCGACTATATATCAGGGGCAATACCTTTGACATGCTCGCACTGGACACACTGCGGTCTTCAATCAATCCATCGTTCCGTATGTACGAAATCTCTCTCCTCATTCACTCTTTCACCGCAAGTGGCTGCATCACTTACGCCTCGTATATCCTGTTCAGTGGGTTTGCCATGCCAGCCTGGCGCCCAACGGCCGTTGATTGGTCTGCTTTACCGCCCAGCCTCTTGCAGTCGGCACTCCGGGATCTCCGTCCTCCAGCATTCATTTGCGTCGAGATTATTTGCCTGGCCGGTTTTGCCCAGGTCGCCGTCTTCCAGCATCAGAAGTTCCTACGAGCTCCTTTCTATGTTCAAGCCATCCTATCCGTTCTTCTTCTTCAGATATTTATACTCGTTCTAGTCAGTCATATTATACGCTAGATCGCCTCCTATCCTTCTGTTTCTATATGTGTTGCTCGAACTGGGTTGGTTGGGCGCGTTGGTATTAGAGGTTCGTACTAGCCACTCGTCAAGGCAAATAGCTAATCAAAACTCAGGTTCAAGTGATTTTCAGACTCCGCGATGCTACACGAGTCCTAGGGGATTGGCTTGCCGTCGGTCTCCCCTGTGCCACTATACTCGCATTCCTGCTCCAAATATTCGGCTTCCTGGCGGCACTCCTCTTACAACATGCATGGCTTGGACATGCGATGGCGGCGTCAGGTGCCTCTCTGATATACAATTAATGGTGTTGACATGCATGATCGCACTCATCCGTCGATCCGCATTTTCTTCCGAAAAGAGAAGGATGAGATATATCTTGTTATCTACAGGATTATGTGGATTTGCGGTCTTTGGTAGCGTACGTTTGGTGTTTATGGCAACAGACTTATTCCTGTTGGTAAGTTACGCATACCAACATTTTAGTATAACCATTAACCAAACAGGGAAACTGTGCTATAGTATGCTTTACGAACATCGCCGTTGTTTCAGTACAGGTTAAGCACGCCTGGAAAAGAACCCCAAGCCCTAATCTCAACCCGATGGCAATAAATCGCTGGACCTCCCCTACTACATCAACAGTCCCCATACCGGACCTCGAAAAGAACGCAATGTGCCGGAGCTCCTCCCCTCCTTGCATCAACCAAATTTTCGTCACGCGCTCGTTCGTAATGTCCGAAGAACGGGTCTCATTTCCATTCAATGGCCCCTCTCTTGCGGTGTGCCTTATGCGAGTGGTTGTTCACCAAGAGCGAAAGGAGCATATTTCGAAGTTTTCTCAGCTTCTTAAGGAGAGAGAGATAGCGAAAGCAGTGCTGAAGGTAGGGAAGGGGTTAGAGCAATGATAAAGAAAGAAACATTGTGAGAGATATGAAGCAACTCGTGAGGTCATCAGAAGGGAACTGGTACCTCAACCTTCGAACGTACTAGTCCGTTTCAACCACGAAGGGGAGGATCTGTTGAGCAGCGACACAGCGACACGAGTGCAAATGGGGCGGGATCAAACGTTGGTGGCATAAATAAATAGGAGCTAGGGGGCGGCGTCATCCCAAAGGAGGGGCTTCAGACCGTCTCCACCAGTACTCGTATGTCTCTCAGGCAGGGCATTGCCGCAGTTAGGGTAGTGAGGCGTGGGCATGCCTTGTGATAGGTCTCTTCCACTGGGTAGAACTTGCCGCCCTTCATGCGTGCAGGTCATGGAGCCTGCTGCCTGTGCGAATCGCCACGGGGGCAGTCTCAGCATCCCAGCACGGTGGCTTGGACCAGTGTTCTCAGCGGCAAGGGATGAGGTATATAAGACCACCACGAGCCCGTCCTGATCCAAGTCTACACCACGACACGTTCTCCTTCTTCGGCTTCGTGAGCTATCTTGTCCACCATCGAGGGTTCCACGTTCCACGTTCCCAACACAGACGAAGCTACACTGTTAGCAAGCAGATAACATGGACGAGGTACGTCACGAAGCTCATCCAGACGCTTTGTATTGATGCTGAAGGATATCTAGACTATGGACATATCGAGCCCGAACTCTCTCCTAGATGCCGAAGGGGATGTCGATTCGAGCTTTGGGGAGACATCGCCCGAAGAGAACACCACGGAGACACGTTAGCAGAGCCATTATCATCTTGTCAGTGAACTTTGCGCTATTCCTAAAGGTATCAACAGATGATGCACACACTAAGCGTGGACTTGGATCTTACATGTGGGTTTCGAGGCTCCTACTGCAAGTTACTATAATCCCGATTCCGAGATGAGCGGCTAGAACCATCCATCGTTTACCCTGCCTCTTATGATCCTTCAAGCTCCGTCGTCGCTGCGCCTTCACTCGTAGACTAACCTGTTTGCCGTGACGGCCATACATGTCTTCCAGGACTACATCTACGACGACGCTGGCTGGATATCCTCTTACCTTGGAAAAGTAGGTTCGGGAGATCTGGATCCTCCTGTATATCAATGCGTTTTTGCTCTAGATAATGGTAAAGAAAAACCCTCGCCACTCGGAGCCTAAACGGATCCACAGCATAATCATGCTCAATAGTCTCAGCACAACGAAGGCTCCTAAGCACATTCTCCACTACCGAGCTGCTAGTAGTTGGATTGCTTAGGGGAACACGATCCCAGAGGCCGTCCTGTCCCCAACTATGGCGAAAAGACTCTATAAAGTGTACTGCATCTCCTCGAAGAAAAGAGTCACCAAGCGTAACGATCTCCGGGTATATTGTTAACCCCACGCGGAGAAGTGCCTCCGTACAGAGAATCTAGCCGCTTCACATCGCGAAGGTAACGAGTGGGCGGGGGCGACGATGCCCGACCATGCATACATACTATCGAGTACTGGGCTCAGGCTCCAGTTCGAGGAGGCCTGGGACGGTGACGCCGAAGAGAATTCGGTGTGGCGCTCCGCTTGTGAGGCCTCGGGCGGAGGAGTCTCCGCCACATCATTCATGATCGTATTTGTCGGCTCGTCTGAGTCGGCAGCTGTAGCTAGTGTGTCACTTGCATTTCCAGACGTTGGAAGCGTTGGACTATGGTGGGTGGAGCAGCTTGGGGTCTGCGCTATGGCGGTATCTTCACCACGGTCCAGCATCCCAGTATCAACACTCGCAGCCTGCTCATGGGAATACGGTTCATCTTCTAGTGTAGTATACTTGACAAAGAGGTCATGGCTATCCCATTGTTTCGGGTGTGAGGCTAGAGAATCTGCGGGGTGTGACTGCCAGCCGCCCATGGCAGGGAGTGCGTCGGAAGGCTGGGCATTCTCGGCGGTGTGTGAGCGATACAAGAACTCGTCTGGGGTAGCTTGAGGCGTCTCGTGGGCAGGAACAGTGAGTGGGCTGTGGTGTAGGGCCAGCCTGTGTGGTAGGAGTTTGGATTGAACGTAGTCTAGGTCTTCCGCTTCCGCAACCGCAAGTAGGGAGTAGGATAGGAGAGCCCTGACCGAACACATAAACTAGCAAGTTAGCAACATCTTTAGCAGGATACCTATCATACCTCGTCTTCTCTTATTCGAGCACGCGCGTGGCCCAGGAGCGGCTCATTGATACTGGGATCCTGCTTGATGTAAGTACTAGCCGCGTGGAAGTGACCTGTACCCACCAGAACCAGTGAGCGCATGACGCTGGGGAGCTGAATGCTTCAAAGCAGGTATAACGTTAAGAAAAGAGGTAAGGTGTACTGTTCTCGCGTGGAAAGAGGAAGAAGCGGGCCGAGTGCGCTGCTAACAAAAGGTGACAGCCCAAAGCCGTTGAGCCTTGTTTGTGCTGGTTTCCTATTTTGGGCCCAGCGCACGTCTAGAAGCTTCTATGCCTTGCTCCACCCATTCAAGGGTCGCTGTTGCCCCGCGCCACATGCGCACGTTATTAATAGAAACGCTCCCAAACTGCCCCAAAAAGTACTAGTCTGGGCACCACGTGAGATTGAGCTGACTAATATATGCACGGGCCCGGCCACTTCCGATGCTCACCACCCTGTGCCCTTGTCGCAACCAAATCAAACACATAGGGCTCTGTGCAGCATATTTTGGCGCAAGCCAAACGGCCCAGCACAAAAACGGGCCCCAGCACAAAACGGGCTCCCGTTTTGCTCTGTTGAGGACAGTACGTCTGGGTCCTTCTACCCCTTCCGGCCTCGTGCTGTGCGTCCGCTTCTCCCTCTTTCCACTTTACAGTCTCTAATTAAGGACATTTCATCCTAGATCTTTTCTGTGCTGCTACTTTAAACACATCCGCTTCCTAACGTCATGCGCTACGTCTTTCTGGTGGGTAAACCTCACCTCAACGCGACTAGTACTTACACCAAGCAGGATTCCAACGCCAATAAGTCGCTCCTAAGCCATGCGCGTGCTCGAATGAGAGAAGAGGGGGTATGATAGGTATCCTGCTAACGATTTTGCTAACTCTATAGTTTCTTTCCTCGTTCAGGGCTTTCCTGTCTCTGCTTGCGGTTGCGGGGAAGCTGAGGATCTAGACTACGTCCAGTCAAAGCTCCTGCCACACAAGCTGTCTCTCGATCGCGGCCCACCCGCTTCGCCTGCCTGCGAAACACCTCAAGCTACTCCGGACGAGTCCCCATCTCACCCACACACCACTGCGAATGCCCAGCCGTCCGACGCTCTCCCTGCCATGGGCGACTGGCAGTCACACCCCGCAGGTTCTGCTGCTCGACTAACCACACCGGAAACAGCGGATAGCGATGGCCTCGTTGCCAAGTATACTACACTAGAAGATCACCCATCTCCCCATAAGCAGGCTGCAAGTGTTGATACGGAGATGTCAGACCGCAGTGAAGATACCGCCATAGTGCCGACAGCAAGCTGCTCTATGTCCTATATTCCAACACTTCCAACGTCTGAAAATGCAAGTAACACACTAACTACAGCTGCCGACTCGAACAAGCCGGCAAACAATATCATGAGTGATGTGGCGGAGACTACTCCCCTGTCCTCATCCTCCCAAGCGGAGCGTCACACCGAGTGCTCTTTGGCGTCACCGTCCCAGGCCTCCTCGAACTGGAGCCTGAGCCCAGTACATGATAGTATGTATGCATGGTCGGCATCGTCGCCCCCGCCCACTCGTTACCTTCGCGATGTGAAGCGGCTAGATTCTCTGTACGGAGGCACTTCTCCGCGTGGGGTTAACAATATACCGGAGATCGTTACGCTTGGTGACTCTTTTCTTCGAGGAGATGCAGTAGTACACTTTATAGAGTCTTTTCGCCATAGTTGGGGACAGGACGGCCTCTGGGATCGTGTTCCCCTAAGCAATCCAACTACTAGCAGCTCGGTAGTGGAGAATGTGCTTAGGAGCCTTCGTTGTGCTGAGACTATTGAGCATGACTGTGCTGTGGATCCGTTTAGGCTCCGAGCGCGCGAGGAGGATTCTTCTTTACCATTATCTAGAGCAAAAACGCATTGATCTACAGGAGGATCCAAATCTCCCGAACCTACTTTTCCAAGGTAAGAGGATATCCAGCGTCGTCGTAGATGTAGTCCTGGAAGACATGTATGGCCGTCACGACAAACAAGTTAGTCCACGAGTGAAGGCGCAGCGACGACGGAGCTTGAAGGATCATAAGAGGCAGGGTAAACGGTGGATGGTTCTAGCCGCTCATCTCGGAATCGGGATTATAGTAACTTGCAGTAGGAGCCTCGAAACCCACATGTAAGATCCAAGTACACGCTTTATGGGCATCATCTGTTGACACCTTTAGGAACAGCGCAAAGTTCACTGACAGGATGATAATGGCTCTGTTAACCTATATACTGAACGTATACCCCCAAGGCATCCAAGCCAGTCGGTTGGCAGATCCTTTCGTTCAATGCATGATCGAGGGAGTCCCATCGTCCACTTGGCCAGCAGCAGAAACATTGGCTGCTATTGACAGATATGAACAGGAAAAAGGAGAAAGAGTGCTATGAAAAGGATGAATGGCAGCCGGTGGCGCCCCCAAAAACTTTTATACGGCTCCTATCGATGTAGGAGGATTAGCGGTGTCGCAAATGTGGACTGGTTTCGGGCGAAAGATGTCTCGAAACCTACTTATTAGTAAGCATAGCTACAGTGGCGCCACTCTGCTGCGCATCATGCCTTTTCTGCTGGGCACGCTCACGTGGATTAAGGTGCCTGTTTTGCACCCATGGCCACGGCGGCTGGGTTCCTCAACTGGTAAGGGGACCACTCGGGACCCGGTTTTCCCGGAGAGCCTAGGTACCTTATTTCGGTAGAGTATCGCGGAGGACGTAAGCCTCGGTACAGTTATAAATAGATATGCCGCTATCTCAAACACGTCCGTGCTTCTTATGAAGGCCCAAAAATGGTCAGGTTTCGCTATTACATCGTATCAGGCATTATATTGCTGTGTTTATTGTAACGGTACGTAAATAGTGAGCTCTTCCATTAACTCCTCCCACCAGATCGCCTAAAGACCTGAGATGACTATGTCACCGAATGCATCCCTTCAACATGATGATACAAACCGACCAACAGATCGCCCTGCTAGACGTCAGCAAAAGCGCAGCAAAGTATTTAATGCTAAGGGCAATCAAACTCTTTTAACAACAACCCATCTCAGCATGCTTTCGAAGCCACCTCTTTATGATATTGAAGGAACCTTGGAAATGCAGAAAATGATTTTGCAGGGGTTAGCCAGGAAAGAAAATATAGCAAAAGGCTTATCAAAATGCGAATCGCGGTCTACATCACAGGCTGACCTTTATTATTTACAGAAGGAAGCATGCATAGCACTTCAGAAAACATGGGATAGAACTGGCAAGAAGTAATTTCACAGAGAGAATGATAATGGCTCTGTTAACATATATACTAAACGTATACCCTCAAGGCGTTAGAGCCAACCAAATGGCAGACCCTTTCGTTCAATGCATGATAGAGGGAGCCCCATTATCCGCTTGGCCAGCAGCGGAGATATTAACGGATATGAACAGGAAAAAGAGAAAAAGCGCTATAAAAAGGATGAATGGCAGCCAGTGGCCCCTAAAAAAAACTTTGTGCGGCTTATCTCGATGTAGGAGGCTTAGCGTTGTCGAACCACGCTCCAAAGAAAATGTTATATAATCTATTCTTAGCAGGTTGTGGGAGAGAAATCCTCTGAAACCTGCTTAGTAATAAGCATAGCCACAGCAGGGGCAGCCGCTCCTGCGCATCATGCCATTCTGCATGGCCCTATGGGGCTCTGTGCAGCGTATCTTGGCGCAAGCCAAACGGCCCAGCACAAAACGGGCCCCCGTTTTGCTCTGTTGAGGACAGTACGTGAGGACAGTACGTACTGGTAGTGTGTCCTGAACGTTCTCACTCCACAGTTGAACAGCAAGGAGTAACTGAGTAAGCTCTTCGTTGTCTGCTTTCGGGTCGGTTTCGTTCCAGTCCTGAGCGAATCGCTTTAGTTGTTAATACCATAGGCACTTTGTAACAAGCTTGAAAGGACAACAACGTACTAAAATAAGACTTAGAGCCTCGTTTAGGTCCATGATGTCAATGAATTGGAAGAATCGAATCAAGACCATGATAGTTAGCCCGCTATATCCGACCACGCCGCATGAAAATTTTATCACGTGACATGCCGCCGGACGGAGGTGTCGGAGCATGGCCAACTTGACGAGGTATAGCGGTCCCAACCAAAAAATTAAAAATGTTTCCGTTGGTACCACTAGAACGTTTATGGTAAGACATTGCTTTTAACTGCATGGCCTACGTGATATAAAATTTAATTGAGACCATCAAGATCATGACCCTGAGGTATATAGATCGTGGTAGCGACGGCGTTATCGTGTAGACGGTACCATGTCGCAATTGTCATTAAACGTAGCTGCCAGTCAGTCTTTTTTTTTTTAAAGGCACAAGAGCTTAGCGGTGTATCCCTAAGTACGTTTGTAGCATCTATTTCCACCTCGTTAGTCGTATTCGGAGTGGAGATAATCATTTTTCTCGTGATCCAGAAAAGATTCCCTTCAATATAGTTAGTGCTCCATAATTCTTGTTCAAACTATTGACTCATCAATGCAGCCCCGAGACTGCCGGATGGCGGACCGGTGAATTAGTCCGTCTGATGACGTCTAAAATACTTTAATTTTGAAACTTTTAAATTATAGAAACGGGGGATTTAGAGAGACTTTTTATTTATATAAACTTTTAATTAATATAAACGGGGCACGGAGATAAACGGGGTTTAGAGAAACGGGGGATATAAACGGGGGACTTGATAGAAACGGGGAACTTATAGAAACTTTTAACTTATAAACTTTTAACTTAGATAAACTTTAATTAGATAAACTTTTAATATATAAACTTTTAATTTATATAAACTTTTAATTTATATAAAACTTTTAATTTATATAAACTTTTATTTTATATAAACTTTTAATTTATATAAATATTTATTTTATATAAACTTTTATTTTATAAAACTTTTATTTTATATAAACTTTTAATTTATACTATCCCTCACCACGTAGCGAGCATCACCATGTAACGAGCTGGATCGAATAATTTGACGCCCTGTGCGTCCTCCACGCGAGCATACAAAGTTTTACATAGGCTTTCGATGTTCTTTAGCTCTTTCCGCACCTAATACTAGTGAGCGATAAGAAAAATACCCTGGGTTTAGTGTCGCCGCCGACCGTTCCGTCGTGGCGTCTTGATTCGCTCGTATCTTATTTCCCTTGTTCTATGGCGGTTGTGTGGTGGGCTTATTGATTTTCGGAGCTATATCATGATAGTTCTATCAAAAAAGAATATGCTTACAAACTCTGGAGTTGAATAAGCTATTGTTGGTAGATTCCGAGAGTTTCGCCGATGGAGTGGGAGGGTCAAAGGATGTAGCGCGGTCTTAGCGCCGCTTAATGCGGACTAGTGTAATTTACTATCGGTATTGAACGTTAGCGCCATGAGGTTATCTGTGGCGTAGCGCTTGGAGTCTTTGTCCAGTTTGCTTTGTTGCGCCGAAAATAGCCTCCGTCCAGAGGCGACTTCGTATGTTCAAGCCACAGATACCACCCTCACGTGCTCTAGGTGTGGCTTATCTTTACTGATTACGTGGCGCTCGAGATGACTAAGGTCATCTCGCTAAACTTGGGAGGTACCGATCGGGCGTGGCGACGTTGCATGATTCATCCTCTTTCAGCCGCCATAGGGCTGATAAAGACCTATTAGCGTGATACTGAGGCTGAAAGGGTTGGATGCTGATATCCGATTTTGTACGAGCGGTGGATGGCTCCGCGTTAGGGCTCTACGAGATGAGACCTCCCCTGCCATATATAACGTTCTTGTAAGATTGGCGCGGCGGCGGCGACGATAAGGCTTGTATTTTTCTAGGCAGCGGTAGTGGGGAGATAGAAGAAGACCCTAGGTCGACAATATAAGCAGCGAAACAAATATTAGTAATTGCGCGGAGGGTTTCTACAACTGCAAAACGTAGGTACCTGTCATTTCGCTCGCTACGTGGTGATGCTCGCTACGTGGTGAGGGATAGTATAAACTTTTAATTTATATAAACTGATATTTTATTTATTAAACATTAAAGCGTGTAGTCTTTGCGTGAGCACGTCTAGGAATACTATACCGCGCCCCCCTAGGGGGGGGGGTTAAGATAGTTAGAAGATAAGGTTAATTTTCGAGATAAATATAAGGCTATTTTATTAATAAGTATATAAGTTACTGTGGTGGTGTTGATGGATGGCGCATAGCGCGAACACCAACGGCTCGCTGCGGCGGACAAGCAGGAGCTAAAAATAGTACAAACCCAGTAGCTGGGAAAACTATATAGAGGATTGAAAATATTATCCCGAGAGATTCTAAGGTTATTGATGGGTGTGGAGTTTGTTGTGGTGAAAAGTGGTGGCTGGTTTCCGTTACGCGGGGGTTTTCCGGCACGCGTGGGGGACGTTACTCAAGTAACGTTATATCGGCACATGTTAAAGAGGCGTGAGAGCGGGGGGGTGCTACAACTTAGGCTGGAGAGCGGGAGTTCGGCTTTAAGTAGACTCGGTTCGAACAACTACCCCGCAATTCGCCTATCCTCTGTCGAGGAGGTGCCACCGGCGACATGGCGAACTTTGACGAGTTAGTATGATGACAAGGACAGCGAGAGGGACACCAAAGGTACAGTGCTGACCGAAATCGGTTTCCGGGTCTTGCACTTCGCTTGTTCTCACCGCACGGTCCGCCAACAAAGCGCTTACCGTCCTAGTCCTAGCGCTGAACAGGGGTCTTGCTGTAATATATCCTGAGTCTTACGCACTAACAAAGCTTAGTCATTATCTTTGACTTGTGTATGATGCGTGATTCCTAGCAACACGGAAGAGAGTGTGTGTGAGAGACAGGCGGAGAGGGAGTGAGAGTAGTGCAACATGCTTTAAATTACTGTCTTGTTAACATCGCTCTATTGTGTAAGGTCGTATTGGTCTGGACGGTGAGGCCTGAGTAAAGGTGACTGTGACAGGCGTCGAGGAACTCGGGGAGGGTCGTTTTGCGGCTTTTCTCCTCTGCCTCTTCGCGTCTGCGTTGCTCTTCTTCCAAGGCTTGCTCAGATTGCTGCTGGGCGTCCTCCGCTGCTTCGCGCTTGCGTTGTTCTTTGAGAAACAGCCTCTTCTAATCGGGTGACTGTGTTCGGCCATGGCGATAACGGTGGGACGTCTAAGTGGTTTCGTTGACAGTAGCGGCGCGTTTCGGAGCGATAACGGATAGTGAAGGGACAAGTGCTAGCTAAATGCCTTGGGCTAGATGCTGCTCATAATGGGTGGATGCGAAGGTTGCGGGAGACCAGACGCATCTTATTTGTTTTGGTTCTCTTTGGCTTGGCAGCGCTTGGAGCTCGGTCCAGGTGTCGCACAGTTGCTCCGGTGTCATCACGGGCCATCACACACCCTGTGCCTGCAGCCTAAGTGGCAGACTATTCTGATCTTGGCAAGCGCCTTTCAGCGGAGCCTGGGTTCCGATCTTGTCGCATTGCACAGCCTGAAGATGACGGACACGATTCTCACACGATCTGTGGCGAAAAACCATAACAAAAACTATCGGACCGAGTTGCTATATACCCCAAGTGAAAGCAGATACTAAAGGAGTGCTGATGTAATTGCATCATCTGTAACGTATGGATTAAACGGAAAATCACAAGTATCCTCCCAACTAATAACAGTTAAGTAGACTCTTCCTCGTCTCCGGAGTTGCTGAACTCGCGGAAAAATGCTGCTGCGGTCTCTTCAGGAGTCGTTCGCCTTAATCGCCCTACGCGCCTTACACCTCGACGGTTGCGAGCCGGCGTTGTAGTCTCGCCTGGTGCGCCGCTAGCCTCGCCTTCGGGATCATCATCGGTTTGTGTCCCCAGTTGCAAGCCGCTCATGTGGGCCAAAGTTTGGTCGACCGGACTACCTGCATTGTCGGCTTCGTCTTCGGGATAATGGCTCAATTCTGCCAACGCGGCAATCATTTCTTCAGATGGTGGTCCAAGTTGCAAGTCGCGCACGTAGACCGAAGGTAGGTGGCTATAGTCATTTTCAACTTCTCTAACCGAGGAGAGATCATGTGAAGCGTTATTCGACCCGATATTCGGTACGCCGTTTTGTGTGCTGCCCTTGACTCCATTGGCCGCTGTGGGGGAAGTACCCGGGCCTGTTTGATTGGAAGGAACCAACCCCGTCTGTATGAAAATGCTGTAGTCGGTGTTTGGACCATCTGACGAGTATTGCACATAAGCTGATCGATAATCGAAATCGCTGGCGGCGGCGTCACCCAGAGTCCGCCCACTGTGGCTTGGAGGTCCGACATTGCTTGTTGCAATATATTGCGCATGAGAAGGGTTGGCAGTAGAGTTTGGTTGGCCGGTGGTAATTTCCTGCCAGCGTCGGCGCTCTTCAACAGACATAACGGGTAAATGATTGTCTAAGTTGGTCGGAGTGGGTTGATCGCGCGAAACGTTGTTCGCGTTCTCTCCAGCAGGGTGAGTCTCGGCCTCTCCATTAGGCTGCCCCTGTCCTGAAGGGGGGTCTGAAGTGTTCGCAATGCCATTCTGGGCTGAATGGCTATTCTGAGTTTGTCTGGTGCCGCCGTTGGTCCCCTGCTGTGCCGGGAGTTGAGAAGAATTCGGCGTGCCGTAGGTGCTGGGGGAATTCCATTGGCCGACGGACATGATGCAGTTCTGAGTAGGATGTGAAGGGCAGCGAATGTGGTCTAACGCTAACGATTAATATGCTATGTAGCACTGGGCACTGTTACTCTTACCTTAATCGTAACTTTAGCTAATAAGAAAGCTTCGAGTTGGCTTAGTACAGTTAATGGCGTATGGATGGACTCTTGACGGTGAGGGCTCAGCTGCCGGAGGAGGCGTCAGTGATAGATATGACTGGCGAGCTTGGCGTAGTCAAAGGCAGCGCGATGTGAGGCTGATACTTTGATAGAAGACGAAAAACTCGGTTTTATCGTGGCCTTTATATACGGCTCTTCTTGCCCCTTGTACGCCATGCCTTCCCGCTCCCTCGATCTGCGCTCCCTGGTACTGTCGAGCGTGGCTGCAGAAGCAACAGCAGCATTCCGCTCGTGCAGATGTTCCAAAGTCGATGGCAATGCGTGCTGCAAGCCTCGGTGAACCACAAATCTGTGAGAAGTGCAGGGACACCACAAATCTGTGAAAAGTGCATGGATACCACAAACCTGTGGTGACGTGTGAGATGCAGAGGCATAGCTGCAATGCCCGTACCTGTTGGTACCCGCAGCTCGCTAAACGCCTCATGACGGAACTGCTAGCTCCACAATGTGATTGATTTTTGATTGATACTCGGTTCAACTGCGATTCTCGCGGCTATGCCAGGTTCGGCGGGCTTGGCAGATAGCCGACGCGTCCCGGATCCTTGTTGATCTGTGCCGCTCCGGACAAAGAACCATCAGCTGTCCCTGAGAGGCGGCTGAAGGTCCGGTTCTGGGGGTCCCTGTGTTTCTCGCAGTAGAACGTAGGCAACTATCTGCCCTCTTCCCCGCATTCGCGCCGAGTGTTGGACAACGTAGTTTACAAGCGAGTCGCCAGCCCACCAACTTTCCGTGACGCGTCAACATTAACTACAATATCTCAGCCTACTATACCTCAACAATACTATAATGAAACAGGTATCCTTCTTGCTATCTCAGCTATCAATCAAGAACAAATTCAAAGCGTAAATCGCGCCGTACAGACGTACAACGTACCTCGAACGATGCTACGCGACCGACGCGCCGGGAAGCCTGCACGACGCGATTACCAGCCGTCGCACTACGTGTTGCTGTTTCGCGACTGCATGGCTGTCGCTGTGGTTGATGGGGTCATATTTCGTAGTTTACTAGCGGATTTTGGGCTCTTCTCTTGCTGTGGCTGCGATGGTAACCTATAGGTACCAAATCAATGCGGAGATCGCGTGATGGCCTGCACGGGGTCGCTGCAGCTGCTGGCGGGTGTATTTTGATGTTGTTATAAGTTTTCCGGGACTGGCTCGTAGAGTTGGGACGCCCGGAACGGAACTAACTACACTTTGCCCGGCACATGTGGCGCAGCAACTGCGAGTTGTTGCCCCGCTCGCGGCTTGGCTTCATTTCATGAAAATCTTTGAAAACAAATGGCAAGCTACACCACTCTTATCTCGGCAACGACCAATTTTGTTCATGGCGTCAAACAACATTCTCGCTTGAGGCTGCTTTGCAGTCGCTCGATGAGGAAGGGTACGTTGTTTTGGAGGACACAGGAGTGGGAGCCATAGTCTCGGAGATGGAGCAAAGAAAATTCGCCTTCCTGTCACCATATGGTCTGGATTATTGCAAGCAAACATGTTCTCGATAATCCAGTAAGTTAGTTAGTCTCTATCTATGGATAAAATCTAATGCCCTTCAGCGTGTCCGATCTATCCTCGAAGCCCTCTTCAATCGATGCAGTCTTGGACATTGGTTGAGATATAATGAACTACCCGGACACTTTGAATGCTTCAGCAAGGGCGGATCAGAAGCCGGATTACATTTCCTTGCAGTTCATCAGTGGCAGAAAGGATCGAGGGTGGCTTGCTGGAATGGTTCACACCGAGCGGATTTACCTACGCAGACAAGTAGACGATCCACGTTTGAGACGACACAAGTTGCACTTGTCGAAGCAGGGTTCAAGGCCTACGTGAGGGAGTTCCCGGAGGGAGGGTTGTAGGTCTTCCTCTCCCGCTATCCAAGGCATTTCTGACATCCAGTTAGGGTAATTCGCGATCCTCGGCTCTATATCGAAAGTCGAACGGGATATGCAATCACTTTCGTGTTCGCAAAGGAAGAAGTGCTCGTTGATTGGCCCAAAATCGTTCTTTTAGACAAGCCGGAATTAAGAGAGAAGGTTGCAAATATGGAGAGTACCAAGATTGGTGTGAACTTCGCATTCCAAGAGATCCAACCGGCAAATTGAGCACATAGATGATGGCTTTTTATTAGATAGGCTCTGACCAAATCGTAGTTGGGTGGTATAGAGCTTACCGTCTGTAAGATAGGAGCATAGTAGAAATTCCTCAGGCCTTCCACTGGGCCAGGGTAAATCAACTCAGAAGAGATGTCGCCGAGCCCATTCATATCCAACCTATTCACGACCGCCACTCCATTCATATCTACGCCGTTAATGCCCGTACTATTCATATCCACTGTCCCGTCTATGTCCACGCTATCCATGCCCCCCCCTGCAGCCATTCCCATGAATGTCGCATTCGGTTCGGTTGCCCAGAAGAACTTAATTGAGTTGCAACTTGAGCGATCTGGTCCCCGTTGTCCGTTATTCGAACTTTCCCGGCTCTTTGAGTATCCATTGCCCCTGAATCTGTGTCTGGCACTGCCCGCGCTCTTTTACCGTTGGAATTCATGTCGGAAGATAGTTTTCTATGTTGTGCGACATGAAGCTCGTGTGATACAATCGACGACAATTCCATGCACGTTTGGCTCATATACTGTGCTTTCCTACCAGTCTCTTTCTTGTGGCACTCCTCGGCATGTCTCAAAAATTTATGAGTCTGTTCAAAACGTATGCAACAAAATACACATACTTTCATCGCATGTGACATCTGTCAATAAGATGTTAGTAAGTAGACAAATGATTGATCAGGAAACATTTACGTATCCCATAGTGCCGTACAAGATTCGCTTTCGTCTGTTGTAACCTCCCCCCTTGTGTGGCGAAAGACCCCTGTGTCCCGAAGAAAACGAGAGGTACATCGAATGTACAGCAGCGACTTCGAGCTATGCACACCTGTCTAATCTCGCTAATAATCTGTGAACACTGAATCCTTCCTGCTCTCCTTAACCCAGAAGTTAGGTTGCATGTAAAAATTACGCAAAGTTAGCTGTCCTATACTCTGTTGCGTGCTCTACCTGCTTCTGACTCTGCGACACTTCTTTCACCACAACAACACCGTCTCGTCTCGCCGTTTTGCAAGCTGAAAATAAGTCCTAGTAATCTCAAATACGCATTGTATCTTTGTAGCGCGTTTGAAGATACTCTAATTCGTGAGCGTGGCGCAAATCGCATGTTCGCCACGGAGGTCGGTACATGTAGCACTCTACGGCTCCGAAAGCGGGTGCTACAGTACGATTATCTAGGTTTTATTACAGCACAGCATGAATCAGCACGTTTTCTTACACAATGCCCAGCTTCTCATTTGACGCGGCCTAACCTTCTTCAGAACAAACGCAAAAGCCCTGTGTGCAGAAAAGAAGCGCCAGGTTGCAAGACCTAGCCTCATCGTATGTGAACGGCGTCATCAGCTCTATTGCTTGTTTACAACATTATCAGAATCTATTAATTAAAGTTATGCAACCTTTTTTTATCAAGCACAAAGCAGTAATCTTTCGTGAGGCAACGCGAAAGGTTCACGGTATCCAAAGACAACAAAGGATGCTACAACTCATTGATTGAACCCATGTAACGCTTAAAGTCAAGAACAGAGCAGTATTCCCTTAGCCCCATCGTTTTCGATCTCGTCTACAGCCACTTCCACCTCGCTCTTCCGCGTCCTCTTTGCTGGCGCTTTCTCAGACGCACAACCTTTCCGTTTCGCTCCGCGCTTCCCTTCTCGCACCGCGCCCTCCTTCGCATCGCGCGCTCGCCTGCGCTTCTACAATGTCGTCGTAGCTCATCACTTTTGCCTCCCCAACCTTAGTAGCCCTGACCGACTTGCGGCAATTGCTCTCGTTGTTCTGCTCAAACAGCAACCGGTTCTCATCGAGGAGAAGCGCACGCTCGGCGAAGCACTTGCGGGCCGCGTTGGCCAGTTTCTGTAGACGGTGTCTGTTCGGGGCGTCAAGTAGCGGAGTGTCATGGTCAATTTGGCTGTGCAGCGCAGTGAGTGCCTCTGATGTTACTGGCGTTGAGAGTACTTCCGTATCTGTCATTGCACCTGTATTATTTGGAACACGCAGTTCGGCTACTGGCTTCTGGATATCTTTGAGCACTCTGCGTGGGCTGAACGGATACAGACCTGTCTTGGACCAGCCGGACTTGATGTTTCGACTAGTAAACGCCTGCTCTCGCGCGCACGACTGTAGAGAAGTGTGAAATGCTGCTTGCCGACCGTGTTAGCCCCGCCTCGATACAGTCTCTCGACTTGTTCCCGGTATGCAGCCTTCAATGCGGCAAAAACACGCTCACATCGCACGGCTGGAGCTTGTGCGAAGTGTGTGAAGGTATGCGGCACACAGGATGATGTGTTGTTTTCAAAAGGCAATACGTTAGGATTTCGAGCGACTCATGGGTGCCGAAGCCATCGCAGATCAGTATGCGGGGCCTGCCGTTCGCCCGCGATCTGGTCTGCGGATCGAACACCAGCCTGAGCCAGTCGTAGCTGATTTTAGTATCGGTATAGCCCGTCTGCGAGCAAGCAAAATGCCATCCGGGGGTGGGATGCGTAGTCCAAGTGCTACGATGGGTTGCAGCTGGCTATATAATCAGTGGATGCAGCGACCTACCGTCTGCGGAGATGCACTCGATGGCCGTTACCATCGTCCGCTTGACGCCTGCGCCTCGATACCTGGGCAGGTCGTCTTTGCCTACGAGGACCTTGAGCGAGCCGAGCATGCTCAACATGACTCCGGTCTCGTCCATGTTGTACACATTCTCCGGTAGCACGTCCGCTCTATCTAATTCTGGGCCGATGATGTCAAACCAATGTCGCACCTTGCCGTAGATGTTCTTATCATGCCGGTTCCAGTCCAGCGCCTTGACCCTCTTCGCTTTGAGTTCGGGGTGGCGCTTGCAGAAAGCCTGAGGCCAGTTGTGGCCGGGAGGACGGATCGTCTGCCGCAGGAGGTTGGAAGATGGAGGTCCGTTGACGCGCGATAACATGGGCCAGTGAACGCAGGTACTTGACTGGAATAGGAAATCCGTTGTTAGCCATTCGCAGGGCATACTCAACGAGGGCGTCTTCTTCAGACTCTGTGAGGTACTGTTGGCTTCTGGCCTTGTCCTGCATCGAAGGTCGTCCGTCCGTGTGCGCGGTGCCATACGGTAGTGTAAGGGATCTTCTTAGACCTTGATAAGGCCGCATAGGTTCTATTCTCTGTGGGGTCGAGGCCTTCCGACAGCGCGAGCGTTGCGCTGTCCATTCTACAACAGCGACAGCGGTGGTGGGTGTGGAGGAGCGCTGGGCAGCACGAAGCGGCACAGAGCAGCACCAGCAGAGGCCACGCCGCTTGCCCGCTCACGCTTACCGGTATTATTAGATCTCGGCAGCGCTTGACTCGCGCTTAGCTCACGCTTTCCTCGTCACGACACCGCGGACCCTGCGCTGCTTAGAGGATCGCGGAGGTTTTCTTCTGTACGAGGCCGGTAGTCATTCGATCGACTCCGGGGTCGCTCTAGTCATGCAGCGGAGACGCACTGGCTCCATTGGAAAAACTCAATCTCGACGCCACACTTGGTGCGACGAACTGCACGCCACAAGGTAACGGCGATCGGAACCTGCCGCGTTCACGCGACGCGAATTAAACCTCCATCTCACAAGGGTGTATCGTTTGACGTGAGTAACGTACCTTTCAAAACGGATTGTAGAAGGCTTCTTCTGGTCAATGGTCAACCTGCTGCGTGATTGCACCGAATTGGTCGTATCGGTACAATGCGGCGCAGCACAGCGCACGTTTCATGCAGCTGTTCGGCCTTGCTGTCAGCCTAGGCGCTTACACCCTCACTGCCTACACGATGCCGCTCTCCTCCAAACAGCTTATCCATACGCGTTTGCTTCGTCCGTCGATATTGTTTGGGTATGGATCCACTCAGCGTCACAGCCAGCATCATCGCAGTTCTCCAGCTCTCTCGGCTAAGGTCCTTGGTTACCTAAACGACGTCAATGACGCTTCAAAAGATCGTGCGAAGTGCGCTGTTGAGGCCTCAAACGTATACAGCCTCCTTCTCAACTTGAGGTTCCGTCTCGAGGAGGGAAGCGCCGATGCACCGTGGTACACCGCCGTCCGAGCCCTTGGCGTCGAGAATGGACCGCTCGATCAGTTCAAGCAAGCGCTCGAAGCGTTGCAGACTAGGATGACAGACGGAGGTCGGTTGAAGAAGGCAGGCGAAGCGCTAGTGTGGAAGTTCAAGAAGGAGGAGATTGTTAGCATACTGGATCGAATAGAGCGTTTAAAAACGCTAGTGCAGATCGCGTTACAGATGGACCACTTGTAAGCATTCGCAGTAGCACTGTAGATTTACGTGGCTTACATTCAGGAGCAAACTATCCCAAGCCATCAAAGACGATACCAACTTTGTTCGGACGCACGTGCCCGCCCTACAGTCTGGAGTAGACAAGATCCAGCAAGATCAAGCCGATGCGAAATACGGCAGGATAATGGAATGGATCTCACCTACCGACTACCCCGCTCAGCAGTCGGATATTATACGTCGTAGACAGGAGGGAACAGGCCAGTGGTTTCTCGACGCGCCCGAATTCGCGAGGTGGCTCGGCGAGCCGAATGGTACTCTCTTCTGCTCGGGAATTCCTGGCGCCGGCAAGACGATGGTGGCCGCGATCGCGATCGACCACCTGCTAAAGTCGGTGCAGGACAGCTCTATCGGCGTTGCGTACCTGTACTGCAACTACAAAGCGCAGGAAGAGCAGGATGTCTCCAGCATGCTGGCAGCCGTCGTCAAGCAGCTAGTGCAGGCTCGACCGTCGGCAGCGGAGCCTGTAGAGCGATTGCATAAGCAGCATGCCGATCGAGGGACAAAGCCATCGCTCGAGGAGATCTTTGGCGCTCTCCGAGAAGTACTTACAAAGTACCCGATTGTCTATATCGTAGTCGATGCGCTAGATGAGTGTCGAGACAGCGATGGCACTCGTCGCCAGTTTCTGGCCAAACTCCGAGAGTTGCAAGCGGGACAGGATATTCGTCTCATGGCCACCTCGCGGTTCATATCAGAAATCGAAGCTGAATTCCAAACAGCAGTGAGGCTAGAAATAAGAGCTAGCGATGAAGACGTAAAGCGATTTGTGGTCGGCCAGATGTACCGACTGCCTAAATGTATTCAGCGTGACCCTGTGCTGCAGAAGATGGTGGAAGAAAAGATCCCAGAGACAGTAGACGGCATGTGAGTCGTTTGTCTTGCCTACGACATGATGCAAACTCACGAATTTTTAGGTTTCTTCTTGCCCCGCTTACACATTGATTCTCTGTCCGACAAGACAACGCCGAAAAAGGTCAAGACGACGCTAGCCAGCCTCTCGAAAGGCTCAGCCGCGCTCGATGATGCATACAAAGATGCTTTGCAAAGAATCAAGAGCCAGTTGGAGGGTCACTACGAACTGGCCAAGAAAGTCTTGTCATGGATTACGTACGCAAAGAGGCCGCTCACTACAGCTGAGCTATGCTGTGCCCTAGCGGTGGAGCCCGACGAAGCGGAGCTCGATCCGGACAACCTACCCCACTCCGAGGACGTGCTATCCGTGTGTGCTGGCCTTGTTGTTGTCGATCAGGAAAGCGCGATTATCCGTCTTGTGCACTATACCACACAAGAGTACTTCGAGCGTATCAGAGACACGTGGAATCCAGGTGCTCAGCTGTATATTGCCTCGACATGCCTCACCCACCTATCGTTCGATATGTTTAAAACGGGTAGCTGCTCCTCTGACGAAGAGTTCGAAGAGCGGCTCAAGGAAAGCAAGTTCCTAGACTATGCCGCCAGGCACTGGGGCGAGCATGCTGTAATGGTAGACGATGAGGTGTGCGAGCTAGCCTGCTCGTTTCTTTTCGACATCAAGTTAGTTTCGAGCGCTACACAGGTATTGCTAGCTCCGACGTACAAGTATAAAAATTACAGCCAGAGATATCCCAAGGACAGCACAGGATTACATCTTGCAGCCCGATTCGGATTGTCAGTTATACTAGAGGATATGCTTCCGAGTCAAGAGGAAGAGAGAACCATTGCGTTACGTAAGAAGGATAGCTACGGCCAGACTTTATTATATCTCGCAGCAGACAATGGACATTATAGGACAACGGAGCTGCTGGTCGACAAGGGCGCCGACGTCAACGCGGAGGGTGGACGGTTCGGTAACGCACTCCAGGCGGCTTCATTAGAAGGCTGCGAGGCGATTATGAAGCTGCTAGTCAACAAGGGCGCCAACGTTAACGCGGAGGGTGGACAGTACGGCAACGCACTCCAGGCGGCTTCATACGGAGGCCACGAGCAGATTGTAAAGCTGCTGGTCGACAAGGGCGCCAACGTCGACGCGCAGGGTGGAGAGTACGGCAACGCACTCCAGGCGGCTTCATTAGGAGGCCACGAAGCGATTATATGAAGCTGCTAGTCGACAAGGGCGCCGACATTAACGCGGAGGGTGGAGAGTACGGCAACGCACTCCAGGCGGCTTCAGAAGGAGGCCACGAAACGATTGTGAAGCTTCTAGTCGGCAAGGGCGCCGACGTCAACGCGCAGGGTGGACAGTTCGGTAACGCACTCCAGGCGGCTTCATACAGAGGCCACGAGACAATTGTGAAGCTGCTGGTCGACAAGGGCGCCGACGTTAACGGCGGAGGGTGGATACTACGGCAACGCACTCCAGGCGGCTTCATTAGGAGGCCACCAGGAGATTGTGAAGCTGCTGCTCAACAAGGGCGCCGACATCAACGCGCAGGGTGGACAGTTTGGTAACGCACTCCAGGCGGCTTCATACAGAGGCCACCAGGCGATTATAAAGCTGCTGATCGACAAGGGCGCCAACATCAACGCGGAGGGTGGATACTACGGCAACGCACTGCAGGCGGCTTCATTAGGAGGCCACCAGCAGATTGTAAAGCTGCTGGTCGACAAGGGCGCCAACGTCGACGCGCAGGGTGGAGAGTACGGCAACGCACTCCAGGCGGCTTCATACGGAGGCCACGAGCAGATTGTGAAGCTGCTGCTCGATAAGGGCGCCAACGTCGACGCGCAGGGTGGAGAGCACGGCAACGCACTCCAGGCGGCTTTACGCGGAGGCCACGAGACAATTGTGAAGCTGCTGGTCGACAAGGGCGCCGACGTCAACGCGGAGGGTGGAAACTACGGCAACGCACTCCAGGCGGCTTCATTAGGAGGCCACGAAGCGATTATGAAGCTGCTAGTCGACAAGGGCGCCGACATTAACGCGGAGGGTGGAGAGTACGGCAACGCACTCCAGGCGGCTTCAGAAGGAGGCCACGAAACGATTGTGAAGCTTCTAGTCGGCAAGGGGGCGCCGACGTCAACGCGCAGGGTGGACAGTTCGGTAACGCACTCCAGGCGGCTTCATACAGAGGCCACGAGACAATTGTGAAGCTGCTGGTCGACAAGGGCGCCGACGTTAACGCGGAGGGTGGATACTACGGCGGCAACGCACTCCAGGCGGCTTCATAGGAGGCCACCAGGAGATTGTGAAGCTGCTGCTCAACAAGGGCGCCGACATCAACGCGCAGGGTGGACAGTTTGGTAACGCACTCCAGGCGGCTTCATACAGAGGCCACCAGGCGATTATAAAGCTGCTGATCGACAAGGGCGCCAACATCAACGCGGAGGGTGGATACTACGGCAACGCACTGCAGGCGGCTTCATTAGGAGGCCACCAGCAGATTGTAAAGCTGCTGGTCGACAAGGGCGCCAACGTCGACGCGCAGGGTGGAGAGTACGGCAACGCACTCCAGGCGGCTTCATACGGAGGCCACGAGCAGATTGTGAAGCTGCTGCTCGATAAGGGCGCCAACGTCGACGCGCAGGGTGGAGAGCACGGCAACGCACTCCAGGCGGCTTTACGCGGAGGCCACGAGACAATTGTGAAGCTGCTGGTCGACAAGGGCGCCGACGTCAACGCGGAGGGTGTGGAAACTACGGCAACGCACTCCAGGCGGCTTCATTAGGAGGCCACGAAGAGATTATGAAGCTGCTAGTCGACAAGGGCGCCGACGTTAACGCGGAGGGTGGAGAGTACGGCAACGCACTCCAGGCGGCTTCAGAAGGAGGCCACGAAACGATTGTGAAGCTTCTAGTCGGCAAGGGCGCCGACGTCAACGCGCAGGGTGGACAGTTCGGCAACGCACTCCAGGCGGCTTCATACAGAGGCCACGAGACAATTGTGAAGCTGCTGGTCGACAAGGGCGCCGACGTCAACGCGGAGGGTGGATACTACGGCAACGCACTCCAGGCGGCTTCATTAGGAGGCCACCAGGAGATTGTGAAGCTGCTGCTCAACAAGGGCGCCGACATCAACGCGCAGGGTGGACAGTTTGGTAACGCACTACAGGCGGCTTCATACAGAGGCCACGAGACGATTGTGAAGCTGCTAGTCGACAAGGGCGCCGACGTCAACGCGGAGGGTGGAGAGTACGGCAACGCACTCCAGGCGGCTTCATACAGAGGCCACCAGGCGATTATAAAGCTGCTGATCGACAAGGGCGCCGACATCAACGCGGAGGGTGGATACTACGGCAACGCACTCCAGGCGGCTTCATTAGGAGGCCACCAGGAGATTGTGAAGCTGCTGCTCAACAAGGGCGCCGACATCAACGCGCAGGGTGGACAGTTCGGTACCGCACTCCAGGCGGCTTCATACAGAGGCCGCGAGACGATTGTGAAGCTGCTGGTCGACAAGGGCGCCGACGTTAAACGCGGAGGGTGGAGAGTACGGCAACGCACTCTATGCAGCTTCATTGGAAGGCCACGAGACGATTATGAAGCTGCTGATCGGGAAGGGCGCCGATCCCAGCGCGGAAGGCACGGAAGAGCTTAAAAATTGCTGAAGGTGAAATCGAAATAACTAGGTTATGTAAGAGACCACTGCTCTGTGTTTGACTCGAGGATTGCATGAGCTCGGTCAAGAAATCATGATGAACATGACTATGAACATGTCACAATAGACATCTTACTTGCGGTTCTGGGTATTGTGAACGTTGACCTTAAAGCAATTAATCAAGTTGCAGTGACACTTTCTTGTCTGTTTGCATAAATGCACAGTTAACAGATAGTGTCGCTCAGCTCCGATGGTGCTCGGTTGCGATGCGAGCCGGTGCTTCTTTCCTGCACACAGGGCCTTCGTGTTGATCATAAGAAAGGCTAGAGGGCGGCAAGCGAGAAGCTTAGCCATGCTAATTCATACTGCGTTGCCACCGAAGTTATGTAAGCGTACTGCAACACCCGCTTCTGGAGCTTAAGCGTGCTGCATGTACCAACCTCCGTAGCGGACATAGGCTTTGCGCCACTCTCACGACTTAGAACACCTCGAAGTGCTGTAGAAAGTTACAAAGCACTTTTATTATCAATGTAGGCTCACTTTTAGCTAGCAAAATAACAGGACGTTGTGGTTGTGGCAGAAAGAGTGTCATAGAGTCCGAGGAGGTTAAGCGCTTAACAGAGTATTAAACAGCCAACCTTGCGTAATTTTAATATGCGACCTAACGGCTATCTTGAGGAAGTACTAGATAAAATGTCTACAGTTTATCTACCAGAGCAAGAACGCGTAGGTAACATAGAACCAGTGCACATTCCAAGTATCTGTCATTTCTTTCGGGACACAGGTGGTCTTCGCCACGCAGGGAGGGAGGTTATGCTGTCGATTTTGGTTTGCACGCATCATGAGGACATGCGGCACATAGGCCAATACAGCTACCATCGCAGACATGTCCATCGTCATCGCTTCTAGAGTGGGCAAAACACTTCTCAATCTGAGTAGTGTGGTAGGTTTTCTGGACCTAGAGAAGTTAGGTGTGCGCCAACAAGCTATAGGGGTATTAACCTGTATCTCTGCAAGGTGGGCATCTAACTCATTACGGTTCAGAAAAAATGCTGAGCAAGTACAGTCGTAACGCTCTTCTGAAATATCGCTCATTGTCAAAGGTCAGATGGCATTTGCAAGGAACGGAGGCAAATCGCGCGGGAGCTGGCCTATTGGCTTGCATTTCGGCTTTTTGTTTATCCGGCTCCAATCTGGAAACGGACCAGCATTTCCCTGATTTCCGCGACCTTTGGAAGTTCCAACCAATCGTTATCAAAGGCAACACACCCAATAGCGGCATTGTGCTAATTATAAGTAAACTCAAAAACAGCTTTCGCAGTTGCGCATTCATCAACGCTATTTCACCTCACCTCAATCACATACATTTGGAAGCCGAAACACAACCATACCATACTACCTACCTCTACCTTTCAAACGAAAGATGCCTTCATGCGAAACCTGCCACGGCAACGGCATAAAAGGGACAGCATGCCCAACGTGCGGTCATCCTGATCCTGAAGCAAAGGAAGCAACATGTACTCAGTGAGCGTCCGGTTACTTTTGCGTGGGCTGCTGTTAACTGTCCGTAGTTAAACAACACTCAGGAACTCGATCAGCTCTATTGAAGTGAAAGGAGTCTGTCTTCATGTAGCTGGGCACTGTCATGAAGAAGAATCGAAGATACCATACATGGGCTATCATTTGGTGCTGGAGATATTCTGGGATCTTTTCCATTAGGTTACAGTGTACGTTACGATCTAGCAGCGTCATTCACCAACGCCGAGTGCGAGGCGTTAATGCAAGTGATGGATTTGTGGTATCTTCTCTCCACGACTCTGTGGTACCCCTGTCACCTCATCACAACTCTGTGGTACCCCTGTCATCTCATCACAACTCTGTGGTACCCCTGTCATCTCATCACAACTCTGTGACAGTGGACGAAGCTACTGTACAAGTCATCGATTGTCCTGTCCCGTCCCGTCACGTCTCGTCTCGTCCCGTCACGTCCCGCCCCGTCCTGTTCTGTTCTGTATAGACTGCAGGTCTCCTTTACGGGCTTGGAGAAATGAATATAAGTACCCTCCTCAGACCAAAACGACCCTCATTTTAGCACGATCCACGACCATGGTCCACCAAATCAAGTACACGTCCACCCCGATCACCTACTCGTACACCCCAGCCACAGTTGGGAGTTCGTCCTCTAGTAATGCCCCGGGCGGGAATGCCCCAACTCCAGGCGGAAACGCACCAGCGATTCTTCCTCCCCCAGGGGCGACCGCTGTATCCACCAATATCACCCATATAGTCGCGCTCGATGAAAGGAACCGGGATTATTTCGCCAACAGTACTTCGACATTCTCGAGGATGCGCGTCACCATCCATACCACTGGGGCATGGCCGAACACTCCCCACAGCGACAACCATGTCACGATCCTCCTGATCCTGAATGAGGGTGGAGCGGTCCAAGTCAACATGAGAACTGATGTTGGGGACAGAAGGGGCCAGCTCGAATGGAAGCGGGTGAACTATCAGCATTCGAATTCCGAGATCAAGTTTGTTGATTACGACCTCGGTGCGCCGGTGCAGGTTAAGACCCTGTATACAGCGATCCGAAATGACTGGAACCTTCACCAATATCTCTTCTCGGCTGGTGGCTCTGGATGCCACTTCTGGAAGTACGTACACGCTCGCAGCTTCGATATTAACCCCTAGTTGCTAACTTGGTGAAGCTACATACTCCTGCGTAAAATGGCAGAAGATACCAATAGATTCTCTTTGCATGCTGAGGTACCGAACCATGTCTGGGGCGTCTTCTCGAAATGGTATTCTCGTACTGGCGCGGAGAGAGCAAACCAGCCTATCCTCCAGGGAGAGTTTCAGGGCTATGCGGAGTGGTGGAACGATTGGTTTGCCCCAGACGTGGAAGAAGAGGAAGAGGAGGAAGAATGATGAGGGGGACTATGAGGACGGTGATAAAGATGAGATGGAGGAGTAGAATGGTATTGGATGGAAGCATTGGAAGATCAGTAACACTTCAGCCAAGGATGCAGTTCTCTTGACGAGGCTGATTGGAGCCGCCGTCATTCTTTTGTCCTCACTGCTTTGTGTTTTCTTCAACTCTTTTCCACATTCGTCACTTGATTACTTTTTATTTTTCTCTTCCCTGAGGCAGTCGCGCTTTTACTCTCCTTCGGGGGCTCCATCCCAGGCGGTGGTTGAGGCTTGAATTTTTGTGTGTTCGGCTGGTCTGATTAGTAACCTGCACTCATTAGACACGGCAATATACTTACTATATGTATCTCTGCCCAAGGTAGTAAGCTCGTTCTAGTAGCTGAGCCTGAGACTTCTCGCCCTCGTCGAGCTCGTCTAATAGCCCCAGGAGTTTGGTGTTCCAGTCATTCTCTTTTCGTACATTAATCTCTAAAGCAGTTCGTTCGAATAGTCTCGGGTAAAACCCAGCGGAGTTCCAGTCGATAAGGCAAAGCGAGCCATCCTCCAAGACGAGAATGTTTCGAGGAGCGATATCAAGATGGCAGAAGACTAGCGGATAGCCGGCTAGGTTAAGATGAGTTGAATTTTTTAACTGTCTCTTATTGTAGTACTCCTCGATGTCTAATACGGTAGCAGGAGCAATAAGATCGTAGTCTAACCATAGCTGGCCAAAAGCAACGCGCTCGTCGTGAAAAGGTCCAGGCTTGGCTCGTTGCACTTGTTCGAAAAGTTTTAGGACCTTTGCCATTGGCTCCAAGTAGGCGTCAGGATCTATTGTGTGGAAGAGACGGGCTGACCGTTGATGTATTCCATGATAAGATAGCCGTTGAGTTCACGGACAAAAAAGCGATAGACTCGGGGAATTCGTATGATTGCTGGATTAAGAATCTCGTATGCTCGCTGTTGGTTTGCGGCCTCGAATTGACTGACGCCGAATCCGCACTTGACAACTACATCTTCTGAAATCCTGATGACTGAAAGTCCTCCATCCAGTTCGCTGATGACGTCTCGGTCCGGGTTGGACCGCAAGCAATGCTGGATGATTTCGTCCTCGGTGGCCGTGTCCCATTGAATCGCCATGGTTGCGTTTTCTGGGTTGCTCAGGAGGGGTGCGTCTCAGGGCGGGGTTGCGGGTAGACTGAGCTTTTATACCTACAAGCTATGTTAGTACCTGATTGTGGCGCAGGCAGATACCCAGTAATGTAAAATCCTAGCTGTTAAAGCTGTTTTCCTGCTGTCACCTGCAGGCCAGACTAGGATGAATTGGGCACTTGCCAAGACACCAGCATCCGACATGAGAAGCCAACCCAATTGCGAAAAGGCTTGCTGAACCGGCGGAATTTCGCCGCGTAAAATTTCGTTTACCCCGCTCTTGGCTCGATCTAGAAACATTCGCTCGATCTGCACAAAGAGCAAGGCTGTTGGTTGGTTGGTGGAGGTAGGGATGGCGGGCTTTATCTAGGAAGAAACGGCTGTCGCGCTAGTTTCAGAAGGTGGGCGCTGGTTGATGATTCAGTCAGCAGCACCACGTGATTCGATCGCATACGGATGACGAGAAATATGACACGTCAGATGATGGAGCAGAGGCATTAGATAGTGCTGTCCTCGAGGCCATGGATTGCACCAGTCCAGCTGAGCGTGGGCGTCATGGAGCGTGAGAGATTGGAGCCTTCAGCTTTCATGACAGTGTCCCGAGCCCGGCGATAGCGGTATGCTGTTCTGTAGCGTGCATACATCCAAGAATAAGTGGCAGGACGTCCGCGAAAAAGTGGTAAGCCGTCCAGAATAACATGGCGGTCAGCGCGGCGGTTCCTAGTTCCTGCTTCCCTAGCTGTCTGATCGTTGGTCGGGGTCCGTAATCCGAGGTTCTGCTCTAGTCTGCTGACCCTACATGTATACTATTTGCTCAGGTTTCAATTCAACTTGGCACTGAGCCCCAATCCTTCCTCTTCATCTTGTGATTCTTGACTGACTTTCTGTTATTCCTTAGGCACCTCCTCCCCCCCTTTCAAAAGATGAGCTGTCCCTTAGCTCACAGCGCCCCAATGGCGAGGGCAGCCGTACCTTCTCCAGCGGCATCGGTAACAGTATCTTCTGACCGCTGACGTGCTCGACGCTTGCGACGAGTCGTAGGCCGGGAGCGGGGACAGCGCTTGGAGCGAGACATGCTGACGAAGTAAGATGTGGAGGACAGGCTGCAACACGAGCTACAGGCCAATAAACACTCACCAAAGCCTACTCGCTGCTCATTTACATAGTTAGGTTGAGAAAGCTAACCCCCCAGAACTCTCTGGCACTCGAAGAGCATAGTGCTCGGTTTTGCCAACTCGCCACTAAAGACAAAGGCCTTAGAATGAAGGATCTCATAGCTGGTTCGGGAAATCACAGACAGGTTGGAGCCGATAATGCGGAGCGATAGGTGCCCGTCGCTGAAAGAGCATGGACTGGCAGCTCGACTTTCAACAATGAAGTGCATGAATTGTCGATGATAAATGACCGGGTGACCCAACTAATAGTATTCGCTGCTGTCCCGCTTGACGAACAGGGACCTGAGTGTAAACTGGCGCGTAGCATAGTGGCAGCTTCACAAGTGGTCGTTTGGAGGGGGAAAAGAGCAGTTATCTATAAAAACGCACATCATTCGAACGAGTGGGCCGGTGGTTTTGAAACTTCGTTTCGAAGGATCGAGGTACCGCTCTACAAACCATGATTGTTGCAGCTTGCCACCGTTCCCTTTGCCGTTTTTTCTGGAATGTAGACCTTGGGAAGCCGAAGCTTGATGCTGTGAACATCCTGGGCGTGTCTTTTAAAATGCAGAACACCCTCCAATGGCACCACCTCTTTTCGGCATGTTGGATGGGGGCAGGGGATCGTCGCGTCTGGTGCGAAGCGGCGGAGGTGCTCGTCTTCGATATGGTCCATCATCTTCGCCACCCGACTGTAACAGAACATCCGCTGGGCGAGGGGCAGGGCCCTCATCGCCTATGCAGAACAGGCACTGGCGAGGGTCGCACACCAAGGGAAACGAAGAGGCCGAGGGACTGTCCTCTTGCTTGGTCTGGGGCGCTACTGGGTCGAAAGCTATGGGACGTCGCCGGAGTTCTCGACGGCGGCACAATTTCGTCATGGTTCGGATCAGCTCGCATCGCTGCTCTAAAGCGCCCGGCTCGTGCAGATTACGGGGGGGTCTGCAAAGCATACTCGCGATGCAAGCCCGCTCTTCAAGCGCGTAGGTGGTGGCAGCAGCGGGTTTAGCCTCATCCTCATCTTCGAGAGACAGGTCGCCCTCGTCGTATTCAAGCTCTCTCGTATCGTTCTCCATGAAATACCTCTTCCTGGCCTTCTTTTGTTTGTGATCCTGCAACTGCTTCCTTTTCCGAAGCAATTTTGCCTGCGTATCCTTCCTCAACTGGCGAAGCAGCACCTCCTCTTCGTTCTCACAAGGTCCAGCGTCTCGTCGGACCTGTTCTATTTCTCTTCGTTAGAGCGTCTCGTTGCTGACGCAGCTTGACAACGGTAGCGTGCTGTTCAATCGCGAGAGCATCGTCCGGACTGAGCTTGGTCGGTGCGAGCGGGTCACGCGTCAGCGACATGTTCCCCATTGCCTTGATCACAGCCGTGTCGGAGGGTTCGTCTAGGTAGGCCGCATGGACGTCGAACGCCACGTCTTGATTGATGTAGGATTGGAAGATCTGTGACCGGCTGTGTCCCATCACTTGATTCCGCGTAGCCACCGGGGCCTTGTCTGCCAAGTTGTCAGCCTTCAGCCAAAGGACGCAGAGACCAGGAGCTCTTACGGTTGACGGCATTTCCGACGCCGCGTCGAATGCACGTATGCGTCAAGGTCGCCTCTATACCAGCATCTAGCCCTAGACGCTTCATGTACCTTGCTGCAGTGGCCGCGCGTAAAGGCTTGGATGACCTCGACGGTGAATTTCCGCACTTCGAGCGTTCAGGTTCTCGAAAGACGGGCTCCTCCCATTGATCCTCTTTCCATCTGAAGATGCGGCAGTTCTTTCGCTTAGGGATGCGTGCAAGCAAGATGTCTTCGGGTTCGCGGACAGTACTGGCGGCCCATGCGTTACGGGCAAAGCCCATGCTGATCATCTCTAAAATAGGGCAAAGCAAAGGATTTTCATGCTGGTAGATCCTGAACGTCTTCCTTAAACGGTCGTCAGCTCGGAAACAAGAGGAACATCTCCAATACGTACGGTTGTGGCTTCCTGTCCTCTCCCTTTGTATGTATAAGAGTAAGGTACATAACGAGTTCCTCACGGTCTTCTACTCTCGCTAACATGATCGTAACATGCTCGAAGAGAACCGACATGAGCTCCTCCTCAGGAGGCAGCTCACCTGCATCGAAGTCTGCTTTCTCACTACCATCATCATCGGTTGGATCCTCTTTGTCAGGGTCGTAGAAACGAATTGCTTCGTCTCTAGTGGTGCTTCTTGCATCCTCTTCTGGTACCTTGACACTCGCATCGAGAAATGATACAGGCCGTGCACCCGTGCTGGCGGCAAACTTTAAGAGCAAAGAGAACCCTATCCTCTGTTCTTCGTCTGGGTACACTCTTTTACAGTGCACCCAATGGTGAACATTTAGCACGTACATGTCGTCGCCGGACAACACCGGCTTTTTCGGTGGCGTCTTGATAAGCTTGTAGGTTATCGTAAGATCACGGATGTACTGCAGCACAGCGTTACAAGATTTGATCTTCAGGGCCTCCGCAAATGCGGCTTACATTGTTCACATCGTCCTTGAGGTTCTTCGGCATCCAATCGTTCGCATGCTTTTGGTAGAGCATACGCAACTGCCGCCAGTACTCGTGTAGGGAGGAATGCGTATTCACGCCGGGACAGTTATCCCAAAACCCCATTGGCAAAACGCTTTATAGTCGGCCGCATTTTTACCCTTGATGAAGGGGATCGGGTTCCTCCTCGACTTCCTCGCAGTATCTGACAAATGATAAGCCGGTGCTGCTGCTCAGTAGTTGCACAGGGAGTGCTTACCTTGTCCACTTCTTCTTCCACGTCCCCCTCAAGTTCCGTAGAGTGGCAGCGGAGTATTGAGGTTGTGTATAGCCTTGATCTGCTAGCTTTTGCCGGAGACCTTTATAGTACCCTTCTGGGCGGGAGACCCGGTGACGACGCTGCGGTTTCTTGTGCGCTGCCATCGCGGAAGCAACCGTCGAAGGTCAAGGGAACACGGCGTAAGCACGCGCGGATCCTGAACCTCGAGCAGTCACCGGGAAGCGGCCGGCCTTTGAGAGGGAGGGAGGGCCCTGAGATGTTGGTGGGCGAGTAAACGGCGCGCGGCGAGGATGAAGAAGTCGGGCTAGAGCAGCGCGAACGGACAAAGGCAAGCGGTGCTGGTGAGGAAAGAACGCTATGAGTGCGGGACGGGCATATTTATACATGTCCTCTTGGTACCCTCAGCGGTTCGAGCGTAAGCAGTTGAGTGAGGCGTAGCATGCACTTTTGATGGGGTCGAGGGAGACATGGGTCCCTCGCTTAGGCCCTTAAAGCGGCAAGGGATTGCAGGGCTCGTACAAGGTGTTCGAGCCTCCAAAAGCGGCGCCCAAAGCCGCTGGATTTGGACGCATCGACACCAGAACCTAAACTTCTACTGTAACTTCGAGGTCCCTTATAATTTATAGAACACTACTAACTATTACTTTATAGTAACTTATAATAATCTACTATAACTTATAATATACTAAGTTACTATTTAATTTACTTTTTATTATGTAGCCTCTTTACGTGGCTATAGTAGTCGCGTAAAGCTAAGAAGTCTTTTTTAGTAGTATAAACTTATAATAAGACTCTCTATAATATATAATATATTATCTACTATACTATATATAGGTAATATATATAGTACTTATTATAATTTATAGTAAAGCATACTATATCTTAAGTAGTACTTTATCTAATTTTTAGTTACTCAGTGCGTACTATTATAAAATAAAGTTAACCTATTATTTTTAGCCTTATAGTAACCTATAATAAAATTACTCTAATTTACTATTAACACTATCTAAAAATAAGCTACTAAGAATAATATCTAACTTCTTCTCTATCTCTCTATCTATCTAATAGATTCTTATATTGTGTCTAGACTCTTTGCACCTTCTATAGCGGTATTATATTAAGGGACCTACCTCTTTCTTACTACTATCTCGCGCCCTTTTTAATAACTTTACCCTAATAGAAGGGCTTTCTACTTCTAAATCTGCTTTCTAAGCAAAGCCTAGCGTCCTACCTTTCTAAATACGCTTTCTTTTACGCGTTTTTTACTTTGTTAGAACCTTAATTTACTTCTTAAGTTTCTTAATATAGGTCTCTTAAAGTACACTATAGTAGAGTATAAGTTTAGCACTTTTTATAAGCTATAAGTAGCTTAATTTAGTATTAGATAGAGACTAAATAAAAGAGTTACGTACAAGCTTTAACTAGAATCTAAACTTAAGGATATTACTTAGAATTCTAGCTTACTATAGTATATCTAGTAAGGTACCCTAAGGTAGAGTGTAAATACGCATATTAAGGCGATCTACCACTACTAACGCATCTAAAGAAATAAGCCTAGAGGCCTTAAAGGCTTTCTTATAGTTTTTTAATATAAATATATTAAAAAATATATTGTAAAAGGCTAGTAGAAAGCCCTCTTTATTAATATAAAAGACGCGTTTAGCGCGCTAAGTCCTACACGTACTAGGAGTACTTTAGCTTTAGTAGCGCGAAATAGACTATATTAAGCGGCTAGAGGATATAAAATAAGTGCGCTAGTATATAGAGTGTTAGGATCTTCTATTCTAGGCAATAATTCTTAAAATTCTAGGAGTAGTAGCTCTTTATAGCTGTCTAGAATAAGTAACCTCTATAACTCTACTATGTGCGGCCTTATATACGCGTTAAAGTGCTTTAACTATATAACTTTAAGCTTATTATTAGTCTAGCTAGTCTTAGAGACTAAGAGCTTCTAATCGCGGGGGATACTAGTCTCCTTATACCACGCTAAGATATAGACTCGCTCTTATAGATAATAAAGAGCGAAGTAGTATATCTAGTAGCGCAAATACTCTAAATTACTATAACCTACTTACAGTTGCCTAGCTAAATAAGCGTAGGTTAAGAATATTTTTCTAAACTAGTTATAACCTTTATTAAGCTAAGAACTCCTATCTAGAAGCCTATCTTATTAAAATTATAGATATCTTTATTCTACACTCTATACTTGGCTTTTATATTCTTTACTAGCTAAAACTACGCGTTTATAATCTCTAGGTCTTTCTATTATATCCTCTATTAGTCCTTCGCTTAATTAAAAGTTATTTTAAGCTTAGGTACGCGCTTTACAAAGCGCTAAGCCTAGTATTATCCTATAGGGTCTCTATACCGCGCAGCTAGCAGTTTATTAGTTATATCTTCTACCTTACCTAGCTAGGGTGCAAATCCTCGCAAATTTAGGTTAAGGATATACTATATAAGCGTCTACTCTTTAGTCGCAATAAGCTTTGCCATGCCTAATTGTATATCTGCTTAGGCGGTAATTCTGTTAATTTAATTGCTTAGTGTAGACTTTAGGATATTATATACTACAGCAGCGCGTCGCAGGCTTAAAATTTGCTTATTCTAATAGGCGTAAAGGGCAAGCTTAATTCTGCCTTCTTAATTAGATAATAACGCGTTGTGTTGTTAAAGACATTATGATTCATAGTGAAGTGTTGTGGTCTTGGCAAAAACTGTCCGGCGGACTGATCTGTCCGGGCTACTGATAGAATATGTTAACAGCAAACCTAGGCGAAATTACAATTTGAAATCACGCCTACTAAACAGGCAGGCCCTATTCTACGTGGTTGTGACTGCACACAACACTTGTTCTTGCCTTTTTGGCCGCTCTGCTATGTTTTGCCGTCTTTCATTATCTTACCACAAGATTGTGGAAAGGCGTATTCTACAAGGGACTATCAACATATCTCGGGTGAGAAGTAATAGCCCGTCTATCATACATACATACATAATATAGTACCCAGTACCCCCGCAAACCTAGCTTACAAATAATACATTTTGTACATTCCGGCACCTGGCATACGCCCAGTGTCCTTGGGTATCATGTGGGAATTCATAGAGTCTTTCCTGTCTGGACCTGCGATCCTGGACCGAGTGGCTGGTATACCTGCTGTTCCTCCTCCGCAGCTAACGCATCCTGCTCTTCTCTCTCTCTCACTTTCGCACTTTCGCCCCTTGTTGCTGAAGCTCTTGATCACTTTCAGGTACTTGACCATCTGAGCTCTGTTTTTTCTCTCGTTCTTCGCCGATAAGTTTCGTTGCGCTTCGCCTTGACCTTTTCGTATAGCCCCCAGCGGTCCTCTTCTTTCAACTCTCGTACGTGGTACTCGATCGTCCAAGTATCCTGGGGCTCAAGATCCTGAGGCCTGTCTACATACGCTCCGTTGAGCTTGTGACGCACTGCCAGGGTCCATGCCATCAATGGGCCGCTCGGGGTTACCTTGTGGTTTTCATCACCCTCTTGCGATGACTCCTGAACTTCCTCTATCACATTCGCGTTTGACTCTGTCGAAACCTGATGGTGATGGTCGACTTCTCCAGCTTGTTCGATTCCTTCTTCTTCCTCCTCCACTTCTGGCTCATCATCTATGCCATTGACTTCTTCATCATTCACCCTATCCTGTATATCGTGCCACTCAGCCTGTATTTGCGGATCATCGCGCTTGACTCCCACGACGTCGCGCTCGAATGCCTTGTGTGCCTCTATGAGCTTATTTTGCATCGCGTCTGCTTGTTCTTCCGTCACAGGCTCGGCAAAGATGTACATGAAGGGCGGATTGCCGCGACTACTTTTGTGGGTGTGGAAGTGTAGATGCAGCGTCTGCTCGCATTAGCCTAAGTGATGCCTAACGTTGCCATAGCCCTTACCGTATCAGGAAACTTTTCAGTAGCCTTCTGCATCAACTCATCCAAGAGACGGATGCTGAGTTTGAACTCTTGGTCGCCTAGGCACGTGTCTGTTTGACCATGAAGGACATTGTCCATGTCTGATATGCTGAGATACTGAAAGCCAAAAATGCGTTCTATGTTGTGATATGCAACGAAAGATGCCGTCCATGCGGCCCATTCGGACTTGCAGGGAATACTTGAGCATGGTCGCTCTCGTCATATCGTAGAACTCACGCTCGAACGACTCCCATTCGCCACGATCATAGCGTAGCTGGTAGCCCGAGCCTTTTTCATATTCTTTGTGGTTCATGCGAATTGAAACAACGGCGCGCGTTTTCAAATCGAACACGCCGCTTCCGGGTAAACGGGGGTCGTGGGCGTCCAGCTGAGAGCGCATGAGGAAGTTACCAAGCTTGGAATAATGGTAGCAGCGCGCTGATTGGTCTTCGCTGGGAGCATCTTCGGGACTAGAACGACGATATCGTTCAAACTCCTGACGTTCTACAGTTAAAAGCTTTTCGAGAGAATGCCCCAGCCAGCTCATAATGTTTGGCTGATCGTACATTTTTATCGGCGTCAATGGCGTACACGCCCTCCTTCTTTCGAAGAAAAATGGCACTCGGACCCTGGGTGATTTTGGAGAATTTGGGGGTCGGGTTCGGAAACTTGCGCGAGAGCATTTTCATGGTTTAGCGGGCGGAAGTTGGACAACAAGAAGTGGAAATGCTGCAGGACACCCGACATGCTCGAGGTGGATCCAGTAAACTTGGTCTGCATACGCTGGGTGAGGGCTAAAAGCTCCTCGTCCTTGGACGAGGTCTTGTACTCGCTCAAAGCGGAAAAGTCGAAACTCGTTGACGGGCATGATCTTTTCGAGGTATGGGTCGAAGTTGTAGACGCGCGAGCGCGGGTCTTGGAGGCGGTAGACGCCAGGGTTGAACAGGACACGGTCTAGGCCGTAGGATAGCATAGGAACAGGGGGTACCTCCACATCGACCGCCTGGAAATCTAGCTCTTCGGGCGTGAGGACCTTGATGTCGAGCTGCTCCAGGTCCTCTGCCTCATCCTTCCGCTTGCTTTTCGTTTTTGCTCCCAGGAGCGCTTGCTTCAACGTTATGCCTTGTGGTGATGCGTTCTCGGCTTGGGAAGACGACTTGTCGGCCACAGCCGTCTTCTTCTTCCTCTTAGTTTTGGCACCAGGCTCCTGTTTGGGTTCCTCTTTTGCTTTCGACGGTACGTTGGGAATGCGAAGGCCCTCTTTGCGCTCCGCCTTGGCTCGCGCCCGCCGCACACGTCTCGATCGTTTCGGGGTCGCGGCATGCTCAGAACGGTCCTCGATGGCGTCTGCGGTTGGCTCCGCCCCATCTTTCTTCGTTCTCTTCTTGCTGGCGCAGGTGTTCTTGTTGTCTTCTCGCTGGGCCTCGTGCTCATGGCCAGCTTGCGGCTTCTTGTCCTCCCACAGCCGGGGCGCAGAGGCAAAGCTCCTCGGGCCGACGGGCAGCAGACGGGGGTATAGGCATGGTCGGCGGGAAAGAACAGCACGGAGACGCAGAGACGGCAGGAGCGCACATGGGGTCATCGAGGAGCTGCACGGGATCGGCGACGGAGGGCGGGAGGGCGTGGAATGGAAGGAGCGACTGCAGCACCAGCAGACGCGTCCAGCGCGCCTTCCCGAATCCGCGCGGCCTGGCCGGCGCCACGTTGCTCCGCGCCGGGCGGCGTGGACCGTGGACGCAATGCCAACGCGGCCGTTGGTGCCGTCGAGGGCCGGGCAGACGCAGCCAAGTGCGATCGGCGCATCATTACGTAGGTAGGCACGTTGGAGCGGCCGTTCGCTGCCATTCACCATCCCTCCGCACAACCCGGTCGCTGGGCTCGCGCTTGTGAATGGAGCCCTCGCGGCGCCTCCCCCGCACCCCCTGCCCCAGCTTCGCCACCCCACCCGCTGCTGTGTACTTTTTGTCGACACGCCTGCCTGGCTCTCGCACGCTGCAACCCCATCTCCCGCGCTGCCTCCCTGCCTCCCTGCCTCCCTGCCTCCCTTTGCCTGCTCTCTCCGCTTGCGGCGCCGCGCCCCTCCTGTTCCCTAGCGAGCCGTCCGCGGCATGAGCTGAACCCTGCCTTGCCTTGGGCGGCGCAGGCCACTGCCGAAGCATCATGTCCAGCAAACGCCGCAGCTTCTTCGGCCGCAGCGGGCTGCCCGCGCTACAGGGCAGCAAAGACAAAGATGACGACGAGCCAGCCAACATGCTCAGGAAGCGGCGTACCGCCTCGCTCCGAACCGACCTCTCGAGCTCCGCAAGCTCCCAGCTCGCCGACGACGACACGCTGGACGGGCGCACAATGGGAGCAAGCCCCACGCTGAGGCCATCAGCCTCGCGCGGTAGCGGCAGCCGCACGGCCTCAGTATTCGGCTCTCTGAAGGGCCTCCGGCTTCCAGACGAGAATGAGGAAGCCCTCTCCGCCCGTCTCCCCCGAGCCCGCACGCTGTCTAACAACTGGACTCATGCCGAGGAGCCGTCGAGCAATCGCCAGCCACTGCTCCACGGAGAAGTGCAGACGAGTAGTTCCATGTTCCGGAAAAAGAAGGAATACCTCGTACTCACAGAAACACATTTGATCCGCTTCAAAAGCTATCAAAAAGCTGCCGAGGCCTTCGCCATGTATGTATACCTATCGCGGTTGCTCGTATCCTGAACGGTCAGGACAACGACAATGACATCCTAGAATGGAACGCGATGGGGATAGCTAGCATATCAGACCATACTCGCTCTCCAATTCGCGCTTGGCCTTTTCCATGTCAATGGGTCTGTCCTCACCCGATTTGTTCCTGAAACTAACGAGTCCAGTGTGCACACCACGTACAGCCGCATATCTTCATATCGAAATAGCCAGAGCCCGTCCATGGCGTCGTCTCATGAGCTCCAGTCCCCTGCATCCGATCATTCTGGAGATCGCGACCTAGGCACACCTCTACGCCAGATTGTAGGGGTGTTCCATCAAGATGATGGAAGACCACATTTTGCTTTTGAAATATTTTACCTGGACGACGAGACGAACCAAGCGTCATCCATGACGCTTCAGTTTGGAGATCCGGACGAGATGCATGCTTGGCTTGCCAAGATTCGCGAAGCTGCCGATCGCATAAGGCTTGCAGACTCCAACCCACTGTCGGCGTATAACTCTCACTTAGCTGCCCGAGTCGTGGAAGCGGAGCGGGATTATGTCCCTCCCCACTACGCTATTTACAAGGTTGTTCAGCGCTGGCATAGCAGAAGTAGTTCTCGCGCATCGTCGGATGATCTTCCCAAAACTCTTTCGTCTGTTTGTTTTCTCGCAATCGGTGTTCATAAGATCCATTTGATACCCCTTTTTAAACCACCCTCGCAGCGAGCATCTTCTCCATCATTACTCTCAAACAATGCGCAGTCGTCTTACGGCATCCTCGCCATGACAGAATTGCGGGTTAGCGAGGTCGATGATACTTTGGAGCTCACCTTTCGCACACCTCTTCAGCGGCCAAAACTACTCCATCTAGCATCGTTGGCTTCTCACGATATCGCCGTACGGTTACGCTACGTGGAAGAGAACTTGAGACCCGAATGGGAATCGCGGCCATATCAGTTTATTGTGCCCGATGCTGTCAAACACCAGATTTTCCGAGAAGTCAGTCCACATCCAATTGATCAGGACAGCCTAGACAGGACGCTTATTGGGTACTGCATTGCGTACGACGTAAAGCCAGAGAATATCCGCTATCGAGTCACCTATCCAGCGGAGGACAGCCCTCGGTTTGAATTACTGCGGCCTATCGGCAGCGGAGGACAGCCCTCGGTTTGAATTACTGCGGCCTATCGGCTTACGACGACGACCCAGTATACAATACTTGAGCTTCTTGCGGTCATGCGCTCACTACGGTATAACGAAAATTTTGGCGGAATCTCGTTCAAAGACGTTTTCTCTGGACATTCTCAATGGCCTAGTCGATGATTTTGGCGATGATCATGTCTGTACCAAAACTAAAAGAGGGACCGTACTCCGTCTAGACGTGGAGGAACTGGGGCGATCATGCTTACTCGTACAAGAAATCCGAGCTCTAGCGGTTACAAGTCGGAGACTCAGGCGACTAGATTTCTCATCCTGTATCACTAGGAAACCTAGGGATCATCTGGTATCGACCGCAAAGGCAAGGGATGTCGGCTGTGGTATTGTCGAGGCTTTGTTTCCACTTTGCAAGTATCAATCGACCAATGTCGACTGGATCGCATTGAACAACATTCAGCTTGGTGAAACGGACCTGGATTACCTAGTAGCTGCCGCTGTTGAACGCTCCTGTCATTTGCGTGCTCTTGAGTTGAGTGGCTGCGGGCTCACGGACCGAACACTATCTCTTATCTTGGATGCTCTTCGGGCCCAGGAGAACACGTTGGAAGCTATTGACCTTTCATACAATCCATTCCGGGTCTCTCCCACAATGTTCGACTCCCAGATTGGAGTTTTTGGATATCTCACTAAGCTTAACCTTTCCAACGTCGCACGGACTTCTGGCGATGAGCCATTGATAACTGTTGAGACCTTCCAAGCTTGGAGGTTACAAGAATTGATACTTAGTGGGACTTCGTTGAATAGAGCAACGGTGGATGCCATAGCGAGGTAAGCATCGGCTTTTTTTCCATCCTCCGCATCATGAAATGGAATCGACAGTTCTTAGGCTCCGTGGCGGTTGAGAAGTTACATGTAATCTCTCCTCGCTCTATGATCCTTCCCGGCCCAACAAGAATATGGAAGCTATCATGCTTTCATTATAATATCCGATAGCCGATGCTAACCATTTCCGCCAGCTACCTAGTCAACTACAAGCAGTCTGCTGCCCTCCGGGAGCTTCGATTGGATCATTGCTACCTCACCGGAGAATCGGTCGCATTTTTGTTGCGGTCTATGAACGAGACACCTGGAGAAGCTCGCGAGCTGCACTTCGATGTCAGCGAGAATTATATAGAGCATGGCCTTAGCGAACTAACAAGTGCTATTGTGGAAGGTGTAGCACCATCCAGCTTAACCATTCGGCTGATTGAGTTCGCAGAAGAAGAAGATTTTCGCCAATTAATCCTAGCTTTTGCCCGAAACAATACCATCCGGCATCTTGACATTTCACGTGCCTCTTTACCTAGCGATGCTTCGGAAGAGACCTGTCAAGCGCTGGAGCGGATGTTCGCTGACAATGTATCACTGGAGTGGCTCGACATGTCGGGTGAGGATTCTCGGCTCGAAACTACTAAATTGGGTGTCGGCATCAATCGTGCACTACGAGGGCTGCAGAAGAACCGTACGTTGCGAGTGTTTGTTCATCAAATGTAAGCATCAATCATGGACGACCGCGCCATGACGTTCCGCTTCAAGGCTAACTGCTTAAGATCAAAAACTTGGGCTTCAGGGTGCCAACACATTGGCAGATGTTCTCAAAGTCAACACTACACTACAGCAACTCTACTGTGAACACAATGGCATCCCATTACAAGGCTTCACCGACCTGGTCAATGCACTGCATCGAAACACTACATTGCTATATCTACCTTCTATGGGGGAGAGTAGGCAACTCGCGCTCAAGACTACGGAAGACCAGGTCAAACAATTAAGAGACGATACGACAACGCAATCACAGGCTAGGCCACACACTAGATCGCCTTCGGTACGCCATAGACTGGCGAACAGAGTCCATGGCCGGGCAGCCAAAGAGAAAGTAATGCCCATGGGTCTCTCCGATCGAGACATCAAAGCTGCACTTGGTCTGGTGGACGAGAGCTGGGAGCGACAAGAGTACCGTCTCCTCCAACAGTACTTGCATCGCAACTACAATCTTTCCATTGGCATCCCCACCGCTTTGGACGTAGACGACGAAGAGTTTGAACGACCTGACACTGCGATGACTCTGGGTAAGCTCGTAGAGAAAGTGCAGGTTGATAGCACGCCAACCTTAGAAAAGGATATGCAACTTGGCGCGCACCTTGCATATTCGCTAGAGAAGGAAATCGAAATGTCCTTCTCTGAGAACCAGAATGGTTGGACCAGGGCCCCGCCTTCCTAGCTAAATTATACCCTATAAGTGTTCTTATTAAATATATTAGACCTTAAATTACCTGCTCTATAATTCTCTAAATTATAAATAAATACATATAACGTACTTTGCACTCGAGTCGATCATTCCATCGAGTCAATCACTTTGCCAAGACCCCACTAAAACGTACTATCAGCAATAGTACAACGCAATACCTTAACCACACAATAAACCACTAGCGTTAAAAGAAGCGCGTATACAGCTTGCGATCTAGGCTATTAAACAAGACGCGACACTCTCTTAGTAACGCGCTGTAGCCTTCTATAACGTCTCTTAAAGTACACTTAGCAACTAACGCGCTAGAAAGACGTTTAGACGCGACTGCGCACCTAATAAAAGAAGACTTACTATAAGAGAGGAGTAGGTGATTGTGCAGCATATACTCAACCTAGACGCGCGAGCATTTCCACCCCAGCTTAATGCTATAAAAGATATAGCCAATTCTTTACTAGCTGCACGCCACTACAAGCTAGTTAGCTAGAAGTGGCCTTATAACTTTGTTAAGCGCCAGCTAAAGCTTTAAGTTAAGTTTAATTAAAAGTACAACTATAAGAGAGCCCTTTAGGAGGATCCTAAAGTGATACAAGGCTAGTTCTAGCTTGTAGAGAACATAAAGGCTAAGTATAGTATCCTAGATAAGGACACCTACAATTTTGACGAGTCTGGCTTTATAATAGGTAATATTAACTAGAGTAGTAGTTATAGGCTCTAAGCGTTAAGGACGGCTAAAGTAGGTGCAGCAGGGCAATAGGGAGTAGACAACAGTTATCTAAGGCATTAACGCAATAGGGTGGTAGATCCTACCCTTTATTATTTTTAGGGGCAAGCACCACCTCTCCACCTAGTATAAGGAGAAGGATCTACCTTATAATTAGGTTATTGCAGTCTCTAAGAACGGCTAGATAATAAATAAGCTTGGTCTGCAATAGCTAAAGCACTTTAATAAGCATACAAAGAGGCGTACTACTAGTAGAGTATATTTACTTATTATTAATAGCTATAAAAGTCACAACTCGCTTAAATTCTAGGATTACTATATAAAAGAGTAATATTATTACTCTTTGTATGCCTCCACATTTGTTGCACCTCTTGCAGCTACTTAACGTGGATTATTTTGCGCCGTTAAAGAAGACGTATAGGCGCTAAGCTAAGAATCTAATACGCAACTATATTACGCACATTACTAAAATCGTGTTCCTACCTTACTTTATTACTGCTTTTAAGGCTTCAATTACTGAAAGTAATATTAAAGGAGGCTTTTAAGGTGCTGGCCTAGTGCCCCACGACCTAGAAGTTGTGATATCGCAGCTTAATGTCCGCCTACGTACGCCTCCACTTTGTACTATTCGCGATAGTACATAGGAGTCGCAAACTCTGCGAAATAGTACAGAACTTGGGTCGCAATTAACGCTGGTTAAGCAGAGGATTTAAAGGCATATAGATAGTTCCCTAACTTATATAGTTAAGGCGGTGGAAAAGCTTATTAAAGGCGCTAAGCTAATAGGGTATTTTTTAGTGTTAATAACCAAACGCAACGCCAAACTTTAAGCTACTAATAAGGCTGCCACGCGACGTAAATTGTATAAAAGAAAGCGAGTACAGCGTAAAGGAGTCCTCACAGCTAAAGAGGGCTAGCGGCTGGCCACTCTAAAGGAGTTTAGGGCGCGCAGTGATAGGCAAAAGGCGAAGAAGAGGGTGCGCGCTAATAGAGAGGCGAATCTACTTAACAGCGCTATAGATGCTGTAGCAAGCCTAGGCATAACAAAATAACCTATAGGTAGCCTGTAGAAGTAGATTCTAAATAGATTAGCCTATTTAGACTATCAAAAATAGTTCGTGTTGACTCTGTACTATCGTGAATAGTACAGAACTTGGTGGGGTCTTGGCAAAGTGATCGACTCGATGGAATGATTGACTCGAGTGCAAAGTACGTTATCGGTGGTTTCGTAAATTCCCGCTCACCATGTGACCTGGGCGCTTGTTAGGTAATCGCTTCCTGCGCGTCATTTGACCCCACCTATTTTTCCGTACAATCGGATGCCGTACATGAATTTATCCCCCAAACGATACCCTGCTATTATCTTTGAAGGTTATCGTGATGCCGGCCGAAAGTCGTAAACGTAAGAGTACTCAGGTGTTCGAGGGGGGCAAGAATCCACCCAGGGCGACGCAGGCAGCCAAACAGTCGCGTACGACGAAGTCACCTCGCAAAAAGACTCCCAAAAAAGCAAAGGCTAGGGCACCTTTACAAGAGATAGTGAATGAAGCTGATCATGTGACTGCTGCTGAGGCAGCCGAGGCAGAGCAACTTGAGGATGAGGACGTCGAGGAGCAAGAGAGATGTACCCGGAGGATGGCCCATCGTCGGCCCAGCCAGGTCCTTTTACACAACAATTAGATGAAGAGCTCGCTGAGGTGATTAATGAGACTTACGTGAGGTGTCGCTATAGAGCGTACTGCAACAATAAGATAGTCGACAGCGTAGAGGATAGCAATTACAAGCAACTGCTCAGCAGCCTAACGGCGGGCGAGGTGTGGAGATGGGCCGACAGCGTCGTTATGGAGATAAGCACCCAGGAGAAAGTCTCCATCAAAAGCCTTACTATCGTCACATATTTGAGTCGAACTTCGGCAAAGGATCGCATAGCAAACGCTCTCAAACGCGGGGAGAGTTGCCTACGTTTTGCTAACGTAAAAATCGGCGTGAAAGAGTTTGCTGCAATCGGCGCCTGCAGGGGCCACTGCGTGTATGGATTTTGACTTGGTGCTGCTGCCAGAGTCACCTCAGGTGCCTGCTTCAAGTCAGTCACGCGTAGGTGGCCCGCAAGGCTCTCAGGTACGACTCACCGCTACTAATCGCCAACTCGCTGAGCTGCCAGACGTCATAGCGATTGACCAGATGGGCAATGGGCCAGCCATCCAAATACGGGACGCGTGGAGGTGCCAGGACACCATGTGCTCGAACTACGCCCATGTGTGCTACTTTCAGCGTACTGAGTCGTTGCTGGTGCGATTCTCCGATCATATGCCCGTCGAGGGCAATATAGTCGCCATATGGGCCCGCGAGGTGTCGCTGCAAAGGTGTACAGTTGCAGCGCCGTCAGACAACGTTCGGTTACCATGTTTCCCCGCTCAACGCACAGACCCCACTCAACGCACAGTTTGAGGATGCCCACTACTACTACTTTTAAAGCTGTACAGCTCTATATAGATCAAATTATCACGAGATTTTTTGTAGTAGCATTCTTAAAAGTCGTTTTAATCGATTGGCAACGATATATTAGGTGCGATACCTCTGTGGGAGGCGTACTGTACGCGTGCGCGTTGATGGGCCAGATGCCTCTACCACCCCTTCAATGACGGATAGATCCTCAGCATCAGCCTCTAGGTCCTCAATAACATGAGCAGGAGGTGCAGGAGCTGTGAGGCTACGCGCCTTACCCTTTTTAGCTAATTGTATATTATTCTGGAGTTGCTTTTTAGCTGCGTGGGCGAGTAGGGCTTCTTCGCGCTCTGCAGCCTTCTGCTGTTTTTCCTGCAATTTGATCTCCTTTGCAGCTATCCTTATTTCTGCTCTTTACTGAAGCATAGCCTGTTTCTCCTGCTTTTTCTGCTCCCTAGCTAGCTTATTGCGATCCTTCTAGTGTTGTAGTTCTTCTTCTGCTTTGGCGTCTTTTTGGACTTGTTGATTGCGGGCAGCTTTAACTTTAGATGGCGACTAGAAGACAGCGCCACCAGCGTAATTCTGGGAAGGTTTAAGTAGTAATGCCTTGCCACGCGTACGGCGCTTCTTCTTATTGATAAGGGCGTCTTTAAGGCGGTTGTTTTCATGCTGAAGGAGCTGTTTTTTGAGTCGTGATTGCATGTATCGTGTGAGAGAGCTGTAAGGCGCGTTTATCGTAGATATTATTAACTACCTGTCGTAGGAGCCGTTCAATCTTGCGCCAGTCGCTTGCAGAGAGTACTGACGACGTACTATCACTGCTTGATGGCCTCTTTGGCTCTGGATCCTTGAATTTTCTTTAATATAGCGTTGCTATCTAGTGGAGAGATGCTAGTAACTCTGAATGAGTTAATAATCGTTTCCTCAGCAAACGCGGTCCTATACGCCCTATAGAAGAAGCGGAAGAAGTCGCGCTTAGTAATAGATGTAAGGCCCTGGCTGTTGTACATGAATTGGGAGAGCTCTTTGGTATATGCAGCTGAGAGAGGCTTAAAAAGGCAGACATCTAGAGGCTGCAGCGTATGAGTTGAATGCGGCGGATAGATAGCTAGGAGGATCCTATTTTGATCGCAGAACTTGATAAACTCCATTGTAATATGCGAGCTATGCCTATTAAGAATAAGGAGCCTATAGTCGCGTTTTGCCTTTGTCTTAGTCTCCTTCTGAAAGCACCTCTTAAGCCAGGCAATGCCAAGTTCGTTGTTTGTCCATCCTGAAAGGCGATGAGGCGAAGAAGGCGCGGTGCTCTTGAGGATTAAAATCCTGCAACCAGGTGTCCTGAATATTGCTAGAAGCTGCCTGATATATGAGGGCAGGATTGAGAGAGCTGCTGTCGGCGCATATATACAAGCTATCGTCGTGATCCACTCCCTGTTGCCGTCCTGGAGTACCTGCTTGACGCTACCCTGATCATACTGGCGTCGGGAGAATACGCGCTTTATTCTTGACACTACCCTAATTAAGAAGCCCTTCTTATCCATATTGTATGTATTTGATGGCGCGATGTCGTACTGCTTGATCTTATCGTCCAAAAGCTTAAAATAGAGGGCGTATTTGAAGGCTGAATCAGCTTTTGTGGCGCTGGTTATCAATACTAGATGTCTATCGCGATATAAGGTTGATTTGATGCCGCGCAATATAGCGATCAACCCAGTGTTTTCCTGGCTCTTGATGGGCTATTTCTGCTGCGAAATTTCGTATTATCTCTCTTGTAGGAGGTAGGCCTCGTGTACACAGCTTTTTAATGTACTGTAGTAGCTGTTTTTTTCCTGTGTAGAGTTGAGGAGTCGCTTTTCTTCTGTCCGGGACGCATAGGTGCCCTGCACCCCGCGAAAACGCTTCGAGAGCCGCGACCGCGCTCAACGCCGTACTCTCGCGCAACCTGAGATATATTAGGACGTTCTCCTAGCTTCAGGGATCTCAAAGCTTCAACAGCTGCGTTAATCGGGTCCATATTGGTAGAGTTATGAGGGTTGAAAGTATAGAGATTTTTGGTGCCAACTGTGCGTTGAGTGGGGTCTGTGCGTTGAGCGGGGAAACATGGTAACGTGTCTGTGCGCGTGCCGAGCCACTTCGCGTGCCGAGCCACCCAACACCAAAACGCTAAATAATCGCCTGAATTTGACGCGTTATAACTCCACTAATATGGGGGCAATCAAGGGTGCGATTGCAGCTATTGAATCTTTAAATCCAAGGGAATCATTTTCGTACAGAAATATTGCTGCCACCTACAGTGTAGATCGAACTACGTTATCCTAAAGACATAAGCGCGTTTAGGCACCAAATAAAGCTAAGAACATTAACTAGTAGAAACTTAACCCACAGCAAGAGCAGGAGCTTGTAAAATATATTAAAGGACTTATAGAGAGACATATACTACCTACTAGGGAGATGGTACGAAATTTCGCCTCTATAGTAGCCAAGGAGGCAGTTAGCGAGAGCTGGGTTACCCGCTTTATTAACCGACACAGCATTCATCTTATCTCACAATAGACAGTCAGTCAGCATGGACAGCAATCGCCACAAAGCGAATTTAGGGGATAAATATCGCCTCTACTTTCAGCTCCTACATAACAAGATTAATCAATATTAAATAGATCCTCGTCATACCTATAATATAGATAAGAAAGGCTTTATAATTAGTGTTGTTAGCAGATTAAAGAGAATATTCAGCCAATAAATGTAGGAGAAGAAGGAGGTTAGGGCATCACTCTAGGATAGAAACCGCGCGTAGATCACGCTCCTAGCATGTATATGCGCTAATAGATCTGCTCTGCCTCCTAGCCTAATCTATAAGGCTGCCAACAAAGGCATCTAATCAGCCTAGGTAGAAGACATTAAGGCAGGAGAACATAAAGTCTTTATTACCTTATCACCCTCTAGCTAGACAAACAATAATATTAGTCTTGCCTAGCTTAAATAGGTATTCAATCGCTGTATAAAAGAGAAGACTCAACAAGCATATCAGCTCCTAATCCTAGACAGCTATAGATCCCACATTACAATAGATTTCATCAACTACTGTAATAAGCATAGGATCCTACTTGCTATCCTGCCTCCTTATTCAACTCATACGCTTCAGCCACTTAATGTTGCAATGTTCAAGCCGCCTACTCAGCCGAGCTCTCGAAATACCTCAACGCAGGCCAAGGCCTAGTTTCTATTAAGAAGGGCAATTTCTTCCCACTATTCTGGAAGGCATAGCAGGCCTCCTTTAAGGAATTAACAATCCTTAGCTCTTTTAGAGCAATAGGCATATCACCACTTAATCCTGATCCAATCCTTGATAGATTCACTAGATCTCAAGAATTAAGAGAAAGCTCCTCATCCCTACTGAGCGATCATGATTGGAGAAAGGTGGATAGGCTCGTACGCTCTGCAGTTAAGGATCAGAGTAGTAAGGATACGCAGAAGCTTCGTCAATCGCTCCACCATCTATCTGTTCAAAATAAGCTACTCTACCACGATATTAATGGGCTTAGGGAGGCACTGTCTACAAAGTAGAAGCGTAAGAAGAAGGGCAAAGCTCTAGATCTCTAATAGCGCAAGGAGTATTACAGTGGGTTAGTGTTCTGGTTACCTAGGAAGGTGAGAGAGGCACGTGTGTCCGTCAATCTATTAAGGAGCAGGAGGATAAGGAGCAGCAGCTTTAAAAAGCAGAGACAGTAGAGCTAAAGAAGGTAGCTAGACTATACAAGGAGAAAATCCAGCAGGAAAAGCGTGCTGCGCGAGAGGCAGCGAAGGAGGCAAGAGAGAAGGAGAGAGCTAAAAAGGCAGCTCAGCGCGCTGCCTAGAAGTCTGCCTGCCCGCGACGCAAAAAAAGCTCTATAGTTATCTAAAAAGGGTAAGAGGAAGGCCTCTTAACCATCTCTACAGAGTAGAAAACATTAGAAACGTGTTGTTGATGCTTTAGATGTTAAGGAGTCCTTAGAGGGCGCATCTGCTGCCCTAACCGTCTCTACACGTCGCGGGCCGCAACGTCAAGCTTCTAGACAGATATAAATAGTGCAAATTAATCGCAAGGATCTATTTAGTGCCCCTCTAGAAAATCCTGTAATAATATTAATTGTGGGTGGCTCTATAGCTTCATTTTTGCATAAGCTGTTATGGTGTTGGGTGGCTCGTCACGCGAAGTGGCTCGGCACGCGCACAGACACGTTAATGATAGCGAGGTCTCGTGAGCAGGCTGGGCGACGGCGGAGGAGGAGCAACTCTAACAGCGAGCCTACAATAAAAGACATGTTCAAATTGCTAATCGCGTCTGCGGCAAGTCAATTAGCACAAAGTCAGCCATCTCGACGATCGCCTGCCCGGCAGCGAGAACCTAATCGCCTACCAGACGACCTGCCAGTTTCGACGTGGGATCCATTGACTTACAGTAACATGGAGGAGCTCCACTATATAACACTGCTTTTCCTATAGTAGTGGCTCGACGAGGGTCCACACAAAGATCGCAGAGATGTGAGAAAAGTCTTTACTATAGTTAAGGACAATAGAATCGACCTGAACATGCTTATAGATCCCTCGGAGGCTAGCATGCCGTATATCTTGTGGCAAGAGGTGTGGGAGCTGCCGCCACCTCTGCTACTTAAACTTCGAGCATATGCCGTCCGCTGGCAGCGTAGATTCAAAGGACTAACTCCAGAGCAAAAAGCTCAGTGCCTAGAGAACATAAAGAAGGAGAAGAGCGTGTAGAGCGAGAGGAGCGAGAGAAGCGAGAGGACAAGGACGAGGACGACAAGGAGAGCTTGTTTGTACAGCAAATGTAAGAAGTTGCTGAAGCTTAAGGCCAGGTCGCTGATGTCAATTTTGCAGTTGCTTGTACTTTACGCTCCCTTTTGTTGAGGGATTTACGTTCTTTATTTTGCTGATTTTGGCCTGTAAAAGTTAATTTTAAGGAAGTTTAATTTTAAGGAAGTTATTGCCCAAATATACGTATATTGAATCAACTTATTAACAGAATCATGTAGAACTGCGATGTAAACAACTTAACGCCGGTAAACACTAAGTCCGCACGGGCCACTATCGTGATACTTGGCAATGTTTATACTGACAACAACGCGTCAATTGCTCAAGCTCTCCATCTCCTGTACACCTCACACCTGCCAGCCTGAGTAGCTGAAGTACTTTCTCGCCCGTACGTCGTTGTAGCAAACCTCCTGCACGCCCAACTCCAAAAAATACGAGAAATCCTGAAAGATAGGCGCCCGCTGGAAGTTCTTTTTCATCCATGACTTCAACGCCTTGAAGCTCTGCTCTATTGGATTCATGTCAGGTGAGTACGGCGGCAGGTACTCAAGTACTACTCCAGCGTCCAAACAAAGCTGTTGAATTCTGGCTGATCGATGAATAGAAGCGTTGTCCATCACAATCACCGAGCGTGGCCCCGGGTACGGCGTGCAATACGGCAGCACTTTGCTGGCCACAAACTCCTCCATCAGCTCCGCTGTGATTGCTCCCTGATAGATGAGGTGATCGAAATACCCATTTACGTCCATGGCTGGCAGCAAGCTCCACCTCTCCGACCTCTGCGCTGAGTACGATACTTGAACTGGCGTGTTCACCTCCGACCAGGCATACTTGCGATCGCCCGTACGCTCGTTGCAAGCGCTCTCGTCAAGTACTATCACCTGCTCCGCCTTATACGCCAGCTGGCAGCGAGCTCGAAACGCTCGACAGAGGACTGCGTTACGCTCAGCTGCCACTTTAGTTGCCGCTTTTCAACTCCACCTCATGCTGGCGAGGGTCTCCCAGATAGTTGTTTGTGAGGCTTTTACGTTGTAATCGTCATATAAGAAAGCCTGCATTTCATCCAGGTAGGTATTTGGCCGGCCCTTGCAGCAACTCTTTAAGCTTCTCGCGATGGTACTGCAGTAGCAACGGCGGCCGCCCCCGCCGTACGCAGGCTGGCGGGTAAGGCTGCCCCCAGTACTCCAGGCTGAGTCGAATCCTCCTAATCGTCGAGTAGGCTACTTTGGTGTCTCTCCAGATTTTTGTAACACTAACGTCGTCCTCAAGACGATCACGATCAATCACGGCCTGCAACACTGTCGGCGGCAACCTAGCTTTGTTCAGCGACCCCATGAAGTACTCACAGATTCTTCAAATGCATCAAAAGGTTGATATTTGGCTGGTAAATCCGTGTTTCAAATGACGTACGAGAATCGATTACTAACATGTGGGGCAGGTCACATGGTGAGCGGGAATTTACGAAACGACAATATGCGGCGTTATGGAATCTACCTAGGGTAGGACAACAAAGGCTTTCATCGCAAACGATATTACAAAAAAAGCAGCCTGCTTAGTAAACAAAAAGAGCGTCAAGAGGTTAAAAAAAACTACGACAATCATGTAATAGATTAAAATAGTTATAAGACAATCTATTGATTCTCTTAACCCTGCTAAGGGGCGCGGTATGGTAGTAGATGTGTTGTGAAAGAGTAAGACATGGGGCACTTGGATAGATTGGTACCACTACGATTAACAAAATTAACAAAAACAAAGGCAAGGACATGATATGAGAGCCGCCGCCGCCGCCTCCCGTGCCAGAGCCAGTGCCTACACTAGGCAGGCGATGCAACAACTCGCAAGGCCCTTAGCGAAAACGTTAGAGCATATTCAAGTTGATATTAGTATTACCTATCCTAGGCTAACACTACTTTTACTTTTGTCCTGTGAGTCTTAAAAAGGCCTCACGAATGGTCTTATTGCAGCACTTGGTGCCTAGACCTGAGCTAGTGAGAAAGGATGAGCCATGGGATGTTTGGGGCATGCCCCCAACCACCCTACCAGCATATCTAATATACCTTCACACCCCACTCACACTGAATGAAAACCCAAACACCCAACTCCCTTTTTCAACAGAAGACACCTTTCAACAAAAGACCCATGACACCCAGCACCTTAACAGCGAACCGACACTTCAAGTCAAGCAAGTCAAAAGCCTGACGAGAGTCATACGTCCGTCGGGCTGTCAGTGTTGCGGTGGTTGCTCAGTTGTCTTCTCCGCCAGGCTATATTTTCAAGTGTTGCGCGTGCCTTGAGCCGCGCTTGCAATGTTACTAGTGCGGCGTACCTGACACGCAACGTATACATGATCCCGTACTGCAACCTTTCTATTTTGAACACTTCTCAAGAGTTCGTGTCTAGGATAGCGTCTTAGAACTTAACTGCGAGTCTAACCTGTGTTATTATTGCTTAGGCATTGTTAGGAAGACGTGTGGTGTGACAAGTTTCCATATGCGTAGTTAAGCAAGCTGTCTAGGTTGTCGTCAGGCTCTGGGCTGTTTTGAAAGTTGGCCAACATTTGTTGAGCGGCTGTTGCGGTGGACCCGATGTGCTCCAGAGCGGCAGCGCTATGACAAGATGTAGGGAATTCAAACCATTGTTTGGCTGACTTATGGGGGAAGGAGTGAACAGGGAGGCCGAGACCTTTCGTTTTGTTGCCTGGGGAATTGGAGGATCCGTTCCTCTTCCGGCGTGAGGTCCGACATTTTGAGATGGATGGGGTGTGTCCTTGGAAGCAGGAACCATGTTGCTCGGAGGAAGAGAGACTGCTAGGGATGTGTGTTTTGGAGGGAAAGGTTGCAGCATCTTATATCCCAACCTGCTATTTACTACCCATCATCTACGCTCGACGACAGTCAGCGGCAGCAAAGGGTCTCTCCCTCAACCATGGTTCACGTTGATGTGGAATGAGTCACTTGAGCCGACGGACTCGCGGAGTGCCAGTGCGCCAGGCGATGCGTCATAAACAGTTCGCTTTCACATGTACGTGATACTTTCTAGAGCTAGTGTGTATAGAAAAAAGGGTTATAGATAGTTTATTTTCTTTTACTATAGTATAGTTGTGGGATGCAGCTTTGTTCACAAAAAAGGGCGATTTAATCTTAGTTATAAATTATACTTACGTCTTGTAAAAGGGACTAAATAATATCACTATCTAGCTTCAAATTGTATTATTCTCTTAGTCCTCATCTTGTATAAAAACTGACAACCACACTCCCTACACATGAGCGGCTCGTTATTTTTCCTCCTTACAATAGCCCCGCAAGGCTCCATCCCATGTTCGTCCGTTAATCGCTCCCTTTCATTCTTATACGGCTTGAAGCCTCCGCAATGGTACTGCATCATCTGCCTAGAGGATGAGTCGTCGATGTTGTGTTGTCGTGCTTGTAGTCTGCTGCACTGGTGTAGGTATTGCCCAAGGGGTTCACTGGTGCGTTGTGCAGAGCAATACCCTGTTGATGATCTCGAGGTAGGGGTTGAGGGGTGGGAGCATCGAAGTCGACCGTGTCAAGAATATCATGTTCGTCCACGTTACTGTTGTCGGTGTCCACATCATCTGCATCGCTATTTTCAGAACTTTCGCCTTCGCTTGCTCCTCTTTTCCGCGCGCTTCGCTTCCGCGGCGGCGGCTTCTCGTCCCCGTGACTCATGTTACCCTGCTCTTTACTCTCTTCCTCGGTACTGTCGTCCGATTGTGCGGCCTCTGCTTCTTCTGTGACATCAATACTTGCACTACTGACCGATGTAGGAGTCGATATCAACACACCTTCATAGGCACCCTCGCCATCGCTCTCACTCCGATGCAACGCGTCGATGATTTCCTGTACTTGGAAACGTCCCAAACCTTCCATGTCATCCTCAACTCCTTCATGAATTGCGACAGGTGTGTCAACCTTGATACCACCCGTCTCAACATCGTGTTCCACTTCATCAGTGGCTACCGGGGGTGGACTCCCAAAGCGACTTTGTCTTCTCGTAATTGGCGGCATGATTGGCTTCGGCGAAGCTCGCTGTACGAACTGGACAAACACAGTAAATCTAGCCAAGCTCTTTTGACGGCGTGGACAGTAGTGAGGAAGCGTAGAAGGGATACAGTAGTATCGTAGGCTGAGGAAGGAAGGACTGAGTCTGCGTCATTGTCTTCGAGACAAATGGGCAGAGTGTAGGGAGAAACAAAGAAAGTCACGTGTGTGAGTGGGATTCCGGAGAGCAATGCTGTTTGCGGACGAGGACTTCACTGACACGGTCGCAAAAAACACGTGGATGCGCATTCCATTGACGCATGTGCGGTATGTGCTTGTGTATGTTACAATACGATACAATATGTACTTACATTCCTTTGCTCCGTACTAACCCTGGTCAGCTGACTTCATCTCGCCACCGTTTCGATAAGCTTTCACAGCATTCTCAAAGAGTTCACGGCACGGCACCTTGCTGCCCAATCTAGCGCACAGTAAAAAGGCGCCGCTAAGTTTACGGTGGAGACTGTACGTCTCCTCGGGCGGCGGCGCTAGTCTCTCGCGCACCATCACCGGTATTAAGCTACGCACTCTATCCGTGATAGTCTGATCTTTGAAATCGTACATGTCGGGCCCCGAGGCCTGGAAAGGCTCCGCGAGAGTAAGTACGGACTGAATGTGCGCGTCGAGCATGGGCTTCGACTCTGCGCCAGTGAGGTAGCCGAGTTGGATGGAAAGGTCGCGGATGGTGGTGCGATCGTCTTTCGAGGCTGCGATGAGCACGTTGACATAGGGATCAACGAATTCATCGGGGTACTCGCGCGATGCACCAAAATCGAGGAGCTCGATCTTGTGGTCCCTTTCATTGTAAAGGAAGTTGGTCCAATTGGGATCAGTCTGCATGAACTTCAATTCGACGATCTCGCGCAAGCAAAGCCGTAAGATTTGAGTACCAATCCAGTCCCGTTTCTCCTGACTGAGAGTGGGCAACTTCGCGACACCAACACCGTGCACGAGTTCGGCGGTCAGTACTTGAGGACCGCAGGCTTCGGGAAATGTTTTCGGGACTTTGAAAACGTTGGTGTCATCGGCGAGAGCGGAGCGAAAGCGCTCCTGCCATTCGGCTTCGCGGACATAGTCACATTCCCAAGCAAGTTCTGTGCGGGCATTGGCGATGGTCCTGTCTAGGAAAAGACCTTTCGGTAGAAGGCGCGACGCGGTAAGGAGGATAGAAAGGTTGTTCAGATCGGAGTCAATGGAGTCGGCCACGCCAGGATACTGGACTTTGACGGCTACAGTCTGCTTTGTAGACCGTAAGACAGCCTTGTGTACCTGACCAATGGACGCTGCAGCAATAGGTTTATCGTCGAAGCTATCAAACAGATCTCGCCAGCCGTTTCCAAGGTTGTTAGCGAGGACCTTGTTGCGTTGTGAAGCCGGCATGTAGTCTGCGCTGTCTTGGACGCGCTGCAAGACCTGGTGTATGGCGGGTGGTAACATCTTAGCATCTATTCATTGTCAGATATGGCGCAGGAAGGGAGTGATGCAAGCTCACCCTGGAAGCTGATAATCTGGCCCAGCTTGAGGGCAGCGCCTCGCATACGCGAAAGCTTCGCGACCAGTATCTCGAGGTTGCCCGGACTCAGCATCAAAGAGCCTCCAGACGCTGCTGCGGTACCTGTGGCGCGTCGAAGACTCTCACCGACAGCACCAAACGCCATGCTAGTCCCCAGGCCCGCATACTGCCATAGACGGCCAAAGCGCGACGACGGCACCCGTGATTCTCGTAACTCGTACGGTGTTTTTTGCGGCTCAGTACCCGCCCCGTTGGATGCAAAGTCGTGCATGACCTCGTCGGCCGTGTCAGGCTGCGCTTGTGGCTCCGCGTGGTCTACTGGATTCTTCGCAACACTGTGTAGGGCGGGACGTGGCTTCTGCTGGAGCGTGTGGCTCCCAAGCATGTCTGCGACGCGCTTGGTGCGGAAAACGTCTGTATTGATGGCTGGCGGGGAGCCATTCTGCGCTGGTATAGTAGTCGGCTGGACCATGTGCTCTCTCGGGACGTGGGCCGGGGCGGCATGGTGGATGTGCTGGTTCAAGGGCGCGTCATGGTGGATGTGCTGGTTCAAGGGCGCGGTATCATGGTGGATGTGCTGGTCCAACGGCGCGTCATGGTGAATATGCTGGTTCAAGGGCGCGGTATCATGGTGGATGTGCTGGTCCAACGGCGCGCCCTCGATGTGGACGTCGCTCGCCTGTGCAGTCTGGGAATGCAATGGCGATGGCGACGGCGACGGTGATCCTGCCCGGGTAGGTGGTGGTGCTTCCGACGGGGACCTCGGGGAGGCTTCCCGTTCCTGGTGCTGGCGAGACTCGTTCAGCCGCTGGGCAAGCACGCGCGCGGCCTCGAGCGTCAGCGTCACGCGGTCTGTCTGGCTCCGGGCGGCCTTTGCGAGCGTCGACGTCTCGCCGAAGACGTGGAGCTGCTGCGAGCGGAGCTGGAGGTGCTGCCGCGCAATCGACGTCGCGGCGTGGAGCAGCTTGGCGGCGTCGAGGAGCCGTCGGCCTGCCATTGAGGGGCGTGGAATGGCTACCGCATCCGGAGACGCATCGCAGAGCGCAACAAGCACTCGACCATCAACGCGGTGGACGTGACGTGACGGACGTGACTCGCAAGAGTCCACTTCAGGCTGGGTGCCAGTGCTGGCGGGAAAAGTGCTTGTTCGCACCAAGCTCGACCGGACGTGGGGCTTGATTGGCCCGCTCCGGCGTCTCTGTCCCCACTTCCCTTCACTCGTTGCCGACAGACGATACCTAGAACCCCCATTTACAAGGTATTCCGAATCGCATAACACACCGACGCACAGGCTTGTCGACGCCAAGGCAGTGTCCAGAGCGCATGCTCTGCGTCAACAGCCGCCATGAAGCTTGCGTTGCTCCAGTTCGCCCCGGATGTGGGTACCGTGCAAGAGAACATCAAAAGAGCAGACCACCTCTTGCGAACGAGGAAGATACCCGTGGATCTGGACTGGTTAATATTGCCCGAAATGGCCTTCTCAGGTGAGCATGTCATTTTCACCACCTGGCTGTAACCAGCACCAAAATCTCAACGTTGCTCAACATCCCGCGAGCCTACCTAGGTACATATATATATGCACATGCATGCTATCGTCCTTCTGCACCAAATTATACCCACTGTCGTGTTCATGGTCGAGAGAGCATTGGGATTCAGCAAAAGCTCATGTTCTTCAGGTTATAACTTCCATTCTCTTGCAGAGATCCAACCCTACCTCGAGCCTACAGCAGCAGGGGTATCGACCCAATGGGCCATCCAAGTAGCAAAACACTACAACTGCCATGTCACAGTTGGCTACCCCGAAACCACCGCCGACTCACCACCGGTAAATTGTAAAAGCCCTCCTCTCTTCTCTCCATCACAGTGTACTGAGAGTCATTAGACAACTCAACCGTGACAATCTCTCCCACGGGCGAAATACTGTACAACTACCGCAAATCCTTCCTCTACTACACAGATGAAACTTGGGCCTCTGAGCCTCCAACTCGTTTCTCGACCACCAACCTGGGCACTCTCGGTGCCGTCACCCTGGGCATCTGCATGGACATCAACCCCCACCGCTTCCTCGCCCCTTGGGAAGATTATGAGTTCGCCACTGCAGCACTCAGCCACTCTTCCTCGGTCCCTGACACACAATCTCCCTCTCCCGCCCCGAACCCACTAATCTGTGTCTCCATGGCCTGGCTCTGCCACCTCACCCCCACGGAACTAATGCAAGAACCCACTGCCCCGGACGTCGCTACCGTAGCATATTGGGTAGAGCGCTTCCAACCTATTGTGGAGCGGAGCAAGGACGTGAAGGGGGTGTGGCATGTAGTCATGGCGAACCGGTGTGGGGTGGAGAAGACCGTTTGTTATGCGGGGAGTAGTACGGTGATTAGAATAGAAGGGGGTGCTGTGAGTCTGTTTGAGACGTGTGGCAAGAGCGAGGAGAGATGCCTGGTGGTGGATTTGAGTGAAAGGCCCAAGTATCAGGTTAGGAGTGGGCGGTAGCGCCGTGAGAGAGGGCTTCCTGCAGTGTGATGACCACCCTCGGTATGCGTCCTGGGTTATCTGGTTGGCGTGTACACCAGGAGGCATGCAAAATCAGCAACCACCGCGGTCTCTCCGCAAGAGCTTTGTCTTCCAACGTCACACGCGCAGACCATACATTATGCGTGCTGTCTGCCGTTGGCACTGTGCAGCTAGCGATGCACAGCAAAACATGCATTGGTGGGCGCAAGCTAACGCTTCAATGTGCAATGCCCGCCCACCTACATCATCGGTGCACGTCGTCGTTCGGATCAGCAAGGGATTTATTCATATGCACTGCCTAGCCCCTAATTTTCGAACCCATAGCGCCAGAGTGAGTGTTTGGTATACATATCCGCACTCCTCGAATCATGAACTGCATTCTTCATCCTCATCCATCTTCACCCCGCTGATTGACCACCTAATCGCCAGTCATCGCGACAATACCGTTCTCCCTCGCTCGCTGGTCGGACGTGGAAATATGGGAGGTCGACAATCGTGAGAAGACAAGTGGAGGTCTCGTGGGCGAGGCGTCTAGATGCCGATGCGGGTCTTGCGCCAGTGTCGCCTCTTGGCGTTGTAGCTATAAAGTCGTCAGTACACCGTCCCCGTTCGAATTGCATTTTCCAGGTCGGTATGAGTGATAGCGCCGTACCGGATGGTGTTGCCCGTTCGCAGACGGATCCACTGGGGAATCGGGCGGTTCTGCTTCTGAGCTTTGGCAAGCTTTTGCTTGGTGCGGAAGGACTTGTGGCTCTGTAGACATTAGCAAGGTGATAATTCCGAGGGAGGACGACGGGATGTACCGGCATCGTGACGATTTGTCGGGGGGGTCGAGATGTCGAGAGTCGTGGTGGGAGTCGTGCGGCTTTGGGTCGAGCTGCACTGGCGATTATTTCGGCTCGCTTGCGAGTGTGCGCCAAGACCTCTATTGCGGTTAGCGCATCACGGCACGTGTCGAAGTGCACTCCAGGGCTCCACTCCTCTCCACGAGCTTAGCCAGGTAAACAAAATGTTTGAATCCGTAACATTCAGTCACCCGCAAGGGAAGCGCGACATCGAGCGAGACAAGCGCATACGACAGCACGCCATCCGCAATGGGATCCAGAACAAGCGCGCAAAGAAAAGGCAAAGCGGAATGAGAACTTCGTGGCTGTAGATATAGATCCACAAACAGGGACGCCAAAGACGAACATACGCACAGGAAACGCGTTTACAATTTCGAGGCCAGTGTCAGATAATCTATTGGATCCATTTAATTCTCTACCGGGCGATGGCGAACGCTTATGTGCTTTAATGGCACACAGTCAGTGCTTTACCTATTTAGTTACCAATGATTGACACTGATGTTTGGTTACAAAGTGCACGACATGCCGGGGAACCTGTTTTTTTGTCGAGGACGCTGGTCGAGTCTTCTTTGAAGGCATAGACACGGTGTTTCGAGGCGTCTTGTCGGATCCTTCGTTGTTCCACGTGTTGTCACTCACGTTAGCATTGGCGGCTAACGGTAATGTTTCTCATGTAGAATGCTTGACGCAGCGCGGAGCGACGCTCTACAATCTGAGGCACCGTATGTCGGATCCGCAATGGGTGCCATCGGTCTCGACCCTAACAGCGATGCTGTTGATTATTGGATACGAGGTAATCACTTTTCTATGTAGCTTTGAGCTCATGAAGCTGACTGACGTTCTAGTATCGGGTTGATGGGTCTGATGCAAATAGCATCGCTTTGCACATACGCGCAGTGCAAGATGTTCTTGACCTTACCTAGACCGCGAATATTCCCATCTCAAATGCGATTAGACGAGCCCTTTTTTGGCAAGATCTGTATGTCTCTTCGTCGGCACGACTCGGTTGCTCTCACATGACGACTACGAAACGCTTGGCTGTCATGAGGACCTCTCATCATCCCAAGGGCACTTTTTGCCTTTAGGATTCGAGATAGCAATGTCTAGTTTCCCCGTCGAATTCGCTGATATTCTTCGCGATCTGAACGCGCTTTGCGCCGTTATTGACGTTCACTACAACTCTAGTAATCTATCCATCGCGGAGTATCCCATCGACAATTTCCAGTACAGAATAGAGTCTCGATTGGTAGATTTGCTAAGCTAAAAGAGACGTTCTAGAGCGGAAGACCATATCTTCGAAGCGTGCATCTTTGCGGCTTTTCTCTGCACATACAAGCTGTCGACTAGCATATGGGAGGGCTGTTTCACTCCGGAGTATTGCGCTACGCAAGTCATGAGCCTCCTATCGAAGGCGAAAGATGATACAAGATGGAAGCAAGACGGATACGCAGAGTTGCTGCTGTGGCTTTTGTTCATAAGTGGAGCCATGGCCCAGCGACATCGGATCCAATTGCGGGCTATCAAGATGATTTGCAACGGTTGTTACGGCTTCCTGGAAGGGATGCATGATCAGTGGGAGTCGTGAGTGCTTGAGGGTGTGTTAACAAGGTTTATCTGGTCGAGTCATGTGATGAAGCGGAAATCGTGGGGATTTTGGCAAGAGAGGTGCATTCGCCACGATGGAAGAGGTGTCTGAACGAGCGAGACACGATCATTATGCACGCAGCGTAACACGTGTAGTCAGGTGATGCTTGGGTTCCAAGGTCGTGGAAGCATCACCTCAAGGGCTGATTGAAGGGCGTACGCGAGGCCAAAAGGGCGGGCGGATCCTTCGTTTCTGTTTTTCGGTACGCTTAGCAGCAATATGCTCAGCGGTACAAATATTGAATAGCAGGCAATCCTCTGGTGTAGCAATTACGCAAACATCACTCCGTCTTGAATACACTCGGCTGTCAGATAAGAAGTTTGACATGGCGATTGTTGCTCGAGAAGCATCATCAGACGCAGATATACCGCGCGCATGCGAGATCGAATTCGCGGCATACGGTCCAGCCAATCCAGTCCTCTTTCCGGGTCCGTTCTCCCCAGATGCACGCACGGGAAGGGCTGATCAAATCATTGCGATGCGAAATCACGATGCCACAGCCCGACTCCTTGAAGCCGTGGACGAAGAAGAAACGGGCGAGCAAATTGCCTTCGCGAAGTGGCACATGTACGAAACGCCCGAGGCAGTTCCTTCTGCGCCAACACGGCCTATACCAGCGGGACCGGGAGTCAACAAGGTAGCCTGTGCAGCGTTCTTCGGCGGGCTCGTACGCAAGAAGCAAGAAATCATGGGGACCAGCCCTCATCTGTGTATGTTCGTGAGTGACGTGCAACTGCTGCGAGTTAACAAACGCAGATCTGCACATGCTGCATACAGATCCGGGGCACCAGAGACGGGGCGCAGCAAGTGCGCTGTTGAGGTGGGGTACGCAAAGGGCTGACGAGCTCGGTCTGCCGATTTATCTTGAATCGAGTGCCGGGGCCCATCGCTTATATAGGAGCCATGGCTTCGAGGACGTGGAAATAATTGACGTCGGTTTAGAACCGTTCGGCGGGGGAGATGCGAAGCACAGTGCGTCTCTGATGGTTCGTCAGCCCGCGAAGCCGCCAGTCTGATGAGGGTACAGTGTAGGGCTTCTTGCAAGAAGCACTGGAGACACAAGAGATGCGAAGAGAGCGTGGCGGGATGGTGAGATGGCGGGATGAGGGAGGCTGGGAAGTACTGCATACCAGTCGTAGTTAGTTGCTGACATTCCTGAATGCAAAACCTTCGGAGGAGACTTGTCTCAAGGCTCGCCAATCTCCGGCAGCGCACACGTCTCCGCTCAGCTTCCACTCACCAGTTCCCCCGCTCCCGTACATAGCTCCCCCCCGGTGCTTCGCGCGATGCGCGCAGATAAACCGAGGGTGTCCTTCTACCCGTCACGTCGCGTTGCACGACACGCCCGACCACGTCGGATGCTGCGATGGGCATGAAGGGACAGGAGCGAAGCCAAGCCTAGCTACACACTGTTAACCGATAGGAATTGGCTTCTAGCCTTGTACCATGGCCTAGTGGTCACTGTTCAGCCTTGTCGGCCGGGCATCCACTGCAGTACGGACATCCGACTGCAGCCCTGCCATGATCCCAGTCGCAAATCTTCACGGCATCCATCCTTCCCCAACATAGACATGAACGCGACTGTGCTGACCGCAGCCGTCCGTTTCGCGCGACAGGGCAAGCCATTCTGCTTTTGAACCCCAGTGCTCTTCATACATAAACATGTCTTCGCAGAGGAAAGGGGACCACACTCGTTTCCGTTCGCAACACTTCCCAAGGTTCATACCGAGCACTATCAGACATCATGGACGCCATGGACATCATCAGTCTTGTTGCTCGAAATGTCGACAAGAATGCTATCGACCCGAACAATGTCAAACGTAACCATCACTGACATGAAACACTACGAGCCTGTTGTGTGTCGTGTAGAAATGGCCATCATAAGGTACGCGCCTACCTTTGCTGGAAACACCATCTACGCCGTCTGCTTCATCCTCCTGCTCCTGACTCAACTGTATTTTGGCATTCGCATTCGCAAGAAGACCTGGACGTATATGAGCGCTGTCTCTGCCTAGGGATCATCGGCGAGATTGTTGGATACGTCGGTCGCTTGATGCTCCATCAGAACAACTGTGACTTCAACAACTTCCTCGTGTGAGCAGCTGCATTGGAAAACCTCACTCAGAATTCCGTTAATCAAGCTCAGAAACTTGATACCCCTCACGATCGCGCCTGCGCTACTTACGGCCGGCATCTACCTCTGCCTTAGTCGCATCATCGTCGTCGTTGGTTGTGGGCGGGGCAGGCATATGAGGACAACAAGCTGTATTGCTATTTGCAGAAAAGAGAGTGGAGTGAGGAGTCTACCAAGGAAGAAAGGAGAGGGCGAGAGCTTTATCTTGAGGGTAGTGGTCTGTGCACCTGAATGGAACCTTCTACACACACCACCTCTGACGTAAGTCACGTGGCTACAAACCCCCCCCCCCCCCCCCCCCCCCCCAGCTGCGGTGTACCCACACTAAAGCTAATGCTCTGTACTATACTAGAATAGGTAGTAAACAATAGAATCTAAAGTAGAGTCCTCCTTAAGCTTCTTCTATAAGCTAGCGCAGCCGGTTGTGAGACACCCAGGGATATGAGACACCGCGCAGAAATCCTCCACCCTTCAAAAAATCGCGATAATTGATTCAGCGTAATTACAATTGCCACTCACTACACATAGATTGCAGAGTTTTAGCTACTACTTCTGCTGCTAGTTTTTCTGCCTCCTTTTCTTTGTTAGGACTATTGTTTTGTTGCTCTATAAGCTTAGAGGCCTCTACTGCTATCTTAATTGTATCTACGTTGGCAAAGCGTTAATTTTGGGTCCATACGAACCCTCTTTCGTGGTGCTTGAGGCTTAAGAGCCTCAAGTTGGCTCTGCAATCGTTTGTTCTCTGCTTCTAGCGCTACTAAGCGAGTATTTGCAACTGCAATTGCCTTGCCAGCTTTTTCAAACAGTTAGTGAACCTTCCGGCCTATACTCTGCTCTTTGTAAAGCGCTCGCTGAGCTATAAACAGATCACGAGGGCCGCGGGGGGTAGAGAGATAGCTCTCAATTAGTTGTTGAGCTTAATTCTGGCGAGTGGTGGCGTAACAGGCCTTCGAGCGACTTAAGATGAGTTAATTACTCGCTCAATGTTTTAATGGGCAGATGCCTGCAGTAGCCTATCCAGCGCGAATAACTCTCTCAGTGATTGCACCCTCTCTGGCAACGTGGTAGGCAGTAATAAAGCGTTCCTTTTTAACTAGGGCAGCATCATCAAGGGTGTAATAACTCCTAGATCTACTGGCGATAGAATTGTTTTACTACTAAGAAAAAAGAGAGATCTAGGGGCTGCAGAACGTGAGATGAGTGAGCAGGGAGAAATAGAAGCCTGACTTTATTCTGCTTGCAGATCCACAGGAAGTCTAGGTCCACATGGCTGCCGTGGCTATCCAAAATTAGCATCCTCCAGCGATCCTCCGAGGGCGCAGTTTCTAGCAGAAATACGCGTTGCAGCCACTCAACGCCAATCGCGTTAGATGTCCAGCCATTCTCTGAGGTTGCGTATAGCCAGTCAGGTATTATTAATGGAAACTAGGTGCTCTGTAGGTGTTTGCCTTTGAAAATAACCGCAGGCCTTAGCTTCTTGCCTATTGCCGAAACGCACTCGATTATCGACGCCTACTTGCGATTCTCTAGCAACTAATAGTAAGCCTTTGTTTTCTGGCTGTTTGCGAGTACTCTGGTGTTTGCACATACACCTAGGGCCTTGCCAGTCTTGTCCATATTCCATGTATCCTTATTGCGTATGTTCAGCTCAACGCGGAGCTGCTTATAGAGCTTAAGAAACTCGCGTATTGCCTCCTGAGTTGCTCCCTCAGCTCTCGCAGCCTTAATCTTCCTACCCACAATAGAGGCGACGCGCGTGGGTTGCGTTTGATGAAGTGGGATATCCAGTGTTTACCCACTAACGTGGGCTCGCCGTTTATCCTTAGGATTCGATTCGCCATTTCTCGTGTACGAGCGTGAGAAGGAGGATACCCGCGTGCGTCCTCTTCAAGTATCCATTGTACAAGGAAGTCCTCTTGTTGTGGAGTTAATCGTTGCTGGTATACGTGGCTGTTTTGCCAGTTTTGTGAACCGCGTACGCGCCTCGAGAGCGTGGCTAGGGGGATGTTGTGTGCCTTTGCAGCAGCTCGTTGACTAGGAAAAACGCCAGCATTGAGATCGGTAATAGCTGCTTGAATTGCTGCCTCACGATTGGCCATTTTGGTAGGGTGGAGGATGTGGAGATATCGCGATTTTTTTGAGGGGTGGAGGATTTCTGCGCGGTGTCTCATATCCCTGGGTGTCTCACAACCGGCTGCGCTAGCTTAGATATATCCTTTAACGTCTTGCATGCTAAGTTGCCTTATAAAGTTAGTGTGCTTTTAACGTATAAGGCTCTTAGTAAGTCCGTCGGCTAGCATCTAATTAGTAGCCTTCTACTAGACTAATATACGTCCTTCTGCCTATTCTTATCTTAGCCAATGCTAGTAAGTGTTAATGTGGCGTAGTTTTGTGAATAGCTTGTCCTTATCCTTAGTGATGATTCCTACTGTCTGTAGGTTATCGCAGTAGATCGCTGACGTAGTCTCTAGGTTGAAGTTAATGTTCTTAAAGAGTTAATTCTAAGCTTAAAGCTCGCTAGCAGCTGTTAATAGAGCTAAAAGCTCTACTTTAGTAGTTAACTTCGTAACTAAGCGTTGTAGAGTTACTTTCTAATTAATAGGTATGCCGCCGTAAAGCACAAACAGGTATCCCTAAGAGCTCTGCCTAGTCTCTAAGTTGTCTGCAAAAGCTGCGTCTAATGCTTTATAGAATAGTAGTTCTTTATTAGCTAGTCTTGCACCCCCTAAGCTTAAGCTTAGGTAGATAGCTTAACTGCTAGTGTCTCCTTAAGCTCCTATAGCTAACCTCTTTGTCCCAACTAGATACTTCTACATATAATATGCTGCGCTAATATGCTTCTATTCTAAATTCTATAGGTAACAAGATAGTTCTAAGTAAGTATATGCGATGTCTGGCCGTGTGTACATCGCTATATAGGCTAGCAATCTAATAAGTTCTTAATAGAGTTTTGTACGCTAATCCTCTGGCTCTTCTATGCTTAGGCCAAGATAGCCATTTGCTAGCGGTACTGATAGGTATCTCGTGCTTATAATGTTGTACTTCTTCGCCACCTTGTCTATAAAGCTGTCTTAGAGCAGCTATATCCGCTTCTGCTTACAGTCTTAAATAACTCGTATGCCTAGAAACTACTTTAGCTCTCCTAGGTATTGTGTGTTGTAGGTTGCTTTTAGCTATCTGTTGAATAGACAGTATACGTCTTAATTGCTGCAGGATACAGCTACCACTATATTATTGACAAAGAAGAAGACAATAAGCTGGTTGCTGCTATATAGATAGGGCACTCTAGGCACCTGTCTTAGTCCCATCTTCTTAAGCGTTGCAGTAAGATGCTTGTACTATAGTTGCGGCGCGTCACGGAGTCTGTATAGAGCGCGCTTAAGCTCTAGCAGTTTTCTAAGTTCTTTATTGTATCCTTCTGGACAGCGTACGTAGGTAAGTCGATCGAGCTCCGCACTGAGAAAGGCATTAAGTACATCGTACTAGTATAGATCTAGGTCGAAGGCTGCTGCCCAGGGCGATAAGGCATCAGAAGATCTTCGCAGCCAGTGTAGCTGCGTATGTGTCGCCCTAGTCTTGCTGCAGATCTTCTCAGACAACCAGTCGAGCTTTGAATTTGTAGAGGTATCCATCTTCGTTAAACTTATACAAGAATACCCACATAAGTAGTAGCACCTTAGTATCTGCTTGCTTAGCGAGCTCTATAGCTCTTCTAAAGCATCTATAGTCGATAACACTATTAATCTCAACTTTGCTTACCTTCTTAAACTTAGCACTAAATAGGTAATAATCTAGATCTTTCCACCTTTTTAGCTCTAGTAGCAGCTAATTACAATATAGTTAAGTCTTTAGCGCCTCGCTAAGTAGCTTTGCTAGTGCTGTGCTGTAGAATTAATATAGGCAGCGAATGTTGCTAAATACGTGCTAAAGCTCTTTAGCTTCTAACTTCGCTTACCCTCTATTACGTTCTCCTATAATAGTTAACTAGCAATCTCCTCTTGTCGCTTTGCGTTATTTGTTATTCAATTTAGCTCTTCTCCCTCTAGAGCTAGAGCGTAGCCTTTCCCCCAGCCTATGTCGTCTAGTAACTAGCGCAGTCCGTGCTTCTCTAGCGTCTCTTCTAGAGTCATAAGAGCTAGTTAAGTATCCTTAATCTTAGCCTCAGATTTAAAGTCAAACTCAAGCTCTAGCTTAGGCTTAGGCATATAGAAATAGTCTTCTAGTGTAGATAGCTAATTAATTAATATGTTGCTGTGATCAGGCGTCTCCTTAATATTAAGCACCTCTGCTGCCTTACAAATATAACTCTTCTCTACATACTTTTCTTACTTAACGTGGAGCTTGCCTCGCAGAAAGACAACGTCTTAGGTTCGTATAACTTGTCTAATTGTTAGTAACTATACTTAAAATATATTAGTTGAATTAAAGCCTACTAGGTAGCTAATTAGAGCTTAAGATTTAAGCTTGTCTCCCCTAGGTAGCTTCTTGTTAAGCACATACGCTCTCGCTCTAATTATCTTAAGGTAAGCAACTAATGGCTTCACTCCCTTAACTTTAGTGTACAGGCATTCCTATTGTATCGCTTTGGGTTAGTGTATAATTAAGTAGATATATAGCTAACATAACGCACTTGTTAGCATACGCCTTTAGTAAACCTGCGTGTAGGCGTATAGCTCTGCCTTAAATTATAATAGATTTGCCTGCGCGTTTAATAGCTCCGCTCTAAGCTTCTATAGCTCTAGCCTTAATAGCAATTCTAAGATCTCTACAGAGCTCTAGTAGCTTAACATATCTAGTCTCTATATCCAGCCTTATAATAATAACTTAACTCTAGAATTACTACTTTATCTTAGCTAGTAATCGCTTAAAGACCTTTATTAGAGTAGCCTTTATCTTATCTAGTATATAGCATCCTTTATGCTACTTTGTATATTAATTGAAAGTATAAAATAGGTATTGATCGCTATTGTAGTAGCGCTCTCCTCGCTCTAGGAGCTGTATTAGATCTATGCTAATACGCTCAAACGGTTAAGTCGCTAATTCTTAAGGTGGCCTTTAACTAACAATCTTTGTTAGCTTTAACTATATACACGTCTTATAGTCCTTTTACTTTAGTGCTTAGCTATCTATAATGTGTAGGCCTTTAACATTCTTAGGTAGGTGCTTAATCGCCTCTCTACTAGCGTAACCCTATATAATATATATACTTCCTTTGTAGTTAACTATAGTAGCTTCTTAGGCTTATATAAAGGCTTCTTATGGGCGTATATTAAGGCTGCAAGTAGAGAGCTAGCATCTAGTCTCTCTATGCCTTTAGCATCTATTAACTAGTGTCCGCTAGTATAGTTAAGCTTGCAAATAACATTCTTTTAGCTTCTTCTAGTATAAGCAGTCTTATCCTAAGTTGAAATAAATGCCCTATTAATTAACAGCGTGACAGGCTAACAACGCTAGTAAGAAATTCTAGGATATATAAAACGTATGTAAGCTCTATTTGCTCTATGCCTCTAGATGTATTAATAAGTAGGATAATATCTCCCTACTTGTGTATTAATAGCTCTTAATCTCCAGCCTTAATAACTTCACCTATCCTGTTAGCTCGCTTCTTCTAACTATAGGCTCTGCTGTTGGTAACGTGTGTGTTTAATCCTGGATTAAGAATCTATTAATTAATTAGACTTGGCTTAACTGTCTGCTTGCTCGCGTAGTTAGAGCTTATAGTAAGCTGCGATATATAAACTATTTAGCGTGTTAAGCGTAGGACTGTGATGATTATTAAACTGTTAAGGTGCTGTCAAGACTGCAGACGCTGCCGGTTCTGCCTAGTCTTTAGTATTTGTTGCGCTCCTATTTGCTTTAAGTGCTGCCTTTATAGCTCCTTTAAATAATAATTAGCTTGCTATAGCCTTATTAAATTGTTCTTGTATCTTAGGTTTAGGTATCTATTCTTAAGGCTTGCCCTTCGCTTCTAGATACTAGCAGTCCTTAAATTGATAATTAAGACTATATATACACTTAGGCTTCTTATCTTAAGTCTTTTCTTTCTTCTCTGTTGCCTATAGCTTATTAGTGCTAATGCCTAGTGTGGAAAAGGTGCCGAGCGATAATGCTACTAGTCTCGTTGAACGCCAGAATATAGTGAATTAAGCGATAAGGTCGTATATACTCTTAATAGCCTGTCTCTAGATCTGTGCTTTAAATAGATTAGCTTACTAAGTAGTTACCTATGTGTTGTTAAGTCCTTTAACTGCGAGTAGAAAATCGCGCTGTGCTCGCGGCGATATTACGTTAGGTAGGTTCGCTGCCTTGCATAGATATACAATATGTAGCCACTTATCTAGCTAGGTATTAATATTGTTATGGGGGGGTCGGCTCTGCAATTGCTAATACTTTGCTAGAAGCTGTAGCTCCCTCTTAGCTATTAATGGGTAGAGGTGCTTCTTAAGCCTCTTCAATTGAGCGTACGCTGTATTGTCGCTTTAGATTAGATATATATAGCGACAGCTAATTGTTCTGCTAATCTCCTAGGTAAAGTCGTCTAACGCTTTCCTCTTAATCGTATATCTAGCTAAGGCTTAATTATAGCCTCTCTCCGCCTGCTAGTATTACTAGAACTCCTTAGTTGTTATATCTTTCAGCACAACGCTGGTATCCTGCTCTATCCCTTATAGTAGTGCTCTAGTATTATAGGCACTAGCTCCTTAAGCTGTTCAAGTGCCGCCTTGTTAAGATCTGGGTTAACTATAGGCCAGAGGTGATTTCGATTCGCGCTATCCTTACGTAGGAAGATCTATTCTTCCTAGTCTGCTAGCTTCTTGAGTATAACTGTCGTCCTCGTAACTAGTCTATCTAGCTTAGTCGTAGGCATCTTGCTCTATCGGCTCCTAGAGGGGCTCTTCGGCACGGAACGCGTGCTCGAGGCTTGGTAAGGTAGCTTAGTGACATAGCTCTATTAAACAGCTTGTTAACAGCTCCTTAGCAGCTTGTTAGTACGTGCAGTAGCAACAGCGATTGAAGTCGATAGCCAGGTGCTTAGCAGCTGCAGTGGTCAAAGTCGACAGCCGGGCTCATAACTGTGGGCGGGCAGGCATATAAGGACAACAAGCTGTATTGCTATTTGTAGAAAAGAGAGTAGAGTGAGGAGTCTACCAAGGAAGAAAGGAGAGGGCAAGAGCTTTATCTTGAGGGTAGTGGTCTGTGCACCTGAATGGAACCTTCTACACACACACCACCTCTGACGTAAGTCACGTGGCTACATTGGTGCTGACTACTCTCCTTTAAAGCCAAAGATGTACACCTATGTCTTCATCGTTGTTGTGACTTGGTTTCCCTGATCCTTCAGGCTGCCGGTGGCGCCATGGCCTCCATGGCTAAGGGGGGCAAAGACTCAGAGCTCGGTGTCAATATTATGATTGCAGGTCTATGTTCCCAGATCGTCTCCATGACCATCTTCTTTATACTCTGGGGAGATTTTGCTCTACGAGTCCGCAAGGCCAAGAAATGCTGGTAACATCCAGGGCAAGCAACCTCCGCTCTATGAGGCTCTCCGGGCCGACCGTACCTTCCATTGGTTCCAATGGAGTCTCTTTGTCGCCACGGTTCTCATCTTCATCCGATGCGTGTACCGCGTTGCCGAGCTCTGGGACGGCTTCACCAGCCTTCTGGCCAACGATGAAGTCACATTCATGATCTTTGAGGGCCCTATGATCATTTCCGCCGTTACGCTCATGACTGCGTTCCACCCGGGCCGCGTTTTTGACGACCTTTGGATTGCCGCGGGCAAGGGCTTTCGTCATACGAGACATGGCGATACTGGCTCTACTGGCTCTACTGATAAGTTGTTTCCTGTAAATGATTGGGCATAGCCACAATTTTTATGAGCAGGTGTAGGTTATGCGGACTATTCGGCCTATCCTTGAGGCAAATGCTCCGTGTTTCAATGCTTTTTTTCACGTTCTAGCAGCATTCGGGAATGGGCGCTGTGTGTCAGCACGGTAGCACCGCTGGATTTAGGTGCTTTCTCAGGGCTTCCAACGTAGCGTAGTACGGTACGGTGGACCCCCATCGCTCTACGCTACGGCCCGTATGAGAGCCCAGTACGTACGGGAGCCCCCTAGAGATATTAAAATATAGTCTATAACTGTAGTACGCTTTGTAAAATCCCCCTACACCCTATAGTAGGGCAGGATTTTCTAATTAAGTAATTTATTGTTGTTTTTTAGTATTAAGGTTATTAATAAGGCTTCCCTTTTAGAGATTATCTTTATAACTATAAGGCCTTAATTATAGCCTATAAGACTATTATAATTGCATATAATTATATATTTAGTAGAGCTAAAATACCTCTTATAATTGCAGGACGTGTAGGGTATAGAAAAGTAATCTATAGCTATTTTATAGAGAGGATTAGATAATATTTTTAGCCTACTTTAACCTACTAATAGTATGGGTTATTTATAAGTTTGTATTAACTTTTTATTATTACTACTAAGGTCTCTTTATACATTGTTTAAGTACTTATTAAGCTATATTATACGCTTATAATATTTATAAGACTTATTACTAGTAAGGAGTATAGAATCTACGCTTATTATTTAAGCCCTCTACGTGTTGCCCTTATAAGCCCTAGGTACCTTACGCAATATTAGGGGGGATCTAGGTAGCTTAATATTGTTCTTTTTAGCGTTACTATACGCCTTAAATATATAGCGTAGTAAGCAATTAGCTTTTTAATACTACTTAGAGTGCCTTTTCTAGTAGTTTTTAAACTAGGTAATATAGAGCTATAGGTGTAACACAGTAGTCATATAGTAAAGAGATAGGTCTAGATCTATAATAATTTTAATAAAGTATATATTAAGCTTCTACTACGTAAGCGTAACACCTTTAATAAGACAAGATAATTATATATAGTTGTTAATTTTATATACGCGCTTAGTAAGCGACTTATAAAGTTATATATAAGTTAATAATTATCTACTAGAGGGACCTAAATCTACTAACGCTAGTAGCACCCTTTAGAGTCTTATATATCTTATAGAACTCTTGTAAGACCTATATAATTACGTAGACCTCCTTCTAATTATTATTTATTAATTAGTTATATATAGGGTTATACTTGTAGAGCCTATTAATATTATTATTATTACTGCTAGAAACCTCTAAAAGGCTATTAATATTGCGGACGCGTTATATAAACTTTTAAATTGGATTCTTAAGCTTATAGCAGCGTAATAGCATAAGATAAATGCTATGCTACCTAATTCCTCTATCCTAGATTAAATTAAGGGTACTAAAGGTCTATAATATATTATTATTATTAAGTAACTATTATAATATATAGAAAAGCTTATAACGTTTATATAAGACGCATACTGCGTTTATAAAATTATAAAGTTTTTTAATAACTCTATGCCTCTGGTATAATTAATATTGCTCCTAGGGTAACGCGTAGGCAAGCTTAGCTTTAAAATTACTTACTTTGTTATTATAAATAAGAGCTTTAATAATTAGGTTAATTATATAACCTACGCAGCGTATATAGTATTAATTTCTAATATTAAGGCTAGTTTTGTTGCGTAGGTACTTAATAAATCTAGTGCTATTATTACTAGTATTGTTACCTATAAAATAGTAGAGTTTTAACTTAAATTTATACTTTCTAATTACCTAAAGTATAAGCTAGACTTGCGTAGCTGCTATATAGTCTCTAAAAAGGTTGCGAAAGCTAATAAGTAGGTTAAGTTATTAGTATTTTGTATCTAAATTACTATAAGTTACTATAAAAATATGCTTATTATTAGGAATATAGAGTGGAAAAATAATTTTACTAATAAAGTAAGCGATAACTCTAAAAAAGCTTATATTATTTAGAGATATCTATATATTATAACTTACGCTAATTTTACTCTATAAAAAGTGTAAAAGCTTTATAATCTTCTTCTTTTACTTTACTATATTGCTTTGTATATATTTTGCTAGTATTATAGGGCTGCTTAGTAGTGCGCGCGTAAAAGGTTAGTTTAATTCTATATTATAAGGTCCTAGGTGGCCACTAAAGTCGCTATTTTAAAGCTAAGATCCCTTATAATAACCTAGTTAATAAAGGCGCTCTATAACTCCTCTTCTTACTATAGCAAATAGAATATAGTAGATCTTGCCCTAGTAGTAGTTATAAAAGGACTTTTAGGCTGTATAGTTACTATAGTAGGCAGCAACCTAGTGTTAGAATTAATTAGGTGTACCTTTTTAAGTATTATTTAATATAAGCTATACTATTAACCTTTTAATAATTAGGAAACTTTCTATTAAGGTAATAGTTTCTATAAAGCTAGTATAAGTTCTTACTAACTATATTATTCTCTAGATACTTTAGCTTAGCTTTATACTACTAAATTGTAGCTAGATTACGCTTGCCTTTAAGCTGGCCTTTGTAGCAGACCTAGTATCTAATATAGCTAGACTTAAGGCAATAGCTGCTATACTAAATATAGCGCTAATTAATATTAAAGAGCTCTCTAGAATAGAGCTTTAGATACTATATATAGCTCCTTTATATAGGCGTTAGAGTACTTAGGGTATCCTTACGCAACTAGGACTAAGATAACTTACCTAATAAAGGCAGCGCGTTAATAGTAGCAGTAGTAGCAGTAAGCCTTTTTAATATAGTAGCATAGTGTAGGCAATAATTAAGAGTACTTTAAGATAATTATAAGGCCTAGGACTATATATTATATAGTATATTATAGGTAAAAGTTAATAGGTTATTATAAAAGAAGTATAAAGGAGCACTATAAAATTTGCTATAATAAACGCCTATTAGATATTCTTGCAATCTAAGCGCGTACTACACTAAAAAGGGCGTAAAAATAGCCTAAAATAGCTCTCTAAAATACTAAAATTGCAACTTAAAAACACCTAAATTACGTATTAAAATCTCTAAAAAATACTACTATATAGCTATACTATAGCGTAAAACGTATACAAACTATACTACGCTACGGCCTAGGGCAGAGCGTATTACGTACAGCTCACGTGATCGCTACGGGCTGTAGTTGTACGCTGTACTACGCTACGTTGGAAGCCCTGTGCTTTCTGGTGGGCAGGGTTAGATATACCCCTTCCTATAGAATACTTGAACGCAAGAGGCAGATAGTCTCGAACTGTGCCTTTTTCTGTTTACTGCAACGCTCTGCCTCGCAAGACGATTCGAGCTCCGGTGACTTTATATAACTTTTGGGAGGTTAGTTGATTACCTCTTTGGTGCTTGTTTGCCGTCTTCTTTAGCCATTGGCTACACACAAAAGCTTATCCGGAGCTAGAGGGAGATCAGCCTTGAAAAATATCTCTCGATTACAGTCAATCATAGTGTACGGGTTACCAGTGCTAATGGTCACAAAGCCTTGGTGGTTGTTCACAATAAGGGAGAATTATTCTCTGCAGAAGATCGCGCTAGTCACCGTACCTACCAATCAACTATTTGACCTTTAAATTGTTGCCTCATTTCCTTTGGGTAGAAGAAGAAGAACTGCGCGGCGGTCGCCCAATCAAAAGGTTGTATATGGCATTCTCATTTAAAGGATCCATATTCCGTTCACGATCAGAGGCCGTCCGCTTATTGTGAACCCGCATTACCCTTTGTATCAGACGAAAGGACTTACTCCAACCGTACTCACTACTACAGAACACCACTGTGTCTACATATACTACAGATCTTTGTTTGTGTAGAGATTCTAAGTTCGAGTCCGCACTATATACAGAGAGGAGTAAAATAGAAGGCACTAAAACCTAGTACCTAGCACACAGTGGTAGTAACAATATACACAGAATAACAATGATTTCGTCGTCGATGTTCTCCACGGCATAACGTCGACGAGTCTACATATACATATACAAATTCCCATGTCCATGCCTAACACTAGGGTCCGTACGTCACTTAAAAATGCCAAAACAATGGATTTCTACAGCTTATTTTGGTTCTCAGGAGTCTCAACTCTGTAACGTTCAAGGTGTACAGGAGGCCACCAACGTGACCAGGATGGCAGAATAGCCGTCTACCAAACGCGGCGAATCTCTTAGACCTCAAAGAGGCATGCAAAAACCATCTCACAGATAATCATGTTCATGTAGACGCCTCTTTTTCCCGAAGAGTATCTCCGACAGAGTGAGGATGGACAGCGAATTTCATAATATGTCCCATTTATGGCCGGCTGATGTCCCTCTCGGTGAGAATAGCCAAAGGAAAACACACATATATCCCATTAAAAGAAACATCCAGGCCTCGGCTACCAAGAGTGGTTTGTCTGGCAAGCATGTTTAGATGGATTGAGTACATCTAGTACATAACCGGAATGATGCAAGAGAGGGGCTTGATCTCCTTCACCAGGGCCGCTCCACAAGAGCGATGATGCTTTTCCAAGCTATCGACGTGGACTCGCCTTGTCGAGCCACTCTCTTGAATACTCCACGTTGCCAAACGAGGCACGCCCTTGTACAGTTCATTGTCGTATGTGTCATCAATAGCCTTGACAAGTCGTTGCGCCTTTGCTATGGTAATCCTTTTTGCACTGGCCCAATATTCTTTCTCAACAAGCGTATTCGCATCTCTTAATAATTCCAAACCGTTTCTTTCGTGCTGCAGGATTTTCAGCCTTTTCTGCAGTACAGAGCGAACAACTGCAGTCGAAGCCCCAAGTTGTCATTAGCGCGGCCTGTCGTGCGTCATAGTCGACTGATTCGTCGTAGCTGATGAAGATTTCTTCACCCGCTGTGAGAGGTCCAATGGCCCGGAGAACCATCAGGTCACCGACGAATTCCTTGCGGGTGTTGGCGATGCAAGAGTGATTGATGTAAGCGGCCCAGATGCAGAGACCTGTGCTGGCGTTTCGCGCTCCTTCCTCTCCGTATTGACTGCCCAGCCCAAACCCGTTCCGTGACACGATGTCATGGATTCGGAAGGCGTCAATAACGGGACCATCCTTGGTTCGAAATATATTTCTGCCATCTCCCGTATAATCGCCGTAAAGATCCATTACTCTGCCGATCTGAGAGGGATTGCCGAGGAGCTTTTGTACTATTGCTTTGCTCAAGCCTACTGGCTGCACTCTGATTCTATCGTCGCGCACATCATAAGTCATTGCCGTCAACGCCTCTTTATCGTGTCCCCAAACCACAGAGAAAGCTTTGTCGCACATGACTACCTCTCCAGCAGGAATATTGCGCGCGTGACGAACATGCCACGTCCGCGGCCTGCGCTGTCTTGGATTTTGATATTGGTAATAAAACTCGCAGCATCAAGATGCGGACGAGCTCGAGAGAGGCTCGCCCTCAGCTTTTTCCAGTTATAAGCTCCTGTCTTTTGCTCGCGGAGGCGCACGGCTATCCTTTTTAGGTATGTGCTCGCATCATTGTCTTCCGGCGCGAGCTTCAACTGCTCGTCGAAGTATTGTGTTGCCTCCTCGTATCTTTCCTAAACTGTAAGCAGCGCATCCAGCACGAAAATACGCCTTGCAGTCGAGATTTTTGGATTTCTGATCATTTCTGCCGGTAAGAGAGGCAATCGCGTCAGAAATCGCGTCGTCGAACTGATTCAGAAGAAGGTTGACGTAAGCACGATTACGAGCAATGTCTCGAGCCAGGTCAGGATTCGCCTTAGACAGGCTTTCTTGTTTCGCGACGCTCAAACCGTCGGTATATTTTTCGTGCGCTAGCGCCAAGTCTCGTTCCTTGAGAGCGGCATTGCCCTCATTTTTGAACGCTGTCGCGGACTTCTCTGCTGCTGTTGTGTCTCTGAAAGTCTTGTTGGAAAGGGCATCGCTGTAGGAGATCAAATCGGAAGGATGGTCTATGCGAAGTGTTGCTTCACCCTCCTCGGTAAGGGTAAAAAAGGGTTCCTTGATGATGAAAGATTTTGCATATTCTAAGATGTCTTCGCCGTGCCTCGACTTATGCAGGCACATCTCTAATCGCTCTGTGTCGCCGCCCTCCTGGTCTTGTACCATGGTCCACGATCTCGCACTGAGTGTGACAACTGGACTGACGCGCTTGACAGTGAGCCGGCGACCACGATGATGGGCATCCATCTCGAGTTCGTTGATTGCCATAGGTTTAAGATCCTGGCTCGAGGCTGTGCATGGTGGATAAGGCTGCCCTACAGCGAGAACCGGTAGTGTTTCTCGGCCAGTGGATTCCATGGACTCCATGTCTGCCATGAGCGATGCGCCAGTTGCTTGGCTGATGGCCGATTTGGCCTCTCGTGCTTCTCGTGCGTGGCCGTGAAGTTCGGAGCATTTCTGGACCGTTGCTTTTACCGTATTGCGGATGCGCTCCGACTCTTTCTCAGTCAAAAAGACGGTGTTCCTCCTGGTTTTGCGAAGCCATGTTGTTGACTTTGGTGAAAATGAAAATGCTCAGACTCTCGGGAGGTGTGCGGCCAAAACTGGCCAGCCCGCCAGCTTATCTAAGGTAGTCATAGTCATTCGGCTGTCAACTTAGTGTCTTGGCATACTCGGTGCTAGTGAACCTCCGTTCAGGTGAGAGTACCGCGTCGACTTATCTCACGGGCCAAACGCTCTGACTAATTCGAGCCCTACTAGTACACACTAGCGCCGCACTAAAAAGTTCTAAAAAGTCCTAGAAACTCCTAAGCTAATTATATAAAAAAAAAAAAAGTCTTAGAAACTTTTAGACTAATTAGAAGTTATATAAAGTTAAATTAACTAGAGCGTTTAAGAAAATTTAGTATAGTAATATATAGAGATTATATTCGCTATTATAATAATAATATAGCTATCTTTAATCTAGTACTTTACGTATTAAAAGTTATTTAAAATTTATTATTTTACACTTATTTTATAGCTATAGTTTTTTTAATATTACTAAGCCTATCTATACTTATAGATTCTTTTTAAGTTACTACTATAATTATAAATTCTATCTAAATAACTATACTAACCTTAATACTGTTACTATTTATACCTACTATACTATTTTATAATATTTCTAACTAAGTTAGTAATTATTCTAACTATTTTAATACTAATATAGACTAGAAGAATAATAATAGCCTACTAATTAGGGCTTTTAAGGTCTCTAGCTTAGTAATAAGTCTCCTTATAGAGATACCTATATCTTAGCTACCTTTACTCTTTTTTTATAATATAATTAAGATTTATTTACTCTTATCTTATTATCTATAACTATATTAATATATTCTATTAGTAGCCCGAATAAATTAGTCCGCTGGATAGTTTTTGCTAAGATTATAACACTTCACTATAAATTATAATATTAATAAAACACGACGCGTTATTATCTAATTAAGAAGGCAGAATTAAGCTTGCCCTTTACGCCTATTAGAATAAGCAAATTTTAAGCCTATAAACGCGCTACTATAGTATATAATATTCTAAAGTCTATACTAAGTAATTAAATTAATAGAATTACTGCCTAAGCAGATACATAATTAGGTATGGCAAAGCTTACTAAAACTAAAGAGCAGACGCTTATATAGTATATTCTTAACCTAGATTTGTAAGGATTTGCACCCTAGCTAAATAAGGTAGAAGATATAGCTAATAAACTACTAGCTACGCGGTATAGAGACCCTATAGAATAATACTAAGCTTAGCGCTTTGTAAAGCGCGTACCTAAGCTTAAAATAGCTTCTAATTAAGCGAAAAACTAACAAAGAATATAATAGAAAGACCTAGAGGTTATAAACGCGTGGTTTTAGCTAGTAGAGGACACAAAAGCCAAGTATAAAGTGTAGAATAAAGATATTTATAACTTTAATAAGATAGGCTTTTAGATAGAAGTTATTAGCTTAATAAAGGTTATAACTAGTTTAGAAAGATATTCTTAACGTATACTTATTTAGCTAGACAACTGCAAGTAGGTTATAGTAATTTAGAGTATTTGCGCTACTAAGTATACTGCCCCGCCCTTTACTATCTATAAAGAGCGAGTCTATATCTTAGCGTAGTATAAGAAGACTAGTATCCCCTACGATTAGAAGCTCTTAGTCTCTAAGACTAGCTAGACTAATAATAAGCTTAGAGTTGCGTAGTTAAAGCACTTTAACGCGTATATAAGGCCGCGCATAGTAGGGTTATAGAGGTTACTTATTCTCTAGATAGCTATAAAAGCCACTACTTCTAGAATTTTAAGGATTATTACCTAGAATAGAAGATCCTAACACTCTATATACTAGTGCACTTATCTTATATCCTCTAGCCGCTTAATATAGTCTATTTCGCGCTACTAAAGCTAAAGTACTCCTAGCGTATATAGGACTTAGCGCGCTAACGCATCTTTTATATTAATAAAGAGAACTTTCTACTAGTGTTTTGTAACGCGTTTTTTAATATGTTTATACTAGAAAACTATAAGAAAGCCTTTAAGGCCTCTAGGCTTATTTCTTTAGATGCGTTAGTGAGAGTAGATCGCCTTAATATGCGTATTCACACTCCACCTTAGGGTACCCTACTAGATACACTATAGCAAGCTAGGACCCTAAGCAATACTCTTAAGTTTAGATCCTAGTTAAAGCTTATATGTAACTCTTTTATTTAGTCTCTACCTAATACTAAAATAAGCTACTTATAGCTTATAAAAGGTGCTAAACTTATACTCTACTATAGTATACTTTAAGAGACTCGCATTAAGAAACTTAAGAAGCAAATTAAGGTTCTAATAAAGCGAAAAACGCGTAAAAGAAAGCGTATTCAGAAAGGTAGGACGCTAGGCTTTGCTTAGGGAGCAGATTTAGGGAGTAGAAAGCCCTTTTATTAGGGTGAAGTTATTAAAAAGAGCGCGAGGTAGTAGTGAGGGAGAGATAGGTCCCTTAATACAACACCGCTATAAGAGGTGTAGAGAGTCTAGGCATAATACAAGGACCTATTAGATAGATAAAGAGATAGAGGAGAAGTTAAATATTACCCTTAGCAGCTTATTTTTAGATAGTATTAATAGTAAATCAGAGTGATTTTATTATAGGTTACTATAAGGCTAAAAATAATAGGTTAACTTTATCTTGCAATAGTACGCACTTAGTAACTAAAAATTAGATAAAGTACTACTTAAGATATAGTATACTTTACTGCGAATTATAATAAGTATACTATATATTACCTATATATAGTCTAGTAGATAATATATTGTATTATTATAGGGAGTCTTATTATAAGTTCGTACTGCTAAGAAAGACTTCTTAGCTTTACGCGGCTGCTACAGCCGCGCAAAGAGGCTACACGACATAAAAAGTAGATTAAATAGTAACTTAGTATATTGTAAGTTATAGTAGGTTATTATAAGTTACTATAAAGTAGCGTTAGTAGTGTTCTATAATGAGTTATAAGGGACCTCGAAGTTGCTAAGAAAAACTGTCCGGCGGACTAATCTGTCCGGGCTACTAATAGAATATATTAGAGAGTTTTAATAGTATGCTATAGTTAAGTCTAGTACCTTAGCGTCTAGAAGGCGCGTATAGACATAAGTAATAATAGTAGTAAGGGCCTTAGATAAATTTAAATAAACTTAATATAGTAGTTAGGACCCTCTAATCTCTTTAGTAGACTTTTTAGAACTTATTATAAATTTAGGTTAGTACTACGTATTACCCTAATATAATAATTAGGTACTAGATATATAAGATCTTAGCTAGGTAATATAGTAAGTTTATAAAAGTAGTAGAAAAGCTAGCTTAAAATAGTATTAGTATTAGTATTAATATAGGTAAGTATACTTTTCTTACTATTTTAAAGTACTTATTAGAGTTAAATATACTTATAAAGTAGCCTTTGTTTAGAATATTTACTTCTAAAATAGATATTAAAATAGTAGACTTTATATATAGGGCTTATACTATAAAAGATATAACTTCTTTTTATTAATACCTTAAAACGCTTTTCTGTGTGTATATATAGTAGGAGAGATATCTACTATTATTATAATATTTTTATTAGAAATCCCTTAGTCGCAAAAAAATAAACTATAAAGCAAATATATACCTTATATATAGTAATTAGTTAACTACGTAATAGATATAGTTAATTAAGTAGAAGTAATAGCGTAGTAAGCTTAACTATAATTAATACTAGTAGGTTTATTTTATACTAGGGTAGTAGTTCTACGTATAAATAAACCTACTTAACACTATTATTATACTTATTAGAATTCTATAGAGCTAGTGTCTTTTACTATACACACTATATTAATAAATATAACTTACTAGGGCCAGACTATAAATAACTAAAATAACGCTAAGTACTATCTAACTAAACTACTTATTATAGAGGGCTTTTCTAAATAGGTTATAGTGTTATTCTACGCTACTATACAATAGTATAGGTATTTAAAGGCAGATTTAAGTCTAAATATCCGCTATAATATGTTTAATAGCGCTATTACCTTACTTACTATAGATTAGTTTTTGTATTTAGTAGAGAAGGTGCGCTTAGTAGCTTTTACTTTATTAGCCTAGTCTGCCTCTATTACTAATTTTAACTTTTAGATAATATATTAAATAACTATAAGAGGTTAAGCTATTTCTTACTATTTAATACGTAGTTAAATATAGAGATATTAGTATACTATATTATCTAGTAGACCTACTTATTATTGTCTTTTTTAGTGCTAGATAAACTAACTATAGCTAGAAGATATAATAGTTCTATGCTAGTCTTCCTACTAAGCACACCCTATTATCTTTCTTTTACATCCTATTTTTCCTTATTTATACCTTTTACCTTCTCTAAAGGCGCCTTTTCTAATTAGTATTAGCGCGTAGCTAGCGTAGGCCTATGTCCTATACTATTCTCTATATAAAAAAGAGTTCTCTATGTCTTTTTCTTATCTACTATTTTAAAATAGTATTAATTTAACTAGCTCTTTTAACTATTCTAGCTATTTCTAATAGGTTAACCCTATAAGACTATGTATCGCCTTTATATTATTCTAAGATTTAATCTTTTTATTTAGCTATAGATAGTAATATAATATATACTTCTCTCTTAAGATACTACCTATAAGTAGTTAAATTAGTAAAAGTTTTACCTTATTAGTTACTAATTATACTAGATGGTTATTATACTATACTAAGGTCTATAAGACTACTATTATAACTTCTTTACCTACTATGGATTTTTTTTACGACTAAGGAGTTTCTAATAAAAATATTATAATAATAGTAGATATCCCTTCTACTATTATATTTTACCTACTATAAGTAAATAAGAGTATATTAGTTTATTAGGTACTAGTTGTGCTAAGTAGTTACTATGCTATGCTGCTAAGGTCTATAAGGCTACTATTATAACTTCTCTTCTTACTATAAGTAGGTAAGGGTATATTACTTTATTAGTTACTAGTTATACTAGGTAGTTATTATACTATACTAAGGTCTATTAAGAGAGACTACTTTTATACTTCTTACTTACTATAAGTTAGTAAAAGTATATTAGTTTATTAATTACTAGTTATACTAGGCATATTAGCTTGCCAAATACCTTTTTTAATCTTTTTTAGTTTGAGGTTAAAGTAAATTAAGATGGAAGGTTATATATACTACTATATACCGCACCTAATTCTAATTAAAGACTAACCTTAAACACCTTAATATCTTCACGCCCTATAAGCTCCTAACCTATGTAAGGTTTACTTACGCTGTACACAGCATACCTAGCTTATTGCTACTACTATTATTAGTTATCTATACTCGCGTCGCTATGCAGCGTACTTGCTTAGATAAGCTAACTTAATAGTAATAATAGCTAGGAGAATCTTGTAGATTTATATAATACTCTCACTATACTAGAGCTTATTAATAAAGACCTTATTATTCTCTTATATCTTCTACTAGAGAAATTTTATTACTAATAAGAAGTAATTACGTTTACTAAAGTAAGAATATAGTCTAGCTATTCTTTATAAACTAGATTAGCTACTAGCCTAACTAGTATATATAGATAGTGTTATAAATAGTTAAGTATACCTATCTATTATACTAGACAAGTATTTTATAGATAGAAAAAAACTTTAGCGTGGCTATATTAGTAATAGTAGCGTAAATCTTTAGCGTGTACTTTTTAGCAATAGCGAGTACTTCTTTAGAAATAATATTAATGCCTAAATAGATAGTAGGGCTTAGAGAGATAGTAGGGACTTTATTAAGAACAACCTTAATATAGTAATAAAGCGATAGTGTATTTAGTGTATATTACCCTTATCCTACTACTTATAAGAAATATACTTATTAATATATTAACTTATATTGTTTATAATAATCTAGATAGTAGTTTATAACTTAGAATAGTAGAAAAGAGATAGCTTATAGTATAGCTGCGCTAAAGTCTTATCTCTTCTAAAGTTTTAAGTGGCCTCTTTCTAAGGATTTAGCTCATAGGAGTAGTCTCGCGCTAAGACTACTAAGCTCGCTTAGTAGTTTAAACGCGCTCTTTTTTTATTATTACCTTTTTTATACTCTTTTTAATTACTAAGCAGAGGACTCTGCTTTTTTTATTAAGTTATTTAAGATAAAAGCCTTTATTATGCTACACCTAGGTAGTTAATTTAACGCCACACATACTAGGTAGTTTACTACCTTTTTTACGCTCTTTTTAATTACTAAGTAGGGGGCTCTACTTTTTATTATATTATTAAAGATAAAAGCCTTTGTTAAGTTACCTCTAGGTAGTTAATATAACGCTATATACATACTAGGTAATTGTTTATAAGGGAGTAATTGGGCTCAATTATTAAATAGGTTAAATTGCTATAATAAGGATACTAGGTGCCGCATACCACCTGTGCGGCAGCAGCCCTAAGGGCGCGCTAGTACTACCTAATTAGGACTAGTGCGCGGGGCCGAATTAACGTCAGGCCGATCGGGTTGAATTAACGTCGGGCCGACCGAAGGTCCGATGGGCCAATGGGCGGCGATCCCTAATATTTTTATACTACGCTAAGGTCTATTAAAAAAGACTATTCCTATAACGTACTTTGCACTCGAGTCGGACACTCTATCGAGTCAGACACTTTGCCAAGACCCTACTAAGTTCTATACTATTTATAATAGTATAGAGTTAATATAAACTATTTTTTAATAGTCTAAATAGACTAAGCTATTTAGAATCTACTTCTATAAGCTATCTATAGGTTTTTTTATTATGCCTAGGCTTACTATAGCATCCACAGCACTATTTAAGCGGATTCGCCTCTATTAGTGCGCATCCTCTTTTTTGCCTTCTTGCCATCACTACGCACCCCAAAGTTCTTTAGAGTAGCTAGTCGCTAGCCCTCTTTAACTATAAGGACTCCTTCTTACTACAGTCGCGCTTCTTTTATATAATTTACGTTGTGTAACAGCCTTATTAGTAGCTTAAAGTTTGGCGTTGCGTTTTTAGTTATTAATACTAAAGAATACCCTATTATCTTAGCGCCTTTAATAAGCTTTTCTATCGCCTTAACTATATAAGTTAGGGAAACTATCTATATGCCTTTAAATTCTCTCTACTTAACTAGCATTAATTGCGACCTAAGTTTTATACTATTTCGCGGAGTTTGCGACTCCTATATACTATCGCGAATAGTATAAAGTGGAGGCGTACGCAGGCAGACGTTAAGCTGCGATATTATAGCTTCTAGGTTATGGGGCACTAGGCCAGCACCTTAAAAGCCTCCTTTAATATTACTTTTAGTAAACAAAGCCTTAAAAGCAGTAAAATAAAGTAAGGTAGAAACTTAATTTTAGTAATATGCGTAATGTGGTTGCGTATTAAATTCTTAGCTTAGCGCCTATACGCCTTTTTTAAAGGCGCGCGAAACAGCCTATATTAAGTGGCTGCAAGAGGTACGACAAATACGAAAGCATATAAAGAGTAATAATTGCTCTTTTTGCAATAATACTATTTAAATTCAAATAAGTTATAACTCTTATAGCTATTAAGAATAAGCAAAACGTGTTATACTAATAACACGCCTCTTTATATACTTATTAAAGTGCTTTAGCCACTATAGACTAAGCTTATTTATTATCTAGCCGTTCTTAAAGACTGCAATAACCTAATATATAAGGTAGATCCTTCTCCTTATACCAGGCAAAGAGGTGGTGCTTGCCCCCGAAGATAATAAAGGGTAGGATCTACCACCCCGTCGCATTAATGCCTTAGATAACTGTTATCCACTCCCCTATTGCCCTACTACACCTGCTTTAGCTATCCTCGACGCTTAGAGCCTATAACTACTACTCTAGTTAATATTATGCCTATTATAAAGCCTACTTTATTAAAATTATAGGTGTTCTTGTCTAGAATACTATGTTTGGCCTTTATATTCTCTACAAGCCGGAACTAGTCTTTATATTACCTTAGAATCCTCCTAGAGAGCATTCTTATAGTCGTACTTTTTAATTAAACTTAACTTTAAGCTCTCTGGCTAGCGCTTAACAAAGTTATAAGGCTACCTCTAGCCAACTAGCTTATAGTGGCGTGCAGCTAGTAAAGAATTAGCTATATCTTTTATAGCATTAAGCCAAGGCAAAAATCCTCGCGCGTTTAGGTTAAGTATATACTCTATAATCGCCTACTCCTCTCTTATAGTAAGTCTTATTTTGTTAGGTACGCAGTCGCGTCTAAACGTCTTTCTAGCGCGTTAGTCGCTAAGTGTACTTTAAGAGACGTTATAGATAGCTGCAGCGCGTTATTAAGAAAGTGTCGCGTTTTATTTAATAGTCTAGATTGCAAGCTATATACGCGCTTCTTTTAACGCTAGTAGTTTATTATGTGGTTAAGGTATCGCGTTATACTATTACTAATAGTACGTTTTTAGTAGGGTCTTGGCAAAGTGTCCGACTTAATAGAGTATTCGACTCGAGTGCAAAGTACATTACTCCTTTTTATAAATAAAGCCACACTTCGTAGCCATACTTTAGTAAAAGAAATAACTAGCTATAATCTATTTTTATATTAAAGATCTTTATTATGTAGAGATTCTAACTAAGGTTAAGTCTACACTATACATAGAGAGAAGTAAAATAAAAGGTACTAAAAAACCTAGTACCTAGTATATTATAGTAGTAATAAAATATATATAAATAATAATTATTTTATTATTAATATTTTATATAGTAGTATTATTAATAGTAGTTAATAAATAGTCTACTATCTAGTATAACTAAGTTACATATTATCTCTTAACTAGTAGACTATTAGAAAGCTATAGTAGAGCTATATAGAGTTATAACTATAGTTTTACTATATTTATAGTGTATAAGTCTATTTACTTTTATAATGTCTATAATATCTAAAAATTCTTTTCCTTTAACTTATATATTACTAAGTCCTTTAAATCTAAACTCTTTATTATATATAGTAATGCAACACTTTTCTAGCGTTCTAAGATTGTGTTATCTAATACCCGTAGTTAAATAGCTACTAGAGAATTTAAAACTAGTATAGATAACTAGCTAGGCAATATTAGCTATCTAGCCTACCTACTACGAAATATAGTTTAATAGGTAGAGCTGCTAGAAAACTAGATTAATTACACTCTTTTAGAAGTTATGCCTAATAATTTATTTAGGCTATATATAATTTTTACGTAACTTTAAATTCTTAAGTGCTAGACTATTCTTTTATATAGAGGCCTAGATAGAGATATAGTAACCTTTATAAAAAAAAATAGTAACTTACTATTATATTACTAGTAAGACTAAAGAATAGAATAAGATATAATAGTAGGCGTCTATTAAAGAAGAAGAGAATATTTCTTATATATTACTAGAGTGCGCTCACGTAGCTATAGTAAAAAAAGCTCCTTATAGTAGTTAATATTATATAGATATATAATAGTAATAAGTATGGTTTTTTTTACAGCTAAGGGGTTTCTAATAAAAATATTATAATAATAGCAAATATTCCTCCTACTATTATATACACAGAAAAGCGTTTTAAGGTATTAATAAAAAGAAATAATAAGTATAATTAGTAGTTAAAAGGTAATAAGAGTAAGAGTAAGTATAGAGATAGGTAGTAGTAGTAAGGTTCTAAGAGGTAGTATAGCTTACTAGTTATAAGAAAAAATCTACTATTAAAGAGTAATAAAATAGTTAGGTTACGTACTATTATAATTATTATAATTATTATTATTATTATAAAAAATATTATTAAAGAAAATTATTAATTATGTAATATAGTAGTTAGTTAAACAGCTAGCCTAGAATTACGTAATATTATAGATTAACCTAGAAGAGAATTTTTTTACTAAGTTATATATAAGGCAGTGCGTTATAAAAGCACTTAGTAATCTAGAGAAAAGGGGGGCTATCCTTCCTTTAAATATAGCTAGCGTAGAAGTTAAGGTAAGAAGGGGATAGGCTAGAAGAAAAGTGAGAAGAGAAAGGCGTCTTAATTATAGTTTTATTATAAATAGAAGTCTAGAAGTGTATTATTAAGTAGTAGGGCTTTAGCGCGTACGAAGGCTTAAAATAGACTAGCCTATTATAGAAGAAAATATAGACATAAATATAAATAGAGACAATTTTTCCCTAGGATTAATCTATAATATTACGTAATTCTAGGCTAGCTATTTAACTAACTACTATGTTATATAATTAATAATTTTTTAATAATAATTTTTACTAATAATAATAATAATAATAATAATAATAATAATAATAATAATAATAATAATAATAATAATAATTATTATAATTATAATAGTAACTAACCTAACTATTTTATTACTTTTCTATAGTAGATTTCCTCTTATAACTAGCAAACTATATACTGCCTCTTAGAATCTTGTCACTACTACCTATCTCTATATTCCCTCTACTACCGCTTACTCTTACTCTTATTACTTTTTAACTACTAACCTTACTTATTATTATTATATATTTGTATAATATAACTACTATAAGGAGCTTCTTTTACTATAGCTACACGCGCGCACTCTAGTAGTATATAAAAAATATCCTTTTTTTTAATAGGCGCCTACTATTATATTTATTTTATTCTTTAGTCTCTTACTAGTAATATAATATATTAAGGTGCTATTATTTTCTTATAAAGATTACTATATTACTGCCTAGATCTCTATATATAAGAATAGTCTAGTATGTAAAAATCTAAAGTTGTGTAAAGATTATATATAGTGTAAATAAATTATTAGGCATAACCTCTAGAATGCTAGTTATCTATACTAGTATTAAATTCTCTAGCAGCTATCTAACCATAGGTATTAGACAATACAATCTTAGAACGCTAGAAAGGTATTACGTTACTATATATAATAAAAAGTTATATTTAAAAGACTTAGTATTATATAAATTAAAGAAAAAGAATTTTTAAATATTATAGATATTATAAAAGTAGGCAAACTTATATACTAGGCGTATAGCAAAATATAATTATAACTCTACACACTCTACTATAGCTTTCTAATAGTCTACTAGTCAAGAGATAATATATAACTTAGTTATACTAGATAGTAGACTATTTATTAACTACTATTAATAATACTACTATAAATAATATTAATAATAAAAATTATTATTAGTTTATATATATTTTATTACTACTACTATAAACTAAATATTAGGTTTTAGTGCCTTTTATTTTACTCCTCTCTATATATAGTGCGAATTCGACCTTAGTTAGAATCTTAATATAGCAAAGATCTTTAATAGATAGGGATAATAGGATAGTAATAATAAAAGAAGAAATAGGCGTTATAGGCAAAGCAGTTCTAAACCTTTTAAGTAGATAACTAGGTTTATAAAAAATGCCTTATAAAGAATAATTAGATAGAAAAAGAGAAGATAATTAGTATAGGTAAGAAAAGGAAGTTGCAAGCATAAGAGTAGAGAAAAAAGAGAGGGAAAATAATAGTAAGAGAGGAAGCACTTTTATAATAGAATATTAAGGTTAATTGCCTATTTAGACGTAGCGCGAAACTATAAGTAAGATTTAGATTACCTAAATAGAGTGCCTCTATTTTCTAACATAGGTGCTAAATCTAAGCACTATTTAAGCTTATTAAGATAGAGAAGTCTAATAAATAAAATAAATAAACTATTCTATTTATTTCTTCTATATTTAGCTAGTTCTAACTTTTTAACTAGTGCGCTAAGTATAATAGTTCCTACTTAATTATATAAATCTAACCTTAACGTGTTTATTTTATCTAATAGTAATATATCTAATACACTTTCTTAGCTTAAAAGATCCTTATAAGCTAAACTATCTAGTAGCCTATTATTCTAAAGTAAGATTATTAAGTTGCCCTTAAATTTCCTTAAGAGGTACTTTATTCGCTACTTTATATTTTATTATCTTAACTAGCCTAAGTTAGGTTAAGAATTCTTCTTACTTATTAACTAAAAGAACCTTTATAAAGCTATTAGTAATTATCTTTACTAATTATATATACTCTACTTTAATCTTTCTAGTAAAGACTTTCTATTTTAACTAGTAATTATAAATATTAATATATTATAGTTTAGTCTAAAGCCTAGATATCTTCTTAATATATTAGAAAAAAATTTATACGCGTATAAGTATCTAGAATATTTAAGCGGCCCTATATAAGACTACGTATATCTATGTACTAAATACACTTAAAGTATACTAGTACTATTACTTTTTTCTTAGTATATATATATATATAAGGTTATATAAAAATATATATTTATACTACTAGTGTATCTAGAATAGCTAGAGTAGCTAGAATATTCTAGATGCCTATACTACTTATAAAATACTAATTAATTAGTAAGTAAAACTCTTTAATTAGCTAAAATTTAATAAAAAGCTTAGTAATCTGCTTAGTAATCTGCTTAGTAATCTGCTTAGTAATCTGCTTAGTAATCTGCTTAGTAAGCTTAAAAAAATATTTTTTAAGTTATAAAGTTAAAGTCTTATACTAGATAGTAATTATTAGTTAATATAATAGTATTAATTACTAGCGTATTATATTAAACTTCTACCTAATTCTAAATTCTAGATTTTATAGGTTTTAAAAATAGAGAAAAATTAGTTTTATAATTATTTAAATTTTATATAAGTACCTTTCTATAGTCTTTTTAATTACTAAGTAAAAGGCTTTACTTTTTTTATTATTCTATCTCTATATAAATAATTTAATAATACACATAATTATTTAAAAGAATTAGATTAGGCGAAAATTAGTAGCTTAGTAAAGAATACTATTTTAAAAAGTATAAACTTTAATAACTTTTTAATTACTTTACTTTTATTAAAATCTTTTTAAAAAAATCTAAATAATATATTATTAGTACGATAGTTTTATATATAAAATATTATATAATATATGTAATAACTAGTAAAATAAAAAGTTTTTATTAATTACTAACTAATTATATAATAATAATTTATCTTTTTATACTATTATTAGATACTAAATAGAGGGCTCTACTTTTTTTATTATGTTATTTAAGATAAAAGCCTTTATTATTCTACTTCTAGATAGATAGTTTTAATAATATATATATAATAACAATAGTATTTTTAAATTAAATAATTATAGACTAGTATTTTCTCTATAAATCTATTAAAAAATAATATTATAGCTTTACTAGTAAAAAAGTTATAAAGCTTTAAAAAATTACTTACTTAAACTATTTATATATATCTACGTAAGTCTATATATATCTACACATCTTTAAGTATTTTTATACTAGTAAATTGCTTATATAAAAAAATATATATATATACGCACGTCTGCGCATAGTTAAGCAGCCTCTCTAGAAAAAACTTTCCTAATATAACTAGTTAAATAGTTTACTTATTATCGCATTAAATAGTAATTAATAATAAGCATAGTTTAATCTATAGTTTATCTAGTAGTCTTAATATAAAGATTGCTTTCTTAGCTACCTATAATAGGGTAACAAGTTTTACTTTAGTTATTAAAGTTATAATAGTATTTTATTTACTTACTTTCTAGGTAATAAGTCTATTAAATAGCTTAATAGTATATTATTATAAGCTTTTTCTATTTAGTGTGTTGTTAGTAAATAAGACGTTACTAGCTACTTAAAGGCAATTGCCTTCTCTAAGCTATAGTGCTTTCTATTTAGTACTAGATAAGTATAGTAGTACTTAATTAGCGGTATTATAATACTCTAAGTCTAGATTTAATAAAAAGTAAGCTAGTCTTAAAGTTATAAAAGTAATATCTAGTTAAGTTATTATTGCTATAAATAAAAGTAATCTAATTTTATATTAGTATTTGTTAATTTTTAAGAGTATTACTAAACCTATTTAAGGCTTTAACTTAGTAGCAGCTATTATAGTATTATAGCTATAGTCTTATTTATTAATTAGGCAACTAATTTTATAAATATAACTAGCTTATAAAATTTAAACAAGACCCTAATTACGTTATCTAATAATCTCTACGCTAAGAAACTATTATAGGTTGTCTCCTCTAGTTATAGTTTTTTTTATTCGTTTTCGTTAGACTATTCTTACTAAAAAAAATATTAGCCGGCCATAGTAATCGTATATCGTATACGCTTAGTTATTAATCACGTAATATCTAGTTATAGTATACCTTTCTTACAGAAGCTTAATAGCTTATTTTGCTTTCTATTTACTTTCTTTATAGATATCGATAATAATATTATCTATATAGAAGAAGATAATAATACTATTCTTAATTATATAGTAGGGCTTATAAGGTATAGTTTTAAAGCCAATAGTCTTAAGAGTTATTATAAACTCCTTCTGCCATAGTATAGGTAAGATGTAGACTATATAGGGCCTTCTACGCTCTAAGAATTATGCCCTTCTTTTAATATCCTTAGAGCATTCTTATATATATTTTCCTATCTATTATTATATAAATAAATACATTAGTTTTTTTATATAAACAAAACTACATTCTATAGCTATACTATCGTAAAAGAAAATCTAGCTATAATCTTTTTTTCTATATACTAGCTCTATATAATAAATACTATATAAATATATATAAAAGCAAATAGTTTATAAGCGCTTATCTATCTAGTATTCTATAATTCTATTAGCTTTCTATAATAGTAACTTAGTTATATTAGTGTAAAATATATAGTTAAGAGAGAAACCCTTTATTTTATTTTGCAACTAAGAAGTTTCTAATATAAATATTATAATAATAGTAGATATTTCTTCTACTATTATATACACAGAAAAGTATTTTTTAAAGTAGTATTAATAAAAAGAGTTAGCGTGTTATAAGCGAGCTAAGCAAGCTTAGTAGACTTAGCGCGCCTACTCTAACTAACAAAAATCTATATATAAAACTATATATAAGGCCACATTACTATACTATAGTTTAGAGTAGAAGAAAAAAAAAATATAAGATAGTACTAGCGCTGCAACTAGTATAACACTATAACTATTATCTCTCTATACTATTATCTCTAAAAATTACTAGAAGTAATAGCTATATTAGTAGATTTATACTACTTATTATAATAGTTCTATACTAGCCTCTCTACTAAGCACATTCTATTACCTTTCTTTTACACCCTATCTCCTCTATCTACGCCTTTTACCTTTCTAAAAACGCCTTTCCTAGTTAGTGTTAGTGTATAGCTAGCGTAGGCCTATGCCCTATACTACCCTCTATATAAGAAAGGGCCTCCTACGTCCCTTTCTTATCTACTATCTTAGAATAGTCTTAATTTAACTAGCTCTTTTAACCATTCTAGCTATTCTAGAGAGGTTTATCCTATAAGGCTGTGTACTATCTTTATATTATTTTAAGATTAACCCTTTTTATTTAGCTGTAGATAGCAATATAATATCTACTCCTCTCTTAAGACACTAACTATAGGTAGTTAAATTAGTAGAAGTTTTACCTTATTAGTTACTAGTTATGCTAGGCAGTTGCCTAAAATCTATAAGACTACTAACGTGGTTCACCAGCGAGTGACCCACACCAGTGAGCGCGCCACCTTTGCCAAGACCCCACCATCACCAACAATACCATCATAATAACAACCACCTACTATATCTTCTAAGCCATCTAATAAAGCTTGGTTACTTATTGCTATTAGAGCTATTGAATAAGACCTAAATCTTATAGAGCGAGCAGCAGCAGGGCTGTATAATATTAATTGTAGAACGCTTAATTAAAGACGCAACGGAACGACTGCACAACGCGATAACCTACCTAAATTAAAGAATTTTTACTCTCCTTAAGGAGTAGGCGCTTGTTAATTGTATAATTAAGCTAGACACGCGTGGATTCCCTCCTATAAAAGCTTATAATACGCACAATAGCTAATTTACTACGTTTACAGAGAGGAAAGCTACCTATTAGCATTAACTAGACAGACAGGTTTATTAAGCGCAGACGTGAAGTTAAAACGCGTTAGTCTTGGTTATACAACAACTAGAGGGCATAATAGGAAGATCCTAAGGTTATAAACGCGTGGTTTAAGCTTGTAGAGGGCATCAAAGTTAAGTACAGCATTACAGATAAGGACACCTACAACTTTAATAAATTAGGGCTTCCTAATAGGGGTTATAGGGTCTTAGCTTGTGGTTATAGTATTAGAGAGGCGTGCGAAACCCAAATTAATATAGCTAGGCGACTGCTAGTGGATTACAGTAATCCAGGGTATCTGCGCTGCTAGATGGGCAATCCCTCCCTTTATTATCTACGCCGGCAAGCGTCACATCTCCACCTAGTACGAAGACGCGTCAATTCCTAGCGATTGGGTAATCGCTGTTAGCAAGAACGGCTAGACAAATAACAAGCTTAGTATCGCGTGGTTAAAACACTTTAACGCGCATACAAAGGGACGCGCTAAAGGAACCTATTAGCTGCTAGTTATTAACAGCTATAAGAGCTATAACTTAATTAAGTTCTAGGATTACTGCAAGGAACATAAGATTATTACTCTCTATATGCCGCCATATTCGTCACACCTACTGCAGCTATTAAATATAGGCTGTTTCTCCCTACTAAAGAAGGCATATAGTGCTGAGATCTTAGGCTTAGCGCGTCAGCTAATAACCCACATTATAAAGATCGAGTTCCTCCTAGCCTTTAAAACCACGTTTTTAAAGGTTTTCTCTGCAGAGACAATTAAGGGTGGTTTTCGCGGTGCTAGGCTAGTCCTATTAAATCTAGAGGAGGTGTTGCAGCACCTTAACATCCGCATCCGTACACCTAGTCTGCCTATTAAAGAGCCTACTACCTAGGGGTCTAAAAACACTAAGTAACCTACGCGAATTTGAGGCGCAATCAACACTAGTTTGCAAGAGACAGAGAATTAGAGATCACTTCAATTTATCACTAACTTTAACCATACAGGTGCTTAAGAAGCTTAAAAAAGGCGCTCTAAGTGCAATGTATGGTCAGGTACTAACGTGTCTGTGCGCGTGCCGAGCCACTTCGCGTGCCGAGCCACCCAACACCAAAACGCTAAATAATCGCCTGAATTTGACGCGTCATAACTCCACTAATATGGGGGCAATCGAGGATGCGATTGCAGCTATTGAATCTTTAAATCTAGGGGAATCATTTTCGTACAGAAATATTGCTGCTACCTACGGTGTAGATTAAACTACGTTATCCTAAAGACACAAGCGCGTTCAGGCACCAAATAAAGCTAAGAACATCAACTAGCAGAAACTTAACCTACAGCAAGAGCAGGAGCTTGTAAAATATATTAAAGGACTCACAGAGAGACATATACCACCTACTAGGGAGATAGTACGAAATTTCGCCTCTATAGTAGCTAAGGAGGCAGTCAGCGAGAGCTGGGTTACCCGCTTTATATCAACCGACACAGCATTCATCTTATCTCGCAATAGACAGTCGGCATAGACAGCAATCGCCACAAAGCTAATTCAGGGGATAAATATCGCCTCTACTTTCAGCTCCTACATGACAAGATCAATCAATATCAAATAGATCCTCGTTATATACCTACAATATGGATAAGAAAGGCTTTATAATCGGGTGTTGTTGGCAGATTAAAGAGAATATTCAGCCAACGAATATGGGAGAAGAAGGAGGTTAGGGCATCACTCCAGGATGGAAACCGCGCGTGGATCACGCTCCTAGCATGTATATATGCGCCAATAGATCTGCTCTGCCCTCCTAGCCTAATCTATAAGGCTGCCAACAAAGGCATCCAATCAGCCTAGGTAAAAGACATCAAGGCAGGAGAACATAAAGTCTTTATCACCTTATCACCCTCTAGCTAGACGAACAACAATATTAGTCTTGCCTAGCTTAAACAGGTATTCGATCGCTGTACAAAAGAGAAGACTCGACAAGCATATCAGCTCCTAATCCTAGACGGCCATAGATCCCACATTACAATAGATTTCATCGACTACTGTAATAAGCATAGGATCCTGCTTGCTATCCTGCCTCCTCATTCAACTCATACGCTTCAGCCACTTAACGTTGCAATATTCAAGCCTCTATCAACTGCCTACTCAGCCGAGCTCTCAAAATACCTTAACGCAGGCCAAGGCCTAGTTTCTATTAAGAAGGGCAATTTCTTCCCACTATTCTGGAAGGCATAGCAGGCCTCCTTTAAGGAATTAACAATCCTTAGCTCTTTTAGAGCAACAGGCATATCACCACCTAATCCTAATCCAATCCTCGATAGATTCACTAGATCTCAAGAATCAAGAGAAAGCTCCTCATCCCTACTAAGCGATCATGATTGGAGAAAGGTGGATAGGCTCGTACGCTCTGCAGTTAAGGATCAGAGTAGTAAGGATACGCAGAAGCTTCGTCAATCGCTCCACCATCTATCTGTTTAAAATAAGCTACTCCACCACAATATTAATGGGCTTAGGGAGGCACTGTCTACAAAGCAGAAGCGTAAGAAGAAGGGCAAAGCTCTAGATCTCTAACAGCGCAAGGAGTATCACAGTGGGTCAGTGTTCTGGTCACCTAGGAAGGTGAGAGAGGCACGTGTCCGTCAATCTATCAAGGAGCAGGAGGATAAGGAGCAGCAGCTTTAAAAAGCAGAGACAGCAGAGCTAAAGAAGGCAGCTAGACTATACAAGGAGAAAATCTAGCAGGAAAAGCGTGCTGCGCGAGAGGCAGCGAAGGAGGCAAGAGAGAAGGAGAGAGCTAAAAAGGCAGCTCAGCGCGCTGCCTAGAAGTCTGCCCGCGACGCAAAAAAAGCTCTACAGTTATCTAAAAAGGGTAAGAGGAAGGCCTCTTAACTATCTCTATAGAGCAGAAAACGTTAGAAACGTGTGTTGTTAATGCTTTAGATGTTAAGAAGTCCTTAGAGGGCGCATCTGCTGCCCCAACCGTCTCTACACGTCGCGGCCGCCGCAACGTCAAGCTTCTAGACAGATATAAATAGTGCAAATTAATCGCAAGGATCTATTTAGTGCCCCTCTAGAAAATCCTGTAATAATATTAATTGTGGGTGGCTCTATAGCTTCATTTTTGCATAAGCTGTTATGGTGTTGGGTGGCTCGTCACGCGAAGTGGCTCGGCACGCGCACAGACACGTTAGTGTTGGATAAAATTGCAGGCCTTTGTAAGACAATTAAGGAGACTACAAGGCGAAAATCGCGCGTAAAAGGAGGTATATCCAGCATTAGGGATCACTTACAGTAGCAGAGGGATCTCAGCTAGCCACTCCTAAGGACGCTGGTGGACAGAAGAAGGGTAAACAGTCGTTAGGTACTAGTCGCGCTGCAACAGGGCTATCAACTTAACAGCGTTGTGGTATCTGCAGGCAACCTGGACACACAATGCGCAAACCTGCTAGGGAGTTAAAGAGGAAGAATCTGAATTAGATACATTAACTTAGTATATATTTTTAAGTAGTGTTGCGACGCAGTCTGATAATGAATGAAATGGTTTGGTGGGGTCTTGGCAAAGGTGGCGCGCTCACTGGTGTGGGTCACTCGCTGGTGAACCACGTTAATATAACTTCTTTATCTACTATAAGTTAGTAAGAGTGTATAATTAGTTTATTAGTTACTAGTTATACTAGGCAATTATTACACTACGCTAAGGTCTATTTAAGAGGCTACTTCTACACTTCTCTGCCTACTATAAGTTAGTAAGGGTGTATTAGTTTATTAGTTACTAGTTATACTAGGTAGTTATTACTCTATACTAAGGTCTATTTAGAGAGGCTACCCTAGAAGTTCTAATATTCTAAACACAAATAATAATTAATAAATAATAACTATTACGCTATACTCTATAAAGCTAACTTACCTAATAACTATCTTTTAGTGCTATTATAGTAAGGGCACAAGGCACAAAGCTAAGAAATTAGAGTTAGGCTATAGAGGTAATATAGAGATTAAAGTTTTATATATTTTATCTTATATTTTATCTTATATTTTATCTTATATTATCTTTATCTAGCTTAAACTATGCGCTAGCTTGTACGCTATATAAAACCTACTACCCTAGGTCTATTTACTATACTTTTTTCTGCAACCCCTACTTTACTTAACTCTACTACTACCTATACTATAGTAAGCCGCCGCCCTTTAATCTAGGAGACTTCTAGAACGTTTTCTACGTCCTCTCTACCCCTAGATAGTTCTAGAATAGATAATACAGAGGGGGATATTTGCTTACTCTCTACTAGTAATAGCTTATATAATATTTATAGTAGAATTTCCCTACTTTATTCTACTAGCGATCTATTATTTATTAAGTAAGGAAAGCAACTAATAGTTACTTCTAAAACTACTAGTCGCCTCTCTAGCCTTATAAAAAAGAAGAGTATAGTTAAATTACTTAGAAAGGTCTACCCTAATAGTATTTCTTATAACCGCTCCTAAGTATAATTAATATATTACTATACTTTAAGCAGATTAGCTAGGTAATAAATTTTTGCTAATAGACTTTAAGTGGCTTGCGCACTAAGGCAAAGCTAAATTTAAAGCTACTAGAAAGTTTAGCGCGTTCTTAGTGTAATTTAAACTAGACTAATTGCTTTAGTATAGCCTAGAAATAAAATAATTACTTACTACCTATTAGCTTTAGGCTTAATATTACTTTTCCTAAGGCCTACTTTTAAAGAAGTTATTAGAAATAGTAGCTAGGGCTATTATAAAGTCTAATAATAACCCTAAATAGGGAAGTATTATTTAGGCTTTATATAAGCGCGCTAATATATTTAAATAAGCTTTTACTATACTTAAGGCATAGATACCTTATACTATAATAATATATAATAGAGAAGAGATTCTAATCTTACTCTAATAGTGCTAATAATATAGCTATTAAAGAGGACTTTTTTACCTCTAATAAAGCTCTCTCTTTTATTAAAGATACTTATAATCTGCGGCACTATACTTATATACCTCTAAAAAACCCTAGTCTAAAAACACCTAATCTACTATATAGTTCGCTCCACCCTTATATAACTAAGTAGAGCTTATTCTATCTAGTTGCGTTCTAATATACGCCCTAGCTAGCGCTCTAATATGCACCCTATTATCTACCCTAGCTTATAGTGCTTACTTTGCAACTAGATAATACCCTTTACTACTCTCTAGTCCTTAAATATATATAAACTAAGCTTACTAATAGCGCCTAAATAGACGTACTCTAGAGTAGACACACTTTTACTACCCCTTATTTTTAAGCTAGGATGCTTTGCAAAGCTACCTAATATTAATAAGTACTATAGAAAAGGTTAATCTAGTCCTAGTATTAAAGATTAGCTAGAGAATATGCGTAATAAGATCTGCGTAAACATAGACTATTACTAAAGTAATAATAATAAGGAAGATTAAGATAACCTTATTGAAGCTATTTTTAGTTACTTTAGAGAGGCGCGCCTTAAGAGGCAGCGCAAAATTAGCGTTAAATAAATTAGGCCCTTTAAGAAAATTATAGACCTAAAGCACTTTTTAAATTTCTAGAAGAGACTTACTATAATCTCTTTACTCCCTAATAGGCACGTAAGAAGTTTTATAAGCTCTTTCTTTCTAATAGAATAAACACCTAGACATTTCTATAGGCTTTTAAGAATCTAGCTAGAAAAGGTAGACTAGATATATAAAGACCTAAAAGGACAAATTACAACTTAAGTTAACTAAAAGTCTTAAGTTAATACTTTAAAGAGAGAGATAAAAGACCTTAATATTAACTACCTAGTAATTAAACGCTAGATAACTGCAGCTAGCTACACTCTCTATAATAATAGCGCAATAAAACCCTTTTTAGGCATATATAAGAACTCTTTATAAAGTACTACTCTCTAGATTAATACCTTTATATATAGTAACTAAAAAATAAACTCTCTATTCTAGACCTACTTCTTCTTTTTTAACTCTTTATAATTAGACTAAAGTATAGTGTATAAAGCATAACGCCTGCTTTAGCTATAGTAAGAAAATTAGAGGCCTATACTTATACTATTGCCCTAAGGCAGTTATATAAGCAAATATAAAAGTAGAAAATAATCTTAATTTAAACAAACTTAGTATTGCCTACTACTTTAATTTAAAGGTAGGTAATTTGTTAGATAGTAAGGCTTTAAATGCGCGCTACTAGACTACTCTAACCTAGTAGCTTATATAGAAGCCACTAAACTAATTAATCTAGACAAACTATAATTTTAACTACAAAATATAGATGCCAAACTAAAATTGCGACCTATAAGCGGCAAGATAGTAAGAGTTTCTAAGCTATTTAGAGGCCTTTAGCTAGTTATGCTAGTGCAAATTAAATTTTAAGGATTAGCTTTTACGTTGCGAGCCTTAATAGACACTAGTGCTAGTGCTTATAATCTTATTACTTTAAGATATATAAAGGCAGTATAAAAATAGCTTAAAGCCAAACTCCTTTGCCTAAAGATACTAATTCTCCTTGAGAACTTTATAGGAAAGAGAAGCGTAAAAGTAGATACCTATTTTATTGTCTAGCTTAATATTAATAGATATACTATTACTATACAGTTTGTTTTTTATAAAATAGCGGACTATAATCTTATTATTAGTAGGAAATTTTTTTTAAGTAAGCTAACTACCTAGTTAATACTTGGGACCGCCGCCTTTAGTAGAAAGATAATAAGAATATAACCTTTGCTAGCAACCTTGTCCTACTATAGACTTCTCTACTACCTAACCCTTCCTACTAGAATAATACTACCTAATAGGATAGCCTACTTAAAAAGTAGAACTATATCTACTAAATAACTTGCTTATTAAAAGCTAACTAGAGCGTCTCTAAGGAGATTTCTATTTAGCTTCCTAGCTCTACTATCTTAGTTATTAGAACGTACTTAAAGGCTTACTAGAAACTAAGCTATAAGAATGCCTTTAATAAAGATAGTAGTGTTAAGGCTATTAAGCTGCCTTTCTTAGATAAGGAACTATTAGATAACAAATTGCCTTTTAGTTACTCTGTCCCTACTACCTAAGAAAGCCACTCGTAAGACTAGTCCCTAGGAATTATATAGCAGAATCTAGGTCTTACCTTTAATTCTAGACCTAAAGACTATAAACCTACTAGAAAAGCTAATCTATAAATTAGGTAGCTCTTATCTATAGAATTAACTATTTAATTAAAACTATCCTAGCTAGAATAACCTAGGTTAGCACCCTTCCGCCCTAATAAATTGCTAACTAGAAAGGAGAACTTAGCATTACTTACTATAGTAATAGCCCTAAAAATTATAGTGCTACATATTATAGTAGTAAATTAGAGGATAAAGAGCCTACCTATTATAATAATCTCCCTAATAACAACCCTAAATTTACTAACCTAATTAACTCTAAGTCTAACTCTCTATAAAAAGAATACTTAGGCGATAAATTTAATAGTAAACTGCCTATTAAAATCTCCTAGACTACTAATAATTAGGAGCTGCCCCCCTAACTATTAGCCCTTACTCTAATCTACTAGTTACCTAACTTGTTCTGCTCCTAGGGGCACCCTAACCTACTAAAATAGGTAGCCTAGTTTACTACTAGTTAAGTAGCTTCCTAGCTAGCCTACTACGCGTAGGCACCTATTACTTTTAGCGCCCTTAACTTTAGTAGCTCCCCTACTAGCTAGCTTACTACTAATTTAGTAGTACCCTAACTAATATACGCGCGTAGGGCACCTATAACTTTTAGCACACTTCTACCCCTAGACGTTTTTACTATTGCTAGTAGTACTTATAGCTTTAGAAACTGCTCTACCCTAATTAAAAACTATAATATATTCTATTAGTAGCCCGGATAGATTAGTCCGCCGAATAGTTTTTCTTGGCAACTTCGAGGTCCCTTATAACTTATTATAGAACACTACTAACGTTACTTTATAGTAACTTATAATAACCTACTATAACTGTTAAAACAATATTAGTAAGCAAATAAATAATAAAATAACATGTTAGAATTTCGCTGTTATAATAAAAGATAAATAGATAAATAACTATAAGCTACCTAAAAATAAAAAAAAATAGTCGTTTTAACAATAAGTTGCAATTAAAGCCAAAGTCAACTGTAAGTAACGCACAAAAGTTTACTAAAAAGATAATTGTAAGAAATCTAATATTATATGTATTAAATTATTTAAAACTACAAACAAAATATAATATAAACCTAACCTAATAAATATTATAAAATACGCTATCATAATATAAATAAGCTCGTAATTAATTTTTCTAAATCAATAACTTTTGACAAACTTGTCGCAATTAAGCGCTTTAACAATTTTGAGCAATTGCTAAAAAGAATATACTAAACAAGGCAATATTATATATATTAAATTACTTATTAAAAAACAAAATTTAAAAGACTTGTTTTATAATATAAAATATATTAGCGTATAATAAACTAAGGAGTAATAAATTATTCTAAAATAAGGCGTTATTATTAACGTCACAACTACGCAATAGCAAGTAAAACAAAGTTTGCATATAAAAACAATAGCTCGCATATAAAACACTATCTGTATATAAAACACTAGTTTGCATATAAAACACTAGTTTGCATATAAAAACACTATTGCATATAAAACACTAGTTTTGCATATAAAACACTATTGCATATAAAACACTAGTTTAAAACATTAGTTTTAAAACTAGCACGCATGAAAGTTAAAGGCATAATTAAACTATACAAAACTAAGTGTTCGTTAGTCTAAATTATTTTGTATATAGATTGCTAGGTAGCCAGTTTATTAAAATTAATCAACCAGTTTAACAATACCAACTCGATTACCTTCTTATCTATTTATCCACTTTTCACAGGTTATGAGCCCGGCGCTCTAACAATTTTATTATTTATTATTATTTACCTTTTAGCTTACTAAGCTATTCTTCTATCAATTTTTTCGATATATACCTCATTTTTCTCAGAATTCCTTTGAGATTCTGATTCTTTTATACTAGCTGGTCTAGTCCTTTTAACTTACTAAGCTATCTTGGCAAAATCGATATTTTGACCAATACCTTATTTTTCTCAGAATTTTCTGAGCTCTTTTACTAGCTGGACTAGTTCATTACCTTTTTAGGCAATTTCGTCAAGCCTTATCAATTTTTCAAGAAATACCTCATTTTTCTCAGATTTCTGAGCTCTTTTTGGCCTATCAATCTTATTCACAATGAGTTCTAAGATTTCTTCTATCTCTAAGCAGGAGATGCTGAAGGGTATTTCTAACTATGAGATGTGGAAAAGCCTAGGGCTATTTCTATTCTTATAATAGAAAATTGTATGGCTGCAATTCAGAGTGGTGATGATATTGCAATTAATTCAGTGTCGAAAGATATTGATTTAAAAGCACAATCAATTATTACTTTGTTAGTCGAAGATGGTCCTTTACAGCATATTAAGGATTTATCTACAGCTAATGAGATGTGGATTTGTTTGGGGAATCTTTATTCTCCTAAAGGTTACTATTCTGAATTTCTTCTTTTAAAGGAGTTATTTAATAGTACCTTGTTAGATTTTGATTCAATGGAGGAGAGTACCTCAATAAAATCAAGTATTTAACAACAAATCTTGACTATAAGTCAATTAAAATACCCAAACAGGTTATCGTGGCCTGGGTGTTAAACAATTTAACTCCTAATTATGAGGGGTTTGTTACTTCAGTAACTCAATCATTTCGGGATGATTCTTCAAAGATTAATCTAGAGAATTTATTCTCTAATTTAATTGATGAAAGTCGTCGTCAGACGCACTTGGATAGTGATAAAACTAAGGTTTTATACACTAAATTTCAGAATCAACACAAAGTTATAAAGTCTAAACGATTTTGTAATAAGTGTAAAACAAATACCCACTTTACTAATAAGTGTTGGTATTTACATCCTGAAAATAAACCTAAATGGTTTTAAAACAAATCACGATTACAAATCCGAAAAAGATGAAAAAATAGATAAAAATCTATTAAATCGTGAATCCGAATGTCCATCAGATCGACTAGATCGAAAGCTGTTAGATAAAATGGCTGAGTCATCTGAACCAATGGAAATTGAAAAGGTATTATTAACTACCCTAAATAAAAAACAAACTAATTCGAAAAAAGGACATCGAAATCCTCGAAATCTAGAATTTAATTCTAGAAATCCTAAACAAGGATCAAAAACTACTAAGGTATTTATAACTACCAAGTCAAAAAGCCCTAATCTAATACTAGATTCAGGTAGTTCATCTCATATTATCTCCAACAAAAACCTATTTATAGAAAATTCGTTAGTTAGAAAAACTACAAAAATACAATGGGGAAATAACAATATTTTTAACTTCGCAATTTATTGGCAACGTGAGCTTTATATATAATAATACTAAGATAGTCTTAAACAACTGTCTATATTTGCCTGAATTTAATGTAAAATATTATTTCAGTAAAGAAATTAGTCGAAAAAGACCTTGTAGTAAACTTTATAAAAGACAAAGCTATAATTAAAAAGAATACTAAAACAATATTAGAAGCAACTCTAATTGACAATCTTTTATACAATAAATATAGACAATATAGTAACAGATAACGATAATTCTATTTGCTAAAAAGGTTATTATTAATAAAAATAAAACTATTAGTAACTATAAAGAGAACTTAATATATCTCTATCACAATCGTTTCGGACATAAAAATCTAGACGTTATATGTAAAATACTAGGTATAACTAAACCTACTAACTATAAAATTCATTGCTCTAGCTGTATAAAAGCTAAGCTAACAAATAATAACAGTAGAGAAATTACTACTAAAGCAGATAATTACTTAGATAAAATAGTAATTGATTTATGTGGGCCTATTACCCTCTCCAAAAATAATTATAAATATATATATTCTTTCTAGACTCTGCTACTAGAAAATTAGAATTTAAACTATTAAGACATAAATCAGAATCGTTTGAAGCCTTTAAAGACTTTAAAACAAAAGTTGAAAACCAAAGCAATCGAAAAATTAAAATTATTAAAACAGATAATGGCACGGAATTTGCTAATAGTAATTTTACGCTATTTAATAAACAAAATGGTATTATTCACCAATTTAATCCGCCATATACACCCGAACAACAAATGGTTTAATTGAAAGAATTAATAGAACTATAATAGAAACAGCTAAAAGCTTATTGTTCTATAGTAATTTGCCAACTAGTTACTGGCAATACGCTGTTGAAAACGCAGCAGTATATGTATATAATATTACACCACATAGTAATTTAAATTTTATAAGCCCAAATGAAAAACTTTTTATAAAAAGAAACCTAACTATAATAATATTAAAATCTGGGGCTCACTAAGTTACTACTTAGTTAAACAACAATTAACTAAACTAGAACCTAAAGCCAAAATAGATATACTAGTAGGTTATGATAACTATAATTATAAAATATTAGATCTAAAAGATAATAAACTAGTGTATACTAGAGAGAGATGCTAAAATTCTTGAAAATTACTTTTATAACTTTAATAACGACTCTAATAAAGAAGTTGATATACTATTTAAGAGTAATAATAATACATACCTAGGTAATAACCTAAATAATAATAACAATAACAATAACATAGAACAAACTATAGACTCTGAAAATCTAGATTTAAATAATAACGAGAATAATATAAGCTCTCGCGAATCAAGTCCAGATATATTACTTGATAATACTACTATTAATAATAATAATAAAAGAATCATTTCTAATACCTATAATACAAGGCAAAACTTTAAAAGAATAACGTTAGAAAACTCAGATGAGTTAATAGATGAACTAGCCTTATTAATAACTGAAAATAATGAACCAACTAGCTACAAAGAAGCTATAAATAGTAAAGATAAAGATAATTGGCTAAATGCTATGGAGCTAGAAATTAGTCAACTAAATAATCAAAATACTTGGGAAATAGTAGATTTACCTAACAATAGAAAACCTTTAAAAGGTCGTTGGGTTTTTAAAATTAAAACAGATAAAAATAATAATCTATTGAAATATAAAGCCCGATGGGTAGTAGTAAAAGGTTATAGTCAAATTTATGGCTTAGATTATCTAGAAAACCTTTGCTAATACATACAACAAGAATTGAAATTATAAGGCTATTATTATTCTTTGCCTGTTTTTTCGATCTTGAAATACAACAATTAGATATTAAAAACGCCTTTTTACATGCCCCTATAGATTCTGAAATCTATATTGAACAACCTATTGGTTTTAATAAATTTAGACATAAAGTCTGTAAATTAAATAAATCTTTATACGGCCTAAAACAAGCTCCTAGAGCATGGTATCTATACTTAAAAGATACATTACAACAACTAGGTTTTTATCCTATCTTTGCTGAACAAGGAATCTTTACTAATAAAACAACTAATTTGAACGAAACGAAAAAATCTTCCTAATTGTCTATGTAGACGATATATATACTAGTAATTAGTAAAAGCCTAGAAACTATTACTATATTAAAAACTAAATTAAATACATTACTAGAAGTTAGTGACCTAGGGGAAGCTAGCTACTTTCTAGGTATGGAAATTATTAGGAATAGAAAAGAAAAAACACTTTATTTGAAACAAACTAAATATATTAATAATATGCTTAAAAAATATAATAAACTAAATCTAAATCCAATTCATTCGCCTAGCGACCCAGGAATTAAACTAAACAAAAATACTGAACAAGCTTCTTTAGAAGAAATTAATTTATATCAACAATATATAGGTAGTTTAATCTATCTAACAACTCATACAAGACCAGATATAGCATTTAGTGTATATAATTGCGCTAGCTAGACATATGTCAAATCCTAATAAACAACACTACACTGCTGTTAATAGAATTTTTAAATATTTAAATAAAACAAGAAACTTAGGCCTATACTTTAATAATAATAATAATAATAATAATAATAATAATCCTAACTTAATTGGATATACAGACGCTGACGCTGACTGGGGCGGCGACCTAATGACTAGAAAAAGTACTACTGGTTATATGTTTACCTTTAATAGAACACCTATTATTTAGTTGAGCTAGTAAACTACAAAAATCGACTGCTTTATCAACATGTGAAGCTGAGTATATGGCTCTAAAAGAAGCTATAAAAGAATACACCTATTTAATAAATATATATAAACAATTAGAAATTAATAAACTATTAAATATAAAAACTCCTAATTTCTTTATATTCTCTGATAATAAACCTGCTATTGATTTAGCATTTAATCCTGAACATCATAGTAAAACTAAACATATTGATATACAATATCACTACGTAAGAGAAAAAATACAAGAAAAAATAATAAATCTAGACTATATACCCACAAAAAAGAACAACTAGCAGATATATTAACAAAAGCCCTTAATAATAATACCTAAAACTATATATTTCAAAATCTTAATATAAAATAAAAAGGGTTATAACTATAATAGTAATAAGCAAAATATCCTAAATAAAGCATATATTGCTTACGGGGGACGTGTTAAAACAATATTAGTAAGCAAAATAAATAATAAAATAACATGTTAGAATTTCGCTGTTATAATAAAAGATAAATAGATAAATAACTATAAGCTACCTAAAAATAACAAAAATAGTCGTTTTAACAATAAGTTGCAATTAAAGCTAAAGTCAACTTTAAGTAACGCACAAAAGTTTACTAAAAGATAATTGTAAGAAATCTAATATTATATGTATTAAATTACTTACAACTAAAAACAAAATATGATATAAAAAACCAACCTAATAAATATTATAAAATACGCTATCATAATATAAATAAGCTCGTAATTAATTTTTCTAAATCAATAACTTTTGACAAACTTGTCGCAATTAAGCGCTTTAACAATTTTGAGCAATTGCTAAAAAGAATATACTAAACAAGGCAATTATATATATTAAATTACTTATTAAAACAAAATATAAAAGACTTGTTTTATAATGTAAAATATATTAGCGTATAATAAACTAAGGAGTAATAAATTATTCTAAAATAAGGCGTTTATTATTAACGTCACAACTACGCAATAGTAAAACAAAGTTTGCATATAAAACAATAGCTCGCATATAAAAACACTAGTTTGCATATAAAACACTAGTTTGCATATAAAACACTAGTTTGCATATAAAACACTAGTTTGCATATAAAACACTAGTTTGCATATAAAACACTATTGCATATAAAACACTAGTTTGCATATAAAAACACTATTGCATATAAAACACTAGTTTAAACATTAGTTTAAAACTAGCACGCATAGTTAAAACTAGCAGAAAGAAAGTTAAAGGCATAATTAAACTATACAAAACTAAGTGTTCGTTAGTCTAAATTATTTTGTATATAGATTGCTAGGTAGCCAGTTTATTAAAATTAATCAACCAGTTTAACAATACCAACTCGATTACCTTCTTATCTATTTATCCACTTTTCACAATAACTTATAATATACTAAGTTACTATTTAATCTACTTTTTATGTCGTGGAGCCTCTTTGCGCGGCTGTAGCAGCCGCGTAAAGCTAAGAAGTCTTTCTTAGCAGTACGAACTTATAATAAGACTCCCTATAATATACAATATATTATCTACTATACTATATATAGGTAATATATAGTATACTTATTATAATTCGCAGTAAAGTATACTATATCTTAAGTAGTACTTTATCTAATTTTTAGTTACTAAGTGCGTACTATTGTAAAATAAAGTTAACCTATTATTATTAGTCTTATAGTAACCTATAATAAAATCACTCTGATTTACTATTAATACTATCTAAAAATAAGCTGCTAAGAGTAATATCTAACTTCTCCTCTATCTCTTTATCTATCTAATAGGTCCTTGCGTTATGCCTAGACTCTCTACACCTCTTATAGCGGTATTGTATTAAGGGACCTATCTCTCTCTCACTACTACCTCGCGTTCTTTTCAATAACTTCACCCTAATAAAAGGGCTTTCTACTCCTAAATCTGCTCCCTAAGCAAAGCCTAGCGTCATACCTTTCTAAATGCGCTTTCTTTTACGCGTTTTTCGCTTTGTTAGAACCTTAATTTGCTTCTTAAGTTCCTTAATGCGGGTCTCTTAAAGTATACTATAGTAGAGTATAAGTTTAGCACACCTTTTATAAGCTATAAGTAGCTTAATTTAGTATTAGATAGAGACTAAACAAAAGAGTTACGTATAAGCTTTAACTAGGATCCAAACTTAAGAGTATTACTTAGGGTCCTAGCTTGCTATAGTGTATCTAGTAGGGTACCCTAAGGTGGAGTGTGAATACGCATATTAAGGCGATCTACTCTTACTAACGCATCTAAAGGAACAAGCCTAGAGGCCTTAAAGGCTTTCTTATAGTTTTCTAGTATAAACATATTAAAAAACGCGTTGCAAAACACTAGTAGAAAGCCCTCTTTATTAATATAAAAGATGCGTTAGCGCGCTAAGTCCTACACGCGCTAGGAGTACTTTAGCTTTAGTAGCGCGACGAAACAGACCACATTAAGCGGCTAGAGGATATATAAGATAAGTGCGCTAGTATATAGAGTGTTAGGATCTTCTATTCTAGGTAATAATTCTTAAAATCCTAGAAATGGTAGCTCTTATAGCTGTCTAGAATAAGTAACCTCTATAACTCTACTATGCGCGGCCTTATATACGCGTTAAAGTGCTTTAACTACGTAACTCTAAGCTTATATTATTAGTCTAGCTAGTCTTAGAGACTAAGAGCTTCCAATTACGAGGGATACTAGTCTTCTTATACTACACTAAGATGTAAACTCGCCCTTTATAGATAATAAAGGGCAAAGCAGTATACCTAGTAGCGCAAATACTCTATACTCTAAATTACTATAACCCACTTGCGGTTGCCTAGCTAAACAAGCGTAGGTTAAAAACGTCTTTCTAAACTAGTTATATAATCTTTATTAAGCTAATAACTTCTATTTAGAAGCCTATCTTATTAAAGTTATATAAATGTCTTTATTCTGCACTCTATACTTGGCTTTTGTATCCTCTACTAGCTAAAACTACGCGTTTATAACCTCTAGGTCTTTCTATTATATCCTCTATTAGTCCTTTGCTTAATTAAAAGCTATTTTAAGCTTAGGTACGCGCTTTACAAAGCGCTAAGCCTAGTATTATCCTATAGGGTCTCTATGCCGCGCAGCTAGCAGTTTATTAGCTATATCTTCTACCTTGCCTAGCTAGCTAGGGTGCAAATCCTCGCAAATCTAGATTAAGGATATACTATATAAGCGTCTGCTCTTTAGTTGCAGTAAGCTTTGCCATACCTAATCGTGTATCTACTTAGGCGGTAATTCTTCTATTAATTTAATTACTTCGTGTAGACTTTAAGATATTATATACTATAGTAGCGCGTCGCAGACTTAAAATTTGCTTATTCTAATAGGCGTAAAGGGTAAGCTTAATTCTGTCTTCTTAATTAGATAGTAACGCGTCGTGTTATTAAGACATTATAATTCATAGTAAAGTGTTATAGTCTTGGCAAAAACTATCTAGCGGACTAATCTATTCGGGCTACTAATAGAATATGTTATAGTTAGGTTAATATATTTTTTAACACTCTTCTATAGTACTAAGAAATATTATATAATATAATTGCGCCTATGCGCAATAAACTAACTAGAAAATTTTTAGCTAACTATGTTTTTATATAGTGTTAGAGCTAAGAATACACTCTATTAGTAAAATACTAAACACTAAGATATAGTTTCTACTATATTTTTCTACTAATCTACTAATTTACCCCTAACAACTTTCCTTAATATTTATACTAAATAGCAACTAAATTAAAACCTAAGACCACTATTAGAACTATAGAGGCCTATTACCCCTGTTATAAGCCTCTTTAGCTCTAAAATAGTACTAGTTATATTAAAAATTCGCTAAAACACCCTATTTTTATATACTTTCCTTTCTATTTTTAGACCTTAAAAGGGGGGTTATATAATAGTTCTGTGCTAGCCTTCCTACTAAGCATACCTTATTACCTTTTTTTTACACTCTATCTCTTCTATCTGCGTCTTCTACCTTTCTAAAGGCGCCTTTTCTAGTTAGTATTAGTATATAGCTAGCGTAGACCTATGCCCTATACTACCCTCTATATAAGAAAGGGCCCCTACGTCCCTTTTTTATCCACTATCTTAGAATAGTCTTAATTTAACTAGCTCTTTTAACTATTCTAGTTGTCTTAGAGAGGTTTGCCCTATAAGGCTGTGTACTATCCTTACACTTATAAGATATATGCTAAGTAGGAGCTTATATACTATAAGTATACTAATACTCTATCTCTATTAAAGTTAACCTTAAGAAGACTTTTACTATTGCTCTATTTGTGAAAAGTGGATAAATAGATAAGAAGGTAATCGAGTTGGTATTGTTAAACTGGTTGATTAATTTTAATAAACTGGCTACCTAGCAATCTATATACAAAATATTTAGACTAACGAACACTTAGTTTTGTATAGTTTAATTATGCCTTTAACTTTCATGCGTGCTAGTGTTTTAAACTAATGTTTAAACTAGTGTTTTATATGCAATAGTGTTTTATATGCAAACTAGTGTTTATATGCAATAGTTTTATATGCAAACTAGTGTTTTATATGCAAACTAGTGTTTTATATGCAAACTAGTGTTTATATGCAAAACTAGTGTTTTATATGCAAACTAGTGTTTTATATGCAACTAGTGTTTATAGCAAACTAGTGTTTTTATATGCGAGCTATTGTTTTATATGCAAACTTTGTTTTACTATTGCGTAGTTGTGACGTTAATAATAAACGCCTTATTTTAGAATAATTTATTACTCCTTAGTTTATTATACGCTAATATATTTTACATTATAAAACAAGTCTTTTATATTTTGTTTTTAATAAGTAATTTAATATATATAATATTGCCTTGTTTAGTATATTCTTTTTAGCAATTGCTCTCAAAATTGTTAAAGCGCTTAATTGCGACAAGTTTGTCAAAAGTTATTGATTTAGAAAAATTAATTACGAGCTTATTTATATTATGATAGCGTATTTTATAATATTTATTAGGTTAGGTTTTATATTATATTTGTTTTTAGTTTTAAGTAATTTAATACATATAATATTAGATTTCTTACAATTATCTTTTAGTAAACTTTTGTGCGTTACTTAAAGTTGACTTTGGCTTTAATTGCAACTTATTGTTAAAACGACTATTTTTGTTATTTTTAGGTAGCTTATAGTTTATTTATCTATTTATCTTTTATTATAACAGCGAAATTCTAACATGTTATTTTATTATTTATTTTGCTTACTAATATAGTTTTAACACGTCCCCGTAAGCAATATATGCTTTATTTTAGGATAGGATATTTTGCTTATTACTATTATAGTTATAACCCTTTTTATTTTATATTAAGATTTTGAAATATATAGTTATAGGTATTATTATTAAGGGCTTTTGTTAATATATCTGCTAGTTGTTCTTTTGTGGGTATATAGTCTAGATTTATTATTTTTTCTTGTATTTTTTCTCTTACGTAGTGATATTGTATATCAATATGTTTAGTTTTACTATGATGTTCAGGATTAAATGCTAAATCAATAGCAGGTTTATTATCAGAGAATATAAAGAAATTAGGAGTTTTTATATTTAATAGTTTATTAATTTCTAATTGTTTATATATATTTATTAAATAGGTGTATTCTTTTATAGCTTCTTTTAGAGCCATATACTCAGCTTCACATGTTGATAAAGCAGTCGATTTTTGTAGTTTACTAGCCCAACTAATAGGTGTTCTATTAAAGGTAAACATATAACCAGTAGTACTTTTTCTAGTCATTAGGTCGCCGCCCCAGTCAGCGTCTGTATATCCAATTAAGTTAGGATTATTTATTATTATTATTATTATTATTATTAAAGTATAGGCCTAAGTTTCTTGTTTTATTTAAATATTTAAAAATTCTATTAACAGCAGTGTAGTGTTGTTTATTAGGATTTGACATATATGTCTAGCGCAATTATATACACTAAATGCTATATCTGGTCTTGTATGAGTTGTTAGATAGATTAAACTACCTATATATTGTTGATATAAATTAATTTCTTCTAAAGAAGCTTGTTCAGTATTTTTGTTTAGTTTAATTCCTGGGTCGCTAGGCGAATCAATTGGATTTAGATTTAGTTTATTATATTTTTTAAGCATATTATTAATATATTTAGTTTGTTTCAAATAAAGTGTTTTTTCTTTTCTATTCCTAAATAATTTCCATACCTAGAAAGTAGCTAGCTTCCCCTAGGTCACTAACTTCTAGTAATGTATTTAATTTAGTTTTTAATATAGTAATAGTTTCTAGGCTTTTACTAATTACTAGTATATCGTCTACATAGACAATTAGGAAGATTTTTTCGTTTAAATTAGTTGTTTTATTAGTAAAGATTCCTTGTTCAGCAAAGATAGGATAAAAACCTAGTTGTTGTAATGTATCTTTTAAGTATAGATACCATGCTCTAGGAGCTTGTTTTAGGCCGTATAAAGATTTATTTAATTTACAGACTTTATGTCTAAATTTATTAAAACCAATAGGTTGTTCAATATAGATTTCAGAATCTATAGGGGCATGTAAAAAGGCGTTTTTAATATCTAATTGTTGTATTTCAAGATCGAAAAAACAGGCAAAGAATAATAATAGCCTTATAATTTCAATTCTTGTTGTATTAGCAAAGGTTTCTAGATAATCTAAGCCATAAATTTGACTATAACCTTTTACTACCCATCGGGCTTTATATTTCAATAGATTATTTATTTTATCTGTTTTAATTTTAAAAAACCCAACGACCTTTTAAAGGTTTTCTATTGTTAGGTAAATCTACTATTTCCCAAGTATTTTGATTATTTAGTTGACTAATTTCTAGCTCCATAGCTTTTAGCCAATTATCTTTATCTTTACTATTTATAGCTTCTTTGTAGCTAGTTGGTTCATTATTTTCAGTTATTAATAAGGCTAGTTCATCTATTAACTCATCTGAGTTTTCTAACGTTATTCTTTTAAAGTTTTGCCTTGTATTATAGGTATTAGAAATGATTCTTTTATTATTATTATTAATAGTAGTATTATCAAGTAATATATCTGGACTTGATTCGCGAGAGCTATTATTATTATTCTCGTTATTATTTAAATCTAGATTTTCAGAGTCTATAGTTTGTTCTATGTTATTGTTATTGTTATTATTATTTAGGTTATTACCTAGGTATGTATTATTATTACTCTTAAATAGTATATCAACTTCTTTATTAGAGTCGTTATTAAAGTTATAAAAGTAATTTTCAAGAATTTTAGCATCTCTAGTATACACTAGTTTATTATCTTTTAGATCTAATATTTTATAATTATAGTTATCATAACCTACTAGTATACCTATTTTGGCTTTAGGTTCTAGTTTAGTTAATTGTTGTTTAACTAAGTAGTAACTTAGTGAGCCCCAGATTTTAATATTATTATAGTTAGGTTTCTTTTTATAAAGTTTTTCATTTGGGCTTATAAAATTTAAATTACTATGTGGTGTAATATTATATATATATATACTGCGTTTTCAACAGCGTATTGCCAGTAACTAGTTGGCAAATTACTATAGAACAATAAGCTTTTAGCTGTTTCTATTATAGTTCTATTAATTCTTTCAATTAAACCATTTTGTTCGGGTGTATATGGCGGATTAAATTGGTGAATGAATAATACCATTTTGTTTATTAAATAGCGTAAAATTACTATTAGCAAATTCCGTGCCATTATCTGTTTTAATAATTTTAATTTTTCGATTGCTTTGGTTTTCAACTTTTGTTTTAAAGTCTTTAAAGGCTTCAAACGATTCTGATTTATGTCTTAATAGTTTAAATTCTAATTTTCTAGTAGCAGAGTCTAGAAAGAATATAATATATTTATAATTATTTTTGGAGAGGGTAATAGGCCCACATAAATCAATTACTATTTTATCTAAGTAATTATCTGCTTTAGTAGTAATTTCTCTACTGTTATTATTTGTTAGCTTAGCTTTTATACAGCTAGAGCAATGAATTTTATAGTTAGTAGGTTTAGTTATACCTAGTATTTTACATATAACGTCTAGATTTTTATGTCCGAAACGATTGTGATAGAGATATATTAAGTTCTCTTTATAGTTACTAATAGTTTTATTTTTATTAATAACCTTTTTAGCAAATAGAATGTTATCTGTTACTATATTGTCTATATTTATTGTATAAAGATTGTCAATTAGAGTTGCTTCTAATATTGTTTTAGTATTCTTTTTAATTATAGCTTTGTCTTTTATAAAGTTTACTACAAGGTCTTTTTCGACTAATTTCTTTACTGAAATAATATTTACATTAAATTCAGGCAAATATAGACAGTTGTTTAAGACTATCTTAGTATTATTATATATAAAGCTCACGTTGCCAATAAATTGCGAAGTTAAAATATTGTTATTTCCCCATTGTATTTTTGTAGTTTTTCTAACTAACGAATTTTTCTATAAATAGGTTTTTGTTGGAGATAATATGAGATGAACTACCTGAATCTAGTATTAGATTAGGGCTTTTTGACTTGGTAGTTATATAAATACCTTAGTAGTTTTTGATCCTTGTTTAGGATTTCTAGAATTAAATTCTAGATTTCGAGGATTTCGATGTCCTTTTTTCGAATTAGTTTGTTTTTTATTTAGGGGTAGTTAATAATACCTTTTCAATTTCCATTGGTTTCAGATGACTCAGCCATTTTATCTAACAGCTTTCGATCTAGTCGATCTGATGGACATTCGGATTCACGATTTAATAGATTTTTATCTATTTTTTCATCTTTTTCGGATTTGTAATCGTGATTTGTTTTAAACCATTTAGGTTTATTTTCAGGATGTGTAAATACCAACACTTATTAGTAAAGTGGGTATTTGTTTTACACTTATTACAAAATCGTTTAGACTTTATAACTTTGTGTTGATTCTGAAATTTAGTGTATAAAACCTTAGTTTTATCACTATCCAAGTGCGTCTGACGACGACTTTCATCAATTAAATTAGAGAATAAATTCTCTAGATTAATCTTTGAAGAATCATCCCGAAATGATTGAGTTACTGAAGTAACAAACCCCTCATAATTAGGAGTTAAATTGTTTAACACCCAGGCCACGATAACCTGTTTGGGTATTTTAATTGACTTATAGTCAAGATTTGTTGTTAAATACTTGATTTTATTGAGGTACTCCTCCATTGAATCAAAATCTAACAAGGTACTATTAAATAACTCCTTTAAAAGAAGAAATTCAGAATAGTAACCTTTAGGAGAATAAAGATTCCCCAAACAAATCCACATCTCATTAGCTGTAGATAAATCCTTAATATGCTGTAAAGGACCATCTTCGACTAACAAAGTAATAATTGATTGTGCTTTTAAATCAATATCTTTCGACACTGAATTAATTGCAATATCATCACCACTCTGAATTGCAGCCATACAATTTTCTATTATAAGAATAGAAATAGCCCTAGGCTTCCACATCTCATAGTTAGAAATACCCTTCAGCATCTCCTGCTTAGAGATAGAAGAAGAAATCTTAGAACTCATTGTGAATAAGATTGATAGGCCAAAAAGAGCTCAGAAATCTGAGAAAAATGAGGTATTTCTTGAAAAATTGATAAGGCTTGACGAAATTGCCTAAAAAGGTAATGAACTAGTCCAGCTAGTAAAAGAGCTCAGAAAATTCTGAGAAAAATAAGGTATTGGTCAAAATATCGATTTTGCCAAGATAGCTTAGTAAGTTAAAAGGACTAGACCAGCTAGTATAAAAGAATCAGAATCTCAAAGGAATTCTGAGAAAAAATGAGTAGGTATATATCGAAAAAATTGATAGAAGAATAGCTTAGTAAGCTAAAAGGTAAATAATAATAAATAATAAAATTGTTAGAGCGCCGGGCTCATAACCTGTGAAAAGTGGATAAATAGATAAGAAGGTAATCGAGTTGGTATTGTTAAACTGGTTGATTAATTTTAATAAACTGGCTACCTAGCAATCTATATACAAAATAATTTAGACTAACGAACACTTAGTTTTGTATAGTTTAATTATTATTAGATTTCTTACAATTATCTTTTAGTAAACTTTTGTGCGTTACTTAAAGTTGACTTTGGCTTTAATTGCAACTTATTGTTAAAACGACTATTTTTGTTATTTTCAGGTAGTTTATAGTTATTTATCTATTTATCTTTTTATTATAACAGCGAAATTCTAACATGTTATTATATTATTTATTTTGCTTACTAATATAGTTTTAACATTAGAAAAAGTACTACTAGTTATATATTTTATCTTTAATAGAACACCTATTAGTTGGGCTAGTAAACTATAAAAATCGACTGCTTTATTAATATGTAAAGCTGAGTATATGGCTCTAAAAGAAGCTATAAAAGAATACACCTATTTAATAAATATATATAAACAATTAGAAATTAATAAACTATTAAATATATAAAAACTCCTAATTTCTTTATATTCTCTGATAATAAACCTGCTATTGATTTAGCTTTTAATCCTGAACATCATAGTAAAACTAAACATATTGATATACAATATCACACTACGTAAGAGAAAAAATACAAGAAAAAATAATAAATCTAGACTATATACCCACAAAAGAAACAACTAGCAGATATATTAACAAAAGCCCTTAATAATAATACCTATAACTATATATTTCAAAATCTTAATATAAAATAAAAAGGGTTATAACGATAATAGTAATAAGCAAAATATCCTAAATAAAGCATATATTGCTTACGGGGACGTGTTAAAACTATATTAGTAAGCAAAATAAATAATAAAATAACATGTTAGAATTTCGCTGTTATAATAAAAGATAAATAGATAAATAACTATAAGCTACCTAAAAATAATAAAAATAGTCGTTTTAACAAATAAGTTGCAATCAAAGCCAAAGTCAACTTTAAGTAACGCACAAAAGTTTACTAAAAGATAATTGTAAGAAATCTAACATTATATGTATTAAATTACTTAAAACTAAAAACAAAATATAATATAAACCTAACCTAATAAATATTATAAAATACGCTATCATAATATAAATAAGCTCGTAATTAATTTTTCTAAATCAATAACTTTTGACAAACTTGTCGCAATTAAGCGCTTTAACAATTTTGAGCAATTGCTAAAAAGAATATACTAAAACAAGGCAATATTATATATATTAAATTACTTATTAAAACACAAAATATAAAAGACTTGTTTTATAATGTAAAAGATATTAGCGTATAATAAACTAAGGAGTAATAAAATTATTCTAAAATAAGGCGTTTATTATTAACGTCACAACTACGCAATAGTAAAACAAAGTTTGCATATAAAACAATAGCTCGCATATAAAACACTAGTTTGCATATAAAACACTAGTTTGCATATAAAACACACTATTGCATATAAAACACTATTGCATATAAAACACTAGTTTAAACATTAGTTTAAAACACTAGCACGCATAAAAGTTAAAGGCATAATTAAACTATACAAAACTAAGTGTTCGTTAGTCTAAATCATTTTGTATATAGATTGCTAGGTAGCCAGTTTATTAAAATTAATCAACCAGTTTAACAATACGAACTCGATTACCTTTCTTATCTATTTATCCACTTTTCACACTATTTTTGTTATTTTTAGGTAGCTTATAGTTATTTATCTATTTATCTTTTATTATAATAGCGAAATTCTAACATGTTATTTTATTATTTATTTTGCTCACTAATATAGTTTTAATAGTACTCCTCTATTAAATTAAAATCTAACAAGGTACTATTAAATAACTCCTTTAAAAGAAGAAATTTAGAATAGTAACCTTTAGAAGAATAAAGATTCCCCAAACAAATTCACATTTTATTAGCTGTAGATAAATTCTTAATATGCTATAAAGGACCATCTTCGACTAACAAAGTAATAATTAATTGTGCTTTTAAATTAATATCATTCGACACTAAATTAATTGCAATATTATCACCACTCTAAATTGCAGCCATACAATTTTCTATTATAAGAATAGAAATAGCCCTAGGCTTTCACATCTCATAGTTAGAAATACCCTTAAGCATCTTCTACTTAGAGATAGAAGAAATCTTAGCACTTATTGTAAATAAGATTAATAGGCCAAAAAGAGCTCAGAAATCTAAGAAAAATGAGGTATTTCTTAGAAAATTAATAAGGCTTAATAAAATTGCCTAAAAAGGTAATAAACTAGTCTAGCTAGTAACAGAGCTTAGAAAATTCTGAGAAAAATAAGGTATTGGTCAAAATATCGATTTTGCCAAGATAGCTTAGTAAGCTAGAAGGACTAGACTAGCTAGTATAAAAGAATCAGAATCTCAAATGAATTCTAAGAAAAATAAGGTGTATATCGAAAAAATTAATAGAAGAATAGCTTAGTAAGCTACAAGGTAAATAATAAAATTATTAGAGTGCCGGGCTCATAACCTATAAAAAGTAAATAAATAGATAAGAAGATAATCGAGTTAGTGTTATTAAAATAGTTAATTAATATTAATAAACTAACTACCTAGTAATCTATATACAAAATAATTTAGACTAACGAATACTTAGTTTTATATAGTTTAATTATGCCTTTAACTTTTATACGTGCTAGTATTTTAAACTAATATTTAAACTAGTGTTTTATATAATAGTATTTTATATACGAGCTATTATTTTATATATAGACTAGTGTTTTATATATAAGCTATTATTTTATATATAAACTTTATTTTACTATTACTTAGTTTTAACGTTAATAATAAACGCCTTATTTTAGAATAATTTATTACTCCTTAGTTTATTATACGCTAATGTATTTTATATTATAAAATAAGTATTTTTTATATTATTATTTTGTTTTTAGTAATAAGTAATTTAATATATATAATATTGCCTTGTTTAGTATATTCTTTTTAGCAATTACTTATAATTGTTAAAGCGCTTAATTGCGATAAGTTTGTTAAAAGTTATTAATTTAGAAAAATTAATTTACGAGCTTATTTATATTACGATAGCGTATTTTATAATATTTATTAGGTTAGTTTATATTATGTTTTATTTTTAGTTTTAAGTAATTTAATATATATAATATTAGATTTCTTATAATTATCTTTTAGTAAACTTTTTATGCGTTACTTATAGTTAACTTTGGCTTTAATTATAACTTATTATTAGAACGACTATTTTTATTATTTTTAGGTAGCTTATAGTTATTTATCTATTTATCTTTTATTATAATAGCGAAATTCTAACATGTTATTTTATTATTTATTTTGCTTACTAATATAGTTTTAATACTAACCTAGTAAGAACTATAGTAATTATACTAAAAAAGAGAGCCGCTTAATAAGTATAATCTATATAAACTTAGTAATACTTATTATAATAATAGCCTAGAAGAGATAATAATACTGTCTATTATAGCGATAAATTGGAAGATAAAGAGCCTGCCTATTATAATAATATTTCTAATAATAACCCTAAATTTACTAACCTAATTAACCCTTAGTCTAACTTTCTATAGAAAGATTACTTAGCTAATAAATCTAATAGAAAACTAACTAATAAAATCTTCTAGAATGCTATATAATTAGAAGCTGCCCCCTAACTATTAGCCCTTACTCTAATCTACTAGTTATCTAACTTATTCTGCCCCTAGGGGCACTCTAAGCTACTAAAATAGATAGTCTAGTTTACTACTAGTTAAATAGCTTCCTAGCTAGCCTACTCTATATAGACACCTATTACTTTTAGCACTCGTACTCCTAGCTATCTCCTTTCTAGCTAGCGTACTACTAATATAGTAGCTTCCTAGCTATTATATATATAGGGCACCTATAGCTTTTAGCACTTTTACTCTACTATTCTAGTAGCTCTTATAGCTTTGTAAGCCGCTCTACCCTAATTAAAAACTATATAATTAAATTAATAATATATTCTATTAGTAGCCCGGACAGATTAGTAGCCCGGACAGTTTTTCTTGGCAACTTTGAGGTCCCTCATAAACTTATTATAGAACACCACTAACGTTACTTTATAGTGACTCATAATAACCTACTATAACTTATAATATACCAAGTTACTATTTAATCTACTTTTTACGTCGTGCAGCCTATTTGCGCGGCTGCTGCAGTCGCGCAAAGCTAAGGAGTCTTTCTTGGCAATACGAACTTATAACAAGACTCCCTATAATATGCAATATATTATCTATTATACTATACGTAGGTAATATATAATATACTTATTATGATTCGTCGTAGTAAAGCATACTATATCTTAAGTAGTACTTTATCTAATTTTTAGTCACTAAGTGCGTACTATTGCAAGATAAAGTTAACCCGTTATTTTTGGCCTTATAGTAACCTATAATAAAATCACTCTAATTTACTATTAACACTATCTGAAAATAAGCCGCTGAGGGTAATATCTAACTTCTCCTCTATCTCTTTATCTATTTAACAGGTCCTTAAGTTGTACCTAGACTCTTCGCACCTCCCACAGCGGCGTTGTGTTAAGGGACCTGCCTCTCCCTTACCACTACCTACCTCGCGCCCTTTTTAACAACTTCACCCTAATAGAAGGGCTTTCTACTCCTAAATCTGCTCCCTAAGCAAAGCCTAGCGTACCACCTTTTCTAAATACGCTTTCTTTTACGCATTTTTCGCTTTATTAGAACTTTAATTTGCTTTTTAAGTTTCTTAATATAGGTCTCTTAAAGTACACTATAGTAGAGCATAAGTTTAGCATATTTTATAAGCTGTAAGTAGCTTGATTTAGTATTAGGTAGAGACCGAATAAAAGAGTCGCGTACGAGCTTTGACTAGGATCCAAACTTAAGGGTATTGCTTAGGGTCCTGGCTTGCTATAGTGTATCTAGTAGGGTACCCTAAGGTGGAGTGTGAATACGCATATTAAGGCAATCTACTACTACTAACGCATCTAAAGGAATAAGTCTAGAGGCCTTAAAGGCTTTCTTATAGTTTTCTAGTATAAACATATTAAAAAACGCGTCGCAAAAGGCTAGTAAAAAGCTCTCTTTGTCGATATGAAAGACGCGTTAGCGCGCTAAGTCCCGCACGCGCTAGGAGTACTTTAGCTTTAGTGGCGCGAAACAGACCATATTAAGCGGCTAGAGGATATAAGATAAGTGCGCTAGTATATAAAGTGTTAGGATCTTCTATTCTAGGTAATAATTCTTAAAATTCTAGAAGTAGTAGCTCTTATAGCTATCTAAAATAAGTAACCTCTATAACCCTACTATGCGCGGCCTTGTATACGCGTTAAAGTGCTTCAACTACGCAACTCTAAGCTTGTTTTTAGTCTAGCCGGTCTTAGAGACTAAGAGCTTCTAATTACGGGGGATACTAGTCTTCTTATACTACGCTAAGATGTGGACTCGCCCTTTGTAGATAATAAAGAGTAGGGTAGTATACCTAGTAGCGCAAATACTCTAAATTACTATAACCTACTCGTAGTTGCCTAGCTAAATAAGCATAGATTAAGAACGTCTTTCTAAACTAGTTACAACCTTTATTAAGCTAATAACTCCTATTTAGAAGCCTATCTTATTAAAGTTATAGATGTCTTTATTCTTCTACACTCTATACTTAGCTTTAATATCCTCTACTAGCTAAAACCACGCGTTTATAACCTCTAGGTCTTCCTATTATATTCTCTATTTGTTCTTCGCTTGATTAAAAGCCATTTTAAGCTTAGGTACGCGCTTTACAAAGCGCTAAGCCTAGTATTATCCTATAGAGTCTCTATGCCGCGCAGCTAGCAGTTTATTAGCCATATTTTCCACCTTATCTAGCTAGGGTGCAAATTCTCGCGAATCTAGATTAAGAATATACTATATAAGCGTCTGCTCTTTATTTATAGTAAGCTTTGCTATGCCTAATTATGTATTTACTTACTTAGGCAGTAATTCTATTAATTTAATTGCTTAGTGTAGACTTTAGGATATTATATACTGCAGTAGTGCGTCGTAGGCTTAAAATTTGCTTATTCTAATAGGCGTAAAGGACAAGCTTAATTCTGTCTTCTTAATTAGATATAACGCGTCGTGTTATTAAGACATTATAATTTATAGTAAAGTGTTGTAGTCTTAGCAAAAACTATCCAGCGGACTAATCTATTCGGGCTACTAATAGAATGTGTTAATAATAATAATAATAATAATAATAATAATAATAATAATAATAATAATAATAATAATAATAATAATAATAGTAATAGTAGTAGTAGTAGTAGTAATAGTATTATTTCTTCTTGCCTAGGCGTTAACTATACGCCGTGCATCTAGCCTCTACTATACTATATTAGTTTCTGCGACGGCGGAGGTAGCGGTAGAAGCGAAGGCGAAAATCCTAATAATCTTAATAATTCTATAAAAACTTGCTTAACAAAGATAGCTATAGTAGACTAATCTATTACGTGCTTAGTAAAACTAAACAGATCTACACTTTTTTTAACCTTATATTATACTATAATATATAGTAAGACCTTAGTATACAAGTCTATTAGTTTAATAATAACCTTGTGTACTACTATGTCTTGCCTATTAGTACTAAAGTACACTTTCTAGTTTGGCGGCAAAAATTCTATAAAGGTACATGCCTATACTAGCGATAGTAGTTTTAGAGGGCACGTTATTAAAATAGAAATCTAGACTTAAGGTAGTAGTAGCTACTTATTAATAAAGCCGTTAGATACGCCTACTAGTAAGCCTAAGACGCCGCTAGAGCGGGGTCCCATTAAATGCTTTAACGAGGCCGACTTCCTCAGTTATGCCAACCTTTAATCTGGGGACTAGGACGATTTCTCAGAGGCTTTTAGCAATCTAAGATCCCAGATAGACGACAACAACTCTCTTAGGCCAAATAGCCCAACTATTAGACTGCGCCGCACTAATAGCCACAAAGTTAATTACAATTTTTCTTATAGCTAGGTTTCTAGCTGCGAAACTATAGTTAATAAGTAGAGTTTTAGCTTTCTACTTAGCTCGCCTAGCCTAATCATAGTATATTTGCTTACTTAGAAGGATTATACTAAATATAAGTAGTTTCTCTTTTACTATAGTCTCTTATATTAGTTCTTAGATATATAAAAAATAAAGACTAATAGTTTTCTCTCTAGATAATAATAGAGGTATTAGTAGCTTATACTAGGTTAGATATTTACTATATACGTTTAAGAGCAGAAAAGATAATAGGCTATCTAATCTATATAGGAAATTTAACTATCACGAGTGTAGATTGCTATTTAATATTTCTAAGTACTAGACGTATTATAAGAGTCGCCTTTTTTGTAATTTAGCGTTTACTAATAATAGTAGCACAAATATTAGCCTTAGTATTATTAATAGTAGACTAGTATTTAGTAATAAAAGTATAGTATATATAGAAAGAGTGTGCTATCTATCTATAAAATAGGCAGATATTATTTATAATAAAACTTAAAGTAATTTTTATTAACCCTTCAATAAAGCTTATAAACTATAGCCATACGTAGTATAGAGTATATATAGCTACCTAGCTATTCTAAGCCTTCTTATATTAGCATCTAATTATTAATATCTAAGTGAAAACTCTATATATAGTCTCTTAGGATAAGTCTCTAACTGCTTTATATTACTAACCAGGCTATAAGATTTAGTTAAGGCGTTCTTATCTAGCGGATGCTTAATAATAATTAGTATTTTAGCACTCTTACTTAACGTTAACTTTGTACTATATAAGAGCCAAGCGAGTTAGTTAGCGCGGCGACTTTATTACTCGTAGTCTAATTGTAACCTATAAGTATCTATAATTATATAGAGTAAAAAACGCTTTTATTATAATTTTTAAATATATATAAATAGAAATATTATATTATATTAAAACTACTTAGTGTTTTTAAAAACTTTAGTTAAAGTAGTAGAGTTTACTACTAGACTAGTAAATAGGTATAGATTAGATTAGGGTTAGGTTACTTTATATAAGACTCTAACTTTAACCTAATCTATACTTATAAATTTTATACTAGTAATAAGTAGAGTTTAAGTAATAATTATATAAGCTATAAGTCTAAGTTAGGTTATATATAACTAGATTACTTTAGGTCTAACTAATTCTATTTTTTAAAGTAGTAGTTAAGTAAAATTTTATAGTAATTACTATAAGAACTATCCTTATTAACTACTTATATATAAAACTATAGTATAATATTCTAATAAGAGTAATTATTATATTTATTTATTGCTATACTCTAACATCCTTAATAACGCTAGCACACTCTCTAGCACTAGGCCTAAGGTCTATACCTATGCGACTAATAGTGCGTCCTTACGCTTTACTTTAGAAGTAAATCTAGCTCCTTACTATAAATAACTACTAATAATTTTATTACTAATATTCTTAATAATACTACTTTTTATTAACTTCTAAATACTATTATAATTTAATCCTAGCTAGATACCCTACTTAAGCTTAATTACTACTAGCTAATAGTTACTATTCTATACTAGTATAGAGACTATAATTAAGTAGAATTATAAGATTATATATCTTCTATAGTAGTTTTCTAAAGGCGCTAGCTACTAAATAGATCTTTTTAATTTAAATAGATTCTCTTTCTATATACTAGTTAAAGTGTAAGATAATTTCATTTTAAAATATACTATAGTTACCTACTCTACTAAAGCCCTAGCATATATATTAGAGTAGAAGCCTATTATAGGTAGTAGTATAACGTACTAGGCTTAGATAAAGCTCTATATAGGCTCTTATAGTCGCATTATTTCTTTAGTATTAGTTACCCTTTTTAAATCCATTTTTTTAATTTAAGCCTACGTAGATTAGAATAAAAAGGCCGCTCTAGTATAGCGCCTAAAAATATAGTCTACTTCTAGTCTCTACTAATATAATAGTAGTTATTATATACATCCGCACCTAATTTTAATTAAAGACTAACCTTAAACACCTTTATAACCCCACACTCTATAAGCTCTTAACCTATATAAGGTTTACTTATAGCGTACACAGTACACCTAGCTTATTATTACTACTATTATTAGTTATTTATACTTACGCCGCTACACAGTAGTATACTTGCTTAGATAAGCTAATTTAATAGTAATAATAGTAGTAATAGCTAGAAGAATCTCGCGGATCTATATAACGCTCTTATTACACTAGAGCTTATTAATAAATATCTTATCCTCTACCTTTTACTTCTCCTTTTAAATTTAGTTACTAATAAGGAGTAATTTATATTTACTAGAGTGAGAATTTAATCTTATAGTCTTTTACACAAACTAGATAAGCTGCTAACCTATTTAGTATACTAGGACTACCTTATAAATAGTTAAGTATATCTACCTCTTACGCTAGATAAGTATCTAATAGATAAAATAGAACTCTAGCGTAGTTATTACCTAGGTAATAGTTTATATAAAACTTTAGTGTATACTTTTTAGTATTAGTAAGTACCTTAGCGTTAGTAAGGCCACTATTAATACCTAGATAGATAGTAGGGCAAAGAGCTACAATAATAATAAAAGATTTATTAAGGATAACCTTAATATAGTAATAGAGTAATAGTGTATCTAGTATATATTACTCTTATTCTACTACTATAAGCATAGTAGTATATACCTATTAATATATTAACTTATGTTATTTGCGATAATTAGAATAGTAGTTTATAACTTAGGATAGTAGAGAAAAGATAGCTTATAGTGTAACTACGCTAAAGTTATATCTTCTCTAAAGTTCTAAGTAGCCTCTTTGTAAAAAATTTGCTTATAGAAGTCTTATGCTAAGACCGCTAAGCTCGCTTAGTAGTTTAAAAACGCTTTATTATTATTATTACCTTTTTACGCCGCCTTTTTTAATTACTAAGCAGAGGGCTCTGCTTTTTTTTTATTATGTTATTTAAGATAAAAGCCTTTATTATTTTACTTCTAGGTAGATGAAATAACTACTATTATATATATATATATATAATAGTAGTTATTATATACTCGCCCCCTAATTATTTATAAGCACTTTTATACCTATTAAATTTACTAAAAGTGTGTATATAGTAAACTAATTCTTACTCTATTATTAGTAATTGTACTATATTCGCGCGCTACTATATAGTACACGCGCCATAACCGCCAAGACCGCCAAGCTTACTTAGTAGTCCGAACGCGCATTTTTATAATCACTTTTTTACGCTTTTTTTTAATTACTAAATAGAAGAGTCTGCTTTTTTTATTATATTATTTAAGATAAAAGGCTTTATCGTGCTACTTCTTAGTAGTTAATTTAACGTTATGTATAGCACACTTATATAATATACTTACTAATACTATAATAACTATAAGAATCTATTATATCTTTATAACACTCTTCTTCTCTAGCAACTTATTAATAAATATCTTTATCTTCTCTTTACTAGCTTTAATTCTATTCTTATTTATCTTCTTTTTAATATATAATAATATAAGTTATTGTTAGATATAGGGGTATTCTTAATAAGATGAGATAGGAAGTGGTATGGTTGATTAATTGATGTTTTCTTCTTCTTGCATCTTAGAGAAGTTCGGCTATCGCGAGAAGTATCTATATAGTGCTAAGACACACTAGTACTATTTAGGATAGTATAGGGGCAGTGCAAAACAGTGGTACGCTAGCCTCTTTTAATTTCACAGTAAAACACTATAATTTACACTAACTGCTAGTGTGTAAAGGCCATATAATCGGACACACCTACCCACTATAATTCATAGTGAAATTATAGTGATTCACAGGGACTGTCTATCTAACACACACCCCCTTAGCTTAGAACTATCCTAAGCTAGACCTAATTCTTCGCAACCGTACTATAGCTTATAGTCCAAAAGCTTCTATCCTCCTATGTTTTAATTCGTCTAGGTCAACCTCTCTTAGTCGGTGATTCTTCCCCTAACGTCTTCAAGTCCGAGTTGATTAACGAACTTAGTCTATTTGCTGGCTGGTAGAGCCTTTGTAAGACTATCTGCTGCTATTTCTTCTAATTATTAGTACTGGACTTTAATAGCTCTACGTACTACTTCTTATTAAAGCTAATAATTGTGTATGTTAACGTGCCTAAGCTTTGTTTGTAACTTGGCAATTTCTTTGGTAATAAGTTGGATAGTTTGTTAATTGTCGCAATTAATAGTGATTATTAAGGATAAGAGTTTGATCTTAAGTTTAGCGATTAACTAAGCTGTAAAGAGTGCCTTCTTTGCAACCTATAAAAGTGCCAGCAACTTAGCTTTAGTTGTCGAAGTAGTGACAGTGTCTTGTTTATTTGCCTTCTAGGCTATAAGACTACTAAACAGCTTAATAATATATTCTTATAAGCTCTTTCTATTAAGGTTATTGTCTGCAAACAACGCGTTGCTAGCAACCTTATAGGTGTCTGCTGTCTTCTCTAAAGCGTAACCCTAGTAATTGGGTGGAGGATAGGTATAGTAGTACGCGATTGGCGGCGTTGTGTAATAGTTGTTGCTAGGATTTAATAGGAAACGCAATAGTTAGGAGCTTACAAAAGCGATATCTAGGCGCGTAGTTACTGCAGCGTATAGGATTAATCCTATCTTTTGCTAGTATTAGTTAATCTCTGCCTTTATGGCAAGTCCTTCTTAAGGTAGTAGTTTAACTACTAATATTAGGGTTTTGTGTTTAAGGTTGTGTTAGTTAATAAGGCGACTGATCTTGTCTACATAGAACGCCTGTAATAGCCAGAGTTACCTACTTGCACAGTCTCTAACAATTTTAATCTCTAGAAACTACTAAAGATTGTTACCTCTAGTAAGGGTAAACTTTATACTTATCTTTTTTATTACTGCGTTAGTAGCGTGTTTCTAATCCCTTAAGTAGGCGACGATAAGGTTGTCTATATAGAAGAAAATAATAATGCTGTCTTTAATTATATAGTAAGATTTGTGTAGGACTATAGTAAAACTAAGATCCTTAAGAGCACTTGTAAATTCTCTCTACTATAGTAGTAGTAAGATTTAAAGACTAGATAGTACCTTGTGTAACTGTAGGATGGTGCCTAATTAGGTATAACCTTGTGGCATTCTTATATAGAGTTCTCTATCCAGTTTCGCGTGGACAAAGGCGTTGGTGACGTCGTACTAGCTGAGTTCTAGGTCGTACCGAGCCGCCATAGACATAAGTAGGCGAAATAATCGTCCTGCAAGGGTTGCGGCGTAGGTGTCCTAAGTAGTAAAGTGGCGTTATTAATCTCCGCGCACTACCAACCTAGCCTTGCACTTTTAAAAAAATTAATAGTGTTTGTTGAGTTTATAGGTATATACCCACATATAGTTAAGAATTTAGTGGCCGCGTGATCGCACTAGGGCAGTAGGCACCTTACTCTAAGACCTTATTTCTTTGTAGCTTTATAGGTGTGATCGCTTAGCATCCTTCTATATATTAAATAGCGGATAATTGTTTAACTATGTTCTGTAAGATAGAGGTTCTAGCATTTAACTTTAATAGGGTTTCTTTCCTACTGTAAGCATACAGTTGAATTGCGCCTTGTTAAGTGGCTTCCCCTTATATTTGCCTCTGCCCCCTGCCTGTGTTCTAGCTAGGAAAGCGGCTGCCTATAGCACAGCGCGTTGATCTGGCTGTAGTGATCCAAAGGGAAATTGTTCATATTAATCGTGTTTAAGGCTTGCTATTAATTGGGTAAGCAGTGCGATAGGCGGAGGTGTCGCTAGTGGTGTTAGGTAGGTGTAATTGATCTTCCTCCCTTAATGGTACCCTAGAGCATTATTATCATCCTCGCAGGAGTTAGTGATTGACTTATCCTCGTATAAAGACTCGGTGTTTTCGTGTTCTAGTGGTGAGGGTAGTAGCTTCACTAATTAGGTCTATGCAGCAATCTCTTCATAAGTGCTATATATAAGGTTGTCTAACAGGTCTTCTTCTTTACCTAAGAATACTAATTTTTTGTTAAAGATAACGTCTTAGGTACTAATGACTTTCCTAAGTGGAGGTATCCATATCCTCTAGATGTTTGTTAATTGGTAGCCTACTAGGTATCTAATTCATGCTTTTAGATCTAACCTTTAGAGCTTGCTCTTGCTACGTTTTATATCGTTAGTTATAGCGAAGGCTTTATAGCTATAGGCCCTAAGGTGAGCCTAGTTTGGTTTCTTTAGTTAAGTGATAATGCTGTTTTAGAAAGCAACTATTGTAAAGAATACTTTGTGTAGTAATCGCTATTAATTGGCGTAGTTCGGAGTTCGATTGTATAGGTATACAGCCGCTCGTGTGATTTCTGGCTATAGTGTCTAGGGAAGGTTAGCGTTAAGTCGCATTGCACGACTCTCTTCTCCTTGATTATACCCCCTAAGCGTTTAGCTCCTCCATTTTAAGCTTAGGTATTAGGTGCTAAAGGCTTAATAACGATACCTTTACTAACACACTATTTATAAACGTCTTACTTAACTAAAAGATCTTATTATCTAATTTAATAACTTTAACTATTACCTTAAACTGTACTTTTATAAATAGTACAAATTTCTTTAGTAGTTTAATAATTATTCGTGCTGGTTAGTTATCTTTAAAGTAGAAATCCTAAGCCATGCCTAAGAATTAATTAGTGATGAGCATTTGGCTTTTCTCGCCGGTGGAGCTCTTATTTTTAAAGTTGTAAAAGTCTATAGCGACTCTCTTACTAGAACTGGTATTAATTTGTTTAGCCTATTGTCTAATTTATTACTTAAGCTTTAATCTGCTGTAAGCATTGCATTAGACTATAGTTAGTCCTTTAAGGCGCACCCCCTTATAGTAATTCACTATGTGTTCTAGCGCCTAAGGACCTAGGTAGCCTAGTCGTTTATGCTATATGTTAGCGTCCGCCTTCTGCGCTTATTATGTAGTGCGCGTAGTAATCTTGTGTATAGCGTACGTACTATTAGGTATAGTATAATTTAGTGTTAGTGTTACTCTAAACTCTAGTACCTATTAATTGTGTATTTTTTAAAGTTTAGTAAGAATTGTATTGTCTCTTCTTCTTTTAATTATTATTAGATCTGCTAGTGTGTTCTACTAGAGGCCTTGCCTATAAAGTAATTAGAAAGATACTAGATTGTATAGCAGATTAGGGCAGTAGGCAATATATTGTCTAGCCTTATTACCCTATTTTCTTGTACACTCTTAACGTGTAGATAGACACTTCTATATCCCCTAATCTATACTCGTGTTAAGCCCGCCTATATAAAGTCTCCTAGCGATAATGGTCGTAGCGTAACGAAATAATTAATATTATTAAAAATGTGGCAAATTGTACTAGAATTAAGGATTGCGGAGTAATATAGTAGGTATGTGTTTAGGTCTAAGTAGTAAGAGGCGGCATTAAAGCTCGCTAAAAGGACGGTGATTTGTCTACTATCTAGTTATTTATTGTTAGCAACTTTAGTAATTTAAGTTAGAGTAGGAGTGCTTAATTATTTAATTCTTAGTGTCTGTGATCTTAGACGCTTTACGGATCTTATGCTTTCTATAAGTGCTAGGTTATTCTCTATCCTAAATTTTATTAGGGCAACTATTGCTGGCTTTGGTTAAAACTATTTAGGTCGTTTCTTAGGGAAAGCGTAAAAGTAGTCTCTTTTAGATTATGGCGTTGTTTACAAGCAGGGCACTTGAGGTTTAATTCTTCTTAGCTACTAACTGCTGTTGGCTTATTGTCTGTAATCGCGGACTGCTTGGATTTGGCTTTAGAGCCAGCTTTCTTAGCGCGTAATCTGCTTTGCTTAAGTAATGCTGCTTTATCCACAGGATAGGCGTCCCTATCTATGGTCTAGGTAGTTGCACCACTATTAGCGAGAGATAGTTCTGTAATAGCAAAAGCGCCCTTTTGTTTGCCCTTAATTAGGTGCTGCATTACTATGTGTTCTTAAAAGAGTTTCACTATTTCTTTTCTTCTAACAATATAATCTTTGCTCCTATTCTAATAGAAGGTTATAACCTAAATAGGTGCGACGTTAGACACTGCCTTTATAAAATCCTTCTTAACTAAGTTAGGCTTCTAAATCTCTAGGACTCTATTAAACTTAGCTTCTATAGCGGCATAATCGTACTTAGTAAGCCAGGTCGCCTATAATCTAGCAGTCCTTATCGGCTTAAGGGCATCTTAATACCTGGCCCTTACTTATTATTCTTTGTTATCTTAGTCAACCCTAACTATAATCGTGAGGTTCTTAATCTATTGTCTAATTAATTAACCTAGTATGCAGCAATTAGTCTATAAGTGTACCAAGGTCGTTAATTGTATAAGGGTAACTAGTTTGTCTAGGTTCGCCTTCTTATCGCGGTATGCGCGGTCGAGTATCTTAAAGGTTTTAAGTTAATTCTTATAGTAGTTTATATCCTTATTGTAACCCTTTAGACTAATTTGCGATAGCTACGACAGTAGCGTTAGACGTTTGTTAGGGTTGGTTGGGTGTGCGTTGGTAAACAAGCTATTTAGTTAATAGAAACCAACGTCTGGTGCCGTTGGCATAATTGGTTTAATCGTAGGTTCGATAGGTAGGGCTGAGTTAATAAGATTCTAGACCTCTAGTAATTGGGCTTAGGCTTTAATTTGCCTTAGCTATAGTGTGTAGTTCGAATAGTTAGTTAGGATTACTATAGAAACCCTAAGTATCGATAGAGACATAATAATTAGTTTAATCGAGGCAGTGAGACTCTTAATTGTTAGATATAGGGGTATTCTTAATAAGATAAGATGGGAAGTGGTATAGTAGTTAATTAATTAATGTTTTCTTCTTCTTGCATCTTAGAGAAGCTCGGCTATTGCGAGAAGTATCTATCTAGTGCTAAGACACACTAGTACTATTTGGGATAGTACAGGGGCAGTGCAAAATAGTGGTGCGCCAGCCTCTTTTAATTTCATAGTAAAAACACTATAATTTACACTAACTACTAGTATGTAAAGGCCATATAATCGAACACACCTACCCACTATAATTAATAGTAAAATTATAGTGATTTACAGGGACTATCTATCTAACAAAAGGAAAAGGCCTATTTAATAGTTAACTTAAGAGGTATTTAGGGTGTACGCCTATAAAGAGAGGGATAGTGTAGCATACCTAGAATAAAAGAGTATAGGGCGCTTTTATTATAGATATAGTAGGCTATATATACGCCGCTAAATAGTAGTTCTATATTATTATTAGTAAACTAGAAATACTAACGCTGCGCTAGTAGGTACCTATTATAGAATAGAGTGTTATTACCTATAATAGAGGAATAGGTAAAGTTAATATATTCTTAGGTAGTAGTGGCGAATAGGCTTAGTAGGTATATAGGATAAGAGCCTTTATTATTTAATAATTTAGACTATTAGGCCTAGTAGAATATAACTCGCTTATCCTTAGTGTTGTATTATTATACTTTCTAACTATAGTAGAGAAAATAAAAGAGTAAGGCATTAATTATAAGTTTATTAGGGTTATAGTCTAACTAAAGTGTAAAATTATCTTAACTGTTTACTTAGAATTATAAACTATAAGGCAGATTATTATTATTACTAATACTCTGCCTAAGGGCTATAACAACTTATGCTATAACGTTAAAGCTAATGCGTGCGTCTAAGAGAGGAATTACTTTCTAGGAGTTAGCCTAAGAGACTATTAGGGTGCGAGGAACTTACGCAAAGATAAGAAGGTAATAAATACACTAATAGAGGGCTTTTTAGGCACTAGCAGAAGGTTAAAACTACTAGAGCCTACACTATTATTGCCTTAATAAGAAGGCTTGCCGCTGCCGCTACTACTACTAGAACTAAAGTGGCCAGATGCGTAGGCGCCTAGGGCATAGTCGATTTAAAGATAGGGAGGCATAATAAGGTAGGCTAAGTAAAGGCTTAAGAATAGTTTGGAGTTTAGAAGAATAAGAAGCTAAACTGTAGAAAAATTATAAGAGTGCGAAGAGTAAGTAAAATAAGCAGATTAGTAATAAAAATAGGTGGGCGTTTATAGGCTATTGTTTAAGGTTATACAAAGCTAGGTAATTAGTAGAGCTTACTATTAAAGGTAGGCATAACCTTTACTTACTAGTAGGAGGCGCTATAGAATATTTAGAGTGTTTTCTAAAAGGGTGTTTAGTATAAAGCTTAATGGGGCCAAGCTCTTATAGGTAGGGAGGTATGTAGTAGAATAAACTCTACTCTACTACACAGATTACGTGGTAAGCTAGTGCCTAATTAGCTCTTAAGAATTTAATAGGCGGTTTCTTTCTTCTAGTATATAGAACTTAATTAATCTTTTTACTAAGTTCTAATTAGGACTAGGTTCTCCCATAGTAGTATTTAACTAATATTAAGATTAGCTAGAAATAGTGTACAGTGTATAGTATGCTAATAATAAGTTAGTTTTAGATCTAAACTAGTATATAGCCCTTTATTATAGAGTTAGTTTTAGGTAGTAATTAGCTTATTACTATACTACTATAAGTAGTATTCTTAGCAACTAGTATATAATTATTAGCTATAATAATTAGTCATAACAAAACTATAACTGTAGCTTATTTTATTCTATGCGCTAATTATTATCTAAAACTTCCTTAGTACCTAAGCCCTCCTTATTATCTAAAACCCCCTTATTATCTAAAACTCCCTTAGCACCTAAGCCCCCTTTATTATCTAAATCTTCCTTAGTACCTAAGTCCCTAAAGTCTAAGAAACCCTTAAAGTCTATATCCTTATTTATAATATTAGAGTTATACCTATCTAGCAGCTTTTAGAAATAAGTCTTAAGCTTCTTCCTATTATTCTTAATTTTCTCTTTACACTTTTTTATTATTATTTTCCTTAATATAAGCCTTATTACTATTAAGTATACTATCTTTACTATAGTTAGTAAGGTTAGTAGAAGGACTAGACTTATAGCAACTAATAATTATTAGTAGTAAAAGTGTGTAAAAATAAGTATAATAAACTTATAACTATTCCTTATTAGTAACTATTACTAGCTTCTTAGTAGTTAGACCTATATTACTTACGCTGTTATAAAAGTCCTTTTACTTTTTCTTATTAGCCTTACTTTTAAAGCTATTAGCCTTAAGCTTTCTTAGGCCTACCTTATATATATCGCGTAAAAGCTTCTTATATACACTATTATAACTAAAATTTATTTACCTACGTAACTCTATAGTGTAGAAGGGCCTTTCCCCTTCCTAGCAATAATTCTACACTTACTTAGCTAGGGCTGCTTAGTAGGCCTTTAGATTAACTTTATTCTTAATCTTATCCTACTTCTTCTATATATAGCTATTAGTTTCGCCTCTAATTAGTTACCTACTCCTTATTAATTAACTAATATATAATAATAGGATATAATATTATACTACTCTTTTAATTCTTAAAGTAGGACTGTATAAACTCTTTTTCTTTCTATATAAGGTATTAATACTTTTATATACTTTAAAGAGTAGTTAGTACTTCTTATTATTATAAAGCTTCTTCTTAACCTAATATTATATAGCTTAATTAGCTAATTTAGTAGTAAAGTCTAGTGCCTTTTCTTCTTTACTATAAAGTGTATCGCCAGACCTTTACGTAATAGTATAGGCGCTATTACTAAATATATCTTTAAAGAGCACTTTATAGTTAGTAAGACAATCTTTCTAAAAGCTACCTTATTTATAATATAAAAAAATAGTGCTAATCTCTTTATCTCTAAATATAAAGTCCTATCTATATTAGTATAGAGTATAATAAAAGGCTATAATTACTAGGTACCTTAGTAAGACCCTCCTACTTATTGCGCTTAAAATTTGCTAGTATCTATAGGCCGCTGCTTAAGAGGCCTTTTAGAACGTTAGAAGACTCTTCCTTAATAGACGCTATAGTATAGAGTGTAATAATACTATATAATAACTATAGTTAATATTATAAGAATAATAAAAATATTATTATTATTATAAAAGTAGCTATAGGAACCTATACATATAAGTAAGGCGCTAATAACACTAGCGTATTTTCTTTACTTACCTTGCTGCCTACTTAGCTACTTTTTTAATACTCTACACAGCCTTAACTACTATATAACCTTAATTTCTAAGATAATAGTATATATTAGGCTAGCTCAATACTCTAAACTAGTTACTAGCAAATCTTAAGTAAAAAAAAAAGCTACTAGCTACTAAGGCTACGCAAAAGGCGCCTTGCAAAACACTACCTACTACACTGAAGAGGAAACACTACTAGAAGCTAGGTAGCATATTATTTTTATAGCTATTTATTATATATACTCTAACAATATATAGCTATTATACTTAGGAAAATTAAAAAGTACTAAAAGAGTATTAAGCTCCTTATTAGGAAAATACTATTCTGTCGTCTTATTAAGGAAATAGCGTAAGATAACAATATAAGAAAAAATCTGCGCTTCTAGTCTACTATGCTAGCTACTCTCTAAGAGGCAATAGAGACTTTTCTAGTTAGAATATTTAAAGGTATTTCTTTATACTACTCTACTCCTACTATAAAATAAATACTAATACTTCTAGATACTAATATTAACGCTATTTATACAAAATAGGTTATTATATAGGCTAAGAATATATAGCTAGCAGATAGGTACTATAAGAAGTATATAGATACTAGGTAAATAGTAAGGCGCTTAGTTAGGTTTAGAATAGCTAGGCGCTTAGTTAGATTTAATATATATATTTAACACTAAAGCTGTACTTTTACTATAATAAGTAAACATAATAATTGCTACTATATATAATAAGGGCATTTTTTGTAGTAATTTACTATCAAAATTTATATATAGCTAATAAAAAATATAATTAGTTAGATCTAATACAACCTAGTCTATATAATCCTAATCTAACCTATAGCCTATATAATTCTAATCTAACCTATACCTATTACTAGCGCAAAATCTATAGGTAGAGATTAGGTTAGAGTTAGGGTCTTACGTAAGGGAACCTAACTCTAACCTAACCTATACCTATTTGCCAGCCTATATAGGTACAGTAAGAATTTCTACTATTAGTAAGGTATAGCTAGAGATATATATATTAGAGAACCCCTATATAAAAACTAATTAGATACTTAGTAATACTAATATTAGCTTTAAAGGTTAGAACTTATAAGGATCTCTAGGAACTATATAAATTATAAATCTAATAGAAATAGTTACCTACTATATTTTAGACACTCTAACACTATTTATACTATTGCTAGTAAGTACTAATAAGCTAAGTGCCTACTTTAATAATATTCTTAATATTATTATATAAAAGAACAGCACAACTATACCTATTATATGCACATAGGAATATTCTTTCTTTAATATTAGTAAGGAAGAAAGTGTGTCTTTCGTTACTAAATAAGAACTCTTCTATCTTTATTAACAATTTAGATATTCCTATATAAAAAGACTTTTTAAAAGATACTTACTAATACTAGCTATAAAGCTAATACTACTATGCTAAATAAAATCTAGAAGTTTTACTACTACTACTAATTATATAAGTAAGCTTAATATTGCTTTAAGTTTACTATTAAATATAACACTTACTTTAACAATAAAATTATTATTAATATTATATATGTTAGAACTAAAGACGTACTATATATTATAAGGTTAGCTTACTAAATATCTTTTTAACCTTTTTTTTTTAGTTTAAGATTAAAGTAGATTAAGATAAAAGGTTATATATACTACTATATACGGCACCTAATTCTAATTAAAGACTAATATTAAATACTACCTAATAACGCAATAATAGTTTAAACTTACTTACACCTCCTAATATCTATAAGCTTCTAGTTCTAATATAAAGTTAACTTATGCTATATATAGTCTACTTAGATTATTACTATTAGTATTATTAACTATCTGCGCTTACACGTCGCTTATATAGCGTACTTGCTTAAATAAGCTAATATAGCTATAATAGCTAGAAGAATCTTATAGATTTATATAACACTCTTACTACACTAGAGCTTATTAATAAACTCCTTATTTTCTATCTTTTACCTCTCCTTTTAGATTTAGTTACTAATAAAGAGTAATTATATCTACTAGAGTAGAAATTTAACCTTATAGTCCTTTATAAACTAGATAAGCTGCTAACCTAACGAGTACACTAGGACTGCCTTATAAATAGTTAAGTATACCTAACCTATACACTAAATAAGCATTTAACAAATAGAATAAAACTCTAGTATAGTTACCTTAATAGTAGTGTTATAAATCTTTAGCGTATACTCTTTAGTATTAGTAAGTATATTAGCGTTAGATAATTTAGGGTTAATACTTAAGTAGATAGTAGGGTATATAGAGATAAAGATAGCAATAGAAGCTTTATTAAGAATAACCTTAATATAGTAATAGAGTAATAGTATATCTAGTACGTGTTAATCTTATTCTACTTCTAAGAAATAGTATATACCTATTAATATATTAACTTGTATTATTTGTAATAATTAGAATAGTAAAAAAAAAATTAACTATAGCGTAGCAGTGCTAAAGTTATATCCCTTCTCTATTAATATTCTAAGTAGTCTTTTTATAAAATTTTACTTATAAAAGTAGTCTCGCGCTAAGATTGCTAAGCTTACTTAGTAGTTTAAACGTGCTTTTTTTATAAGTATCTTTTTACACTCTTTTTATTTACTAGGTAGAAGGCTTTGTTTTTCTATTATATTATTTAAAATAAAAGTAGAGCCCTATACTTAGTAATTAAAAAGAGCGTAAAAAAGGTAATAATAAAAAAAAGCGCGTTCGAACTGCTAAGCGAGCTTAGTAGTCTTAGTGCGGGGCTACTTCTATAAGCAAAATCTTTATAAAGAGGCTACTTAGAACTTTAGAGAAGATAAGACTTTAGCGCAGCTACACTATAAGCTATTTTTCCTCTACTATTCTAAGTTATAAACTACTATCTAGATTATCGCAAATAATATAAGTTAATATATTAATAGGTATGTTTTTTATAAGTAGTGGGATAAGAGTAATACGTACTAAATACACTATTGCTCTATTACTATATTAATATTGTCCTTAATAAAGTTCCTACTATCTTTCTAAGCCCTACTATCTATCTAGGCATTAATATTATCTCTAAAGAAGTACTCGCCATTGCTAAAAAGTACACACTGTGATGGATTAATGCCCGGAGGCGCCGCGGCCCTAAGCTAGGCCAGAGATAACGCCTTATCTTCGGCGCTAGCCCAACTAGGCCTAGCACCTAGCGCCCACCGCGCGCCCACTATACAGTAGGCGTGGGTAATCACTAGGATCCCTACATAGTATCTTACCCATAGAGTTTAATTAACTATTATCTTAACTCTAACTATCGATCCTTTACACACACCAAAGATTTGCGCCGCTGCTACTAATATAGCTATACTAGAGTTCTATTCTATCTATAAGATACTTATCTAGCGTAATAAACAGGTATACTTAACTATTTATAACACTATCTACGTGTACTAGTTAGGCTAACAGCTAATCTAGTTTGCAAAGGATGGCTAGACTATATTCCTACTCTAGTAGACGTAATTACTCCTTATTAGTAATAGAATCCTCTAGTAGAAGACGTAAGAGAATAATAAGGTCTTTATTAACAAGCGCTAGTGTGGCAAGAGCATTGTATAAATCTGTAAGATCCTTCTGACTATTATTGCTATTAAGTTAGCTTATCTAAGCAAGTACGCCGCGTAGCGGCGTAAGCGCGGATAACTAATAATAGTAGTAGCAATAAGCCAGATATGCTATATATAGCGTAAGTAAATCTTATATAGATTAAGAGCTTATAGAATATAGGATTATTAAGGTGTTTAAGATTAGTTCTTAATTAGAATTAGGTGCAGTATATAGTAGTATATATAACCTTCTATCTTAATCTACTTTAACCTTAAATTAAAAAAAGATTAAAAAAGATATTTAGTAAGCTAACGAACGCTACATATATTATAATTACAGATATATTATTATTATTTTTTTCTACGACTAAGGGGTTTCTAATAAAAGTATTAGAATAATAGTGAATATTTCTCCTACTATTATATACACAGAAAAGCGTTTTAAAATATTAATAAAAAGAGGTTAATATATTATTATAAGCTATAATCTTCTTAAAATTAATATTAGTATAAAATGTGTAGAAAGCCCTTTATAGATAGTAGATTAATATCTACTAAAGTCTATCTAACTATATTATATAAAACCTAGGTATAACCTTTATATTAGATAAGTTTAGAAACTATATAAAGATTATTAGTATAACCTATAAGTAAATATCTAAAAAAGTATATTAGGCAATAGGAAAGGTTAAGTGTTTATATGCACCTCTCTATAAAGCCTTTAATATTCTTAACAATAAACTAAAAAACTATAACGTGTGTTTACAAGCGAGCTGCGAATACAAGCGAGCTGCGAACCCCACTAAGTCTCTAAGCCTTTCGCAGCATATAAATTTACAACGCATTAATATTCTATTAATATAATAGCTATCCTAAATTAAGCAGTATCTATAGAAGCCTTCTTACACGTGCGCGAGTTGTGCCTAGGCTCCCTACAGCGCCTACAGCGCGCAGAAGCCTGCTGGCTCGCACCTAACTGCGCCTTGCCTTGCTGTATTTCTCCCTCTAGTTGCTGCTTAACAGCCTTTTGAGCAATAATATCCTCTCCCTCTGCCTTTAATAGAGTGCCTCGCTTTTAGATCTGCTTCTTTTTGCGCTGTTTACGCGTTATAGCTGCCTTATTTGCCCTTTGTAGAGTAGCTATCTCCTCGCGCATAAGCACTATTAAATGCGCCATTCTCTTAGCGCCTCTTATAAGCTAATTAAGCGACTAGATAACTAAGGTAGGAGAGGATTCCTAATGCCTTTAAATCCGCTCACGAACTAGAGTTAACTAAGCGCCTAGCTCGCGTGCGTTGTTTCGTGTTGCAGACTCCCATAGGGCCTCTAGTAGGGCTACTAGCGCTAGCGCGCTGGCGACGGTGTACGAAGCTTGATATCAAGCTTTAAGAGCACTGCCTCTGGATTGTGTGGGACTAGCCTAGAGCCTTGAAAGCTTGCGCAGATATTCTCCTTTGTAATTAACTAGTCGTAGGCGACGCGAAAGGCTAGTAGAAACTTAAGCTTAGTAATATGGTTGATATAGTTGCGTATCAGGCCCTCAACCTGGCGCCCGTACGCCCGCTTCAACGGCGAGAAGCAGCCCACGTCAAGTGGCTATAGGAGGTGTGACGAATGTGGTGGCATGTATATGGTATAGATCTTGTTCTCCCTACAGATCTCCTGGAATTCGAGTGAGTTGTGGCTCTTATAGCCGTCAAGTATCAGGAGCTGACACGCGCCTACTCTACGCTCTACTGTATGCTTAATAAAGTGCCGTAGCCAGGCAACACCAAGCTCGTTCGTAGTCCACCTATTGTCGCTAAGACCAATAGTCCAGTCACCTGGTATATCGTCGCCCTCGTACCAGGCCGAGAGGTGGTACTTGCCAGCGAAGATGACGAAGGGCGGGATTGCCCACCCAGCAGCGTTGATTCCGTAGATCGTCGTCACCCACTCACGATTGCCTGGCTGGATCGCTTTTGGCCGACTACGTCTCTCTAAGCCTGTAACGACTAGCTGGGAGGATATCTTGCCCATTAGAAAGCTAGTCTCGTCGAAGTTGAAGGTGTCCTTATCGCAGATACCGTAGGTGGCCTTTGTACGTGCTACTAGCTCAAACCAGGCCTGTATAGCTGTCGGGTCCTCGCAGAGGGCTCGCTGTCGATCGTAGGCTCGATTAAATCGCGTTGTGAGGCTGTCTGTTCGCTTAACAAAGTTTCTAGGCCACTGCTAGCCAACGTGGCCTGCGCTACGCTCAGCGAGCAGCTTATTCGCTATATCTCGTACAGCTTAGAGTAGGGCGCAAAGCCTCGCGAATCTAGGTTAAGTATATGCTCAATAATAACCTCCTCTTCTAGCTTGGTAAGCTTCTTTGATTTAGGCTCACAATTGCGTCGCGCAGTAGTTCTAGCGCGTTGGCTGCGAAGCGTGCTTTCAGAAACGTTAAACGTCGCTGCAGCGCGATTAACGCTCTAGATCTGATTCTAATTAATAGCTAAGATAGCTAGGGAGACATCTGCTTTGTTATAGGGCAATTGAATAAGTGTTAGTTGAGCTATTGTAGTTGATAGGTGACGCGTCGTAGAAAGTTAGTGGGGTTCGCAGCTCGCTTGTATTCGCAGCTCGCTTGTAAACACGTTAAAAAGAAAAAGAATATTCTTTAAATAGCTATTAAAGCTATTAATAATGGTATAGGCCTAGATAGCCTTAGACCTACACTACTAGTCTTTAGCGTATATCCTAGAAGTAGTATAAACTCTCTTCTATTGTCTAATATTATTATATACGCAAATACTATATAAAAGATAATAAAAATACTATAAAAGAAAAGGAATAAAGCTAATATTAATTATACACTAAATACTTATAATAGTCTATTAGCTATATATAAAGTTCTTAAACTCCTACTTAGATTTAAGGTTATAGTCTAAAGAAAAAGGTAGATAGGACTATATAAAATTAAGGGCATTAAGAATAGAAATATATTTTTAATCTAAAAAATAGTTTAGTAAAGTTTTACTATATATAAATTAAGCTATACTATTATAAAGAAGATTACACTCTTCTACTATTATATAAAGTAAATAATATTGTCTTTGCATAAAGAATCCTTTAAATAAGAGAAGAAAAGGCTGCCTAAGAAAGAATACTATATTCCTTACCTAGAAAAGAATAAGTAATTAGGAACTATTTCTAAATTATTATATAGAAAGTGTAATTATAACACCTAAAATACTTTTTAAAGAAGTAGATTATATAAAAGAAATACTTTTATTACTAATAGTATATTTAAGATTCTTTTTTTAACCTATCTAAGTATAAGGATAGAATCTTTAATCTCTACCTTATATAAAAAGTAAAAGGCAAGACTACTTAACTATATAAGAAATTCTACCTTATATTTACTAGCTACTCTAATAATAAAAGAATAAGATTCTTACTTAATTACTAACTCTATTTAAAAAATAAGCTAGCAACTACTTTTTATATTAGGAGCAAGCCTTTAGGCAATATATAATATGCATTTTAAGCTAAAAAATATTACTTAGGCCTATATTCAGTCTACTAATAAGCTAAATTACACATTCTATACTAAACTAGCTAAGGAACTACGCATAAACTTTTTATAAGACACAATCTTTTATATTATATAACTACTTTATAGTATAGCTAAGTTAGATCTCTACTAGTTTAAGACCTACTATAACTACTATGAAAAGAAACTTAGTATAAAAGACTTTGTTATATAACCTATATCTACTTATTACTAATAGAAAAAAATATATCTTTAGAATTACTAGCTTATAAACATATAATACCCTTAGTATTCTTAATAAGAACTTTATATAAAGAGAAAAAGAAAAGCTAAAAAAGTAGCCTTTTATATAAAGAATAAGACTATTCTTACTAAGGATTAGCCTATATTAAGTTTAATAGTAAAAGGATTTAGCTTATATACAATATTATAGTTCTTATATAGAAAGGTTAAGCAAAAGGCCTTTACACAATTAATCCTAAAGATAAGAATACTACTTAGAGATATAGAGTAGCGTATAAGAGGCGCCTATATTATATCTATATACTAGCTAGAAGCTGCATTTAAATTTATCTATTACTACTTAGACTATATTACTCTTATATAAAGATATTAAGGTATTAAATATATAAATTTAATAGTAGATTAGTAATAGTAAGCGTAGTCTTGCTTTTATACTATTAGATCTTTATTACTATTATAAAACCTAGGTATATACGAAGGTTGGCGGGGTTAGGTAACCCCTAGTATATAATATCGCCTATAGGAGATCTTTACCCGCAGCAATTTTATTTGTCTACTATAAGGGCGGTACACAGCCTTATAGGGCAAACCTCTCTAGGACAGCTAGAATAGTTAAAAGAGGTAGTTAAATTAAGACTATTCTAAGATAGTAGATAAGAAAGGGACGTAGGGGACCCATTCTTATATAGAAGGCAGTGTAGGGCATAGGCCCACGCTAGCTACACACTAACACTAACTAAGAAAGGCGCTTTTAAAAAAGTAAAAGGTGTAGATAGAGAAAATAAAATATAAAAGAAAGGTAATAGGGTATACTTAATAGGAAGGCTAGTATAGGACTATTATATAACCCCCCTTTTAATGTCTAAAAATAGAAAGGAAAGTATATAAAAATAAAGTATTTTAGCAGATTTTTAATATAACTAGCACTATTCTAGGGCTAAAAAGGGTTGCAATAGGGGTAATAGGCCCCTATAGTTCTAACAGTAGCCTTAGGTTTTAATTTAGTTACTTTTTAGTAGAGATATTAAGGAAAGTTTATTAGAGGTAAATTAGTAGATTAGTAAAAAAAACGCGATAGAAACTATATCTTAGCGTTTAGCATTTTACTAATAGAGTGTATTATTAGCTCTAACACTATATAAAAGTAGAGTTAGCTAAAAAATTTCTAGTTAGTTTATTATGCGTAGGCGCAATTATATTATATAATATTTCCTAGTACTATAAAAGAGTATTAAAAATATATTAACCTAACTATATAGTTTTTAATAAGGGTAGGGCAGCTTCTAAAGCTATAGGTGCTGCTAGTAGTAGTAGAGATATCTAGAGGTAAAAGTGCTAAAAGTTATAGGTATCCTATATACGCATATTAGTTAGGGTGCTACTAAATTAGTAGTAAGCTAGTTAGTAGGAGAGCTACTAAGAATCAGAGCGCTAAAAGTAATAGGTATCTGCGCGTAGTAGGCTAGCTAAGGAGCTACCTAACTAGTAGTAAACTAGGCCACCTATTTTAGTAGCTTAGGGTGCTCCTAGGGGCAAAATAAGTTAGGTAATTAATATATTATAGTAAGGGCTAATAGTTAGAGGGCAGCTCCTAATTATTAGTGTGTTCTAAAAGATTTTATTAGGCAGTTTACTATTAAATTTATTATTTAAGCATTCTTCCTATAAGGAGTTAGACTTAGGGTTAATTAGGTTAGTAAATTTAGAATTATTATTAGGGAGGTTATTATAATAAGTAGGCTCTTTATCCTCTAATCTACTACTATAATAGGCGGCGCTATAATCTTTAGGGCTATTACTATAGTAAGTAATACTAAGTTCTTCTTCTAGGTTAGTAATTTAGTAGGGCGGAAGGGTGCTAACCTAGATTATTCTAGCAGATACATTATTAAACGGCTTGTACATGGATATCGCGGGCGGGAACGGAAAAATAGCCACTCGAATTAGACCATTGGTAAATAGGGTAGTTTTAATTAAATAGTTAATTCTATAGGTAAAAGCTACCTAATCTATAGATTAGCTTCTCTAGTAGGTTTATAGTCTCTAGGTCTAGAATTAAAGGTAAGACCTAGATTCTACTACATAATTTCTAGGGACTAGTTTTATTAGTAGCTTCCTTAGGTAGTAGGGATAGGGTAACTAAAAGGCAATTTATTATCTAATAGTTTTCTTATCTAAGAAAGGCAGCTTAATAGCCTTAACACTACTATCTTTGTTTTAAAGGTGTCCTTATAGCTTAGTTTCTAGTAAGCCTTTAAGTACGTTCTAATAACTAAGATAGTGGGACTAGGAAGCTAGATAGAAATCTCCTTAAAGACGCTCTAGTTAGCTTTTAATAAGCAAGTTATTTAGTAGGTATAGTTTTACTTTTTAAGTAGGCTATCCTATTAGATAGTGTTATTTTAGTAGGAAGAATTAGGTAGTAAAATAGTTTATTGTAGAACGAGATTATTAGTAAAGATTAGATTCTTATTATCTTTTTAATAAAGGCGACGGTCCTAAGCGTTAACTAGGTAGTTAGCTTACTTAAAAACTTTCCTACTAATAATAAGATTATAGTCCCTTATTTTATAGAAAATAAACTATATAATAATACTATATCTATTAATATTAAGCTAGGCTATAAAATAGGTATCTACTTTTACACTTCTCTTTCCTATAAAGTTCTTAAAGAGGATTAGTATCTTTAGGCATAGGAGTGTAGCTTTAAGCTATTTTTATACCGCCTTTATATATCTTAAAGTAATAAGGTTATAAGTACTAGCACTAGTGTCTATTAAGGCTAATAACCTAAGAGCTAACCCTTAGAATTTAATTTGCACTAGTATAACTAACTAGAGACTTCTAAATAGCGTAGAAACTCTTACTATCTTGCTGTCTGTAGGCAGCAATTTTAGTTTAGTATCTATATTTTATAGTTACAAATATAGTTTATTTAAATTAATTAGTTTTAGTAGCTCCTATATAAGCTACTAGTTTAGAGTAGTCTAGTAGCGCGTATTTAAAGCCTTATTATCTAATAAATTACCTACTTCTATATTAAAGTAGTAGGCAATACTAAGTTTATTTATATTAAGATTATTCTCTACTTTTATAATTACTTATATAGCTATCTTAAAGTAGCGGTGTAAGTATAGGCCTCTAAGTTTTTTACTATAGCTAAAGTAGGTGTTATGCTTTATACACTATACTTTAGTCTAATTATAGAGAGTTAAAAAGAGAGAAGTAGGTCTAAAATAAAGTGCTTATTTTCTAGTTACTATAAATAAGGGCGTTAATCTAAAAGGTAGTACCTTATAGGAAGTCCTTATATATGCCTAGAAAGGTTTTATTATACTATTATTATAAAGAGTGCAGCTAGCTATAGTTATCTAGTATTTAATTATTAGATAGTTAATATTAAAGTCTTTTTATCTCTCTTTAAAGTATTAACTTAAGACTTTTAGGTAACTTAAGTTATAATTTATCCTTTTATGTCTTTGTATCTAGTTTACCTTTTCTAGCTAGACTTTTAAAAGCCTATAGAAATATCTAGCTATTTATTATATTAGAAAGAAAAAGCTTATAAAACTTCTTATATATCTATTAGAGAATAAAGAGATTATAGTAAGTCTTTTTTAGAAATTTAAAAAGTGCTTTAAGTCCACAATCTTCTTAAAGGGCCTAATTTGTTTAACGCTAATTTTGCGCTGCCTTTTAAAGCGCGCCTTTAAGATAGCTAAGAATAGCTTCTATATGGTTATTTTAATTTTTCTTATTAGTATCGCCTTAGTAATAGTCTACATATACGCAAATCTTATTATGCATATTCTTTAGCTAATCTTTAGTACTAGGGCTAGATTAATCTTTTTTATAATACTTATTAATATTAGGTAGCTATATAGAGCGTCCTAGCTTAGATATACTAAAGGTGGCAAAAGTATATCTATCTAGGCGCTATTAGTAAGCTTAGTTTATATATATTTAAGGACTAGTAAGTAGTAAAAAGTATTATTCTATTATAGAGTAGATATTATAAGCTAGGGCAAATATTATAGTATATATTAGGGCGCAGCTAGGTAGAATAAGCTTTACTTAGCTATCTAAGGGCGGCGTAAACTATATAGTAGATTAGGTATTTCTAGACTAGGGAGTTTTAAAGGGACTTAAGTGCAGTACTATAGATTATAACTATCTTTAATAATGGGAAGAACTTTCTTAGGGCTAAATAAGCCTTATTTAATAGCTACTTAATTAGCAATATTAGGCTAGAAGTAAGAATCTTCTAAGACTATATATACTACCTTTTTATTTGTCATTACCTTTTTACACCTTTTTTGATTACTAAGCAGGAGGCTCTGCTTTTTTTGTCATGTTATTAAGATGAAAGCCTTTGTCGTCCTACCCCTAGGTAGATAAAAAAACGCCATATATATACTATAGTATAAGGTATTATTATCTAAAGTATAGTAAAAGCTTATTTAAATATATTAGCGCACTTTACCACTGTGTGCTAGGTACTAGGTTTTAGTGCCTCCTATTTTACTCCTCTCTATATATAGTGCAGACTCGACCTTAGTTAGAATCTTTACATAATAATAAAGATCTTTAATATTAGCGTACTTATATAAAGCCTAAATAAAAACCTCCTATTTAGAGTTTTCTTTAAACTTTATAATAGCCCTAGTTACTAAATCTAGTACTATTTTTAAAAATAGGCCTTAAGAAAGGTAATATTAAGCCTAAAGCTAATAGGTAGTAAGTAACTATCTTCTTTTTAAGCTATACTAAATTAATTAGTCTAGCTTAATTTTTTCTATAAACGCGTTATACTTACTAGTAGCTTTAAGTTTATCTTTACCTTAGTGCGCAAGCTGCTTAAAATCTACTATTAAAAATTTATTACTTAGCTAGTCTATTTTAAGTATAGCAATATAGTAATTATACTATATATTATAAAGAATTCCTTTAGAATAGACTTTTTTTAGTAGTTTAATAATACTCTTTTCTTATAAGGCTAGGGACAAAGTAACTAGTTATCTAAAAAGCAGCTATTAGCTGCTTTCTGTGCTTAATAGATAACAGCTCGCTAGTAGAGTTAAGTAGGAAAATCTTATTAAGGCAAGCATTATATAGACTATTATTAGCAAAGTATAGGCAAATATTCACCTCTATATTATTAATTCTAGAACTATCTAGGGGTAGAGAGAATATAAAAACCATTCTAAAAGTCTTTTAGATTAAAGAGCGGCAGCTTATTATAGTGTAGGTAGTAGTAGAGTTAAGCAAAGTAAGAGTTATAAAAAAAGTATAGTAGATAGACCTAAAGTAGCAAGTCTTATATAGCGTATAAGCTAGCGCATAGTCTAAGCTAAAAAAAATTAAGTAAAAGATAAAGTATAAAATAAAATATGTAAAACTTTAACCTCTATATTACCTCTATAGCCTAACTCTAATCCCCTAGCTTCGTGCCTTGTGTCCTTACTATAATAGCGCTAGAAGGTAGTTATTAGGCAAGTTAGCTCTATAGGGTAAGGCGTAGTAGTTATTATTTATTAATTATTATTTATATTTAGAATATTAGAACTTCTAGGACAGCCTCTCTAAATAGACCTTAGCGTAGTGTAATAACTATCTAGCACAACTAGTAACTAATAAACTAATACACTTTTACTAACTTATAGTAGGTAAAGAAGTGTAAAAAAGTAGCCTTTTTAAATAGACTTTAGTGTAGTATAATAACTACCTAGCATAACTAGTAACTAATAAACTAATACATTCTTACTAACTTGTAGTAAATAAAGAAGTTATCTAGTTACTCTAAGAAATAAAATAGCTAGAAACTAGCTATATTAATTAGTCTACCTACTCTTAAAAAGTACTAGAAACAGCTTAAGATAACTCTAAAGAGATTATAAATAAATAATACTAGCACTAATAGATTAAAGCTATAGATAACTTTCTAAAAAGAAGAGGAATACCTAATTATAGTCGCAATTATCTATTTTTTTTTAAATTTATAAGGTATTTTTAGTGTTATTTTTATCTTATCTTTTAAAAGTGATAATAAGTAAGTACTACTATTTACCTTTTACTCTAAGGGATCTAGTACGTATCTTCTATAGAGAGTTTAGTTTAGTACTATATAGGCGGCCTTAGGGTAAGGTGTTTTAATAGATTAATATAGAGTACTCTACTAAGATAGCTAAAAGGTAAAATTATTACTATAAATTATTATAAGTCTTACTAGATATAAAAGAAGAACAATTAGAACCTTTTAATTTTTATTCTAAGAGACGTAATTAGCGCTAGTTACCGCTAGTTAAAGGCGAATACTATAGACTATTAAACTAGACTACCTATAACTACTAATTTCTATCTAATATAGCTACTATTAGAGATATAGATTGCCTAGTAGTATTAGTTAGAAGCTAGTAGTTCCTATTAGACTATATAACTATTACTATTTGCTAGAAATTACTATAAAAACTAGTAACTATATACTATTAGAAAAAGACAGCCCCTCTACTTTATAAATAACTCCTACTTAGAGTCTAGACCTATAGTAGCCTTATTTATAGACTTATACTTATTTTATAGATTCTAACTTATATAAAGGTAATACTACTTATAGATCTAGTTATCTTAATTAAGGTATTTAAGTATAAGAGTAGTATAGGCTACCTTTTTCTTCTCCTTTTTACCTTTATAGAAATTAGGACTATAATATAAAAGAATATTAAATATAGCCTAGCACTTATTATCTCTATTAAGTCTAGCCTACTAAGCTTAAGAATAGACTAGAATTATAGAAGTAGGAGCTAAAGAGCTAATATTAGGCGTATTATAAACCTTAGTCTCTATGCGCGCTATATAGTACTTATAAGTAGTCCTCTATACTAATTAGTACTAGTTACGACCTATTAGTTACTATTAAGAATTAGAGAAGTAACTTATAATCTTAGAAGCCCTATTATTATTACTTTTCTAGTACTTAGCTAAAAGATTATTTTTCTAGGTAACCTTATTATTAGCGCGTAAGTAAGAGTCTAACTTAAGTCTAGATTATAAATAAGGAGTGTCTAAGTTAGTAATGCCTAAATAATAATAATAGTAGAAGCTATAGCCGCTAAAATAAATACTATTTCTTATAATAGCCACTATATTCTAGTAACCTTTAATAATTCTCTTCTACGTAACTGTACAAAGCTGCATAGTATCCTACTAATTCTTACTAAATACCTCTTTTGTAATTATAAGAATAGGCTAGTTATATTCTTTAAAATTGCTCTTTAACTAGTTATAAAAGTCCTTCTCTACTAAATTTATCTATAGTAGGGTTAGTTAGAACCTAATAGCGCTAGTTAGCGCTAGTAGGTACTAATTAGCACCTAATAGGCAATAATAGTTAAGGGAGGAACTTACTAAATAATAATCCTTACTACTAAACTAATAAGCCTTATAATAAGCCCTACTCTTACTTTAAGAATACTACTTAGAGTTAAAGATTGTACAACAAGATAGAAAGCAATAATAGTCTACTATACTAAGAAATCTAGCAGTATAATAACTAATATATTTTAGGTATAGAATACCTACTAAATTAATTATATTATATTTAGTGTTTTTCTACTCCTTAGTTATTCTAATAGTAAGAAACTATGCTAGTTAGTGCTAGTTAGTTACTACTAATAGGCCCTTTTTTCTATTTACCTAGAAACTTATTAATAAATATTATTGCTAGTAAAGTCTAAAAGCTAATAATAGTTAATAATTAGTATAAAATAGCTCTAAGACACACTAATAAGCTATAAAGTAAGTAAGAGGAAATTTTAGAAAGCTAGTAAGAACATTAAGAATCTAGTAATAACTATACCTTACTACTAGTTAGTTTAGCTTACTACTACGCTATAAGTAAGCATAGGAAAAAGTTAGAGTACTTACTAAAAGTAAGTAGTATGTATGTGGCGTTAAATTAACTACCTAGAGGTAGTACAACAAAGGCTTTCATCTTAAATAACATAAAAAGCAGAGCCCCCTACTTAGTAAGTAAAAAATAAATAAAAAGGTGGTTATAAAAATGCGCGTTTAAACTACTAAGCGAGCTTAGTAGTTTTAGCGTAGGGCTACTTCTATAAGTAAAATTTTTATAAAAAGGCTACTTAGAACTTTAGAGAAGAGATAAAATAGCTTTAGCGCTGCTATACTATAGTTATTTATCCTTTCTTTACTATTCTAAGTTATAAACTACTATCTAGATTATCGCAAATAATATAAGTTAATATATTAATAGGTATATACTACTTTATAAGTAGAATAGGAGTAACACATACTAGATATATATTTATTACTCTATTACTATATTAAGATTATTCTTAATAAATCTTCTACTATTTCTTTATGCCCACGCCCTACTATCTATCTAGATATTAATATTATTTCTAAAGAAGTACTTACTATTACTAAAAAGTATATACTAAAAATTCGCACTACTACTATTAAAGAGGCTATTAAAGTAACTACGATAGAGTTCTATTCTATCTAAATACTTATCTAGCATAAGAGGCAAGTATACTTAACTATCTATAAGGTAGTTCTAGTATACTAGTTAGGTTAGCAGCTTATCTAGTTTGCGAAGAACTATAAAGTTAAATTTCCGCTTTAGTGGATATAATTACTCCTTATTAGTAGTAGAATTATCTAGTAAGAAATATAAAAGGAGGATAATAAGGTGTTTATTAATAAGCTATATAGTAGTAAGAGCGTTATATAGATCTATAAAATTCTTCTAACTATTATTAGTATTATTACTATTAAGTTAGCTTATCTAGCGCGTAAGCGTAAATAACTAATAATAGTAGTAGTAATAAGCTAGATATACTATATACGCTATAAGTAAACTTTATATTAGGGCTAGAAGCTTATAAACTGTAAGGTGCAAGTAAGTAAGTTTTAAAATATTATTACGTTAGCGTGTTTAAGGTTAGTCTTTAATTAGAATTAGGTGTAGTATAAATATACATAATAATCTTCTATCTTAACCTACTTTAACCTTAAAACTAAAAAAAAGTTAAAAAAGGTATTTAGTAAGCCGACAAAGTAGTATAGTATTTAGAAAAAAGAAGGGTAAGGGCATAGGGTGCTATAAATATTCTACTTACCTAATTAAAACTAGCGTAATTTCTTATTAGTTTATTATTATAAACGCTTATTTTATATTTATTAAATTTTTTTATCTATCTTTTTTTACCTACTCTCTAGTAATTTCTAAATAGCTAGTTACTCTTCCTAATTATAACTATAGCCTTATATAGAGATACTTAAGTTCTTAGAGTGTAAATAGATATATTTCTCTACTAAAAGAAATATATAGTGCTAGTTAGCAACTATAAAGACTATTCTAGTATACTAAAGCACTCTTAGGGTAAGAGTAACTTTAAGAGAAGAATAATATTATAAAATCTAGGTATATACTAAGGTTAGTAAGGTTAGATAACCCTTAGTATATAATATCCCCTATAGGGGATCTTTACCCTATAGTAATTTGTCTTGTCTACTACTACTACCTAATATACTTAGTTACCTCTTATTATACTCTATATTGCTCTATTATCTATTCTCTAACAATTACGCAAAGCTGTTTATTTTTACTAATAGCTTATTTGCTAATAATAAGGACCTAAGCTTATAGTTAAAATTTCTAATCACTCTAGGTAATAAGTATTATATAGGTAATAGTAATAACTTTAAGATTCTAGTAAATATTATACACTAGAGTTTAACTAAGTATAAGAGAGTAATAAAAAGTATTCTTATTCTTACTAGTAAGCTAAATAGTATAGTAGAAAAGTTTAATAATACTATTACTATTAGTATAACTCTATAAAAGATTATATATATTCTTAGTCTACTACTAATTTTTATAGTTATTTATATAGATCTTTTTATAATTATCTTCTTTACGCTCTTTTTAATTACTAAGCAGAGGGCTCTGCTTTTTTTTGTTATATTATTTAAGATAAAAGCCTTTGTCGTGCTACCCCTAGGTAGTTAATTTAACGCCACATTTATATAGATTTAAAGTCTCTCTATTATTATCTTATACACCTAGAAACTATAAATAAGAAGCGTCTTATTAATATTATATTACTATGCAAATTATATAAGCACTATAAGATTTCTAAAATTAAATAGATTAATAGAAAGAACAACCCTACTAATACCTATATAAAGAAGGCCCTAAACTAGACTCTAGAGTCTTTAATCTCTATTAATACCTTAATAATTACTATTAAAGTATTAGTAAATCGCCTTAAGCCTACCTATATAAGCTCTTCCTAACCTTTATATAGTACTATTTCTTTATTATTTATCTATTCTTTTATGTAATATATTTATTTAATTCTTTCTACACGTATACATTACTTATAAATACGCTTTTTCCTATCTAATTATTTGTATAAAAAAAGAAAAGAGCTAGGAAAAAGAAATATATATAGAGAAATATTTAAAGTAGAGAAAAAAAAGAATAAAGAAAGTAAAGTCTATTTTATATACCTCTCCCTTCTATTTAAAGCCTTAATTTCTACTTCTTATTAGTATCTATCTTTCTCTTATCAAATATTACATAATTACCTAATATTACTACCTTAATAAATAAGATAAATAGGTCTATCTATTATATAAGAAATAATAACTTCTTAGTCTAAAGCCCCTTATAGATTTCTCTATATACCTAGTTTATAATTACTAAGCAAAATTTTAATAGATTACCTAAGACTACTATATATTCTTTATAATATATAAAAAATCGAAATTTTAATTATTAGTTAAATAAAAAGTTATTAGCTATAAAAAAGAGTTAAAAAAATATTAATTTTTTTATACTACTCCACTATAATAAAAAGCAAAGCCTTCTACTTAGTAATTAAAAAGAGCTTTAAGTTTTATATAGAATATAGTTTAAGTTTTTTTTATAATTACCTTTTTATACTCTTTTTTATTACTAAGTAAAAAACTTAACTTTTTTTATTATATTATTTAAAATAAAAGGCTTTGTTATTCTATCTCTAGATAGTTAATTAATAGCATATATAGTATAAAAAAAAAGTAGAGGGCTTTACTTTTTTTTAAAAAATAAAATAAAAGCCTATATTATTCTACTTTTAGGTAGTTAATTTAATACTATATAAAAGGTTAGATTAACTATAAATAGATATAAATAGATAAATAAAAAGAATATAAATATTAACTTAGCTAGTAATAAGACAAGTATATAAATATATAAATAGTTAACGCTCTTTTAGTTACTAAATAATTAGCTGTGCTTTTTTTATTATATTATTTAAGATAAAAGCCTTTATTGCCCTACCCCTAGGTAGATTTAATTAACGCCACATGAATAGTTAAACTACGCTTCTGATTGCGTCACATTTCCTATGCTTCCATATTCCGATTGTCAACGCCAAAAAGAGAAACGTTGTCGCGGAATACCTAGTCCACGCAACTCTAATTCCAACTCCAGCGTAGACAGAATATGATGACATATAATCTGAGTTAGAGATTTTGAAACAGGACTCGTGATGCAAAACCACATCTCGCGCTCACTCCAGTACTTTTTCATTCATAGATCTATATTCTTCATTAAGATAAAGCAGATTCCTTTGTTCGCCGTTCACTCCAGCCTGACCGTAGTCCGGTACCCACGAAGTCCCTCCAGAGCAGCCCGTATGCGATGCGAGAAAAGAGCGAGAAAAACCAGCCAGTAAGTCTGGATGACCACAGTAAAAGATCGACTGAGCAATGGCACTCGTATTCAAGACGAAGCCGGCTGTAGAATGCTCGAATGAGATAATGCAAATCGCAGATTCAGTCCGAGGACAAAGAGCGGGGCCCAGTCGTCCTGACGGCAAGATCAAAATCGCTCGCTTGATTTTTTTTTTGCGCGCTTGTGCTGTGTGAAAACCGCCGACCTATAGAACAGAATGCTGGATCCGTATATGTATGATGAAAGGGTATCGATCGAGACCAAAGATGTTGATAAGAGTTTCAGGGTAAAACGTTCTAGTGACTGCCGTTCTTTCGAAAGTTGAGTAGCTGTGATAGGCTTGCGAGGCTGCACCCGCTCTTGAGGAAGTCGTGTGGCTGATCAACTCCCCTGCACTAGCTCTGGATTTGACATCGACACACAGGCATACTGACAAGAAAGCCTTGAGCTCCTTGGATAGTTTATCCGGCTTCTTAAGACGGGGCGTCCCATTAGTGGCGATAAGGTAAAGAGCCTTCAGCGGCTCTTCATTCAGGTACGGCGGCTCGGATTCGATCATTTCGATGGCCATAATGCCCAGCGACCAGATGTCCACCTTGTTGCCGTACTCCTTCTGCTTCACAACTTCGGGTGCCATCCAGTAGGGAGTTCCGACCATGGTCGCACGCTTGCTGCGTTGCTCCGTGAGCTTGGCGCAGAAACCGAAATCAGCTATAAGACGTTAGCATGCGGGTGGATTTGATGACAACACTAGTGGACATACTGATTTTGACATTACCGCGGGCATCTAATAACACATTGTCGCTCTTGATGTCACGATGAATGATGTTTTGGTTATGCAAATGCTCCAAGCCCTTGCAGGTCTAGTCCATAGTCAGCACAGATTCATGGAACCGCATCGAGCGATTACCTCTAAGCAGATAGTGGCGATTTGATCCTCGCTTATTGAAGGGTTGTTGTCGATAACGTCCGTCAGAGCACCCCCCTCCATGAACTCCAGCACCAACCAAAGCTCCGATTGCTCTTCTTGCAAGAATGCGTCCAAGAAGTTGACAATGTTGGGGTGCTTGCTGTCTTTCATGACAATGATTTCATTCACAATTAACTCTTTGCGCGGCTGATTGCGCAAATCCATCTGTTTGATGGCGACTTGAGCGCGTGGCCCATTTTCTTGAAGCACCCTTCGGGCCATTGGAGACGTTGCGCCTTCACGGACACGGGCAACGTATACGGAGCCCGAGGCACCCTGACCAATCTTCTTCTGCTTGTTGTACGAATCCAATGGCTTCTCTTTGGACACAACCTCGCGGAGCTTAGCCATAACTTCGCTCTCGGACATGCTTGACATGCGCACATCTTTGCGTGGTGACTCCTCCTTCTTACTGGTCAGTGCTTGTTCAGCCTTTTTCACAGCATCATTGACTGAGAGCTGCAGCAGGCTGCTTCGCCGCCACGTTCAAGGGCTTTAGGCGCAGCAGAGCCCTGATATTGCATCTGCTGTTGCGGAGCTTGTGCGTTGGGTTGACGGGTTTGCGGTACTTGGTTAGTCGAGCTTTGATACCTCGGATTTGGTTGTACCTGGGGACGTTGCGCTTGGGCGGCAGGGGTACCGTAACCATTGCTGTTTTGTTGTTTGGGGGCGGAAGGAGCGGGACGCTGAGCGGTCATCTGGCGCGCGGCCGCTGGTTGTTGCTGCGGCGGGTTCCTGGGAGCGCCAGGAGTAGACGGGGCCGGGCGACTGGGATTGTATCGCGATGCTTGCCCTGACGGGCTTTGGTCTCGCGAATCGTAGCCCCCAGCCCCATACTCCTGCTGTGTGCGAGCGGTATTTTTCTTCTGCGGCAAGGACGCATTGTATGCAGCAAGTTCCTCTCGCTCCCGTCGCTCAAACTCTTCCCTTTCTCGGCGCTCGCGTTGCTCGCGTGCTCGAGCATCCTGTTCCATCCGCTTCCGCTCATCATATCGAGGATCCTGTTGCATGCCACCTTGCGGGGTCGCATATCCAGAATTGGGCGGTGTATCCTGCCTAGATAAGCTGTAGCTGTCTTTGCGAGCATATCCATTGGGAGGAGCAGGGCGAGGAGGGGCGATGGAACTACCGCCACCGTACCCGAGCTGCTTCTCCACCCCAGTGTTCACGGGAGGAGTTGGCGTGAGGCTGGAGTACTGCTGAGGATCATCGGCGCGCTTGACCAACTTCTCCGTGTAAAATTCAAGCACCTCCAAAACGGCTTTTGGGTTTTTGGCATAGTCGTCTTTGGTAAGTGCAGAAGCGGTGAGCAACTTCTCCCACTCGGTGGGCAACCCGACGAATGCACCGCTCGTGGGGTCAAAGCCTACGTGCACTCTATGAGTAAAGTTGGTGGGGTTGCTCACCCCACCCATGCTAGGGCAGCGCTGGTAGATGCTGTCTATCCATGAATAAACCTCATCGTCCGTCTCCACTTTACAAGTGATGATTTTGGCAGGACCGTCCCGCGGCGGTGAAGATCCCTTGTTTGGATTCAACGACCTCGTAATCTCAAAAGAAAGCGGCTGGGTATCTGAACGTTCGACGCCAAGCACGTCGCGAAGCTGGATCGTGTTTGCCACCTTGTTGGAGCTGGGGCTCTTGAAGAAGGTCAGTTCGAACTCGCGGAGGACGAGCCATCGATCAGCCCAGACGAAAGACTTGAAGATGCCCTCGTCTTTTACTTTGACGTTGCCCTCCTTTACCATAGCGTTTGTTGTGGCCAGGCTTTTTTCGGATTGCGTGCGTGTAAGTGAGGTTGTCGAGCTGTTATAGCCCCCGCTGTTACTGTAGCCCCCGCTATTGTATGCGGGAGACTGCAAACTTAGACCAGTCATGTTTCCGGGGAGAGTGCTGCTCGTGTTCGGCGTCAGGGCGAGGCGGGGGCGGTCGGTTGGGGGCCGCGGGGCGGGGCCCGGGTTCATGAACTGGTCGCGCGAATACATACTGGATGGGCGGAGATTAGCTTGTGGCTGCGAAGCTGCGGTGGAAGTCTGCGGTTGTGATGGGGTGGTGGTGCGGACTCCCGTAGCAACCAATAGCTGAGCATGCATGGGGGCCCGAGACGTGTATAAGCAGGCGCAAACTTTGGCAGCACTTACTTGGAGCTACAATGCACGCACGGCCGTGGAGTAACTATGGGCAGCCACAGACAGGAGCTGCTACTATGGCGGCTTCGCGGCGACTAGACAGTGATGTCGCTGTTGAAGGTGGCAGGTGCGGGGGAGGCGACTGGGGTGATGGGTGAAAGCGGGATGCCGTCGCCAGCGGCAGAGCGAAGATGGTCACGGTGGTGCGGACGACCGAGTGCTGTGCGTCCCAGGGCAGCGGGCAGGACGGGGAGTCGTGGTGAATGTCGGCTGCTCTGGCAGTCGGTGAAAGCGCGAGGACCAATGTCAGAGCCAGAGGTCACTCCGGAGCAGCACCCGTCATAGGAGGCACAGGCGTTCCGGCGCGTGGCGAGGAGAGGGGAGGCAAGACAGAGAAGCTCGCCGTTGACGGGCGAGAGCAGAGCGGCGTGAGAAGAGTGGCAGGGGCTCGGACACTGTGGAGGGCTGCGATGGGCTCGTCACGGAGTCGAAGTCGCTAGAGGCTTAAAGCAGCGGGCGGGCGGCACGTGATGACCTAAGCGGGGCCTCAAAGAAACGCTCCGCAGCCAATGATGGGCCCTGCAATGCAGCGCGTTGCAGGCTCGAGGGGGAGAGGACTCAGAGGAGAGGGAGAGATGCGAGTCTTGCTTGCAGCGCGGGCACACGCCGAGACAAGAGGCAGCGCGAGCGCGTTTCAAATGGCCAACCTGAATCAGAGAGCCGCCGCTTGAAACGCCCTCGACTGGCCACCACTACCGGTACTACCACCTGTCGCCGCCCAACAATAAAACCCACCCGAGAAGCCACCGTCGACGGGGGCCATCGACATATGGCTGGGAGTATCACGGCTGTTGGTCGGCCGCATGCCGTCTTTCCGCGTTTCAACAGGCCAAGGTGTATCTCTGTAGCCAACAGCCAGACATCAGGTGCCAGGGGACCCGTACGCGGGAGCTGGCAGCATCCGATGCTCCAACAACGTCACTCGGCGGCCGGGCGACAAGGAACTGATGGTGTCTGCTGGAGACAGAGGATACAGCTTCCATGGCCACGGCTCCTGTGATGGATGCTGGACATGGCGGAGATACGGGGGGTGCTGTAACCAAGACTCTTTCGCGACCGAGTGTCCACGCTGTGCACAGTGTGCCCAGGTGGACGGTTTGACGAGCAGTGTAATTAACTAGCTACGCACGTTTGGGCAGGAGCGACTTGGTGCATTCAGTAGCTAGAGTAAATCGGCAGGTCCCGACCTTAGCATGTATGTACTATCGAGATATTCACTCGTCGACGCTTCTACGCAGCCGAGGTGAAGGGGCACGTCCATCGGACCAACGACACCGCGACAACCCCCCGCCTCGCGCCTGCCCCGATGTATCCCCATTTGTTTTGGCCGCCGCAATTGCAGCGTGGCAGCACGCGGCCCACCACCACCACAACCAGCCTGGGAAACACAAGACTGCCCGCACATATTCCCACTCCTCTTCCCTAAACGCAATTACAAACGCAGACTCCATGTTCATGGACAATGGCCCCGCTTGAAACTCAATGGGTGCGCGTCCAGCAAAAAACGTTTACAAAGTGGTATGCATCCCCCGCTCGCGCCCTCAGGCTCCGGCAATACTAAGTGGCCGCTGCAGGCTGAACAGCAAGCTCAAGGCCCGCGACCTTGAGATTAATGACCTGATTCTAGACCTATCCGACGGCGTCAGTGCCCTCGGTGCTCATTTCTACTGCTCTGCCGGTATACTGACCGCCTCAGGTTGCCCTCATCCACCTCCTCGAGATCCTCAGCAACGAATCGCTCGGCCGCTATGCCTCCCGCCCCAAGCTCCGCGTGCAAAAGTTCGAGAATGTCAACAAGTCGCTGGACTACATCAAGCGGCGGGGCATCCAGATGACCAACATCGGAGCTGAGGATGTCGTCGACGGCAATAGCAAGATCATCCTGGGCCTGATATGGACTTTGATTCTCCGCTTTACCATAAGCGACATCAACGAAGAGGGGCTGAGTGCCAAAGAGGGGCTGCTGTTATGGTGCCAGCGGAAGACGGCATGCTACGACGAGGTCGAAGTGCGCGACTTCTCGACCAGCTGGAACGACGGCCTAGCATTGTGCGTTGCGCCTCGTCCTCTCGCAGCACCAACTGACACAACACAGCTGCGCCCTGCTCGACATCCACCGCCCCGACCTGATAGACTACGACAGCCTCGACAAGAGCGACCACCGCGGCAACATGCAGCTCGCCTTCGACATCGCCTCCAAAGAAATCGGCATCCCTGATCTGCTCGACGTCGAAGACGTGTGCGACGTGACCAAGCCCGACGAGCGTTCTCTCATGACCTACATCGCCTACTGGTTCCACGCCTTCTCGCAGATGGAGCGCGTTGAAAATGCCGGTCGTCGGGTAGAGAAGTTCGTCCAGAACATGAACGGTGCGTGGGAGATGCAGAACAACTTCGAGAAGCGGATGCGTGAGCTGCTGCGCCAGATCGCTGAGCAGCGCAGGCAATGGGAAGACGCCTCATTCGATGGCTCATATACGGATGCAAAGAACCAGTCGGCCAAGTTCACGGCGTACAAGCGGAAGAACAAGCGGGCATGGGTGGCAGAGAAGTCGGATCTTGTTGGGCTGCTGGGCAATATCAAGACCAAATTGTCGACGTACCGTTTACGACCGTATGACCCTCCGGCGGAGCTGAGCTTGGAAGCGTTGGAGACAGCATGGACCACATTGATGAAGGCCGAGCGCGACCGCTCACAGATCATCAATGAGACGATACGCGACATCAAGAACGCACTCCGGAAATCCTTCGCCGACAAAGCCAACGACTTCGCGCTGGCCTTGAACACTCTGTCGATATCGCTATCCGGTCTGGAAGGCGATGTCGAAGATCAGCTCGAGCACACAAAGAAGATCAGTGATAACCTCGCGCCGCTGGACCAGTATCTGAAGATTATTGCTTCACTGGACGAGCAATGCGTGGAAGCCAACATCGAAGAAAACGACTTCACCACATATACGTACGACGAGCTCGAATACGAATATGGCTTAGTCCGCTCATCCGTATCAAAGAAACTGGCTTTTCTAGAGAACCAGATGGTCGCTCGTAACATGACCAACCTCACCCCGATACAGCTAGAAGAATTCGAGTCAGTCTTCAGACATTTCGACCGCGACGTGTCCAACTCGCTACAAGAGCTTGAGTTCTCAGCCGCATTGGCCAGTCTAGGTCTTGTGTACGACGAGGCAGAAATGCATCAAAAGTTCCGAGACACGAGCGGAGGGCGCGACTACGTCACTTTCGAACAGTTCATCCGGTTTATGGTGGACGAGACGGAAGACCAGAATACGGCAGAACAGGTGTTTGAATCGTTCAAGGAAGTTGCTGATGGCAAGGCAAGCACTCATCACATCTCCAGCACATGCACATACATACTAACTTATCGCAGCCTTATGTTACTGAGCTCGACCTCCGACACTCTCTCGTCCCCGATGACATTATCGATGACCTCATCGCGAGCATGCCCGAACACAAGGGGCCCGACATGCAAGAAGACCGCCATCTACCCAAATACGACTACATATCCTACATGGAGCGTTACATGGGCGGCGAGAATGGCAATGGCCAGTTGAACGGGGGTTAGGCACTCTCGTCTGAGGACGAGGCCAAAGCACTGGTATGAATAGTTGGAGTTAACAAGAGTAGTCGAGATTGGATACAGAGCGTGATTGTTTGGTTGGGTTTGCATAAGTTTGGCGTTTGATGTGGGCAATTGGACGTGCTTTTGCGGGACGTGCTTGTGCAAGTTTTGAGCGGAGCTTACGTTCTTGGATCCTCTTCTTGAGTAAATTGGTCGATGATGCTGGGAGAGAGATGAGCTATACCCCTATTGTAATACAACGATGACAAGTGACAAGTTCCCATGACTGGGCTACCAAAACTTGCAATGAGCCAGGCCTGTCCTCAGTCACGATTGGTGTGGTATCTTTAAACGATGTGAAATCCAAAGCGATGAAGGAGCTAAAGGCACGCTTAAATCCCATCAGGTCATCATATCACCGCGCAAGGACTTGGAGTTTAGGACGAATATCACCTGCATACCAGCACACACTTCAGGTTGCAACTCATCTACATATTTATGCCACCTATGCATGGTCCAGGAGCGAACTCGGTGACGTGTACAAGTTTTCTACTTTGTTCTTTCTCTCGCTCCTTACACTACCGAAATAACGCGAGCGTAGTGATGGGTTGGAGTGAAAGCTACTTACTCGGAGCATGGAGAGCTTCTAGGGGAAAAGACATGCAAGCCTGATGTAATGCAATGAGCGCCAAACGGGAGAGTGAGTGTTCACTGTGAGGGTTAGGCTGGTGGCAACCTGCGAAACTCTTTTCGTATGTCGCACTTCCAAGTCGAGTGCACAACGCTTTGTCACCTTCTCGGTCATGCACGGCCGGCCCATGAAAAGCTCGCTACCTCCATGTGCAGAGAAACTCATTCTATAAGGATAACCGAACTCTGTATGGCAGAGCAAGATGGACAGGGTTGGTTTGGTTTGGTAGTGTGCATGCAGTAAGATTGTATGAGTTGTAAGACATTCGTTCTCGACATGTTGGGTGATGAGATGGGATAACAAGAAGATCTTTATCCGTTTGTTATCATGGAGACCAACACCGTACGTACCTCATACTCCCTTTTATAAGCCTCTTGTTCTTTCCACTTTATCTTTTCCCATTCGTCTCGTATTCACTGCACCACACTGTCCCGTGCGGTACCTTCCGATTGGCCATCTTCTTCAGCCATGATCAAGTCAAGCTCAGCTTGTAAAAGTTTCAGTCTGCCACATAAACAAATTAGCACGAGATTCACTAGCGAGCAGAATGATCTCATGACAAACACTTATAATATGGTAGGTATCACAGGGGTAGACGGTACAACTCTTTCCCCAACAAAATTAGATTCAACTCCATCGCCCCACAGTCGTTACTTCATGCCCAATACCCACGCCTCCCCGATATGGAATATAGACGAGTAATAGGTCGGTGAGAGCCGAAGCTTGTGGTACAATACCTTGTACAGAGAGAGTGGATTAGCCCGATTCGAGGCAGCAGCGTCCAAACTGCAGGAGGAAATGCTACACTGAAAGCAAACTCCAGAAGAAACAGTCGGTCCAAAGAAACGGCAAGAGCCTCAGACGGAAGGCGACAAGAAAAGAATCTTGTTTGGAGATCTGAGCCAAGCAACCCCACTTTTGTCTTTCTCCCCATATGGATAATTCGTTTCGGTGACTGGCCAAAGTGAGGGCAATTAAGCCTATTGTGATCATGATTAGATACAAGAAAGATACGCAAAGTCGTCACGTCGTGAGAACGGAAGTGCGGGCGGGTGCGGGTGTGTTGCAGATGCGTGCACGGGTCCAATGGCGTTCTAGTTCACCGTGGAACCCAGTGGAGAAGTCGGCATGGAAGCTGCCGAGCGCTTCGGCGGGGTAGGAAAGAGCTTCAGATATTGGTTTCGGTTCTTTTGTGATACGCTGCTAGAACTCGCAGCGCGATTCCGAAAGTTTTGGCTCGAAGAAGAGAGTAGTTTGGCGGCCCCATCTGAAGCAGCATACTTGTGGTGATGTGTCTGCGCTCGAGTGGAGCAAGTTGAACCTTGGCGAGCCAACTCGAGGGATGTTTTCATGTCTACATCGATGGTAGCTCGCGTAGAGTCTGCTGATTCTTGTTCATCGTCGGAGGTAAAGAAAGTCCGATCGTGCGATGCATGACCTGGAAGAGTTGTATCGTCGTCCTTGTCTTCCTTATCGCCACCGCGGCCTGAGGAGGACGCAATCTGCTCTGTGGGGTGATCGACCACAGTGGAGAAGTTTGGACGGGGGGCTCGAGACGAATGAACCAGCTCTGGAACGCTACCCGAAGAGCTCGCAGAGCGACGAACTGCAGCTGTCCATGACCCCGAGCCGTGACCGCTCGATATGAGACTACTGTCGTAGGAGCCACGTTTGCTAGCTCGAATGTGGCTACTACGGGTTGAGCTTGCAATACTTTGGCTGGCTTCAAGAAGCGGGAAGTGCCTGTCCGACCCTTCATAATCTGCTAGGAGCTTTTCATACATTTCTTCGCGAGTGACTTGATCCTTGACTTCTTGAGTACTCAACAAGAACGGCGTGAAGCTGAAGCGATCAGCTTCGCCGAGGGTGCCACGAGAGAATCCAAGAGGGTTGCTGAAGAAATCAGAGGATGTGTGTACGCGTGTGTCTATGGTAGAAGTTGAGATAGCGGATCTCGGTTCCAACTCAGGCACGTTGCCCGTGGTGGGAACTAGTTCCGATGAACGGAAAGAATCACCGAACAACGCTGGATTCAAGGCGGGCGCTTGCTCGACCATTAGAGAAGTCACTGGGCTGGAATCTGATGAAACAGTGGCTAAACTTTCATGGCCTTCGTGTTCTGGCGTTCGGTCTCGCCTTTCAAACGCAGATTGACTGCATGTGAGCTCCCAATCCAAGTCACATTCCGCTTCCAAAGCGTTGTCATAGATGTAGTCGACGTCATCTTCCCATGACTCCTCGATCACCCGCCAAGTGTTCGACCTCCTCCGAGCACATGGCGATCTTCGAATCGAACTCTTGCGCGTGAGTCCAGGCGATGGTAAGGTATCCGACATCTGTGGCATCAGACGTGTTATGCCGGAGTTTTGATCGAAAAGTTTTGGTAGTGCGTGCGAATCCTTCCGATTATGAGATCTGGCAATCGGAGAACGCTGGCGGATGGAGAACGATTCATGAAAAAGGCGATATTGGCGACTTTGGAGATTTCAGTGGAGGTTGTGGGGCGGGCCTAGGGCTAACAAAGCGATCTGGTTCCTCCGCAACATCTTCGAGACCAGGGCTGAACGGAGGTGTGATGGGATGTACTGCTGAATTGTCCGGCGTAGTAAGGGCGTGTCCGAAATAATCAGGCTCTTCAGCCATGCTTGGTAGCAGCCGACCGCTACACGTAGGGCTCAATAACGCCACATCGTCCCATATACCCGATCGTCTATTCGTTCGTGTCGGGGCAGAAACTAGTTGCTGTTCGTGGGAGGCATCCTCCACACTACCGTGGGTAGCAGCCACAGGTACAAGGGCCGCCACTCGAGGCGGAGGGTTAGCGGATTGAGTATGGCGGTGCATTCGGGGATGGACGCCTGGTGGTGAAAAACTCTCTACTGAGCGACTCTGACGAAGTGATGGTCTGGTTATATCTTCCTGTGACGAGGTAGGCTGTTCTGCATCAACGATATGCTCGACCATATCTGGGCGCAGCCTAAGCTCCATAGCCGATGTTGATCGTCGCTCGGGTGTCTCCAAATCCTCTGTTGAGCCATATGGGGAATCCAAGTCCTCCGCGTTGATGCCATTCAAATTGCGTCGAGGCGCCTGTGAAGCACGCACCGCCCGGAATCCAGCTACGAAATCGTTCTCGGAGGCTTCCCGCAGGGCGGCAAAGTGGTGGCGGTTGGTATGTGTAAGGTGTTGGAAGTCGAACGGGCTTGAAATGCGATGTTTGAGATTGGGCACTGTTGTTGTTAGTATCCGAGAGGGCGGCGGGAACGAGAGCAACTGACCCGAGCTTTCCGTTCGCTCCGTTTGTTTCTTCGTCTTCCGCAACACAGAAGTCCTTTTAGTTCCCAAATGTGGCTCATCTTGATCAACTGATTGCAAGTAAGGCGAAAAGGATCCACTTAATCGTTTACCCTTCTTCCCTCTAAAGAGTGAGCGATGCGATGAAGTGTCATTTCCTGCCATACTTGGTGGGGACAGAGATATGTGAGATGATGCAGTTGAGGTGGCCGTGTTACTTCGCGACCTCAGGGTGAGAACAAGGTGCCTCTTTCCGGTAAAAGGATCCTACACGCTGCTCGGGTGAGGGCGTCTCTTCCTGAGAAAGACGCTTCTGAGCCTTGATATGTCCCAGCAGCGTCGGATTTAGAAGTCAAAGCTGAAGGGCTAGTGACGAAGGAATTCTCAGACGACCGGTTCGATGCCGGCAGGCTGTTGCTTTTATTGAAAGTAAACATGGCTGGGATATCAAAACCTGCCCAAGAACAGTCGCTCCGATACTGACGAGTATAGGTTGGGAAATGTTCGAATGGAGAGCACAGAGCCCCGCAAGTTGCTGGCCGAGTCGATCAGGGCCGCCTTCATGGAGGGTTCAAATGTACGTGACAGGCCGGAAAACCTGGGGAAATTGTCGTGTATGCGTAGTTGGGGATATATATCAAGACGCTGCTGTGGTTGGACGTGTCAGCGGCGCGGTAAATAGTTTAGGGAACAACAAGCCCAGGGCGGCTTCAAAGACGGGGATCGGGTTGGGTGGGAAAAAAAGCGAAGGCCGGGTTCTTTCCCAGGGGATCAACAACAATAACAGCAACAGAGGGAAAGCGACCTATGACTTCAGCCGCGAGAACTCTGTGAAAGCACTATATGCGTACCTGCTATGGTGGTCGGACCAGCCGCAACGAAAGCAGTGAGTGATGCGCCGAATGATAACAGCCCGCAACGAATCGCGCTGCTGTGCCCAGCAGGAATGCAGGCTATATTGCAGAGTTAACGCGAGGATAACATGTGCAAGGTGCAAGGAACGGTAATTGAGGCGGAGTGATGTATTAATAAGCACACCAGCTTGGGATATACGAAGAGAGAAGCAGGACAAAGTGAATGGTAAGCGTTTGTCGAAGTGGTGGCACCTAGAGTGGGACAAACACTCGAGCAGAAGGCAATGGGTGAGTATTTGGGCTTAGCAGTTGTATTCGTAGCACAGCGTCTTGTGAAAGGAAAGGTCGGGGGCGAACAGAGGTCGGGACGGCATCAGGACCTAAGTACATGGGCAACGTCCACAAAGTAGCGAAGAGGCATGTGGGGAAAGCTGTGAATCGTGCTCTGTGCTCTGTGCTCGCCGAAGTTAGCGTTCTAGCATGGATCAGGCGTGCTGCACGAAAGGATGGCCTCGAAGCATGGATGCGCGTTCTGCGTGGGTGTTCGACGTGGGCGAGCTGAGTTGCGGAACCAGGGGCGGATGACAGGGTATGCTGGGACAGAGAATTGCCCAAGCCACTCAGCATCGACGTGCTAGAAAAAGCGGCCCGACGCAACGGCGCAGGGACCATATACAACATTACAGGGGTAAAAAAACCGACGCGTCGATTGGCTATTGTCGAGAATAAAACGGCTAAAATGACCGCAGTGGTCGCGAATGGGCCGGTTCAGTTTGTTTTCGCCGCCGGCCATGTCGCGCGAGGGAGAGTCTCGTCTCGTCAGACGGTCAGAGAGAAGACAAGAGAGCATGGCCCATGTTGAGGTAGGTATTCCAGATGCTGTGTAGCCGACGCTCACGCAGATGGCTCGCACGAGTGCTGGCGTAACGGACAGGCGTTCCCTAGTGCCGAACGACGTCCGCCAGCCGCGGGCAGCGTCAGGCAAGCAGCGCGGGCCGGACAAAAGAGGCGTGCTGTTCAGTGCTTACTAGACTATAGAGAACCGTTATGGTGTTGGTGATGAGCATGCACTGGTCAGTAGTGGTGAGCTGAGCAGCGGGGCAGGCAGCAGATCGAGGACAGCGATGGCCTCGCAGGATGAAACGTTCGTCTCGAAAGCCGCGCCCGTCCATGTCAACAGGTGACAGTTGTCCCGTGCGGAGTGCCTTGGTACCCATTGCAGGGCTGTCGAGCACCGGTACCTGAAGGCTGAAGGCTAAAACAATGGGCTGAAGGCTCTTGTTCTTGACGGGATAGCACAGCGGCAGAGCCCAAGCGGCTCGTCTGCGGCACGGAGCCATGATAGCCCCTGCCTCTTCAGGCAAGAATCGTCGGGCGTGGAGGGCGGCAGGAGGGTGGCAGCTGGGAGTCGCGGACACGGCGCCGTAGGCAGGTTACCGTAGCCATGTACCGGTAGTAGGACTGTAGAAAGGATAGGACATGGTTGCAGTGTGCAGTCGTCTGGACGCGGTCGTGGTTCGATTGCGCAACAGAAGAGAGTAAGGGATAGGACAGGCCAACTACTGGCCACGCTGAAGGAAATGAGGCGCTTCTTCGCTGACGGAATTGCGGACCAGGTCACCAGGGCAGGTCCAGCGGGGCGATGGCAGGAGCGACCCAATAATGGGCAGGAGCGACCTGCAACCGGGAAGAGCGACTTGCACACCGACTGACCGACCGACTGACCGACTGACCGACTGACCGACACGTCCAAGGCCATGGCGGTGCACCTGGGCAGCGTACACTAGGGGCTTCCACCATACACCATACCCGTGCTGTTGCCGTCAGGAGCCGCCAGCCCGGGATCGGAGCAATACTGTAAGTACACGTTGTCATCCCGAGTCGTCAACCTCCCGCGCCGTTGGATTCGAGCATGGAGGTGCTGGCTAAGGGAACCGCTGGAATCCCGATTGTTGCGCGCCCGAATTCCCCCCCTCGTACCTGCATCTGCCCAAGTCGACCGCAAACTCACACCCACAATTCTATTCGACACGCTTACTGCCCCCTCGGGCCCGCTCTCCTTCAGCGTCGCCGTCCCGACTGCCCGCTTTCCAAACCACGCATGCTATCCATGTGTGCTCCATGTGCTCCACGGGGCGTTGTGTGGCCTGACGAGCTATTTTGCGACACACGATCAATGGCCCCGACGATTCATGAGAAGGGACCCAGGTAAAGGCGTCCGTAGCGCCTCTCTGGCGCCGTTGACAGTGCCTCTGCATCGCGTCACTTTTAACAACAGCAAAGGTGCTCAACATCTCTAGAAGCCTCATTATGCAATGCCCGAGGTTATAAATCAGCTAACGTGTCAGTCAAGGTAGCACAACTCTCCTGTCCCCATGAAACGAACCGCAATAATGACATACTGGTCGAACCCAACTGACTTGTTTCGCTCCGCAGCACAGACGCTATTTCTATTTCCAAGTGCGCTGGAGCGCGGTGACATTCCATGGAATTTTTGACTTTCGAGTTCATGGACCTGCCCTACCTACTGTTTTCGCTTTACTTTCCACGTCTCACGCGGCGCACACTTACTCCGATGCTCTTGGATCTTCTCGACGAGCTACTGGCCGGGACTCTTGCATCTTCTCCAAGCAAACTCAGGGCTTCGCCGTGCGACTGGTTTCAGCCACATTTTCGATGAAGATGGATCGAATCTTTCAAAGAATTGCAACTCACGCCTCCTGACCAGTCAACTTGTATTGCCACGTACGCTTCGAGAACCATCTATGCGCCTTGCATCAATATTCTAAGCTACACTACAACAGAGGGAAGAAATAGCAAGTTAGTTTCTGTGAGCAGCTAACGGCCGGAAACTAGAACTACTTACAAAGAGTCGGTAACTTCCCTAACTTCAATTATCAGTCTTTCCAACACCTTGAACCTTACCCAAGGTCTCCTTCGTAAAAGCATGAATTGCGGGCCTGAACTACGGGTGGCAACGCATGCCGTGGCGGAAACCGCGGAGCAATGCTCCCCGAACAAACTGCTGAAATTCAGTCTAAGGATGGGGCAAGAGGCGCAATATGAGGCAAAAGGCGCAATATGACACCTTGTTCCGTATCTACGCATCCTTTCGGGGGTTGCGGCCCTGCTCGTTCGAGGTTGATATAGTGTTATTGACCGTTATTTCTCTAACCTTCGTTGACAGCATACTTTACACTAATGAGTGTGCCGTCATTCACAAAGAACTTTGAGCTTTGCGCATCCCTCCAAATCGCTCGGACGCGGCTGACCTTCCCGCGTGTCTATTTGCAACCTTGGACGTAGGTCAACATATAATAGTATGTACACAATGGCTGCTAGCTTCGCAAGAATCTTCCCTGCTAGCGCTGGGCATATTTCAAAAAAAAAATTCTTGTCCGACAGGATTAGTAGCAGCTGTTTGCACTGTCCTTGAGGGCCCTTATCTCTCTCACCAGGCGTGATTTTCTCAACCTGGGGCACATGTCGGACACCATCTGCCCAATGCGATTCCAAGCAATAGCTCTTCTTACGTGGGAAGCTGCGGTTGTAGTGTCGCTTGGGGTAATATGGCCAGCGTTTCCACTGTAGCATAGTACGCTTAGGCTGGCAAATAGGTATAGGTTGGGTTGGGGTTAGGTTCCCTTACGTAAGACCCTTAACCCTAACCTAACCTTTACTTATAAATTTTGCGCTAGTAATAGGTATAAGTTAAATTAAAGTTATATAGGCTATAAGTTAGGTTAAAATTATATAAACTAAGTTATATTAAGTTTAACTAATTATATTTTTATTAGCTATATATATTTTTTATAGTAAATTACTATAAAAATATATCCTTATTATTATAGTAATAATTATTATATTTACTTATTATAGTAAAAGTATAGCTTTAGTATTAAATATGTATATTAAACCTAAATCTAAATACTTAAACTATTTACTTAGTATCTATATATTTCTTATAGTACTTATTTACTAGCTATATAATCTTAGCCTATATAATAATTTTATAATTACCTTTTCTACGCTCTTTTTAATTACTAAGTAGGGGGCTCTACTTTTTTTATTATATTATTTGAGATAAAAGCCTTTGTTATCCTACTTCTAGGTAGATAAATAAACGCCAGATATATAATAATCTATTTTATATAAATAATATTACTATTAGTATTTAGAGCTATTAGTATGTATTATATAATAGAAGTAAAGTATTATAAAGAAATACCTTTAAATAATCTAATTAGAAAAGCCTATGTTACTATTTAGAGAGTAGCTAGCATAATAAACTAAAAATATATATAGTGCTTATTTTTATTTTATACTATTTCTTTAATAAAATAGTAAAATAGATTTTTTTTTAAAAAAGTCTTAATACTTTTTTAGTACTTATTTATTTTCTTAAGTGTAAAAGTTATATATTAATAGAATATATATATAATAAATAGCTATAATAATAATATACTACCTATCTTCTAATATTACTTTTTTTAGCTTAATAGGTAGTATTTAATATAATTTATAAGATGCTTTCTATATAGTTTTAGTATCTAGTAGCTTTATTAATATAATTTTACTAGTAGCTATTTTAGTATATTTAAATAGTTTAGTATATATTATTATTGTTAAGTAATTAATTAAAATTATATAATAGTTAAGACTATAAAATATTAAAAAAATAGCTAGAAAAATAGTAAAGTAAAGTAGCTAAATAGGTAATAAGGTAAGTAAAGAAAATATACTAGTATTATTAGCGCTTTACTTATATATATATAGACCCTTATAGCTAATTTTTTATAATAATAATAATGTTTCTATTATCTTTATAATATTAACTATAGTTATTATATATTATTCTTAGCGAATAGGGAGCATACTTTCGGGCGGCATTACCCCGATTTCGGTATTAGGGCTTAGGAGAATAGCGGAAAATAGAGTGATAGAAGTCTTCTTAAGGTTAACTTTAATATAGAAATAAAGCGTTAGTGTACCTATAGTGTATAAGCTTCTACCTAGTATATATCTTATAAGTAGCATAAACCTACTCTTATAGCTATTACTTCTAGTAATATCTTTAGAGATAATAGTAGAGGAGAGAGATAATAGTTATAATAAGCATCTTCTTATTTCTTTTCCCTACTCTAAACTAGTACAGTAATATAATCTTACTATATTTTATATTAAACATCTTCGTCGTGTAAAGATTCTAACTAAGGTCGAGTTTACACTATACATAGAGAGAAGTAAAATAAAAGGCACTAAAACCTAGTATCTAGCACATAGTAGTAGTAACAAAATATACACACAAAATAATAATAATTTCGTCGTCGACTTTCTTAATAGTAGTATTGTCGATAGTAGTTAATAGACAGTCTGCTATTTAGTATGACTAAGTTACTATATTTTATATATAGATTTTTTTTAGTTAAAGTAGGCGCGCTAAGCTCGCTTAGTAAGCTTATACTAACGCGCTAACTTCTTTTTATTAAATACCTTAAAACGCTTTTCTATATTAATAATAGTAGAAGAGATAACTGCTATTATTATAATATTTTTATTAGAAACCCCTTAGTCGTAAAAAAACCATATATTATTATTATACCCTATGCTATAGTGTTTATTAAAAAAAGTCTCTCTTAATATTCTAAGGGCCTCTTAAGTAATAGTCTATAAATTTTAGTAAATTTTAAGTATAGTAAATAGAAGAGTCTTACTAAAGTAGTAAATATAGCCCTTTTTTATACTATATACTATTTTTTTATAAACAAAGCTATATCCTATAACTATACTATAGTAAAAAAGAAAAATCTAGCTATAACCTTTTTATCTATACACTAGATCTATAAAATAAATATTATATAATATATATAAAAGTAAGTAAATAGTTTATAAAGTACTTATGTATTTAGTGTTTTATATCTCTAGCTACTTATAATAGTAACTTAGTTATATTAGTGTAAACTATAGTTAGAGAAGAGACTCTTTACTACTACTAACTATTATCTAACACTTTCTTTTATACAAAAATAAGCTTTAATTTTACTATCTATTCTATAATAACTAAGTAATTAAGTAACTTAGTAACTAAACAATTCTATTATATTATAACTATACTTCTAGACTAGATTTAACTTAACTTATACTATAAAGATTATTTAGAAAGAGAATTATCGTAGACCTTTTAGTATATAGTATAACGCTATAAGGAAAAGCTATAGGTATGCTAAAAAAAGGTAAAGCAGCTTAGAAATAAATAGATTAGGCTAGAGACTAATTGTTAGCACGTGCAAATTAGTCCCTTCTGCTAGAGATAGTTAATTACGAGATATATTAGGTACTACTAAAGTAATAATATAATGCGCGATTACCTGCGCATACGTAATATAAAATTCGCGATATAAAGATTATTAATTTCTTCTCTAGGGTTAATCCGTAATGTTACGTAATCCCGGGCCGGCTATTTAACTAACCACTATGTTACATAATTAATAATTTCTTTAATAATATTTTTCGCTATAATAATAATAATAATTATAATAGTAACTAACCTAACTATTTTATCTAACTCTCTCTTTATAGTAAATCTCCTCTTATAACTAGCGAGCTGTATACTACTACCTAGGACCTTGCCGCTGCTACCTATCTCCCCTATACTTCTGCCGCCACTACTTACCCTTACTCTTATTGCTTAGTTGCGGTCCCCTACCTTAATAGCATTCTAGATAATTGCTACTACGTCTATAAGCTTCTTGCGCTATAGTTATGCTTTTAAAATCTTATAGTCCTTAAGAAACTATTACTTATTATCTAGTAGCTGCCCTATACCTTTACTTTGCTAGTTCTTATCTTTAAGCTTCTCTAGTAACGCCTTTGCTTTGTCTTATTATTACAGTATAAACGCCTAACTTAACCCTCTATCTAGGTACTAAAAGAGTGCTTTGCACTCTAGAATCTAGAGTTATAAGACTAGCTAATAGGGTCTAAATAGCTAGGGCTAGGTGTTATTAAAGATGTTAAGATTAAGAGGCCTCTCTAACAACTCTACTTGCTATATAAAATTACTAAATCTTTAGAGATTATCCTTAACTTTGCCTAGCTAATTCTTTATATACTCTTAGAATTTTACTATAGCTGTGCTGCCCTATATAGAAGAAGTAGTATAGTTAGGCCGCTAGAATATTATCGCGTTGCTAGATATAATAGATAAAGAGCTAGATTTAAAAGATAGTAGTGGTAGTTATGCGTTTAAAGATAAAGATTTAGTATACTAGGCGTTACTAATATTGTAAGAGGTAGACTTTATACACTATACATATAGCAAACCATAGTTATACTATTGCTAGATTGCGAACGCGATAACTAAACTATAGTTAAGCGTTCTATCGCCTATACTACTTCTGCGGTTGCAACTTTGCGGTCTACTACAGCTCTTTAATAGTCTACTAGTTAAGAGATAATATATAACTTAGTTATGCTAGATAGTAGACTATCTATTAACTGCTATTAATAATGCTGCCGTAAAGAAAGTTAATAATAAAATTATTATTATTTTGTATATATTTTATTACTATTACTATGTGCTAGGTAATAGGTTTTAGTGCCTTCTATTTTTACTCCTCTCTGTGTATAGTACGAACTTAATCTTGGTTAGAATTTCTACACGACGAAGATATTTAATAAAGATTATTAATATTAAAACTATTAATATACTACCTTCTAAATTCTCTCCTAGGGCTAATCCGTAATGTTACGTAATCTTAGGCTAGCTATTTAACTAACTACTATGTTACGTAATTAATAATTTCTTTAATAATAATAATAATTATAATACTAACTAATCTAACTATTTTATTACTCTTCTATAGTAGATCTTCTCTTATAACTAGCGAGCTTTATACTATTCTCTAGAATCTTGCTATTACTACCTATCTTTTCTATACTTCTACTACTACTACTTACCTTTACTCTTACCCTTATTACTTATAATCCCCTACCTTAATAGTAGCTTAGATAATTGCCACTGCCTTAATAAGCTTTTTATGCTATTAGTACGCCTTTAGCGTTTTATAAATTATATTAAACTCTTTATATTAAAGAAAAATAAGCTAGAATCTTAGATTTAGTAAGCGAAGTAAATAAGCTTACTATATAGAAAAAGAGGCTAAAGGGCTAAACTATTTATACGCTTATAAAAAAGAAGTAAGACTAAAATAGTACTGCTTATATAATTAGAGAGATATAATTACACCTAGTTAGAGCCTTATTTTTATAGTATACACTTTAGATATTGATAATACTATTGTATAGAATGCTAATAACGAAATTATTATTATTTTATGTATATTTTGTTACTACTACTATGTGCTAGGTACTAGATTATAGTGCCTTCTATTTTACTCCTCTTTGTGTATAGTGTAGACTTAATCTTAGTTAGAATCTCTACACAATAAAGATCTTTAATACCCTTTAGATAGGCTATATAAGTAGCATATCTACTTATGTAATAAGGCTTAAAATAATTCTACCTCTAATTAGCTTATAAGTTAAGTATCTAACTAAGCAACTAATTATTTATAATAGCGTAATTTAAGCGTTTATAGTTATATTAGCCTATAATAGCCCTTTATTAATAATAAAACTCTACTTATCTACTCTATATCTTCTCATTTAGTTTTCCTAGTTAGTTTTTCTATAGGAGTAAGTTAATTGCCCTACCCTTATTTACTACTTAATAATTATTAACTATTAACTAGAATATACGTAATATATAGTTTGGGTTTTTTTTTGCGACTAAAGAGTTTCTAATAAAAATATTACAATAATAGCAAATATTCCTCCTACTATTATATACATAGAAAAGCGTTTTAAGGTATTAATAAAAAGGGCGTAATATATTAATTTGCAAGTCTATAAAATTTTAAGCAAGACTCTATTAATAGAAGCTTAAGCGTAAGGCTAAAGAATTATAAAAATAGATTGCTTAACTTTCTTTTCTAATATACTACTTTAGTTGCCTATTAAATTAGGCTTTTAGTAAAAACTTTACTAATCCTCTAAATATATATATTTTTCTTATTTGTTTTGTGTTAGGCTATTCTTACTAAGAGGAATATTAGCTAGCCATAGTAATTGTATATTATATACACTTAGTTATTAATTACGTAATATTAGTTTAGTGCACTATACCTATATATATATATATTAGTAACTACTATACTTATATACTATAAGTATATATAACGCGCTAACTTGCTTATAGGCAGTAATACTTATTACTACTATAGCTTCCTATAAGTCTACACTATAGGTTTAACTACTTCTTAGCAACGCTTGCCTATTATATTCTTTACCTTACTATCCCTACTATATTAAATTTATATATGCTTAAGAAGTTAACACGCTCTACCCTTACGCCTACTAGGGTAGCTAAGCTAGAGGGTGTACGCATTAATAAAGCAGTAGTACTATAATATACTAAGACGCTAAGAGGTATATTTAAAAAAATAGGTATATAATACCTAAAAGGCCTACTAGATTTGCGCTAGGTGTAGACAGATCTCTAAATTATTTAATTTAAGAAGCTTAGCCTATAGGTGCTACGCAAGTAGTTACCTAGCAACGTAATATACACAGCTAAGCTTTATAACCTCTGTCGACTAGAGAAAAACCTTATTAGGGCTAACTATAATCTTACTATATATTACTATGCATAGTTAACTTTTGTTAAAGAGAATAATAATAAGAGGTACACGCACTAGTATCTCTACCTTATTACTACTTATAACACTATATGGATATGCTAGTAGCGATAATAATAATAATAATAATATAACAATAATGCGAACTAAGTTCTTTAAAAGGATAGGTAATAAAAGAGATAAAAAAAGCGTGCGTATAGTAATATAATATAGCGTAATCTAAGGGCAATTGCTAGTATCTATAAAGAGATATAAATAATAAATTATTACATTACTGTATAATATCCATAGTCGAAATTTTCGTCAAAGTAAATATATATATAATAACTAAAAAAAGGTACTAAAATAGAAACGCGCTTAAACCGCAACGCCTAAGCAATCTAAGCCTATTAAAGAGTCTTTCTAATTACGTAAGAAAACTCTAAAGTTAAAAGATAATAATTAAGTTACCTTTATAGCTAAATCTTTAAGCAAAGCTAAGTTTATAATTAATTCTAAAACTCCTATAAATAAAAAGAGTAAGAAAAATAAGCTTAGTTTAGCTTTTACTTAAATATATAGCCCTAAGCATAGGTATCTATATACTAGATACTTTAGATCTAGTCTTTTTAGTAGCTTAGATAGTAGGTGTTTTAAGAATGCATTAAGTAAACACTAAAATACTTATTAATATTATTATTATATATCTAGTTACACGTGTAAGCTTTTATATAAAATTCTAATCCTTTTTAATAATTTTTTTTACTAACGCTCTCTAGACCTAAGAAGTTTAAAGAGGACGCTTACTAGTTTATTTGGCGTTAGGTAAATATTATTTTAGTATATAATTATTTGCACTTTTTCTAATTATTTATTAATCTAGGTAGTACTAATCTTCTTACTCTAATCTTATAAAGCGTCTTAAAGATCACTTAAAGATATACTTAAGCAAGAAAAAAATAAAAGAGAGTAGTGCATTATCTCCTAATCCCCTCTTAGATAAGGGTAGCAAGCACTAGTCTCCTTTAGGAGATTATAGCGCTATTACACTAGTTAAGAATGCCCCTATAGGTTAGATTAATTTTACTTAAATAAGTCTATCTAATTAAGCGCTTCTATTCTATAATATATATTATTCTACGTTAACACTTAATTGTGCTTTATAGAGTTAGAATTTTTAGTATAGTACTACTTAGACTAGTTTAGGTGCGCTATAAGGTCCTATAATTACAAATTAGTTAGTTAACTAACCTTCTAATTAGTGTACTAGTATCCCTATAGCTATAATTACTACGTAGTAATCTGCTTAAGTTACTAGTAATTATAATTTATTTTACTTAGTTACTCCTACTTCGCGCAAAATCGCTTAGCCTTAGTTATTAAAAAAATAGATTATTTAAATAACTAGTAACTTCTTAAAGCGCAAGTCTAATACTCTAGCTATAATTAATTATTATACTCTCTTAAGTAAAGCTTAATCTACTTTAATTAAGGCTAAATAGTTATTACCCTTAAAGAATATTATAGTGCGCGTCTTAGACTTAACTATATAGGTTAGCGCATTAACTACTTAATTTAAGTAAAGAATAGGTCCACCCTCTTAGTAGAAAGTTATAAATTTAGTTAATTCTATTGCTTATTTAAAAAGAGATATTATTACTTATACTTAATTCTTAGCGTTAATTACTTAAAAAAAACTAGGGTTGTCTAATTATTTCTAATTAAGGTTTATCTTAGTTAGCTAATACTAGTGCTCTTATTAAAAAATTTTAAGTATTAAATATCTTTATTATGTAGAGATTCTAACCAAGGTCGAGTTTATATTATACACAGAGAGGAGTAAAATAAAAGGCACTAAAACCTAGTACCTAGCATATAGTAGTAGTAATAAAATATATATAAAATAATAATAATTTTATTATTAACTTTCTTTATAACATATTCTATTAGTAGCCCGGACAGATTAGTTCGCCGGACAGTTTTTGCCAAGACCACAACACTTCACTATGAATTATAATGTCTTAATGTAGCCACGTGACTTACGTCAGAGGTGGTGGTGTGTATAGAAGGTTCCATTCAGGTGCACAGACCACTACCCTCAAGATAAAGCTCTCGCCCTCTCCTTTCTTTCTTAGTAGACTCCTTACTCCACTCTCTTTTCTGCAAATAGTAATACAGCTTATTGTCCTTATATGCCTGCCCGCCCACAGTTATAAGCCCAGCTGTCGACTTTAACCACTACAGCTGCTAAGCACCTAGCTATCAACTTCAATCGCTGTTGCTACTACACATACTAACAAGCTGCTAAGGAGCTGTTAACAAGCTGTTAACAGAGCTACGTCACTAAGCTACCTTACTAAGCCTTAAGCACGCGTTCTGTACCAAAGAGCCCCTCTAGGAGCCAATAGAGCAAGATGCCTACAACTAAGCTAGATAGACTAGTTACGAGGACGACAGTTATACTTAAGAAGCTAGTAGACTAGGAAGAATAGATCTTCCTACGTAAGGATAGCGCGAATCGAAATTACCTCTAGCCTATAGTTAACCCAGATCTTAACAAGGCGGCACTTGAATAGCTTAAGGAGCTAGTGCCCATAATACTAGAGCACTACTATAAGGGGACAGAGCAGGATACTAGCGTTGTGCTAAAAGACATAACAACTAAGGAGTTCCAGCAATACTAGCAGGCGGAGAGAGGCTATAATTAAGCCTTGGCTAGATATACAATTAAGAGGAAAGCGTTAGACAACTTTATCTAGGAGATTAGCAGAATAAATTAGCTGTCGCTATACATCTAATCCAGAGCGATAATACAGCGTACGCTTAATTAAAGAGGCTTAAGAAGCACCTCTGCCTATTAACAGCTAAGAGGGAGCTACAGCTTCTAGCAAAGTATCAGCAATTGCAGAGCCAACCCCGGAACAATATTAATACCTAGCTAGATAAGTGGCTATATGTTGTACGTCTGTGCGAGGCAGCGAACCTACCCAACGTAACATCGCCGCGAGCACAGCGCGATTTTCTACTCGCAGTTAAAGGACTTAACAACATATAGGCAACTACTTAGCAAGCTAATCTATTTAAAGCACAGATCTAGGGACAGGCTGTTAAGAGCATACACGACCTTATCGCTTAATTCACTATGTACTGGCGTTCGACGAGACTAGTAGCGTTATCGCTCGGCACCTTTGCCACACTAGGCATTAGCACCAATAAGCCACAGGCAATAGAGAAGAAAGAAAAGACTTAAGATAAGAAGCCTAAGTGTATATATAGTCTTAATTATCAATTTAAGGACTGCTAGTATCTAGAAGCAAAGGGCAAGCCTTAAGGATAGATACCTAAACCTAAGATATAAGAACAATTTAATAAGGCTATAGCAAGCTAATTATTATTTAGAGGAGCTATAAAGGCAGCACTTAAAGCAATAGGAGCGCGATAAATACTAGAGACTAGGCAGAACTGGCAGCGTCTACAGTCTTGACAGCACCTTAACAGTTTAATAATTATAGTCCTACGCTTAACACGCTAAATAGTTATATATTGCAGCTTACTATAAGCTCTAACTACGCAAGCAAGTAGATAGTTAAGCCAAGTCTAATTAATTAATAGATTCTTAATCTAGGATTAAACACACACGTCACTAACAGCAGAGCCTATAGTTGGAAGAAGCAAGCTAATAGGATAGGTGAAGTTATTAAGGCTGGAGATTAAGAGCTATTATATATATAAGTAGGGAGATGTTATCCTACTTATTAACACGCCTAGAGGCATAGAGCAAATAGAGCTCACATACGTTGCATATATCCTAGGATTTCTTACTAATGTTGTTGGCCTGTTACGCTGTCGATTAATAGGCATTTATTTTGACTTAGGACGAGACTGCTTATACTAGAAGAGCTAGAAGAATGTTATTTACAAGCTTAACTATACTAGCGAACACTAGTTAATAGATGCTAAAGGCATAGAGAGACTAGATGCTAGCTCTCTACTTGCAGCCTTAATATACGCCCGTAAGAAGCCTTTATATAAGCCTAAGAAGCTACTATAGTTGACTGCAGAGGAAGCACATATTATATAGGGTCACGCTGGTAGAGAGAGGCGATTAAGCACCTGCCTAAGAATGTTAAAGGCCTACACATTATAGATAGCTAAGCACTAAAGTAGAAGGACTATAAAACATATATATAGTTAAAGCTAATAAAGATTGTTAGTTAAAGGCCACCTTAAGAACTAGCGACTTAACTGTTCGAGCGTATTAGTATAGATCTAATATAGCTCCTAGAGCGAGGAGAGCGCTGCTATAATAGTAATTAATACCTATTTTATGCTTTTGATTAATATATAAAGTGGCATAAAGGATGCTATATACTAGATAAGATAAAGGCTACTCTAATAAAGGTCTTTAAGCGATTACTAGCTAAAATAAAGTGGCAATTCTAGAGTTAAGTTATTATTATAAGGCTGGACATAGAGACTGGATATATTGAGCTGCTAGAGCTCTATAGAGATCTTAGAATCGCTATTAAGGCTAGAGCTACAGAAGCTTAGAGCGGAGCTATTAAACGCGCAGGCAAATCTATTATAATTTAAGGCAGAGCTATACGCCTACACGCAGGCCTACTAAAGGCGTACGCTAACGAGTGCGTTATGTTAGCTATATATCTACTTAATCGTACACCAACTAAAGCGATACGATAGGAATGCCTGTACACTAAAGTTAAGGGAGTGAAGCCATTAGTTGCTCACCTTAAGGTGATCGGAGCGAGAGCGTATGTGCTTAACGAGAAGCTACCTAGGGAAGACAAGCTCGAATCTTAAGCTCTAATTAGCCACTTAGTAGGCTTTAATTTAACTAATATATTTTAAGTATAGTTACTAATAATTGGACAAGTTGTATAAACCTAAGACGTTGTCGTTCTGCGAGGCAAGCTCTATAATAAGTAAGAAAAGTATACAGAGAAGAGTTATATTCGTGAGGCAGCAGAGGTGCTTAATATTAAGGAGACACCTGATCACAGCGACATATTAATTAATTAGCTATCTACACTAGAAGACTATTCCTATAAGCCTAAGCTAGAGCTTAAGTTTAACTTTAAATCCAAGGCTAAGATTAAGAATACTTAACTAGCTCTTATAACTCTAGAAGAGACGCTAGAGAAGCACGGACTGCGCTAGTTACTAGACGACACAGGCTGGGGGAAAGGCTACGCTCTAGCTCTAGAGGGAGAAGAGCTAAATTGAACAACAAATAACGCAAAGCGACAAGAGGAGATTGCTAGTTAACTATTATAGGAGAATATAATAAAGGGTAAGCAAAGTTAGAAGCTAAAGAGCTTTGGCACATATTTAGCAATATTCGCTACCTATATTAACCCTACAGCACTAGCAAAGCTACTTGGCGAGGCGCTAAAGACTTAACTACATTGTGATTAGCTGCCACTAGAGCTAAAGAGGTGGAAGGATCTAGATTATTACCTATTTAGTGCTAAGTTTAAGAAGGCAAGCAGAGTTAAGATTAATAGTGTTATTAATTGTAAATGCTTTGGAAGAGCTATAGAGCTTGCTAAGTAAGCAGATGCTAAGGTGCTACTACTTATATAGGTATTCTTGTACAAGTTTAATAAAGATAGATACCTCTATAAATTTAAAGCTTGACTAGTTGTCCGAGAAGATCTACAGTAAGACTAGGGCGACACATACGCAGCTACACTGGCTGCAAAGATCTTCTGATGCCTTATCGCCCTGGCAGCAGCCTTCGACCTAGATCTATACCAGTACGATGTGTACTTAATGCCTTTCTTAATGCGGAGCTCGATCGACTTACCTACGTACGCTGTCTAGAAGGATACGATAAAGAACTTAGAAAACTGCTAGAGCTTAAGCGCGCTCTATACGGACTCTGTAACGCGCCGCGACTATGGTACAAGCATCTTACTGCAACGCTTAAGAAGATAGGACTAAGATAGGTGCCTAGAGTGCCCTATCTATACAGCAGTAACTAGCTTATTGTCTTCTTCTTTGTTGAGAATATAGTAGTAGCTGTATCCCGCAGTAATTAAGACGTATACTGTCTATTTAACAGATAGCTAAGAGCAACCTATAACACACAATACCTAGGAGAGCTAAAGTGGTTCCTAGGCATACAAGTTATTTGAGACTGTAAGTAGAAGCGGATGTGGCTGCTCTAAGACAGCTTCATAGACAAGGTGGCGAAGAAGTACAACATCACAAGCACGAGATACCTAGCAGTACCGCTAGCAGATAGCCATCTTGGCCTAAGCACAGAAGAGCTAGAGGATCAGCGTACAAAACTCTATTAAGAACTTATTAGATCGCTAGTCTATATAGCAATGTACACACAGCCAGACGTCGCATATACTTACTTAGAACTATCTTGTTACCTATAGAATCTAGGATAGAAGCATATTAGCGCAGCATATTATGTGTGGAAGTATCTGGTCGGGACAAAGAGGTTAGCTATAGGAGCTTAAGAAGACACTAGCAGTCAAGCCATCTACCTAAGCTTAAGCTTAGGGGGTGCAAGACTAGCTAATAGAGAAACTACTATTCTATAGAGTATTAGACGCAGCTTTTGCAGACAACTTAGAGACTAGGCAGAGCTCTTAGGGATACCTATTTATGCTTTACAGCATGCCTATTAATTAGAAAGCAACTCTACAACAACGCTTAGTTACAAAGTTAACTACTAAAGCAGAGCTTCTAGCTCTATTAATAGCTGCTAGCGAGCTTTAAGCTTAGAATTAACTCTTTAAGAACATTAACTTTACCCTAGAGACTACGTCAGCGATCTACTGCAATAACCTACAGATAGTAGGGATTATCACTAAGAATAAGAACAAGCTATTCACAAAACTACGCCACGTCAACACTTACTAGCATTAGCTAAGATAAGAATAGGCAGAAGGACGTATATTAGTCTAGTAGAAGGCTACTAATTAGATGCTAGCTAACGGACTTACTAAGAGCCTTGTACGTTAAAAGCACACTAACTTTATAAGGCAACTTAGTATGCAAGACGTTAAAGGATATCTATAGAAGAAGCTTAAGAAGGACTACTCTACTTTAGATTCTATTGTTTACTAACTATTCTAGTATAGTACAAAGCATTAGCTTTAGTGTAGGTACACCGTAGCTAGGGGGGTATGTAGCCATATAACTTACGTCAGAGGTGGTGTGTATAGAAGGTTCTATTTAGGTGCACAGACTACTACCCTTAAGATAAAGCTCTCGCCCTCTCCTTTCTTCCTTAGTAGACTCCTCACTCCACTCTCTTTTCTACAAATAGCAATACAGCTTGTTGTCCTCATATGCCTGCCCGCCCACACTTAACAACACAACGCGTTATTATCTAATTAAGAAGGCAGAATTAAGCTTGCCCTTCACATCTATTAGAATAAGCAAATTTTAAGCCTGCGACGCGCTGCTGCAGCATATAATATCCTAAAGTCTACACTAAGCAATTAAATTAATAGAATTACCGCCTAAGCAGATACACAATTAGGCATAGCAAAGCTTACCACAACTAAAGAGTAGACGCTTATACAGTATATCCTCAACCTAGATTCGCGAGGATTTACACCCTAGCTAGGTGAGGTGGAAGATATAGCCAACAAACTGCTAGCTGCGCGGCATAGAGACCCTGTAGGATAATACTAGGCTAAGCGCTTTGTAAAGCGCGTACCTGAGCTTAAAATAGCTTTTAATCGAGCGAAGAACTAATAGAGGATATAATAGGAAGACCTAGAGGTTATAAACGCGTGGTTTTAGCTAGTAGAGGATATAAAAGCTAAGTATAGAGTGCAGGATAAAGATATCTATAACTTTAATAAGACAGGCTTCTAGATAGGAGTTATTGGCTTAATAAAGGTTATAACTAGTTTAGAAAGACGTTCTTGACCTACGCTTGTTCAGCTAGGCAACCGCGAGTAGGTCACAGTGATTCAGAGTATTTGCGCTGCTAGGTATGCTGCCCCGCCCTTTATTATCTACAAAGGGCGAGTCCATATCTTAGCGTGGTATAAGGAGACTAGTGTCCCCCGCGATTGGAAGCTCTCAGTCTCTAAGACCGGCTAGACTAACAACGAGCTTAGAGTTGCGTAGTTAAAGCACTTTAACGCGTATACAAGGCCGCGCATAATAGGGTTATAGAGGTTACTTATTCTAGACAGCTATAAGAGCCACCACTCCTAGAATTTTAAAGATTATTGCCTAGAACAGAAGATCCTAACACTCTATATACTAGCGCACTTATCTTATATCCTCTAGCCGCTTAATGTGGTCTGTTTCGCGCCACTAAAGCTAAAGTACTCCTAGCGCGTGTGGGACTTAGCGCGCCGACGCGTCTTTTATATTAACAAAGAGGGCTTCCTACCAGCCTTTCGCGACGCGTTTTTTAATATGTTTACACTAGAAAACTATAAGAAAGCCTTTAAGGCCTTTAGGCTTGTTCCTTTAAATACGTTAGTAGTAGTAGATCGCCTTAATGTGCGTATTCATACTCCACCTTAGGGTACCCTACTAGATACACTATAGCAAGCCAGGACCCTAAGTAATACCCTTAAGTTTGGATCCTAGTTAAAGCTCGTATGCGACTCTTTTATTCGGTCTCTACCTAATGCTAAATCGAGCTACTTATAGCTTATAAAAGGTGCTAAACTTATACTCTACTATAGTGTACTTTAAGAGACCCGCATTAAGGAACTTAAGAAGCAAATTAAGGTTCTAATAAAGTAAAAAACGCGTAAAGAGAAAGCGCATTTAGAAAGGTAGGACGCTAGACTTTACTTAGGGAGTAGATTTAGGAGTAGAAAGCCCTTCTATTAGGGTGAAGTTGTTGAAAAGGGCGCGAGGTAATAGTAAGGGAGAGGCAGGTCCCTTAACACAACGCCGCTGTGGGAGGTGCGGAGAGCCTAAGCACAACGCAAGGACCTATTAGATAGATAAAGAGATAGAGGAGGAGTTAGATATTACCCTTAGTAGCTTATTTTTAGATAGTGTTAATAGTAAATTAGAGTGATTTTATTATAGGGTACTATAAGGCTAAAAATAACGGGTTAACTTCATCTTGCAATAGTACGCACTTAATGACTAAAAATTAGATAAAGTACTACTTAAGATATAGTATGCTTCACTACGAATTATAATAAGTATACTATATATTGCCTACGTATAGTATAGTAGATAATATATCGTATATTATAGGGAGTCTTGTTGTAAGTTCGTACTGCCAAGAAAGACTCCTTAGCTTTGCGCGGCTGCAGCAGCCGTGCAAAGCAAAGAGGCTGCACGACGTAAAAAGTAGATTAAATAGTAACTTAGTATATTATAAGTTATAGTAGGTTATTATGAGTCACTATAAAGTAACGTTGGTGGTGTTCTATATAATGAGTTATGAGGGACCTCGAAGTTGCCAAGAAAAACTGTCCGGCGGACTAATCTGTCCGGGCTACTAATAGAATATGTTAGTAGTATTGTTAATAGTAGTTAATAAGTAGTCTACTATCTAGTGTAATGGCGATACACGGCCTTATAGGGCTAACCTATTAGGGATAGCTAGAATAGTTAAAAGAGCTAGTTAAATTAATACTATTCTAAGACAGTAGATAAGGAAGGGACATAGGGGGCCCTTTCTTATATAGAGGGCAGTGTAGGGCATAGGCCTACGCTAACTACTACGCTAATACTAACTAGAAAAGGCGCCTTTAGAAAGGTAAAAGATGTAAATAGAGGGAATAGGGTATAAAGGAAAGGTAATAGGGCGTGCTTAGTAGGTAGACTAGTAAGGACTATTATATAACCCCCCTTTTAAGGTCTAAAAATAGAAAGGAAAGTACGTAAAAATAGGGTTTAGAGTTTATTAAAATATAGACTTTCTAAGCGTAAAATAGGTAGTTTAGAGGTAGAGGCTAGCTAAGAAAGTTATAATACTTTTAAAATAGCTATTAAAAAGAAATGGAAATTAATTCTATAAAAGGATATAGATAATTATATATTATCTATACCTAACTGTTATAAGGCTGTTATAGAAGCTAGGGGGTAGTATAGATTTTTTTAGAATTTTTTTTTTTGCGACTAAGGGATTTCTAATAAAAATATTATGATAATAATAATTATCCCTCCTACTGTTGTATACACAGAAAAGCGTTTTAAGGTATTAATAAAAAGAGTTTAGCGCGTTATAAGGAGGTGGTACACTAAGTACTAGTAGTATAATATTTACTAGTTTATAATTTTTATTTATTTAATAATGTGAGAATTGTAAGTAAAAGGTATACAAAAGAAATTTTAATTAATAAAACTATAGAAACTATAGCTATTATACTACAAACTTTTATATTGCTAGATTAGTTAAAAGATAATCTTATACTAAAATTACAAATATAGAATTATGTAATACAAAAGTTATAGGGCCTTAAACTTAATTAAAAATTAAGGATTAAAAATATATTAAAAGTACATTTAATATTACACTTTTTCTAACCTTAAAATTTTAATTAGACTTCTAACTATAAGATAATACTATCTAGAATTAATTAGATAGTTATATAGTAATACTATAGCTAAAAATAGATAAAGTAAAAAATCTAAAATAAACAATAGTTTTAGAAAATAACCTATGCTAAGAATTTGTATATATATATAGATTCTTTATATACCTAAACTATACTATATTATAAAAAAAATACTGCAATAAAAAGATATTTACATTTCTAAAGAGATCTTAAAAACTCCTTATGTTTAAGGCTAAAATTCTTATTAACGCTAATTAGTAAGCATTACGTAAGTATGCCTTATTTAACTTATTAACTTTCTCTATTATATATACAAATCCTATAAATTTCTTATTACTAAATAGGTAAGTTATTACATTTTAAAAAGGGTATAAAAAACTAGTTTTTTTTCTTACCCCACTATAGTAAATAGTTTTTAAAAGCCTTTTTTACTATTTAGTTTATAGTCTAGTAGCCTTTCTATCTTTAGCTAAAGTTTAGCTATACTATATATTAATTAAACTCCTTTTTATTAACACTACTTTACAATGCTTTTCTATATTAATAATAGCAGGAGGAATAACTACTATTATTGTAATATTTTTATTAGAAACCTCTTAGTCGCAAAATAAATAAAAACAAACTATATATTAATTATAACTTCGGCCTAACTTAAATAAAAAAAGAAATATGTGGTATTATTTTATCTACCTAGGGGTAGGACGACAAAGGCTTTCATCTTAAATAATATAATAAAAAAAGTAGAGCCCCCTACTTAGTAATTAAATAAGGCGTAAAAAGGTAATAATAAAAAAAGTGTGTTTAAACTGCTGAGCAATCTTAGTAGTCTTAGCGTAGAGCTGCTCCTATAAGCAAAATTCTTACAAAGAGGCCACTTAGAACTTTAGGGGAAATAAGACTTTAGCGTAGCCACGCTATAAGCTATTTTTTTTTTACTATCCTAAATTATAAACTACTATTCTAATTATTATAAATAATATGTGGCGTTTAAATTAACTACCTAAAGGTAGCACGACAAAGGCTTTTATCTCAAATAACATAATAAAAAAGCAGAGCCCTCTGCTTAGACAAATAATATGAGTTTAATATATTAATAGTTATTATTTATAATAAACTATATTTAGTGCATTAGCTATTTAATCTTCCTACCCTAATACACTTACCCCTTAGTTAACGTCCCGCCACTGGCTATACCCTATAACAGCGGGGTCGTATGTAAGAGCCACGAGCGCATCAGCAAATGTGACTTAACTTCCTTTGGCAGTGAACAGCTCATGGTTGTCACAGGCTTTGAGAAATGCCGCGCGGCTGAGGCTGCCGAGGACTTACTCGGTGTCTTCCTAATACCTTGGTAATTGTCTTCTCCGTCTTGCATCAACATCCGCTTCACTACTAACGAGATGGAGACCGTTGGCAGCAGGAAGCTCTCCTCGGAACGAAGCGAAGGCGACTACCACGATGACGACGGCCTCATTGATGAAGGCGAGAAAGGAGAGGCGTGGTATCGAGGCGACGAGATAGCTTCACTTCGTCTTTCTCGACCGCGCGACATACTTATGCTATGGGCGATTCTCTTCTCGGTTCTGGTCATAAGCATTTCACAAGCATGGTGGCTCGCGAGTGATGCCATATATTCGAACACATGTGAGGCGCTGAATAGAGTCACTTATCGAACTTGTCTAATATCGAACAAAAGCTCCTCCAACCTCTACTTGGTACGAGTCTTTCCATGTGCTCACTCGATCGGTGTATCCCAAGGAGCAGTACGCATTCACGGGAGCAGGCGCCGAGGTGACCGAACATATGTTCAACTCCTTTGATCCCAATAGGGGACTGGTTGCACTCCCGAAAGACCCGAACATACTGCCTTCGAAGGAGTTCCTCTGGGACACCACAAGGGAGGTTTTCATTCTATCAAGTTACTATAGCCTGCACAGCTTGGTATATGTCTTCCATATCGAATATCATCGATTCTCGCTGATTTGTAGTGTAGAAAGTGCTCTGGAATGAGCTCAACGAGCTCCGCGGTGATCGGCCGCATGATCCTCGTGTCTTACACTCCATAAATGTGATATGGGAGGACATCATCTGCGCGGCTCGTACAGAACCGGTAGCTATCACGGAGGTGGACTGGGATGTCGTACATCGGGTCAATCAGACACGACAGTGTCGCGACTGGAATGATCTCGAACAATTTTCGCTCAACAATTCGGCTTGCTACAAAAGACTTGGTTATAGAAGCGCGGACGATGATGAGTTTGCAGAGTGGCTGTTCTGCCCAGAGGGCTCGCCCTGGCAGGCAGCCGTAGATCGACATGTTGCTGCCAGCTAGCGGTCATAATGGGGCACACTGTCGAAAGGCGTGATATACGATTCTTCTGCTTCGATACCACGTCTTCAACGGTAGATCTGGATTGTACCGAGACATTAAAGAGGTTGCTGTTGTACATCGATCATTGCGCCTCCCTATGCCTGTATTACACCCTTATACAGCTCCCGGAATCGCTGGCAGCAATAGATGTTCTCCGCAACTGACTGCCACAATGATGCCACGCTCCAGGGTGTAAAGTTCGAGTCGTTACAGCATAGGCAGTGCCAAAATGGCGGACGCTTCTGTAGGCCAGCATCGCGCACGCGAGCAAACGAACTTGCGTGCTCAACCCAGAAACTTCAGAGTCGTAGTCTTTGGAAACGGAATGGTGTCTGTCTGTCTGTTACGGCAAGCGCTACGTAGTCGTGGACAGACACTGCGGTACTCTATGCCCTCGGCATCTGCAAGTCGTTGGTACCAAACTATGAGAAATTGATCTTCCGTTGCATGCTCTTGCTTCTGCGCTGGCACAAGTTGAAGCGCAATCTTGCATGCATGACTCGGCTCTCATTGCTTATCCTAGCGCCGAGACGGTCGGGAGTCATGTACTCCAGGATCCATCTAGCGGTACAGCGCAGCGGCTAGAGAATATACAAAGTAGGTAGCTAAGCTTCGTCCGTAGTCCGCTTCATGTGACGACTTCCCATTCCGCACTGACCATATGTAAACTACTCCAACGCTAATCTCCGCCCATGATCGATTTTCTCAAACCGATCCCTTGTCTAAGAAATCCAGAAGAGCACCGAGCTGATGCGCAGAAACATGTTCTTGCAACGCAGTCAGCACTATGGTCTTCTCGAAGCCTCTCGACGTCCGTTGCCACGAAAGTCATGGCAGCAGTCCAACGTGCTTGTATATCTCATCCTTTTCTTCGGCGTTGTGAACGTCGTTGAAGCACTCCTGATCTGGCTCGGCAGTGCCTGGTCCAAGCAAGCAATAGGTTCGCAGGCTCAATAGTCCAAGGTGTTGATCGAGCTGACAATAGCAGACAGCAGTGTTTTAGGACCAGTATATCGCGAATCGATCAACACTGTTCGAAGACCCCTATACCCCGAGCGACTTTACGATGCCTCTCTCTCACTGCTCGAGCTGTGGACGAGATAGTGGACAGATACGCGACAGACCAAAAGATTATAGCGCTGCCACGCGGTGAGAAGCTATTACGATCGATACCATTTCCCTGGGATTCGACCATGGATGCGTTCGCCTTAGCCGGGTATCATAGCTTGCATAGTATCGTAGGCACTTCTGAAAGCTGCTGCTCGAGATAACCCGTAACTAACACTCTCTAGCAACTTCTTTATCATGTAATGCTTATATATGCCGGCGACAACAGAACGATTAGTGACGCTTCGCTACACTCCCTGATCGTTCTCTGGGAGGATACTCTCTGCAACGCTGATTTGACACCTCTATCTTTCGCCGGAGACGTCGTATCGAACGAGACTGCGATTAAAGCAGCTGGGCAGATGCGGGTACGTAGCACTCTATCGTTCGTATCAAAGAGCAGCTTGCTAATCCAACGACAGTAAGTTTGCGGTCTTTCTTTCTGGACCGCTCGCTGTATTGATGGTTTTTACGCCAGTGTATGCCGAGACTGGACTCGAGTTGAGAGGATTGCCACAGAGAACAACGCATGTTTCAGAGGATCTACTGCCTACCAAGGCCATATCGATGAATGGTCTGACAAAGACGACTGGTTGTATTGTCCACAGGGCTCACCTTACCAAGGCAGAGTGAATGAGTATATTGCGTATGGTAAATGAGCTACGTAGACTACGGAAAGGAGGACCGGGCAAAGCAGGAGGGGAGTTTGCGTTCATTACCACGACTTAGAGGTAGTACGATCACGGGTGTTGAGATTAGGATCGGAATAGTCCGGACATTAGCATCGTATAGGATTTTATCGAATTGGAAAGTATCGATGTTCAACGCTTCTTGTAACATCGCTTGACTAACTCAACCCCAGTATGAAGCATATTGGCTCTTACCCTCAATCACGCTCACAAACTCCCGTGCAATAACTCTCTGCGTCTGCTCACTCGGATGCAGATCGTCCCACCACATGTGACTGTCAGGACTTTCGTTCGTAATGCAAACTTCGGGAGTGCAGTCGCGTACGGGTACTGCAACGTTCAACGGCGCTGTACTATTCAGGTAAGCAGAAGGATTATTGTAGATATTCGTCATCTGTAGCAGACATATGTCAGTCCTACTACTTCGCTCTCACAAGCACCTCGAATCGAATTCCAGATAGTAGTGTTCGATAAAATCGACTTACCAGGCTATGCACATCAAAGACCGCAAACTTCGCTCCGTTGAAAGTCTTCCCGACCTCAGCCACGAATGGAGTCCGATACTGGTAGATGGCATTGACAGTAACAGTTTGTTCCATCATACGGTAACTAATCTCCGTAGTATTGCTCGGTTTATCTGGCCAGTATGGGGACACAACTTTGCCCTTCTTTCCAGGAAGTCCGTACAGCGGCGCGAGATTCAACGGCGCAGCATTGAAAACAACAAAGTATCTCGCTCCACTATCATACAGTCTTTGCAGCTGGTTGAATACACAGTCCGTGTAGCTAACAATACTCGTTCCTGGGACTTGCGAGTCGGTCAACAGAGCTTCGTCGCCGAGGTCGTTTGTGCCGATCCACATGGCGTAGACGGTCTCGTCTTGGGGTGCATTCAAGAACTGCTTTCCGTTAGGCTCAGTGTACTCGGAGTCCGCAATGTAAGCCGGGATTTCGTATTCTTTGACCGTCGGGAAATTGAACCGAGGCGCAGCGGTACGTGGCGTGATCTCGTCGCTGCATTCTGCTCCATTCACGGCATAGTTGTACAAGTTCGCTCCAGTGTATTGCTTGACGTACGCCGCCCACAGACGACGACCATTTGACGTGTCGTAGTCCTGCTCGTGGACGTTAGAGTCAGAGGGAGCAGTTATTTGTGGAGAGGCCGACTCACTGCTGATCCAGCCCATCCTATCGGCGGAGGAGTGTAATTGTGAGCATCAAAGTAATTGAAGCGATTGTCATCAGTATAGCTATCTCCGAAGGCCACTAATGTGGTGAATCGTCCAAGATCCCATGACTGTCCTAATGGCGCTGATGGCTGCCTGTCCCAGAAGTATGGCCAGGGAGGTGATTCCGCAAAAGCTGTACCAATAAGACGTGACCACGCAAACATTAGAGAGGATATTGTTGCCAACATCAAAGCTCTACACATCAATGGCGATGTAACCCTCTTGATTGTGATGGTCGTCAAGCATGATGGCATTGCAAAGCCTGGAGTACCGTGTCCGTGCGCGCAATGCGCGCCCCAACAACATGCTCACCTTAGAAAGATGAGGTTATTGCAACAGCCACAACAACTATTATCACAAGATTTTTTGGTGGAGCGACTTGTAGGATGCTCACGGATCATTTGTATTAATTGTATTTACGCGGAAGCTTGATGGCGCGGCCGCGGGAGTTGAGTTTGGGTGGAGCAGCTGGTGCAGCCTCTGGGGACTGCACGCGAGCAGCAGCAACGCCACCGCGTTTCTGGTGCTTGCGTGCTTGTAGAGGAGCTTTTGGGGCCTTACGCTTGCCTGTTTGGGCAGTTGTAGATGCTTTTTTAGTGTTTTGAGCTGCGATTTTGGCTGCGCGCGCAGCAGCTTGTTCGGCCTTTATCTGATCTCGCACCACCTTGGCTCTCTTGCGCGCCACGCGTCTCTCCTCTTGCTCCTTCTCTTGGAGGAGCTTGGCAGCAGCTTGAAGCTCCTTTCTATTCGCCTTCGCAAGCTTCTCCTTATGCTCTTGGTGTTGTACTACTGTCTTACGTGCCCGCGCCTCTCTGATCTTGCGCGGCGACCAGAAAATAGCACTGGCGTGATACTCCTTGCGCTGCTGCAGGTTAAGAGGCTTGCGGCGCTTCTTATGCTTCCTCTTGACAGTGAGAGCGTCCCTCAGCCCATCGTTCTCGTGGTGTAGCAGCTCGTTTTGAACCTGGAGGTGATGAAGCGTTTAAGAGAGCGATCGCGACGCTTTAGTGGCAGTATCAGTCACTGCAGAGCGCATGAGACGCTCTATCCGACGCCAGTCGGTGTCCTTGAGCGCTGAGGGACCTCCCTCACCTACTCCCTGCTCCCTACTCCGGAAGCGTTTGAGTATAACCTTAGCGTCCATAGGCCATATCCCAGTAGCTTGAAAGGACCGGAGGATCATGTTGGTCTTGAAGGAGGACTGCCACGCACTCCAGAACAGTGGGAAGAAGTCTCCCTTCGTGACTGGGATGAGCCCTTGGCTCCTCTGGAGGTAGGTGGCCAGCGCGGTTGAGTAGTTGCTGCTAAGAGGCATAAAGCAAACAACGTCGAGCGGTTGCAGCGTGTGGGTTGAGTGAGGCGGGAACACTGCGAGGAGTATACGATGGGCATCGCAGTAGTCGATAAACTCCTTCGTGAGGTGACTGCCATGGCCGTCAAGTATGAGGAGGCGCTAGTCGCGCCTGTGACGCGCTTTCTGCCTTGTACAACGATCAAAAACCTGCTCCAGCCATGCTAATCCGACGTCGTTGTTCGTCCAACCTAATGGAGATGAGGCCACAAAGACGTTGTGTTGCCCTGCCTTAATAGAGGCGACCCACGAGGCTTGCAGTGAGCTGTTCGCTGACTGATAGATAATGCCTGGCGGCAGAGCACTCCCATCTGCGCAGACGGCTGCAAGGAGGGTGATCCACTCACGTGAGCCATCCTGGAGAGCCTCAGTAACCTCCTTTTTCTCCCACATCAGACGACTGAAGACTCGTTTGCTGCGGCCAAGTACACCTATTATGAAGCCCTTCTCATCCATATTGTATGAGTGACGCTGCTCTATACCATGCTGAGTGATCTTGGAGTGCAGCAGCTCGAAATACGACTCGTACTTGGGTAGGGAGTCGGCTTTGTGGCGTGTAGCGTCCATAGCAGACGTCCATTTGGAGATGAGATAGTTGTGATTGCGGTGCAGAAAGCGCGTCACCTACAACTCCGAGAGCTCCTCTTTGGCAACCTTAGAGCTGAAGTTACGTATCATATCTCTCGTAGGAGGTAGCCCGCGCTTTGTTAAGTCTCCTATATACTCGCAAAGCTCATATTCTTGCTGGGGGCTAAGCTTTTGTTGTTGCGCCGCCTAGGCTTGTTTCGAGCTTGTCTGGGCCTTGTACCTCCTCGTCAGTGTAGACCGCATAATACAGTATTTTTTTGCAACTTCAGTAAAGTTAAAATCATCTCCTCCTTCTCGCGACTTCAAATCTTCAATCGCATCGTCAATCGGAGCCATAGTGGTGGAGATATTAATTGTTGAAAAGTACGCGTCGGGACGGTGTTTTGGTGGGGGCGCGCATTGCGCGCACGGACACGGTAGAAGTAGGATTGGAAAGGACGAGAACTTACAGGCGGTTCCCGCGGGACTGGCAGTCTCTGCCTTCTCGCAGAGCCCTCAAGCGTTGAACAACGGCGAGCTGTGACACTCGCCTGGGCTGCTTCGAGAAGAGACGCGGGCGGACGCTCGGACCAGCTTAGCCGAAAATGTTGGTCAGTGCGTGCTTACAGTACTGTAGCCGAAAATGCAACCCAGCCCACCAGAAGACATGGCTGTCGAGAACCGCTGCCAGGGCAATCTTGTCGAGCATTTCGAACGTAGATCAGACGATCGAGCGGGCGTGTAAAGAGCTATTCGATGGAATGTACTGATATCACGAGGCTCAAAGCCTCTGTCTGAAGAACCCTACTCTTTTGCATACTTACTCGTGACGGCTCTGATTTTTCCTTGGACTTACCAACATCGTTCCAGACTTCTCGCGCGGCACTGCATGGTGATGTGATGGATGATTGCCATTTCTCATTCGTTGCCGTTGGCGTCGTCTACTTAAAATCCTGACTGCCAAATGGCAGCTCGCAACCATAGCGTGGCTCTGCTCTTTGTGCCGCGCGATCATCTTGGACTCGATCTTGACTTGGACGCATGTAAAATTCCAACAGTCGCCAGTTGCAAAGTCCCAGTTGCAGCCCTTGTCCAAGAAGTGGCGGCCATGAACCTTTTTTCTCGACTAATCAACTCTTGGACAGGCAACAAAAGTACCGGAGAGTTTTACTATCACTTCGAGCTGGCAACGTCTGACCTCGACGACGATGAGCACGCCGAGTACAACCGGTCTGCTGCGTCCCTACCTACTGCGACCAAGACTCGGTTGCCGACCTCGAGAGTCATTATGCTCAGTCTCGCACTCGGTGGGCTGCAATTCTTCTGGTCCACAATCATGGCCAATTTGGTAGTCCGTACAGATCACACGCAACCGCGTCTTAACGAGTGAGACTGACCCTTCTCAGCCCTTCCTTCGAAGTCTCGGGCTTTCCAAACCTGTCGTTGCCGCGTCTATGATATCTCAGCCGCTTTCGGGCACGCTCGTCGGACCGTGGGTTGGTGCATTCAGCGACGGGCTGCAGACCAAGTGGGGACGAAGACGTCCTGTCATGGTCCTCGGCGCAGTCTCTGCCACGGCTCTACTCATACTCCTCGCTTGGGTTGATGAGTGGGTCCATCTGCTGACTTGCCAACCGAATCAATGTGGCGAGTACGAGCAAAGTGTCCAGCATTTCGTCCAGGGCGTTGCCGTCACTCTTGTGGTTGGTCTCAGCATCGCTGTCCAACCTTTCCAAAGTGGTGCGCGAAGTATTATCATTGATAATCTTCCAGCAGGGCAGCAGAACGAGGCAAACGTGTCTTCGAGTCGCATAATCTGCATCGGAGGTATCGCCGGGTTCCTTGCCGGGACGATTGACATACCTTCAGTCTTCAACAATTCCTATCAGATCACCCAACTTCAGGGCCTGGCCGTCTTGAATGCGGTTGTGATCACGTCTTCCGTTGGGGCCACATGCCTCGTCTTCAAGGAGTCAAGTCAGTCGTGCTTTCGTGATGGCAGGGGTCCGAGACCACTGGTCAACATATGGCGCAGCGTTCATGGTCTCCCCGACGTCATTCGAAAGGTGTGCATGGTTCAGTTCTTTGCGTGGTCAGCCTGGTATTTGCTTCTGTACTACACCACCACATTCATTGCCGAGCTGGGTAAGACGACCAAGCGACAAACTTGAGACGCCTGAATCTGACCTTGTCTCCCGCAGCCGCGGTCGTGGCCAGCAATGGTGGTACCCATGCTGTGCAGTCCAAAGCCACGGATGGTAGAGCCCTACGAACCGGCGTCTTTGCAAGACTTTGCTTCGCTCTCGTGGCTTTATCGGCCGCAATTGTGATCCCTATGATCTTGGCATGGGTAGAAAAGACTCATTTAGGCCGGACGGGCGAAGGGATGGAAAAGCAAACCTCCAATTACGCCGTCTTGGCGAGGCTGTGGATGGGATCACAAGCCTTGTGTGGCATTTTGATGCTCGCCTCGGTTGTAGTCGCCTCCCCACCCCAAGGTGTGTTGCTGATCGCCTTGCTGGGCGTTCCGTGGGCAGTCACTCAGTGGGTCCCCCTGGCCATCATTGGGTGCGAGGTGGCCGACGCACGTCACGAGGAAATGCACGCAGGCACAGTACTCGGCATACACAATGTGGCAATCTCGGCGCCTCAGATTCTTGCAGGGTTGATGGCCACGATTGTGTATGCGGCCGCCGATGCGGCTGGGAGTCGGGTGCCGACTGCGTGGGTGCTTGCATTCGGAGGCTGCGCTGCTGTCTATGCGTCCAGACTTGCTGTAGATCTGATATGACTGAGTCATCCAATTCTTTGATCATCACTTCGTTCAGCGTCATAGCGACTTTGTCTTTCTCCCGGAAGCTATGGCGTATTGCTCCATCGAAGCAACTTTTGCCTGGGATCACGTTTTGCAACTTTCGCCAGAGCATCATGTGTGACTAGTCCAGATACAATCGCCCATTTCCTATAAGTGCTAGAGTGGGCAGACTATATATGGGTGACTTCAGGAGGAAAAGGACGATTCATTTGATTTGCCTCAATTCCTACAACGTTCACGGCCGCTAAATACTGATCGATAAAAAATCAAAAAAAGCAGACCAAATCAAATTGAATCAAATCAAAAGCTTAGCTAGCACAATTTTAGCTACTTGTGAGACACGTGATAGTGGAAGGGTTCGTTGCCATTAACTTCTATCGCAAGCCTGAGTCCTCTCATCTACGCTACGCTGACTTCGATCTTGTCCTGTTCACATTTCATCCCATATCTAAGCCGTCATCAATCACAGTGACATGAAGAGTTCCAACATCGCCGGGTAATTGGGAGTACCCAGCCCGGTGACAGGATCCCAACCCTTGCTGACTGTGAATCCGTCTGTGTCACAGCCTGGATTGCTTCCGACGGTAATGTCGTGCAGAACATATGGATGTTTGTAGAGGGTAGGGTTGACGAAGCCAACGGTAGACTTGCCAGCCTTCAGTCGCTCGTTATTGATCCTGGCAAGGATTGCAAAGACAGGAGCGGACGCAGATGAGCCGCCTTGGCGTTTTGGTATGCCTTTACTGAAGAACAGGATGTTATCACCGACGGCAGAAACATCGGGATATCCTCGTCCGTTCCGGTTGTGTATAGACCGGCGGTGCTGCTTTTGTAGTCCCCGTCTATGTAATATGGATACGGAGTTCCTGCACTCTGTAGATAAGTGCTGACGGCAGAGGTTTGGTAGTCCGGCGGTGGATAGAAGACATTCGAGAATCCTCCTCCAGATGCAAATCGGGTGACGGCGGTCTCTTCGTCCGCCTTTGCATTGCCAGTTAACAAAGTAGCCCCGACTGAAGTTACATATGGACATGCGGACGGAAATTCAGGGCTAAAGACTGTGCCATTCTTGAGGCAGCCGTTTGCGTTACCGTCACCGGGATTACCTGCGACGCCACTGTCTCCAGAGGCCACGACAATGGAAATGCCTTGCAATCCTGTGTGGACGTCAGCATAAGGGCCCGACGAGAGCTAGCAGGACCGATCTCACCAAGCTTCATGTACTCATTGCACTGGCGCTTCAGATAGTTCGGAGGCAAATTCGCAGACTCCGCAACAAGCAATTCAATCAATCTCAGAGTCGTCGATTGGGCTTGATTGTTAGTGACGTCGCCGCTGCTTGATTGTAGATTAATTATTAGTGTTGTAGGGCAGCTTAATTGCAAATTAATTGTAAATTAATCAGATTAGACGCTAAAAGATCATATTTGTATACAACTACTGCGGGTAAGTAATCTATTCTTGTATGTTGTAGTCTCGTACAATATCTTCATTAGAAAGATCGTCCTCATCGTCGCCCTCATCGCTCTTGTGCGGAGTTTGGAAGCCAGCTCTTGTCCACGCTCTTACTAATTGAAGAGCTGCAAGTAACTCACTGCCAATAGCGCGTCGTCTGGGCTCAAGTAGGTCGCTAAGCTCGCTAAAGAGCCGTTCGCAATCGCAACTTAATGCCAGGATAGTTAGTATATCGATTGCAAACTGGCTTAAACATAGGTATTTTAAGCGCATTTGTATCTAGTATATAACTGGGTGCCCATTGCCCAAGTATTGCTCCTTGCTCTACTCTAGCTCTTAAGTCCTCCAGCGTACGTACTTGTCATCGTGGGCTGCCTTATCTTTGGTGTTGTGTTGCGGCGTACAAAGGCGCTAATTACGTCATCTACCCTGTCTCGGCAGTCAATGCGCACCGTCACTCAATGCGCAACCCCAACGTAATCGCTCAGCCAGCAATATGAGGCTATAGAGCTCTACACAAAAGCTTTTTATCGCGAGATTTTCTAGAGTTGGCTTCTCATAGAGCTATAGATGATTGCTAGCTAGTCAGATTATAGATATCTGCTTAGTGTTCTGATTATACCATGTTTCCCCGCTCAACGCACAGACCCCACTCAACGCACAGTTGGCACCAAAAATCTCTATACTTTCAACCCTCATAACTCTACCAATATGGACCCGATTGACGCAGCTGTTTGAAGCTTTGAGATCCCTGAAGCTAGGAGAACGTCCTAATATATATCTCAGGTTGCGCGAGAGTACGGCGTTGAGCGGTCGCGCGGCTCTCGAAGCGTTTTCGCGGGGTGCAGGGCACCTATGCGTCCCGGACAGAAGAAAAGCGACTCCTCAACTCTACACAGGAAAAACAGCTACTACAGTACATTAAAAAGCTGTGTACACGAGGCCTACCTCCTACAAGAGAGATAATACAAAATTTCGCAGCAGAAATAGCCCATCAAGAGCCAGGAAAACACTAGGTTGATCGCTATATTGCGCGGCATCAAATCAACCTTATATCGCGATGGATATCTGGTATTAATAACCAGCGCCACAAAGCTGATTCAGCCTTCAAATACGCCCTCTATTTTAAGCTTTTGGACGATAAGATCAAGCAGTACGACATTGCGCCATCAAATACATACAATATAGATGAGAAGGGCTTCTTAATTGGGGTAGTGTTAAGAATGAAGCGCGTATTCTCCCGACGCCAGTATGATCAGGGTAGCGTTAAGCAGGTACTCCAGGACGGCAACAGGGAGTGGATCACGACGATAGCTTGTATATGCGCCGACGGCAGCTCTCTCGATCCTGCCCTTATATATCAGGCAGCTTCTGGCAATATTTAGGACACCTGGTTGTAGGATTTTGATCCTCAAGAGCACTGCGCCTTCTTTGCCTTATCACCTTTAGGATGGACAAACAACGAACTTGGCATTGCCTGGCTTAGAGGTGCTTTTAGGAGGAGACTAAGACGAAGGCAAAACGCGACTATAGGCTCCTTATTCTTAATAGGCATAGCTTGCATATTAATAATAGAGTTTATTAAGTTCTGCGATTAAAATAGGATCCTCCTAGCTATCTATCCGCCGCATTTAACTCATACGCTGCAGCCTCTAGATGTCTGCCTTTTTTAAGCCTCTCTTAGCTGCATATACTAAAGAGCTCTCCTAATTCATGTACAACAGCCAGGGCCTTACATCTATTACTAAGCGCGACTTCTTTTGCTTCTTCTATAGGGCGTATAGGACCGCGTTTGCTAAGGAAACAATTATTAACTTATTTAGAGTTACTGGCATCTCTCCACTGGATAGCAACGCTATATTGAAGAAATTCAAGGATCTAGAGCCTAAGAGGCCATCAAGCAGTGATAGTACGTCGTCAGTACTCTCTGCAAGCGACTGGCGCAAGATTGAACGGCTCCTACGACAGGTAGTTGATGATATCTACGATAAACGTGCCTTACAGCTCTCTCACACGATATATGCAATCACAACTCAAAAACAGCTCCTTTAGCATGAAAATAACCGCCTTAAAGACGCCCTTATTAATAAGAAGAAGCGCCGTACGCGTGGCAAGGCATTACTACTTAAACCTTCCCAGAATTACGCTAGTAGCGCTGTCTTCTGGTTGCTATCTAAAGTTGAAGCTGCCCGCAATTAATAAGTCCAAAGAGACGCCAAAGCAAAAGAACTACAACACTAGAAGGATTGCAATAAGCTAGCTAGGGAGCAAAAAAAGCAGAAGAAACAGGCTATGCTTTAGCAAAGAGCAGAAATAAGGATGGCTGCAAAGGAGATCAAATTGCAGGAAAAACAGCAGAAGGGCTGCAGAGCGCGAAGAAGCCCTACTCGCCCACGCAGCTAAAAAGCAACTCCAGAATGATATACAATTAGCTAAAAAGGGTAAGGCGCGTAGCCTCACAGCTCCTGCACCTCCTGCTCATGTTATTGAGGACCTAGAGGCTGATGCTGAGGATCTATCCGTTATTGAAGGGGTGGTAGAGGCATCTGGCCCATCAACGCGCACGCGTACAGTACGCCTCCCACAGAGGTATCGCACCTAATATATCGTTGCCAATCGATTAAAACGACTTTTAAGAATGCTACTACTACAAAAAATCTCGTGATAATTTGATCTATATAGAGCTGTACAGCTTTAAAAGTAGTAGTAGTGGGCATCCTCAAACTGTGCGTTGAGTGGGGTCTGTGCGTTGAGCGGGGAAACATCTATCGCGTGCAAAAATCGGTAGAAATCTTGGCGGCATCCGAGAATTTGCGCGCGCGGGGAGCCTCATACAAATCGTAAATTTGACTGTAACACGTCGATAACAGCCTATAAACTGTTGAACAACTGTTAGTAAGTCGTAAGGCTGTACAAATACGTGTATATAGCTATACTAACGCTTTTTCTGGTGGAGTAGTCCGTCGAAATGGCTAGAGATCGCCCACAGAGGGTGCGTAGGGGTCAGCAAATCGCCGGGCGTCCAGCTTGTAGAGGTTACCTTTAAGGTGCGCGTCAAGGCTAAGGCTCTCAAAAAGGCCTTCAAGCGTAATCAATCGTTCAACAACCCATCGTCTAACGTAGGTGAGGTGACTCCACAGCCAGAAAAGCAGACGCGCCGTTAACAGTAGCTCCTTAACGAGTCGAGGGCTATACAGCGCGTAGAGAGCTTGTCGTCAGCGCAGGACTAGGAGAGAGAAGCCTTCATCAGCACTAGCTCTGTCGCAATAGTGAGTGTACAAACTTTAGGAACTAGTGCTGGGTAACGCCCAACCACAAGCACTACGCTATTAGAGCTGCCGACTCAAAGTCCTAGGCGAACGCGATCGTTGCTGGCCAGGCTGAGCTCCTCGCGCCGCCGATAACTCTCATCAACTACTAGCGGAGCCCTGCTGGCGGCGGCAACCAGCTGAAGCGTCGGAGAGGTGCCAGTAAAAAGCGCTCAAAAGCCCGGCGTGGCGGTTATTATAGCGACTCGGAGAGCGATAGGAGCAACAGTGAGGGCGACTTCTGGCGTAACTACGAGCGACGTGAGCGCCAGAAGGAGCGCCAGAGAGCTATTGACGAGGCTCGCTGGCGCGACAAGAAACACGAGCTGCTCAAGCTCCAGCGTGAGAGCGTCCAGTTACAGCAAAATACTGTCGGATTTGGTCAGCCTGTAGGACCTATGGCGCCCCAAATAGGTTATCCTGCTTACTCTATACCGCCAGCTCTTCCATCGCAGCTTCAACAGCTGCAGCAGTACTACTCACCTCTGCCAAGTCAGCGTCCGCGTACGCCAGGCAGCGCCCTCCCAATCGTCAGCTCAAGCCCTGTGAGTGGCCAGGAGGATACAAGGGCAACAGTGAGGGAGTTTTTCAGCTGGCTAATCAACCAGCAGCCAGAGGACGATCGTGAGGACTACGAGCAGGCTCGAGATGTGGCGATATCAGAAAAGTGGACTGTCAAAGATCTTAAGGAGATGTCAAGCGTTAGAGGAGAGCTCTATAAAATCGCGGTTAGTGAGCGCTTTAAGCTGAAGGATGGAGTCGTTAGGCACCTGCGAGATGACCTGAAGAAGTATAAGCAGCACTGTAAGACAGCTACTGCCGCCGCAGGGTTCGTAAGTATGGGTAGTAGGGGCGCTGTGGGTAGTGGGGTTACTGGCTGAGTTGACGATAATTGCAGAGCATGGACTTTACGTAATTACGTCACTACTTTACTTAGTATTCACCTTAGCAAGTTTAACGTCTATCCTAACAACTCTACGCTCTACTCTACGCTCTACTGCCACCTCCACATCTCCCTACGTGCCTCCCAGAGCTGCTCCTGGTTCTCTATCCTATACACGCCGCCGTCGGTAGCGTGCTTAAAGTGCTTTTTCGCGAACCGATCGCAGCGACTTTCGCGGATAGCGCCCCTTAGAAAGTCGCCAAAGTTGTTAAAGCGCCACCGTACATGGCAGTAGTTGCGGCGGATCCAGTCCTTTAGGACTCCAGAGGTAAGCTCAATTGGGTTAAAATCAGGCGAATACGGTGGCAGAAATCTAACAATATGGCCAGCTTCCTCAATAACTCTCACCACCTCCCAGTTTGTATATAAATTGAGACGTTGTCGAGTATTATAACCATAGGTTTCTGGCCATACGCCGCCCGGAGCGTGGGCAACAGCGAATCGCGGATCCAATCGATAAAGTCCTCATGGCTGAAATAGCCCTCCTTTATACCTGTACAGGGCAGGTAACCGTCAACTGTATACGCTGGGAGAATAGCCCAAGTTTTGCCACGCCGTACGTCCTGGAAATATCGATTGGTAAACCCGATTGGGGCATACGCCCTGTGGCGCCAGCCAGTCTTCTCGTTAAAATAGACTCGTCAAGAAACACCAAGTCGGCGGCGATAAATTGCCTTATACTCCTCTGGTAAGCCTCACGGAGCTCCTCATTGCGCAGTATTGATATAAGTCGTAGGGCTCGCTCGCTCCAGTCGCGATCCTTTAACAGTCGACTAATAGTGGATTGGTGTACCTGAACGCCTCTCTCCATCCACAGCCAGTATACAATCTCGTCCTGATACATCCAACCGCTCTGAAACAGCTCATCGTACAGCGCCTGCTCATCGTCAGACGATAATTTACGCGGGCGGCCGAGTACAACGTTGGGGCTGCTGGGTTTGCGAGTGCTCCCATAGAGCTTCAAGTTTCGCTCAATTTTATACACCTCTAACAACAACACGTCTACTAAATCTGCGATATCGTCGTGGCGCCAGCCAAGTAGCAGAAAGCGATAAATATCAAGGCGACAACGGGGATCCAGCCCACGGCCTTTTAGTTGTAAGCTCTCGGGGTATAGTTGGCGGGCGACGCGCCTGCGCGCGGCAGTAAGAGGGCGAGGAGCGACTCCGTGAGCTCGAAACATGGACTACTCCACCAAAAAAAAGCGTCAGTATAGCCCTATACACGTATTTGTACAGCCTCACAACTTACTAACAGTTGTTCAACAGTTTATAGGCTGTTATCGACGCGTCACAGTCAAATTTACGATTTGTATGAGGCTCCCCGCGCGAGCGCAAATTCTCGGATGCCGCCAAGATTTCTACCGATTTTTGCACGCGATAGATGGTACGGCCACAGCGCGATGATGGCGTTGATGGCGCAGATGCCGCCGCATCAACGCGTACAGGTGCTAGCGTAGATTTCTTCCTCTTTGTAACTGTATAAGTAGCTTTTAAAGCTTTCTAACTTCCCTTTTTGGCAATTTTAAGACGTTTTTAAAGTTGTTGTTAAGTCTTGCGAGCCTGTTAACGGAGGCGTCGCTTAGCAGCTTGATCAGCTTTCTCCTTAGCGCGCGCATCTCTAGCTGCTGCCTGCTTAACGCGCTTCTCCTGCTGTAAACGAGCTTTAAGCTGTTTATTAGCTATATAGATCTCTTGCTACTGAGCTTTTTGGAGTTGTAACTGTTGTTTTTCAGCCTCCTGCTGGCTGAGCGAGTTACGCGCCCTCTGTACGCGGGCAAGTGACTAGAAAACTGCTCCTCCATGCCACTCCTTAGGTTGCTCTAAGGGCAGAGTCTTACCTTTTGTTTAACGCCGTTTCTGGTTTGCAAGAGCTTCTTAGAGACCCTTATTTTTTTATGCTCTAGAAGCTGCTTTTGTACAGAGATTAAGTGTATCGTCTGGCTTAGCTTACGCGACTCCTTAGTCGCGATATCCTTTACAGTGGAGCGTAACAGTCGCTCTATTTTACGCCAATCTAACGCGCTAAGTACTGAGGTAGAGCTCACTAGTAATTCTAGCTCTGGCAGAGTCTCTTTGTTAAACCTTTTGAGGATAGGCGTTGGATCTGGCGGCAAGATACCTGTACACTCAAAAGCTTTGGTAATCAACTGCTGCGGCGTAACTAACGTCGTCCAGGCCTTCCAGAATAGCGTAAAGAAGTCTCTTTTGGCGATTGTTAACAGTCCTTGGCTCCTATACAGGTATCCAGAGAGCTCGTCAGAGTAGGCAGCTAAGAGAGACTTAAATACGCAGACGTCAAGAGGCTGCAGCGTATAAGTCGCATAAGGGGGAAATATCGCAAGGAGGATCTTATTCTAATCGCAGTAGTTAATAAAATCCATAGTAACGTGAGATCCATGCCCATCAAGGACTAGGAGTCGCCACTGCCGTCAAGCCTTCTCCTTTGTACAGCGATCAAACACCTGTTTAAGCCATTAAAGCCCTATCTTATTGTTTAACTATCCAGACGTTGATGAGGTGATAAAGACTCTGTAAGAATTGACGTTAATTTCTTTAACCCAGCTTAATTGTAGAGTCGCGGCGTCAGATCGATAGATTAGCGCTAGATTAACAGTAGATCCGTTGGCGCATATACATGCGATGAGCGAGATCTACTTACAGCTGCTATCCTATATAGATTGCCTTACTTGGCGACTCTTATATAGAGGCCTATCGAAGATCCTTTTTAAGCGGCCAGTGATACTAAGGAGGAAGCCTTTCTTGTCCATATTGTACGTATGCTAAGGCTCTACACTATACTCTATAATTTTCTTGTGTAGAAGCTCAAAGTAGAGCCTGTATTTTGCCTCTAAATCAGCCTTATGGCGATTGCTGTCAAGCCCAGTCGTCCATCGTGAGATTAAGGAGTTGGGGTTGCGCCTAACAAAGCAATCAACCTAGCACATGCTAACATCTCTTTTTGCCATATAGGAAGCAAAATTTTATATTATCTGCTATGTAGGAGGAAGGCCACGCTTAGTAAGGTAGGTGATATATTGTAGAAGCCCCTTTTCTTGTTGTGGATGGAGTAGACGACGTGTACCATCAGTGATAGTACGCGCCTGCGTGACGCGTTGGTGCCTGCGCGTCAACGTAGAGCGTACAACACCAAATTCTTTGGCGATTTTATTGTATGATAAAAATTCTCCTGGTTCTTGCGCTTCGATTGCTGCTATCGCGGCGTTAATAATTGGGTCCATATTGGTGGAGTTGGGGCGCGTCATGTTGGGGTTGCGCATTGAGTGACTGTGCGCATTGACTGCCGAGACAGGGTACCGTATTCGGCCACTCAACGCACAGACCCCACTCAACGCACAGTTAACACTAAAAATCGTATATTTTCAACACCTCATAACTCCACCAATATGGACCCGATCGACGCAGCTGTTGAAGCTTTAAAATCCCTGGAGCTAGGAGAACGTCCTAATATATCCCAGGTTGCTTGGGAGTACGGCGTTGAGCGGTCGCGGCTCTCGAAGCGCCATCGAGGGGTTCAGGGCACCTATGCAACTCGGGCCGAAAAAAAGCGACTCCTCAACAATATATAGGGAAAAACAGCTACTATAGTACATTGATAAGCTGTGTGTACAAGGCCTACCCCCTACGAGAGAGATGATACGAAATTTCGCTGGAGAAATAGCATATTAAGAGCTAGGAAATCACTAGGTTAATCGCTACATTGCGCGGCATCAAATTGACCTTATATCGCGATGGACATCTGGCATCGATAGCCAGCGCTACAAAGCCGATTCAGCCTTCAAATACGCCCTCTATTTCAAGCTTTTAGACGATAAGATCAAGCAGTACAACATCGCACCGTCAAATATATACAATATGGATGAGAAGGGCTTCTTAATTGGGGTAGTGTTAAAAATGAAGCGCGTGTTCTCTTAACAGCGATATGAGCAAGGAGGCGTCAAGCAGGTACTCCAGGACGGCAACAGGGAGTGGATCACAACAATAGCTTGTATATGCGCCGACGGCAGCTCTCTCAATCCTGCCCTTATATATCAGGCAGCTTCTGGCAATATTTAGGACACCTAGTTGTAGGATTTTGATCCTCAAGAGCACTGCGCCTTCTTTGCCTCATCACTATCTGGATGGACAAACAACGAACTTGGGATTGCCTGGCTTAAGAGGTGCTTTTAAGAGGAGACTAAGAAGAAGGCAAAGCGCGACTATTGACTCCTAATTCTTGATGGGCATAGCTCACACGTTACTATAGAGTTTATCGAGTTCTGCAATTAAAATCGAATCCTCCTAGCTATCTACCCGCCGCATTTAACTCATACGCTACAGCCTCTAGATGTCTGCCTTTTTAAGCCTCTTTCAGCTGCATATACAAAAGAGCTCTCCGAATTCATGTACAACAGCTAAGGACTCACATCTATCACTAAGCGCGACTTCTTCCGCTTCTTCTATAAGGCATACATACAGAGTTGCATTCGCTAAAGAAACAATTATTAACGCCTTTAAAGTTACTGGCATCTCTCCGCTAAATAGCAACACTATATTAAAGAAATTTAAGGATCTAGAGCCTAAGAGGCTATTAAGCAGCGATAGCACGTTGTTAGTACTCTCTGCAAGCGATTGGCGTAAAATTAAAGGACTTCTACGATAGGTAGTTGAGGATCTTAATAATAAACGCGTCTCGCAGCTGTCTCACACAATACACGCAATAGCGACTTAGAAACAGCTCGTCTAGCACGAAAACGATCGCCTTAGAGATGCCCTTTTCAATGAGAAGAAGCGCCGTAAGCGTGGCAAGGCATTACTACTTGAACCCTCTGAGAATTACGCTGTGGTGGCGCCGTCTTTTGGTCGCCATTAAAAGTTAAGGCTGCCCGCAATTGCTAGGCTGAAAAAGACGCTAAAGCAGAAGAACTACAAACACTAGAAGGAGCGCGACAAGCTAGCTAAGGAGTAGAAAAAGCAGGAGAAACAGGCTATGCTTAAGTAGAGGGCGCAGAAAAGGATGGCTGCAAAAGAGGTTAGGTTGCAAGAATAGCAGAGGAAGGCGGTAGAGCGCGAAGAAGATCTACTTGCGCGCGCAGCTGAAAAGCAACTTAGGACTGATATACAATTGGCTAAAAAGGGTAAGGCGCGTAGCCTCGAGGCTCCTGCACCTCCTGCTCATGTTATTGAGGACCTAGAGGTTGATGTTGAGGATCTATTAGTTATTGAAGGGGTGGTGGAGGCATCTGGCCTATCAACGCGCACTCGCAAAGTACGCCTCCCACAGAGGTATCACACGTAGTTTATCGTTGCTAATCGATTTATCAAGCTTCTGCAAATGCTACTCTAAAAAATCTAGTGATTTTACGATATATATAGAGCTCTGCAGCTTCAAAAGTAATAGTGGTGGCTATCCTCAAACTGTGGCGTTGAGTGGGGTCTGTGCGTTGAGTGGCCGAATTCGGTACCGTGCCGACCTGGCTCGTGCCCCGCCCGGGCTCGTGCCCCATCACCAACATGCTCACCACCACAAAGATGAGGCTATTGTATTGTAACAGCTACAAAAGGTATTATCGCGAGATTTTTTTGTTGTAGCTACTCTATAAAGGAATTCGATCACTTTGTACTATCTATACTTAGCTGGAGTTTGGATAGTGCGGCCGCGGGAGTTGAGTTTAGGTGGAGCAGCTGGTGCAGCTTCTAGGGACGGACGCCGCGCGAGCTGCAACACTACCTTTAGGTCGTTTTGGCTTGCGCTTTGTTAGAGGTGCTTTTAAAGCTTTACACTTGCCTGTTTAGGTAATTATAGAGGCTTGCTGGGTGTTTTAAGTCGCTTTTTCTGGCTGCCTAAGCAGCTGCCTGTTCAGCCTTCATCTAATCTCGCACTTCCTTAGCCCTTTGTCGAGCCACACGACGCTCCTCTCTCTCTTTCTCTTGCTCTTAAAGTAACTTAGCAGGAGCTTGAAGCTCCTTTCTGCTCACTTTTGCAGCCCTCTCCTGCTCCTCTTAGTGTTGTTTTTTTCTGCCTTACGCTCACGTGCTTTCTCAAACTTAGAGGGCGACTAAAAGGTAGCACCACCATGGTATTCCTCCTCCTCGCGCTGCAAGTTAAGAGGCTTGCCAGCGTTCTTGCGCTTCTTCTTTGCGGTAAGCGTCTCCCTTAGGCCATCGTTCTTGTGCTGCTGCAACACCTCATTTTGAACTTGAGCTGGTGGAGCGTTTGGGAGAGCGACTTAGACTCCTCCGCCGTGGTATCCTTCACTGCAGAGCGTACAAGGCGCTCCATCCGACGCCAGTCAGTTAGTAAGAGCGCTGAGGGCAGTTGCTTACTTTTATTGCCTCGTTTGCTGAAGCGTTTGAGTATAACGTTGGCGTCTATAGGGCATATACCAGTAGCTTTAAAAGCCTTGTAGACGAGATCTGTCGTGAACGTAGACTGCCACGCTCTCTAGAACAGTAAGAAGAAGTCTCCTTTCTGGACGGCTAGCAACCCTTAGGTCTTAAAGAGGTGGGTAGAGAGCTTAGTAGAGTAGTTGCTTAAGAGAGGTTTGAAGCAAACAACGTTAAGAGGCTGAAGCGTGTGAGTAGAATAAGGGGGAAACACGGCCAGCAGTATATGGTGAGCTTCGCAGAATTCGATAAAGTCTATTAAGAGGTGACTGCCGTGGCTGTTAAGTATAAGGAGGCGCCAGTCTCTCTGCAGCCGCGCTTTCTGCTTTGTTTTGCGGTTGAACACCTGCTTAAGCCAGGCTAAACTAACGTTATTGTTCGTCCATCCTGTTGGTGAGGAGCTCACAAACACGTTGTAATTTCCAGCTTCAATCTCGTCCACCTATAAGGCTTGTAGTGTACTGTTTGCTGACGAGTATATAAGAGCTGGCAGTAAAGGACTCCTATCTGCGCAAATAGTTGCCACGAGTGTCACCTACTCTTGTGAGCCATTTTGGAGTGATGCTTGCACTCTCTTTTGCTCCTATTAAAGCTGACTAAACACCCGTTTTAAGCGTCCTGTGACGCCAATTATGAAGCCCTTTTTATCTATATTATACGTGTTATGAGGCTAAATCTTATACTAAACGATCTTGTGATGTAGTAGCTTAAAGTACACAACTTGTACTTGCGATAAGAGTTTAGCTTAGTAGCGTACAACGTCTATACCAGCGCTCTATTTAGAGATAAGATGGTTGTGGTTGCGGTTAATAAAGCGCGAAACCCAGTTCTTGCTAACGTGCTTTTTTAATATATTTAACGCAAAATTTTGGATTATAGCTCTTGTAGGAGGTAGCCTACGAGCTGTAAGCTCTCCAATATACTTGACGAGTCCCTCCTCTTGTTTGTGGGCTAAGTAGTTGCTGAGACGCGTACCCATCCTGCCAGGAGCTTGTCGCGCCCTTACACCTTCTCCCCAGCGTTAAGCGATCAACACCATGTCTTTCTGCAATATTTTTGAGCGTATTATTATCTCCAGGTTCACGCGATTTATATTCTGCAATCGCCTCGTCAATCGGTGCCATGGTGGTTGAGTTATCGCGTGTTGAAAATGATGAGATGGACGTGTTGGTGGGGTGGCTGGGGGCACGAGCCCGGGCGGGGCACGAGCCAGGTCGGGACGGTAGGCGTTTAGCCACACCCCAGCGCCACAGCTAAGCCACGCGCCTGCCACCCGATTTCCTCAAGTACATCCCCGCCATCTCTTGCTGAAGTGTCTACATAGCCTCACAATGCACTGCCGACCTTGATTTGCCTTCCGCTCGCATATTGTATTTTCCCTGCGCAATGTCGCCCTAAAGCCGCACTGTGAATGTACAAAGGTTTCCAGCTTCAATTGTGGAGGACTATTTGATTTCTCCTGAAAACGTACCATAGACCTCGTTCCCACACACATTACGACACACCATGTTTACCGGACGAACTCCAGAATCTTTAATCCCGCGCTCTGACTCGAGGAACCCCGCTACGACCTGCAAGGGTATCACGAAGTCGGGACGACCATGTAGACGTGCTATCGATGCTAAAGAATCCTCGCGGAATGATGGCGTACTGGCAGTGGTGTCGGTAATTAGCGATGACGATGAGGAAGAGACTGGCGCAGCGGCATTCTTTGCTTGCTGGCAACATAAAGACCAAGCAGAACAGCTTGTGGCTGCTAATGCCGCTGGGTCAAATGGGCAAGATACACAGCTCTATACTTTGCAAGAACGGAACAGTATAGATACGTTGGTTGCGCGACTCGGCGTACTCGACGTCGAAGAACCGGGACCACAGCGTAGGAAGAGGCAGAGTAGGCAGGAAGGCTTGGCGAATCGACCGCCGCAGAAGATCAATAGGCCACCTACGTGGGATCAAGTTCAAGGACCATTGATGTCAGTCCCGAGTGACGTTATGGCCGAAAAGAAAAAGCGGACTAATCAACGACTGGAAGCACGACCGCAGCGAAAGAAGCCTGGATTCTGGGCATCGCTTTGCTGTGGTTCGGCTGATGATGATGAGTATGTGGAGGTGGTGAGGTATAAGAGGAGGACACAGGACCAGCCACCTGTTTCAATGACTCCAAATGTCACTGAAGTTGCGAAACCTCAAGCACCTCAGCGGATGAATCAAAATCGACCAAGCAACGCCTCACCCCCCCCTTCGACGCAGCGCCCCACAACCGGCAGTGTACCGGTGCGAAAGCCACTAGGGGAGAAGCCCGCTCGACCTCTCAACAAGTCATCGCGCCTATCGGAAACCTCGATGCTTCTTTCATACATACCCAAATCTGCCACACACGCGCAGATTACATCCATGCTGCTTACCGAACTCTCCAAGCCAATATCCCAGCATGACGAGGAAGGCTACATCTACATCTTCTGGCTTACCCCAGAGGCTATGGGCCCCGCTCCATCATCTACAGCCTCGACGCTGCTTGCTCCACCAACACGACCCGAGCAAGGCCGACGAACCTCAGATGTGCTTCGACAGTACTCCGTACGTCGGCCGCAGCGACCACGTCCAGATGGTGCACGCAAGCGCGCCGAGGAAGACTCTGCGTCGAGTGCGGAGAAGCCCACAATTCTGCTAAAGATTGGTCGCGCCAACAACGTCACTCGTCGGATGCACGAATGGACGCGCCAATGCGGTTACAGTCTCTCCCTCGTACGCTACTATCCCTACGTACCGTCCACTCCATCCCCTTCCCCGCAGGCATCACCAGCGCATTCTCGACGCCCATCGTACAACACTCAGCGCCCTTCTGATCCTTCTCCGCGGGCATCGGACGGCGTGAGGAAGGTTCCGCATGCGCATCGAGTCGAGCGCTTTGATTCATATCGAGCTTGCGAGTCAGCGTGTTATGAAGAAGTGCGATGCCTGTGGGAAAGATCATAGAGAGTGGTTTGAGGTCGAGGCCACGAAGGAGGGGGTAAAGGGCGTTGATGAGGTCATTAAACGCTGGGTCGATTGGGCAGAGAGGGCGAACAACTGAAGCGATGGCATACAGGATGGCCTATGAGCATTAGAGATATGAGTAACTCAATATACATGTAATAAATGACGTACCTGCACCGTGTTGTTAGACTTTCCACCTCCTCTCTCCTTGTATGCGGATATGTGCTTGTATGTGATGCAAACCAACAGTCCATTCCCTTTGTTAATCTTCCAAAGTTGACTCACCGTCAAATCTACGGTTCAAATATTTCCTACCTGTTCGTGTAGAGTACATCGAGCCTACTGCAGACGACACCACCAACAAAATATAGAAAGACTAAACGTTCTAGTGCACCTTTCTGTTGTCAGGGGCCATGCGCTGATCCATTCGTCCACGGGTCTCCAGAACAAACGTGAATACCACCAGTGCTTGAGCCTCATACGACATTCCACTGACTCACATGCAGCCCTTGAAACACTGCTGTGTATACTTTTTACTCTTCTCGGATGAGCAATGGATGCATGTAATATTGGTTACAACCACCCCACGGCCACGGCCCTAGCACGGCCACGTGGTCACTGGTGAAATCATACATGTAGTGGCACATAATCCTGCAGGCATGACTACAGCGAGTGACTCACTAGTCGATAGCTCAGCAACCATCGCAGCACAAACTGTAGCTGTGCAACCCGGTCGCACTGTGCTACGCAGCACCACAGCCTTGAATGGCCTAGCTAAGAAAGCAGCTGAAATAGATACCCCACTAACGCTGCTACAAACTACAAAAACACATGGCAAAGTCATCAGCAAAAGAATGTGCCAGTAATCAACTAGTGAGGGTGAGTGGGAGAGAGACTGCATGAAAGCTTTTCGAAGGTCTCAACTGCACTACCATAGATAAGGTAGTCAGTCGAGTGGACAACCGTTCCACAAGTGACACCTCTCAACACTCGAAGCACTACCATCGCCTGCGCGAATCCCCAGCACAAATAACGTTTATCCCCGCTTCCCACCTAGTATCCTCGTTTGACCAATGTCCGTTCAACAGCCCAAGAAAACATAGACCGTGAACCATCTCACAAATACCTAAGTAGAGAGAGGTTTAAATACAGTTTGCCTTCGTTTTGCTCATCACGGGGTGTAACACGGTACTTAGTCTCTCGTCCTAATACTGTCGAAATTGCCACTTGTATGTGAGAAACAGGAAAGAGACGCACGCTTCACACCTTCCTCCAAGTCATCGAGTGAATGCCACTCGCAAATCACCTCAGCCCAGCAACCTCGAGACCCCAGAATCGTCCCTCTTACGTCTCCCGTCACCCTTACAGCCGCCAGAGCAACGTTCTTCCTTCGTTCAAACTTCTCTCACCCCCTGATACACAGCTAGCTACAGGACAAAAGTTCGAGTACAGTCGGTCTTAGCATTGCTTATCCTGACCTGGGGTAACACATTGGACTCAGACTTTTGTCTTAGTACTACGATAATCGCAGCACATAGCGCGCCGCTCAAAGCCTTCAACCTTCGCGGTCAACCCGTCACAACAGCGCCTCTCCAACGATGTCATGACAGTCAGAGCATGTCAGTAGAATACCACAATCGGACCTCGAAGGGCTGCTCCTTGCTCTAGGCAATATGATTCTTCTCGACTCGTTCTCTAACCTATGCAGACCGTTGCATTTAACAAAAGCCAGCAACACTGAGAAGAACGCCTCCTTATGCAAAGCCCGTCCGCGCTGGACACGATTGAAGAAGATAATACAAGTCGAGAATCAAACAAAACAAACAAAGGAGTTATCCACCACATCACACGCAAACATCGCCGTCCGACGCACATAAAAAACCAACAACAACGCCGACATGTGCGCCCCAGAAATTAAGCAATCCGTTGTTAGCTGCGCCAAAGCGAATGGATAACAGACCAACCGAAATCGAGACCAGGGACGCCGAGCACAACCCATGCGACTGCAAAGAGTCGTCATCAAAACCAGAGCAGCGGACACGGATATCGACGCTGAAACGCCGTATGCGTGTGCACCGCGCATGTGTACAAAATTAAGTCGTATAAACAGTGACGCGCCCAAAGAACAGGCCGTTTTCGGGGTGTCATAACATCGGAGACGTCGTATCGCGTAAAAGATAAAAGGGTCCTAAAGAACATCATGGAAGAGGTGGTTATGCGAAGCTGGCTCCATCGTGTCCAGCCGTCGGTTGAGTATCACCAGGATTATTTCGCTCCAGAAGGAAGCTGAGGCCAATGGCTTGCTTGTTGCATGACGGCAGCGAATTTGGCCTCGATGCCATCGTCCAAGTTGATGCCGCTATCATCGAGCGCGCCATCATGGGCGAATTCGAGGTCTAGGTCGAAAACCGCCGGCGCCGTAGGCATTTGTCGATTTTGGTCTAGACAACCCTTATTAGCAACGACGGCAGGAAGAAAAGGGAGTTGGAATGCTCACTGTGTTGATTAGGGTTGCCCGCCCCATGCATAGAAGCACCCCCATTGGTTCCCATGAAGGACGGGCCAGCACCGAAGTCTTCACTGCCGAAGCGACTCTGGTTTTGACTACCACTACTACCAGTAACCATGCCAGCGTTCATAGACTCTCCAAGGAGCCCTGGTGAGTGTGATCCTGGAACAGAAAATTGATGGGAGAGGAACCCTCCAAGAGATGCCAGCCATATAGCCATCTCATCAATGAAGACCTTCGTCAACCACCAGCCCTGGAAGCTCGGCCCATTCTCGACCGTTATCTCACGCAGTACAGCCGAGCTGATAGCATTCAAGGCGTGTAGGATTGTGCGTGCCGAAAGATCAGGGAAGCGACCCGGCAGGCCAGTGAGGAACGCCGCGATCCGGTCGATCACCGTCTCCTGTAGGGGATCGATAGGTGGATCCGGGGCCGGAGTTTGGTAAAGAGTGCCATTGGGCAACCACATCTCTGATTTGAGGGGGAGAAATATGCGACGAATTTCAGTTGTCAAGATGTCGGACACCAGCTCTTGATTACACGAATGCGGCAGCTCGTTTTCCATGATGCGCCTGATATTGACATAGGCCTGGAAATCTCCCCACATACGGTCCCGATTTTCATCCACCGTCAGCATCACAGCCGCAGCGTGAGCCGTAGAGTTCACACGCAGCATCTGTCGGAGCAGGTGGGCGAATATTGCCGCGGGCTCTTGCCTAGCCTCAAGGACGTGGAGAGGCAGGTTTGAGAAAGATGCGCTTATGTGGGAATGAAGCATCTTCCAAACGTTATCCAGGAACTTGAGGACAGGCGCCGGGGCGACTTGAAGGGTGAGCTGGGCGACATTGCGGATCATCTTCTGGTACATCATCCAATCGCACTCGCGGATCCAGGGGCTAAGCTTGGGCAATGCGAACAGTTTCGCAACAGGCACTGTCAGAGTTCCCTGGAAAGAGGTGAACAATCGGAAGAACTGCTTCTCCTTGCAGAACCGGACGGCGTCAACAAGAGACGTAATATGGCCCTTGTACAACGCTACGAGGGCCTCGGAAGCATCAGGATCTGTTCCTTCAGGGAGATAAGGTGAGACATCCGGCATCACAATCTCCAAGGGATCCGCTTCGGCGTTTTCCAGAAGCTCCCGAGTAGGAAATCGCATTTCGAACTCATATGCTGTAGTTTGGGCGGAGTGGATGTCGGCATAACAGCGGCCTCTCGATGAGTTCTGGGTGTAGTAACCAATGCCCGTGGTGAAGGATTGTTGCTGTTGTTGAGGAGGAGGAGGTGGAAACGCGGCAGTATCAGCGGGCATGCGCGGCTGGGAGGCAGAGGAGTCATGTCGCTTGAGTGGAACTCGCTCTACTGCACCGCGGGCAAGCCGACGAGATGATTGTGTCTCGTCATCGTCGACCATCTCAAGATCAACGTAGTGATATTTGGATTCCCCCCGAACACCCAGGCGCCGGGTCTGGATATTAGGGAAGATGACACGCACCAGCTTGCCGAACGAGGCGGGATTCAACGGCACCACACGCTCGTTGGCGCAACGGCTCGCATACTTTGAGAAAACACGGTTTCGCGGTACTGATGTCTTCCCCACAGTGCAGGCTTGCTGCAGCCAAAGCATAGCGAAGAGCTGCTTGGACTTCTCCGATCGTGACGTGCGGTCTGTAGCAAGGACCTCAGCCGCGACTTCCTTTAACTTGCGGCCCTGATTGTTGCGGAGCATTTCCCGGAGCTCTTTGTCGTTCTGGGCAGTCGGACCTCCACCCTTTTTCTTCTCCTCCTTCACCTCGACTGGCGTGGCCACGAATTGCTGGTGCTCGATGGGGTACTGCTGCTGATGGTGCGGCGGTTGTGTGCTGGAGAAGGAATGCTGGGCGTTTGGATCTATGTGCTGTAGGGGCAGGCCGTTGGGCGTCTCTCCGATGTAGCTCACCAACTGGTGCACCGGATCGGGGACATTCTCCTGCTGGCTCACATGTTGAGCTGCCTGGAGCAGGGGGCTCGCAAACGACGAAGAATACTGTTGCTGGCTGAAGCTGGCGAGAGGCGGGGCGGGGTCCTCCGGGTTGCGCTGGAACTGTGCTTGAAGCTCGTGCTGGTCGAAGGATTGGCGGCTGGTTGTGGATGCGCTGCTGTTGGGGCGCACGCCGACGGCGCTCCGGACTGAAACCGAGGCGCTCGACTGCGCGCGGTGGTTGCGGGCGGTCATGGGATGGCAGCTGCACTACCGGGTGTGGCTCGGCGTGGCTCCTACGTGATTAGAGGTTGTGTTTACAAACAATGCGACTGCAACAGCTATCGATGTCGGACATGCGTCGGCGGGACTGCCACCTCTTGAGCGCTCTGGTGAAGCTGCGCAATCGTAGCACACTCTGTGCGTTTCCTGGAGAGCTCTGCGGTTGGGGGGAACAATGAGCCCTGGTCGTCGTGTTACTCGAGGGGGCGGCGGCGGCGGCGGCGGGGGAAAGCAGAAATGCTGTGTTTGATAGGAGGCGATAGCGATGGACTATGAAAGGGGCTTGGTTAGTCTATTCCATCCAAGCGCGAAAAAATGGAGGTGGGTGAAGCTGTCCAAGGCGTGCAGGCGTGCAGGCGTGCAGGGCAACGGCAATGTTTTGGCTTTTGTTGATGCTTTGTGTTTGGCGAGGAAACGCCGGCAAAGAGATTGGCGCTAACCGTCCGCGGCCTTGCCGCTCGTGACCGAGGCTGCAGCTGCAGGGCTATTGTGAATCGTGATGATGATGCAACCAGATCTCGCCCATCTGCACGCATTACTATACTTGATTATTCTGCAGCAGGCTCTAGATGCTACGGAAAGGAACCGTCTGCGCAAGCAATGGCTGCCGAGTGTTTCTTCTTCGAAGGGATGCAACAGGGTGTAACAGGGGCTCCCGACTCGCTGCGCCCAAGGCCGGACAGCATGGCGATTGCGACGTGCATTCACCTCCAGGGCCGCGCTTCACAGCCTCGCATGCTTGTAGCCTGCGTATCCACGGGCTTTCGTGTTCGCATCGCGGCATGCGTTGGTGTTGGCTCGTGGCTCGTTGGCCTGTGAAAGCCCCGCCGGTGGGCACCGCGGGTGACGTTCGCGGTCTAGTTTGCTTTAGGCGACGTGATTTATGACGCCCGCGCCCCCTCGCACACTGGAAGCTCTCCCCTCGCTCTCCATAAAGACACATTTGCACGCGCTCTGCATCACGCCCCTCAGCCCTCAGCCCTCAGCCCTCGGCCCTCGACTCCGTTCCTGCGAATACCCGCACTCACATCCAGACTCCCACACCCGCAAACATGTCCGTCCAAGAAAAAGCCCAGGCACACCTGTCGCAGCTCGACAAAGAGGTACGTCCCGTCAACGGCGACACACGCGCTTGTGCCGCCGCCGCAGTCTTTCACTCGCAGTCATTTCACGGCATCGCATCTCGCTGCATCGTCTCACCCCGTCTGCGTTCGCTTTGCTAACCAGCCGTGTGCCATAGCTATCCAAGTACCCCGCTCTCAACAACTTTGAGAAGCAAACGTCGGTGCCCAAGGTCTACATGATCCTCGGTCTCGCCGGCCTGTACTTCTTCCTCGTCTTCTTCAACATTGCCGGTGCTTTCCTTGTAAACATCGCCGGCTTTCTCATCCCAGGTTACTACTCGCTGAACGCCTTGTTCAGCGCCAGCAAGACCGACGATACCCAGGTGCGTATGGCCTTCTATGGCAGTTGTCGCGTGTGTTGTTAAACCAGACTTGCTAACTTATCCTCAGTGGTTGACGGTACGTCCCCTGCATGATACCTTCCATTCTTCTAGTTACCCCGCCCCGCAGTAAAAGTACGATATGCTAACGCGGCAGGAAATAGTACTGGGTTACCTATGCTTTCCTGACGTAAGTACCGAATATCACCACCCATCTCCTCTTTGCCACTAACTCTGCCAGTGTCTTCGAAAGCGCGGTCAACGCCGTCTACTGGTTCCGTAGGTCTCCGCATAGCGACTCTACACTTCGAAGCTGACAAATGCAGCCTTCTACTACACATTCAAATTCGTCCTCGTTCTCTGGATGGCTCTTCCCCAGACTGGGTAGGTCCTGCACCCCTTGTTTCATGGCACCAGCTTACAGTCTCCAGCGGTGCCCAGATCATCTTCCGCTCGTTCCTCCAGCCCGTCTTCTCCCGCTACTTCTCCGAGTCCGGATCGACCGCTGCCAACCTTCGCGCCCAGGCCGACTCTGCTGGCAAGCCCCATGCCTCCTAGTTGAGCTACCACACTGCAAGATTCTGACAGCCGCAATACCAGGCCCCGCCAGGTCTCCTGCTGCGCCGGAGACACCCGGGGTGAATAACGCCAAAAGCGCGGCTGTCGCAGCTTGGTTACGAAGTATTGATGATTCACGGATTTCGCCTTCTGTTGACGGCAAGGGTCAGGATAAAGATATCGCGAAAGGGGAAAGGTTATCCGTTGCTATTACGATCTCCCGGTCCTGATATGGATTGGGTAGCCTTTGGTATTGGTTGTTTAGTAGGACGTTACGTAGATCGTATCAGGTGCTAATGACGTTGCTTACGTATCTTTCATAAGGTTGCCTGCTATGGTGCTTGCTCGGAACCTACTCGCGTTATGGTGTTCACGGACGGCTCAAATGCCATCCCTATCCATCACTACGCCTGCAGAAATTTTTCAGCTGTCGCCACTCACATTATATGACTACTGAACATATTTTGGGGTTAAAATGAAAGCATGGCATAGTAATTGGGTGAATCAAGACGACATGTTACATCAGGACAACGATACAGACACAATACACTTTGCTTGGGGGAGCTGCGACGGTGGTCCTGCCATAGGCGGTAACTATACGGCCATGTGCAATATACTCTGTATGCACTCTGTGAACTGATGATAGTGTCATCGGGTGGTAAGTGTAAGGTACCTACCTAGGTTCATTCATTCATTCATATCCGTTAATATAGTCAACTCAACCTACCTAGGTATCCAAAATGACCACTTGCAACCACGCGAAGGCCAGACTCCCCTTACACCCGCAGCATGAAACCGCCCGAAGCTGATATTTGCCCACGTACCTTCGTACGTGTAGTACGCTCAACTATACTTGTCTCAATGTATTGGAATATTCAAGCTAAATAAATACCTAGGTAGCGAACTATAAGTTATAGGAGTAAATGTTTATATAGTAAGGTTACTATCTAGAAATGTCTGGGTAGAAAAACATGTCTCTTCGCTATATCTCCTTAAACAGCTCGAAGACTCCTGGAACCACGTGTAGCGGCACAATCGTAGCATAATCTATCTGCAAGCGGCTATTAGGGGGGTTTGAGATATTAATACACAGTTCTAATTCGAAGATAACTTATTTAACACATTCTTTCTTTGGAAATATAGGCTTTAAGGAATACTATACGCAGTAACGAACTTGCGAAAGGCACTCAACTCTTCTCCTCGAATGCTCAAGTGCCTTCAGCCTTCATACCACCTATCCAGCAGCGACACAAGGCGATTAGCCTTGTAGCCTAGTACTGTGCTATGCGTGCGAGGCATTTATCCAAATGCCCTTAGAAAGATTCCAATCTGACACGGTACGCGTAGAAAAATCAAGCTTCTGCGAGTTGCAATTCGTAATACGTTGTGCGACCGATACCTTCTCCTGGATGCCCTCTGGGTAACTTGAAAGCGCACGTCTTCCAATCGCCCAGCCTCCCATCGTTGATCGGAAGGACCCAGTTCTTGCGGTCTTGAATGTCTGACCAGAGAGCGAGAAGCTGCATTTGCATTAGTAACGCATTCATACTTTGCTATATGGGTTGCTAGAAGCAACAGGGGGGATTGTAGAGCAGTAACGTACCATGGAGGACAGTTCAACTTTCTTCTGCCACGCGACCTCGTCATTGTCGCCCAATGTCTTGAGGAGCACGGGTGCGGTGTTCAAGTCTCCGTTCGCATTGTACATCTCGTTGCGAAGTCTGCGACGGTGGAGAAGACAGAGATCGCTGTTGCCTTTCCGTGTGCAGCGTGTGCAGGATGGTGGTGTCCGCGAGCATGGCAGCCCGGCGAGGACGCATTGTAGGCAGGACGTAATCCATATGAAGCGAGGCGCTCGACGGTTGAGATCGATACCCGTGGTAGCAAGCTGTGCCGAGATAGGATTCGGTTGTTCGTTGCAGTTAGGCAAGATGGCAGAGCCGTCGGAAGGTAGACTGGCAGGTTGCCGCTCAAGTAAAGCATCGTCGAGCGGCTCGAGATCGGCCAGAAGCTCCTGCCTCGTACAACTGTTATCATCCTCATCAAGGCTCGAAGCCACAGTTTCGGCGTAGCTCCCATGGTCGTGATGGCGCGCCGGACACGGGCTGCTCGGGCTGACTGGAGGGCTTCGAGGTGAGTCGAAAACAACGTCGCAGGAGAACGCAGTGTCCGTAGGCGAAACTTCCTCACACTGGATGAAGTGCTGCGGCTTGCAAAGTGGTGTGCTAGGTGCTGCGCCGTCGACCCTTTCCTTTTCCTCGTCGCCCACGATACTCAATTGCTCTAACCAGTCCTTTACTGAGCCCACGCTCTTCGCGCTCTCTGTGTCGTTGAATTCCCGCATTCCCATCTTGCTGCCGAACTTAACTTGCCATCGACGGGAGTGGGTGTGACGCTACAAGCGACAAGCGTGCGGAGGGTTAGATAATATGGCGACGGCGGATGATCCTAGGTGAAGGAGAAATAAGGTGAGAGATTAAGGTGAAGGAGACAAGAGCGTTTCGCCGCTTTGGCGTCGTGCGGGGCACATAGTCGACAACTCTAAGGAACGACGGTGAAGTGCGCATCTCAATGCGACTGATTTTGGTACATCTGGATGGACTTCAGAAGGAAAAGGGAAGTTTGCTATAGGACACTTAGTAGAGAGTAGAGTCAATAAGACGGGGAGGTGAGGTGAGCTGAGAACCTATAGGTAATAATGTGATACTGACCAGTTAGAATAAATAGAACCAATTAGAGAAGGTACAGACGGGGAAAGGTTTCCCTTGCCTTGACAATCAGAGGAAGCACCGTTATTGTTGATGCATTACATATCCAATCGTAGACCCATTCACTCGACGCTCGCTCCATGGGTATCAAGAGCTACTAGAAACTATACACTACCCGTTCCTAAACACAAACACAACAGGTTATAACACAAAGCCACCTAGTGTCACGGTCTTCCAGCTTCTCGTCGGATGCGTATCTTCAAGCTCCACACACCACCAGAGCACTTCCTTCGTTTTTTCAACCTGCCCGCTCTCTTCGTAAGCTCTTGCCAAAGCATACCACGCTTCGGAATAGTCCCAACCGGTGCCAAGCTTCGTCAGGGTGGATAAAAGGCCGAAAGCGCGATCTCGAGCAGCGAGGCGGTTAAGCTCCGGGGGTGATAACTGGTTTTCAGCGGAAGGAGTATGGGCGGTAAGGTGTGCCTTTGGTGGATCGGAAGATTTAGATATAGACGGAAGCGAATGTAGCACCCAAGGCATGGCTACGGTAGAATCCGTGCTTTGCTCTAGGGGGATGACCTGGCAGTATATGTCAAGCAAGATGTTGGAAAGGCCAACTATCGCCTCCGGGTGATCGGGAAAATGCAAGATAGCTCGCTCAAAGTCGGCTCGCGCATCATGCTTGAGACCCTGTGCTACTAACAACTCTCCCCGCTATTGGATGATTAGACAATAGACCAGCTGCGGTGACGAAGCTACTTACCGTTGCGTAAACGTCACCCCAAAGTTCCTCTACACTCTTACCGCCTCCCCAGCCCCTTTCTGCGAAAGCTTTGCTAGTCGATGACTCCTGTGCCACCTCTGCTTCAAAAGCCTGTACCAGCTTGTATGCTTCGGTCACGGCATCTTTCGCGTCATCGTGCATATCTGCTCTTGTGTACAGACCACAAATGAAAAGCCATATTGACGTCAATAAAGATACCTTGTGTCGTCGCTCTTGGATCCTAGAAAAGTGTGGCTCTGGAGGAACGTAGCTTGCGTTCGGGAAAGGTGCGGGTAACCGTATGTCTTGTTTCGGTCGGTGATTAGTATAGCTGGAAGCGAGGGGTTCTGGAGCATGTGTCATGTTGTGTGCTATCGGTCGAAGGGGACGATCATTGTTTTCCATAGATTTCCTATGCGAGCTTGAGACCGAGGAACGCCGAGCCGACCTACTACGCACTGTATTATTCCGAGTAGGTGTAGTATTGATAGCATTATCATATAGTTGGGGCACTTCGGGCGTCTGTTGTTCATCCAACTCGGACTTTCTACGCAAGCTGTTCGCACTTCTTTTTTTGAGTTTACTGGGACTACGCTGTACACCAGACCGATCCTCGTGATGCCTGTGATGCAGTAGATGATGAGAATGGTGTTCCTTCGCATTGTCATTGGTATCCTCGTTAGTGACCTGTATAGAAGGTGCATTGGTCGTTTGTGTGGCCATTGTTGACATGTTAGAGCTGGCGATCGATGAATTGCCGGCTGCATTTTGCTTCAGTGGACTCTTGTTGGAACCTTTGGATCGAAAGATGCTTCCTCGAATGGTTCCAACTGCACTTTTTGGTGGGGCCATCGAAGCCATGGTCGCGGCTGCTTTGGGTTGAGCGTGCTCAGCAACTGGGTCGCCAAACAATCTTGCATATAGCGCAAGAAGCTCATCACACCCGTCTACCGCCGCAGCTGAGCCCTCAACAATCTCCACTAGCGATAGCTGTGTCATCTTGATTTCAAGGACCGCGCTTTTCTCGAAACGTTCCATCTGATCGACTATGCCGAGACTTCCTGCCTTCCGTCCATTAGCTTCGTTCAAGTGTTCGCTCCGATAGGCACCGTCATCGTCTTTGCCGAAGAGGTTTGTAGGGTCCCCGAATTGCTCAAAAGCCGCTTCACAAGCTTGTTCCGAAGCGGAAAATTGCGACCTGGCAGTCAAAAGAAGGGCTAACAGGTGCCAGAAGGGGATCAATTTTCTTTCCCGCCCAAATTCTACTGCGGATCCGGGAGTGACCACACCATCGACGCTCATTGAAGACTTGTTCTTGGTAGCAGGAGAAAGAGCCCGTTTCACTATTTTGATGGAGCCTGGTATATCCCTCGTTTCGGCAAGCACAAGAGCTAATGCATAGGAGGCCTCAAGGTTGTTGGGCTCCTCCAGCTTCGGCGCGAGCGATTTTTGAAGGTAATTAATGGCTTTCGCTTGTATGCTGGCTCGGGTGTCAGCTTCGTAGGTAAAGCGTACCCACTGTGCTAGACTAGTGCCTATCGCACAGTATGCGACAGCAAACGACCTTGGCTCTATAGACATGTCTGTTGACGGTGCAGAGCCCGCACCCGATGACGAAGGTCTCATGTGTTCGCTTTGTTCTAGCCATTTCTCGATTGTTTGGCCAATTTCCAAAGCTTTTTCGGATTCTTTGCGCGAGCCGAAGCGGCAAAGGACTCTGATGGCTTCGGCAGACGTGCGGAGAACGACATTGTCATCATCGATACCCATATCTTGTTCACCAGACTTTTCCGCTCGGTCTTTGCCACGCGTTATGATCTCAACATAAGAATCATATGCTTTAAATGCTAGGTCGAAATCGGCTAGAGAGGCGTGGACGGTAAAAAGATGGCGGAGTATTTGAGTGGAGTGGAATGTTTTCGTGGCCGCCCTGTAAAGAATCCGTGTGGGTGTCAGCTATGTTCAAAGACTTGGGCTCGGATGACGTACATCTAACACACATCTACCGACCGCTTCTTTACCTCCAGCCCCTAGATCTGCGTCGGTCCAGGTGGGCCCGCAGAGGAGCCGCCAGTTTTCCATGACTGCATCCGTCCATTGCTCCATCTCAGCATTACTATCGCTTGCTTTTGGGAAGTGAGTCTCCTTCAGCAACAGGCTCTCGTAGACGGCCTCGACCCTCTTGAGCTCAGCACGCTGTTGGAGCCTGGACTGTGGCAGCGGAGGTGGTCTCTCGGTTGCAGACTCCGCATTAGGAGACTCGGATTCGTATGGCAAACCATGGCGGAGGATAACAGAGAGGCTGTCGTAGTATGCTTTCCACGCCAGACGGCGGTATTTGGCAGCGTCAGGCCCCTCAGTCTCGCCACCCTTGGCCACGGTCTCCCAGTACTTTGCCCAGAAGCGATATGCTTGCAGTGCATCTGCAACATCCGTATAGCCGCCGCTCTCCGACGACTGGTCCGACAGGTGGCAGAGGCGGACGAGGAGATGCTCGGTCCACATGTTGAACTGTGGGGTTTCGCTCGCCATGGGTCTCGAGGAGAGCCAGGGTAGAATGGATGAGAAGGAAGCAGTGGCCTCTTCGAGTGCACCGGTCTTTTCTTGCGACGAGCCTCTGAGGAAAGCGGCCTTGACTATGCAGGCCCGTGTCCAGGCGCTGGGCGTCGCTTCCTGCAGCTCGGTCGCAACTGCCGCCAGGTCTTTTGGCAGACGTGCGATGGCCAGCCCCGGCTCGTCGAGCACGTAATGGAGCCATGCCAGGCAGACGGTAGCCTGGAAGGCATCCTGCACACGGCCCCCCTCTTCGTCTATGGCCGTAAGCAGCGAGGGTGCGATGGTGGACAGGCCGGGCGAGGCCGTCGAGGCAGCCGTCGGGGGTCTCTGGGTGGTGTGCGCCGCTATCTGCGCTTCAGCGCGTGCCGTGTGGGTAAGGCCTGGAGGCTATCAGTACCATATACTCGCACACACACGCGGCGAGGGGTGCTGACAGGGTCGGTGCGGCGCATGCTTCTCGATCTTTCGACACAGCTCAGGCACGTCTCTCCAGCGTCCGGCGCAGCGAGCTTCGTCCAATTGGGCAATGTAGCGCAGCGCCTTGTCGCTCTCAGCGTGGTTCTGCGGAAGCGTGAGCGAGAATGCGGAGATGACGTCGCCGTAGACGGTCTTGGGAATCGCAGGGGGAGACGTACACCCATGGTGGTAGGAATAGGCCTATCGTAGTAGACGGAGCGGGAAGATGCTCAGATTCATGTTCGAGGACGAATACCGGCGGGCACACAACACCAACGCCGTGAACAGAGCCACTGTCCGCAGACGCCGCACGCTGTTCCGTGAAGGCTGGCGGCCCCATCCTTGCACGTTGCCAAGGCGCGCGGGCCGAGGGTTTCCCCGAACCGTGGACTTTTTTGGCCTTCGTCCCAACGCGAGCGAACAGCAGGCATATTGGTACATCACGAAGAGAAGGAGGCTTGGAAAGCATGGCTCCAATCGCCACTGAGCTAGCTACTTTGCGTGCTCTTACATTCCGCGTCTCCTCGACCGCGACCTCGCAGCTTCCTCAGCATGTGCCTGCCATAGCTTCATCTCTCGCCAACTGCAGGACCTTGCTCGCTTCAGCGCAACCGTCTGGATCCAAAACTTCGTCCGAAGCTCCAGTAGCAGTTCACAAGTACCGGACCTTGCTCTCGACCCTTCTTCAAGACCGGACCATCCAAGGCAGATGGGCCGCCATCGTTCTTATCAAGGCCACCATCGAAATAGGCGGCTGGGAGACTTTACAGAAAAGCTTGCCATGGGTCCGCGGGCTTCTAGGCATACTGACGAAGCCGGATCCTCCATCGTCGAAACAGCTCTGTATTATCACCATAACTCGCATATTCGTCCTGACCCGGGACTTCCCCACCCTGGTGCGCGAGATTACCACGCCTTCTCTGCCTGCCTTTATACAGTCTGCTTTGCAAGTTGCAGCGTCGGGGGCTTCTGCGAGTGTTTTGGAAACCATCCTGGAGAGCTTTAACCAGCTACTGCCGCGCCACCCAACAATATTCCGATCATATCTCAAGCAAATCCAACCACTTCTGAGCCAGACTATCGCGCCAACACCGTCCAGCAAGCTAAGCTCGGAGCAAGTATCAGTGTCTAGGCCCAAGGTGACCCCCGCAGTCTCTGACGCCGCTCGACGTCTACACACCCAGCTACCCTGCAGCGCACCGAAAGGAGGCACGAGTGAAGAATGGCAAGGGTCTTTCAAAAACACTGTTGCGAACGTGCACCACGTCGGTGACAAGGTTTTTCGAGCGGTCGTGGAAGACTGGAAACCATCGGCGCGCGATGTCGTTGCTGTAAATGGCCATACGCGGGAGGATGAAGTGCAAGACTTGAATCCTGACTCTATGTCCTTGCCACCATGGTCGGGCATCTTCGCTGGGGGTGAACGTCTTGTCGGACTTATGACCTTGGTTCGAGACTACATTCTTTGCCCGACTACTGTACCCGTCCATCTTCACGTCGGAGCCGTGGTGGATCTTCTCACGAGATTGTTGTCACTCACGATACCTTCGGCAAAGAGCCAGGGTTTTCACAATGGGATCAAGCTCAACAATCAGGTCGGCAAGGAAGAGCGCGAGAATCTTTGGTTAATTCTGCCGAAAGTGCACGTCGCGGCGGTAGACATACTTCTTGCCTTAACACAGCGCAGTGATGCCAGTACAACCGCAATCGACACGGTCATGCTCGACCAGCTAATCTGGGTATTTACGGCTGAGAGAGACGTCTCAGAAGTTCGCGCCGCTTGCTACCTGGCCATCAAAGAACTGCTGTTACGGTCGGGCGTCACACTACCAAAATCATCGGTGGACCCGCTTGGCGACATAATTCGTAGATGTTGCGACGATATTCTTCCGTCAGAAACGAACAGCGTCACATCGAAACAAAATACCCTACAACCAAAAGTGACGGGCAATCAGCAAGCCACCACGAATGCCGATGCTTTCCTCAACGCCGTTAAGAAACCAGATAATGTGTCTAGTAACTTCATCGGCCTGCAAACCGCCGTGCGTTCCGCCCTACCGGTATTCTTTACTTGCATACGCCCGCAACACTTGTCGGACTCTCTGAGAGCTCGTATGGACCGCACTGCTATTCTCGTTGGACACAAAGACGCTATGATAGCGAGTGTTCTCAATCCACCCCCTAGTAGGAAGTTCGGCAAGCCGGCCGCAAGTATCCTGCCGTTCTTAGCACGCAGCCAGCCTGGTGAAAATGACGTAGAAGCTCTCTTGCGGCCTCGAATGCCAGTCGTTCGCACGGACACTCAGGAGTCTGATGCTGTGGACGAAGATACAGATGGAGACGAGGTGCTGGAAGAGGTCGAAGGAGAAGAGTTTGTTGGCCATGAGCTAGACACACTACTAGAGTCAGCAGTAACCACGAAAAGCGTGGGCGGTGATGTTCCGATGATAGAAGCACAAAGTACGGACGCGGCGACGTCAATGACCACATCGATGGATGCTGCAGTTACCGAGGCGGACGGTCATGCAGACGACGCTACAGGAGAGCTCACACAGACAAAGACATTTATCAAGAGACCCCAGGAAGATGTCGCTCCCCTCTCGCCGCCGAAACGCGTAAAAGTGATCGAAGAACAGGAGCAACGGTCTCATCTGCCGACTCGATTCAGTCCGCCATCACCGACAATATCAACTACCATTGTGGCTCCGGCGTTGGAAGTGCCCGCAGTACTAACAGCGCTACCGGCTTCATCGGCCACGCCCACAGTGACTGCGGAAGTGCTAGGAGACGGGGATAGCGACGACGAGGATATCGTTCCTTTGGTTATGGGGCAAGATACTGGTTCAGAGTCGGATTGAAAAACGTTGTAGATAGACATTATCCTGTTTGCACCCTTGGGTATTAAGATAATATAGGACACAACAGGCGGAGAGCGAGCGAAATATCTAATGTGCTCCATCCGCAGCTCGAGCCGAAAATGCTCTGTGGTCTGAAACTGTTTCTCCAACTGCGCATACACAACTAGGACAAAAGTCCGAGTACTACGTGCTACCTCAAGAAGAGCAATACGAAACCCGAATGAACTTCAACATTCGTCCATCAGCTGCAAGTGTCGTCGTTGTGAAGGAAATACGAAGACGCAACCATACAAAACTGCACAGCACCCGGAAGACGGGGGTCCTTCGTCGACCTACAACTTCCCCTTCACACCTCCCTCCCTTCCCCCTCCTCCGCCCATCATTTCCCGAATCCCCACCTCACTCGTCATCAAAATAGCCGTATCTCTCAAAGCAGGCACCCTATACATCGCGTTAACCCGCTGGTACTCCTCATCAACCAACATCTCTGCAAAATGCCGTATACTAGGATAATGCGCCAGGGCAATCTCATCCCACCCTGCGCCATCTTTTCCGCCGTCCTCCTTCGGGACCCTATTAGTTTGCGTCACACCACCGACGATCTTTGCGTTTCCGCCGTGCATCTTGCCGATGGAGGAAGCGAACGCTTTGCCGTACTCGAGGTATGAAGTCTTCATATCCGGGTTGAAGGAAAGGAGGTTGAACATGGATACTGCGCCCTTGCTCTCTACTCCGTCGTTATTGGCGAAGCTACGGATCCATTCCCTAAGATCGGTAGATAGTTCTAGATTCTGTGCTGAAGTGGTTGTGTGTGGGTCCTGCAGGGCGCCGCTGAGTTTGGGGATGCTTCCTACGTCCGGGCTTAACAGTTTGTTGTTCTTCTCCGCAAAGCCCTGGATTAATCTGGAAGGGACGCCTGCGGTTATGTTCCACTGATGCTGGACTAGAGACTGGAGAGACGATGGCAGGGCGTCTGTGCCGGGGAGCACAAGGAGTATGTCCCAGTGGATGTTGCGGGCGAGAAGGTGCTCAGTGGAGAAAGTCGTGGGGAGAATGATCCATCGGACCACACGGGATATAACCAGGGGAGATAGATTCGTATCTCTGAGGGTGGTGAGGAAGGTTTGGAGTGAGTTGGGAGTAGAGGGGTAGAGATTGAGGAGGTGCAGGGTGCAGAGAGGCATTGGAAAAACGGTATCCTCAAATTGTTCTATAGGACGATTTCTGAATTATATTTTTGTGTTAAAATGTAGGCAGATGTAATGGAGAAGGGTTGGGAAGCGGGATGGTATTGAGAGGTATTGAGAGACAAGAAGATGATGTAAGGTGGAGAAATGCCGAGGTCCAACGAGTGGACTATACTAATTATTCCTCCTGCTGCTCATCTTGATCCATCTCATCACCCGCTTTGTCTTTTTCGTCTTTTTCTTCCTCCGACGGTGCAGCTACCGGAAAAGACAAGTGTTTCCAATCCTCAATCTGTAGAGAAATCAGTCAAGTCGTTCCTGTTCTCCTGGCTATTTTGCTTACCTCCTCAATAATACTCCTCAGCCTATCCCGCACACTTTCGACCGCATAGCTTCCCAGCAACAATCGCAACGGAGGATAACTACATCGTCCCAGCTGCCAAACCAGCTCGGCACTCTTCACCGCACTAACAGGTTGCCTATCATTTAACCACTGGATCATCCTCTTTGCATGTCCCGCCGGACTCGTCGCCGTATTATACGGCTCACTCAATCTCTCCTTTACAAAGAAATGCCCGTATCTCTTCGGTTTCGGGGGACCCTCCTTGACCACCTCTTGACCACCAACTACCGTATCATCAGGCTCGTCCAACCTCACATGTCCTGGCTCCACCAGGGTAGCTTTTATGTTGAACGTGTCGATCTCGTAGAGCATGGACTCGATAAGACCCTCGACGGCGTACTTCGTGGCACAATAAGGGCCCAGGCCGGGGACACCGAGCGCGCCGGAGGTGGAGGAGAAGATGAGGTACCGGCCGGAGTTTTGTGCGCGGAAGTGGGGGAGGGAGAGTTGGATTATGTGGAGGGTACCGAGGAAGTTTGTGTTGAATTGGTTACGAAGGTCGTAGTCATCTTGGTCTTCGCATGCGCCGATTACGCCTGGCAGGGCTCAGTATATGCTGTGTTGGGAATTGAGAGGAGACATACCATAGCCGGTACAGCTGGATCGTGGATGGTCAGAGAAGACAGTAAAATGTCCGAGAGAAGACGCACTTTGCAATGATGTCGATGTGTCCCCAGTGTTCGATACTCTTTCGTATTACGTGGTCTACCGTCTCCCTAACACGCACATCACACAGCAATCCCAAGCAATTCCCCTCCTGCTGCCACTTTCCCATCTGCTCGATCGTGTTCTCCTGCGTCCATCCTACTGCGGTACACCTGTCACCGTGGGAGCGCACTGCACGAACGAGCGATCGGCCTATATGGCCCGTTGCGCCAAATATCTGCGATGCAGTTGATCAGCAACCGAAGCTCACGCAGCTACCAGGAACAAGACTCACTATCCATGAGGCTTGCTTTGGCGGACTGTGTTCAGACGGCGGATCGCAGTTGGCAGGGAGTCTTAGGGTTGAAAGATGCGATGAAGCCGATGGCGACAGGCTCCGGCTCGCTGTGTCCAAGTCCATTGTCGAAGAAGGCGATGGCTGGCGCGCATCTCGAACGTGAATGCTTCTTCGGTTCTTGAAGGCGGGGATGTGGGGAGCTCATGTAGCCAATCGGAGGGTGGAGATCCAGCAGCATTGCCGTGCCGCAGAGCCTCAGCTGAGCCAAGTCAGAAGTCTGGAGACAATGCGGACTGAGTCAATCCAGGATACACAATACAATACTAGCTCCCAACTTTTGAGTCGGGGCTGTAAGGTTGGCATAATGCCATTCCACGACGGTGTGTTCGTGTCATGCTCTGATGGGAATGCGCGTGCTTCAGAACAGGATAGCCCTCCGCTGGTCCATCAAAAGGCGAATTCCTTCCACTAGGAGCTGGCTGGGTACGGCATTCTGGCGGTTCATGAAGTTGCTGACTAGGATGAATAAGACCACAAAGATGTCTGGCAGCAGCGGCGACTGCAGGAAGAAGTGGTGGCCCAGAATCAGGAAGGCTTGCACCCGGTATCTGTTCCGGATGGAGCGAATCATGCGCGTGGTGCTGGGCTGTCGAGCCATGGCGACTAGACAGGTCGATTTCTCGCGTCGGGAGAGGACGTCGCGCGTGGAGCGTCTTTGAGGGTTTGTAGAGGTGCATTATGAGCTCAGGCCTGAGATGAGATGCCAGTTGCTTATCGATATCGGTCGGCTAGACAATTCGGTGCAATATGCCTATGTGTATTGCTCTTCTCATCGTGTCCCTCACGAATCACCTGCATCGTCCAACTCCCGCCATGAAGACATAGACGCCCGACATACGACTGCCTGACTGCCCGCCTCGGTCATGGCGCAACAGCCTCCGCTCCTGCCCGAGCCCGTCGCCGCCCAAGGCTCGTCGTACGTCTCCCTCCACGACCAGCTCCAACCCCACTAACACCCCTCCCAGGCTCTCCTTCACCCAAGGCTTCCTCCTCGGCCAACTCTCCATTGCCCTGATCCTCTTCGTCTTCATCAAGTTTTTCATCTTCGGCGAGCTCCCCTCCGCCGACGACCGTGCACTGCATCTCTCCTCCCTCCGCCGCGCCCGCACCCTCGCCCACCAAAACACGCTCCACCAGCGCACGCGCTCAAACAGCTCCACAAACCCCCTGCTCCACAAGTCGAGCAGGAATGCGATACGGGAGGCGGCGGGCGCGGCGAACGGCCCGAGTGTGGGTGCCATCTTGGCCAAGACGTATTACAATGTGAAGGGACATCAGCCGGAGAGCCTGGACTGGTTCAATGTGCTGATTGCGCAGACGATTGCGCAGTTGAGGGCGGATGCGCGACAGGATGGTGCGGTGCTCACATCGCTCACAGAGCTGTTGAATGCGGGGAGCAAGCCGGACTGGATTGGCGAGATCAAAGTGACTGAGATCGCACTGGGTGACGAATTCCCCATCTTTAGCAACTGCCGCGTAATGCCTGCCGAAGAAGGCTTCCTCTCCGGCTCCGGCAGCGGCGGAATATCAGGCACAGAAGAGGGTCGCCTACAAGCGAGAATGGACGTTGATCTGAGCGATATCATCACCCTGGGCATTGAGACAACCCTCGTGCTGAATTATCCGAAGCCGCTCGTTGCCGTCCTGCCTGTCGCACTGGCCGTTAGTGTCGTCCGCTTCTCTGGCACTCTGGCAGTGTCATTCGTTCCCTCCTCGTCACCTCCATCGACCTCCACAAACACACCATTCCCCGATGACTCGCCACGCCCACAGTCCTCAAGCGGAACTACACCGCGCCGCCCCACAACCCTAGCATTTACTTTCCTGGACGACTACCGTCTCGACCTCTCCGTGCGGTCCCTAGTGGGTAGCCGTTCGCGTCTTCAAGACGTTCCCAAAATTGCACAGCTCATAGAATCCCGCGTGCATGCTTGGTTCGACGAACGCGCCGTAGAACCGCGCTTCCAACAAATCGTCCTGCCTTCTCTGTGGCCACGCAAGAAGAATACGCGAGGCGGCGATGAAGACGACCCAAACTCTGACGATGAAGATGCAAATGTGACGCCCCCTCCTGACTCATCCGTTCTGTCTCCGATACCAGAAGGAGAAACAGCAACGACGCGGGCTCGGAGTAGATCAACGTCTTTCCACCCGGTCGCATCGTTGCCATCGGAATCACTAGAGGCGCGAATAGAGGCCGCAGGAGCGAAGTTGCGGGAAGCAGAGATAAGAGCTGGGGAGCGAAGCGGTAGTAGAGAAGCTGCTGAGGGCGTGCGGTGGCGGGGTGAACATGCGCGCGAGCAGAGTAGGCACAGTGGGCAATGGAATGGGCGAACAGGATTGCCTGGCGCCAAACCTGGAGGATAAGATGACTTTTACCCTAAACATGTGTACATTAGCAAGAGAACATCGGTGGTGATTTATTTCTAGCATAGCGAGCGGGACCGAGCATCACTTTGAAAGATACACATATATATGTAAACAACGACTTCTTTTTCTAGATGGCGTATCTGTATGAGCATACGCAATCCAACCCACATCATCTGAACGAACACCAAGGTATCCTAGCGCAGTCATCCCAATCCAATAGATGGACTAAACCCACCATCTTGAACTCCAATATTACGCCCTAATCTTACGCATCGGATCTATAATACAAAGTGAAAGAGCCGATAGCAAGCACCCCGAGCGCTTCTATCGTAATGATACTATCGATGCCGTGAAACGAAGATGCAACTGGCAACTCGCGCAGCACCCACGAGGACCTTGAGAGACGTCTAGACCACGGACTTCGCGGCATGTAATGAATGGTGTGTAGAGAGCTATATTTGGAACAGCAAATTCTGGCATACTATTGCCAGTTGGTAGCCGGAGTAGGTACCGGGAATGTTGTCGCAAATGATTGAGGCGAACAAGGGGCCTCAGGATTGGTGACAGGAAATTGAGGCTGGTCCTGGGGCTTGGGTGCTTCCTGAGTGCTGTACGGCGGGGTCGGAGCGTGAAACAAAGAACTCAAAGACGGGAGCGTATGAGGGTCACTTGTCGGCGGAGGCACTGGGATGGCAGGAGCCATCGCAGGAAGAGTAATTTGCTCCTGGGTCGGTGGAATGCCATTTGGAGAGATGCCGGGCATGAGGGAGGGCGAGGGAGGCAGCGGCTGGACGGGCGGCACCACTGCAGCGGCTGTAGGGACGGGCACTGGTGCCACGATGGGCTGTTGTTGCGCAGCATCCATGCCAGTAAGCGGCGGCCCGACCGCTGCGATAACAGGCTGCGGTGCTTCCCCTGGCTTGCTAAAGTCCTCTGTCTTCGCAATAGACTCGGATGTCGCTGATTTTAAGGGGCCTTTTCGATATTTGAGGCGCACGACGAGGTGTCGAGGTTCCTCGTCAGCATCAGATGACTCGTCGCCCGAGTCATCTTCCTCATCATTATCATCCAGGTCCATCTGTTCTGGCTCCTCATCGTCCTCATCCCCGCCGTCCCAAGAAGTTGCATCTTCCTCCTCATCCAATTCATCTGCGGAGTTGTAGGTTGTATGCTTGCGGCTCTTGTGCAAGCTGTCCGCATCCCGGTTGGCAGCACGCGTTGACCGCCCATGGGAAGGTCGCTCCGGTTCTTCTGACCCTTCAGATCGCATGTATTCTCCAGTAGCAGGCGAGGCCTGGTCCGTCGTTTGTCCACTGAGCAGAGACTCGCCATACATGCCGGTTGCGCGAGACCTAACCTGGCGGCCACTAGCGGTAACGGTAGGGGCTGTAGGTGCAGCGGATGTTTCCCTGCCAGAATTGCGCGTCGAGCGCCGGACAGATTGTGCGTCGGAATCATCGACTTCTTCGTCCGAAAAAGTGTATTTCATCCGCTTGCCACGGGTGCGACCTTCATAGAGCGAGAAGCCGGGCTCTGGCCGAGTAAAGGCGGCCTTGCGGGCGAGACGGTATTCGCGTTTCCGGCGCTTCTGTATTTAAGTCAGTATCGGTACGCCCATAGTTCCACAGTACATTACCTCTTCCGTAGCTTCGAAGCGCGGAATGGCGTTGATCATGCGCTCACTCAATATCTTTGCGTCGCGAGTACCGTCTTCCTCCTCTAGCTTCTTTGCGAGCACACGCAGCTCATCAATGGAGCCGGCGACGCTCCACCATGTGACGTTCTTCAGTGCGATATGACCCTCCCGGTAGACACGGAAGCGTGTGTCGTCTTGACCCTCGATTAAAAAGTACCGTCGCTTATCACCATCTCTGCCCCACGGCTGTACAGACAGCGGGATATTCGTATCGCCACGGTCCTTAGTCGATCGCGACTTGTATGCCTCCTTGATCATATGGTTCACGACTTCGGACTGGTTGAGGCTCCACATGATGAGCGTCTTGAGTAAACCAAGCTGGGATTGTTAGCAACATTGTGCGCGTCTCAAGGAGCAAGAGACACGTACGCGATCCGTCGGGGTCATGCTGTTGAAAGAACGACCGCCATGCAGGGGATTAATCCCATTCCACGAGCGCGGCCACTGTGACTTCTGAGAGTGGATGGCTTCCTCGAGGGCGCGACCGTAGTGGCCTTTCCTGCAAGCCGTCAGCATTGGAACCGCTCAATCCGACTGAGCGCAGCCACGCGATGCTAGTCTCCAAAAATGGGTCTACTGACTCAACAGGCTTCTTGCGATTGTTGACAAGGCCAAGCAGGGCGCACAGCAGACCTTCGATGTCTGGTGTCGGTACCTCTGCCGCGACTCCTTCTTCAAGATCCTGCGGTCCGACATGAGGGCACTTGGGCGGAAATGCCTCTGCGAAGCGCGATCGGAACATTACAATGAACTGTGCCATGGATATATGTTAGCAATGGCTCGATGCGGACATGGAGCAGCGGGGTCGCGATCACGTCGCGAAACGACGCGATGGACGCGACAATAACGTACAGCAATGTCCTCGTTGTCTTCCGGGACCGGTTCATGTGGAGGGGACGGCGCGCGCTTCTTGCGCGGCGGCGGCGACGACTCTTTCTCGAAATATGACAGGATGGTCGTGGCGCCATTGTTATTCTTGTTACGCTTCTTCTTTTGCGGCGGCGGCTTAGTCGCCTTCGGAGGAGGGGCCTCGACGGCCATCTCGTCGTCTGTGGCTGGCGGCGTGGAGAGATCAGAATCCGAGTCGGCCATGTTTGCGGTTGTGGTGGGTGGAGGCGCAAGCGTCCAGGTGCGGCAGGAGGAGCGTCCGCGTCAACGATGAAAAGGCACGGTCAAGGAACGAATGAGGTAATCCCCTCGCTAGCACCGGAATCAAGGGCTAAATAAATAGCCACCGACAGGGGCGCGAGGTCAGGTTCACTGTTCTACTGGAAGCGTTCGCGATTTGCACGTCCCCTGATTGTGAGTTACTTTGCAATCCTATTTCGCCAACATGATGCCTGGACAGTTCCAATGATATCGACAAGATAGTCGCCAAGCTATAGCCCATGCCCAAGACAAGTACAGGAGCGCCAACCTCCCATGTAAACGACCTTGCAGCCCGATGCTTTCCTTAGATGCGCCATTTTTTTGTTTCCTCGACAGCCACTGACTTCGTTTTGGACGTTGTGTTGCTACAGATTGGTGTGATGAGAATGTTGTCGACTCGCCCCACGTAGGATTGGCTGTCCCGACCGCCAGAGCAGCGCACTTCCGGCGTGGAGAGGTTCCTCCCAGCCACATGCCTCTCTTCGGACACGTAGACAGCGTACGTTTGGAGGGACATCTCTTTCGATTTTATACGATAAACAACCTTGACGGGGGAACAGCCATCAGTATGCGCATGAGCATGAGAGCATAAATGAAGAATTCCTATCGTAGCTAGGAATCCATCGCGGCTTCAAGGTTGTGTCTTGACTGTCTGCTCGTCGAATTTGTCTGGTGTATTTCATGGTGCTCATGATCCGCTTCAGTGTGCAATGCGTGCGTCGGCCGAATCAGATGGTTTTGTCGATGACGAGTTCATATGCAAAAGAGCGAAGTCTGGTACTGATGTGTGGCCAATCCTTGCTACAGTGGCAGGGCAAAAGTTTGAGTACCTGTCTTCGTGTTGCCCATCCCGCAGTAACATGCAGTGATTCGACGTTTGTGCCCGTACTGTATGTGAACATGGCCCGTCCGCCGAGGGGAGAGCCGCCATGTTAGCGTCATGACTTGATCTTCCGCAACTTGTGTAGGGGGGAAAGATGCACTAATCGCGACAAAGACTGGTACCGCGAAGAGCACTGTTCTGCGACCATTACGGCATGCTCATATGACGGAACGACCCTAAACCCATATTGTCCGTCTCTTGTATCAAAACCGACAACAGAATACCGAAAACGCGCGAGAGCAAGGACAAGATGGAAGTGGAAAGGGATATACGTTACAGGAATGTGGTGTTGCACTTAAAGCTCGGGGGCTATTGTGCAAGTTGCGGATGCAGGCTATGTTGTTTCCGGTAGGGAGCCCCGACTGGCAACATTTCTGGTGCACACACCCTTCAAGCAACACATTCATCGGCTCTGAAAGTTTACACGCACCGCAGCTCTTCAAAGTAAGCAGTATAGTCAGGGTCGTCACAGTTGATAGATGGCATCGAGGAATCGTTGGTAGAATGGGGCGAACGGGGCAGATGCTCCGTCGACAGTTGTGCATCCCCTTGTATCTGATGCCGGAGTAGTAGATAATGCCAAAGCCTGATGGCGATGCGAAGCGAAGTTGACTGTGAAGACGCCATGGCGACCAGGACCGATGAGGTGGACGTGCGCCCCGAAAGTCTAGACTCACCTGGGCATCGGGTAGGGGGCTGGCTTGGCACTCGTCACATGAAATCATAGACAAGAATATCCAGAGTGCCTGAGAACGCCCGGGTGAAGGCGTTGCAACGGGCAGATGCTGCTTGTCGGACCACGGGCAGCACATGGCAACGACACTGCGCCTCGCCGTCGCTACTTCCAGCGTCCGCGTCCGCTTCGGATTCTGGGAGACGGTCGGACTCTTCAAGTTATTATGCGCCGAGCAGGTATAGGGGCACATCAGCAGGTTCGGCGCAAAGCGATGCTGTGCTGCACGCGCTGGCACAGTGTATTAGGTAGACCAGGCACTACGTATCGTATCGTATCCATTGCTTTGTCGACAAGCGGCGGAAGGTGAAACAGGCACACGGCTCGCGCGGTTGAGGCGACCTGGGAGGAGAGGATTGGAGAAGGATGACCGGAAGCGCGTGGCGGCATGCGGTTCCATTCTCACTGGCACTCGGGCGCATTGGGATATCTAGCGCTGGAGCGCTGGTGGTGAGAGCAGTGATGATTGACAATTGCAGTGCACGCTGCACGCTGCCTGTCAGTGTGAGGCAAGCTAGCTAGTACCACGCGTCCCTCCTCCCTTTCCGTGAATGAAACCCAACCGCCGCCCTCTGCGCTTGCGTCCACACGTCCACACTCCCACTCTGCACTCTGCACATTGCACACTCACCCGCTCGCTGCCGGAGAATCTCCCGCACTGCTCTCCTCATTGTTTGCGCCATCCGTTGCTTATGTCCCTGAGTCCGTCCCGCTCCATCCCGCACGCCCGCCCTACGCCGCTCCGACGTCCCTCCTAATCTATATCACCACTGCCCCTCGCACCCGCCTTCGACGCACCACAACACTGCACACACACCACCCCATCCCACACCACAACACCAAACAGCCATGCTCGTCAACAAGAAGCTCGACCGCTTCAAGCAATGGGCGGGCGAGAAAATGGGCGGCGACGTCAAGACGGGCGTCTCCGACGAGTTCAAAGCTCTCGAGACCGAGATGAACCTCCGCCATGAGGGTATGCGCCCGCTGCTCTGCAAGCCTTGGAGCCAATGAGCTGACTTGCTACAGGCATGGACAAGATGCAGCGCTCCATGACCGTCTACGTCAAGTCGCTCTCTGAACGCGCTCAGGGCACCGACCGAGAGAAAATGCTCCCGGGCGGCCACCTGGGCTCCTCCATGGTAACGCATAGCGAGGACTTCGAGCCCGACTCGGAGTTTGGCAACTGCCTTTCCTGTAGGTGCAACACCCACTCATACGTGGATCGACTAACGGTTGGCAGCGCTCGGGAGAGCGAATGAGCGCCTGGCGCCTGGCGCGTGCAGGAGACCTATGTTCAGAGTGCGACGTCCACTTGGCTAGAGGGCCTGGATCGCTCGCTTGCTCAGATGAAAGAGTACCAGGTACGCAGGAGCTTCAGTGCCATTGTATGTCCGCATCCGCTTGCTCACCCCGCCACAGAATGCTCGCAAGAAGCTCGAGAGCAGCGCCGATTGGCCTATGACACCTCCCTCGCCAAAATGCAGAAAGCCAAAAAGGAGGATTTCCGAGTCGAGGAGGAATTGCGCGCCCAAAAGGCAAAGTACGAGGAGTCGAGCGAAGACGTCTTTAGACGTATGCAAGACATCAAGGAGGCCGAAGTGGAAATGGTGCAAGACCTCTCTGCCTTCCTGGAGGCCGAGCTGTCGTACTATGACCGTTGCCGCGAGATTCTACTGAACGTCAAGCGCGAATGGCCAGTCCAGTAAGCAGACAACTGGCATGCGGCACAGCCCTAGCTAACCATCATGCCAGAGACACAGCGGCGAGCCGCGCCCGCTCTCGATCAACGACCCGCTCACGGTTATGCTGAGCGCTTCAACCCAGTCGAGGAAGAGCCACTTCCAGAGCCCCGCGCGCCTCACCATTCCTAAGCTTCCCTCCCGTAACCTATCTCCCACCCACGGCACCTCTTCGCCCGGCAATCGCCCATCCTACAACCGCCAGTCGACCTTGGATGGCGCTTCTCGCTCCCAGCGCGAGGAATCGCCCGCACGCAATCGACTCTCACGCGTTCCGACCGAACCGACCGCCATGTTAGCTGGCCGCAGCAACTTACGGCCTGTGCGACAAACAAACACTTTCGCGGATGACTATGAAGAGGACTACGCGGGTATCAACGGCCACTACAGACGCGCGACAGATCACCTAGCCCCGCGAATAGCAGTCCGGGCAGTGTCATGTCTCGCGCCGCCTCCTGGTCCAACAACGACCTGCCTGTAACGGGCAAGAAAGCACCTCCGCCACCACCACCCTCCCGAGCGAAGAAGCCTCCGCCACCGCCTCCACCTATGAAGCGAAGTGCGTTGAGCTCCTCCGAGGTCTCACATTACTAGCTCATCTTCGCTGTGTTTTGCATGGTTCACGTTGCTAACATCGTGCGCTCTAGAGCCCACGAGAGTCTGTATTCTCTGATCTCCTTCTGTACGCATATCGGTGTTGATCTGTCATTGGGCCTGGGATTTGGTATGAGGTCTTCGTTTCGAGGAGATATTGACTGCAGTGCGGTCTAGGTAGCATGGAATTATGGCGTTCGGACGTAGAGCTCTGTCATTCTTGAATGGTACTCGGCCCCTTGCGGTCTTCAAACACACACACGTAAAAGGCCGTGCGTAGCACGGCCCACCTAGCTTAATAATAAACTATACTTTCCATTCGAGAGTTGGATTCGAAAGACTTGGTGTTGTGTGTGTTAAAGGGGAAGAATTTTCTGACGTTGCGGACGTCGCAAGAGCTCTATTGCAGCTCTCTAATAGTGTACTAGTTAAAAGATAATGTGGCGTTAATTTATCTACCTAGGGGTAGGACGACAAAGGCTTTCATCTCAAATAACATGACAAAAAAAGCAGAGCCCCCTGCTTAGTAATCAAAAAGAGCGTAGTTAAAAGATAATATATAACTTAGTTATGCTAGATAGTGTGCGCGACAAAACCTCGCTTAGCAGTTCGAACGCGCATTTTGTGACTACCTTTTCACGCTTTTTTTTAATTACTAAGTAGGGGGCTCTGCTTTTTTTATTATGTTATTTGAGATAAAAGCCTTTATCGTGCTACCCCTAGGTAGTTAATTTAACGCCATATACTAGATAGTAAACTATTTATTAACTAATATATTCTATTAGTAGTTCGAACAAATTAGTCCGCGCCGAATGGTTTTTTTTTAGTAACTTTAAGGTCCCTTATAACTTATTATAGAACACTACTAATTACTTTATAGTAACTTATATAACCTACTATAACTTATAATATACTAAGTTACTATTTAATCTATTTTTTATATGATATAGCCTCTTTACACACGGCTACTATAGTTATATAAAGCTAAGAAGTCTTTCTTAGTAGTATAAACTTATAATAAAGACTCCCTATAATATATAATATATTATCTACTATACTATATATAGGTAATATATAGTATACTTATTATAATTTATAGTAAAGTATACTATATCTTAAGTAGTACTTAATCTAATTTTTAGTTACTAAGTGCGTACTATTATTATAAAATAAAGTTAACCTATTATTTTTAGCCTTATAGTAACCTATAATAAAATTACTCTAATTTACTATTAACACTATCTAAAAATAAGCCACTAAGAGTAATATCTAACTCCTTTTCTATCTCTTTATCTATCTAATAGGTTCTTACGTTATACCTAGACTCTTTGTACCTTCTATAGCAATATTGTGTTAAGGAACCTGCCTTTCTCTTACTACTACCGCCCTTTTTAATAACTTTATCCTAATAGAAGGGCTTTTTACTTCTAAAACTACTACTCCCTAAGTAAAGTCTAGCGTCCTACCTTTTTAAATGCGCTTTTTTTTACGCGTTTTTCGCTTTATTAAAACCTTAATTTGCTTCTTAAGTTTCTTAATACAAGTCTCTTAAAGTACACTATAGTAGAGTATAAGTTTAGCACCTTTTATAAGCTGTAAGTAGCTTAATTTAGTATTAGGTAGAGACTAAATAAAAGAGTCGCGTATAAGCTTTAACTAAGATCTAAACTTAAGAGTATTACTTAGGGTTCTAGCTTACTATAGTATATCTAGTAGAGTACCCTAAGGTAGAGTGTAAATACGCACATTAAGGCGATCTACTACTACTAACGCATCTAAAGGAATAAGCCTAGAGGCCTTAAAGGCTTTCTTACAATTTTCTAATATAAATATATTAAAAAACGCGTTATAAAATGCTAGTAGAACGCCCTCTTTATTAATATAAAAGATGTGTTAGCCAACTAAGTCCTACACACGCTAGGAGTACTTTAGCTTTAGTAGCGCAAAATAGACTATATTAAGTAGCTAAAGGATATAAGATAAGTGTGCTAGCATATAGAGTGTTAGAATCTTTTGTTTTAGGTAATAATCCTTAAAATTTTGGGAGTGGTAGCTCTTATGGCCGTCTAGAATAAGTAACCTCTATAACCCTACTATGCGCGGCCTTGTATACGCGTTAAAGTGCTTTAACTACGCAACTCTAAGCTTGTTATTAGTCTAGCTAGTCTTAGAGACTAAGAGCTTCTAATTACAAGGGATACTAGTCTCCTTATACTACGCTAAGATGTGAACTCGCCCTTTGTAGATAATAAAAAGGCGGGATAGTATACTTAGTAGCGTAAATACTCTAAATTACTATAACCTACTTATAGTTACCTAGCTAAATAAGCGTAGGTTAAGAATATCTTTCTAAACTAGTTATAACCTTTATTAAGCTAATAACTTCTATCTAGAAGCCTATCTTATTAAAGTTATAGATATCTTTATTCTACACTTTATACTTGGCTTTGTATTCTCTACTAGCTAAAATTACGCGTTTATAACCTCTAGGTCTTTCTATTATATTCTCTATTAGTCCTTCGCTTAATTAAAAGCTATTTTAAGCTTAGGTACGCGCTTTATAAAGCGCTAAGCCCTAGTAGTATTCTATAGGGTCTCTATGCCGCGCAGCTAGTAGTTTATTAACTATATCTTCCACCTTACCTAGCTAGGGTGCAAATTCTTATAAATCTAGGTTAAGGATATACTATATAAGCGTCTGCTCTTTAGTTATAGTAAGCTTTGCCATGCCTAATTATATATCTGCTTAGGCAGTAATTCTATTAATTTAATTATTTAGTGTAGACTTTAGGATATTATATGCTATAGTAGCGCGTTATAGGCTTAAAAATTTGCTTATTCTAATAGGTGTAAAGGGCAAGCTTAATTCTGCCTTCTTAATTAGATAATAACGCGTCGTGTTGTTAAGATATTATAATTTATAGTGAAGTGTTGTAGTCTTAGCAAAAACTATCCGGCGGACTAATCTATTCGGGCTACTAATAGAATATATTACTATTAATAATACTACTATATAAATTATTAATAATAAAATTATTATTATTTTATATATATTTTATTACTACTACTATATAGGTTTTAAATTTTATAACTAAAGAATTTCTAATAAAAATACTATAATAATAGTAGTTATCTCTTCTACTATTATTAACACAGAAAAGCGTTTTAAGATAGTATTAATAAAAAGAGATTAGCGCGTTATAGCGGGGCCTTTTTATTCTTATCTATATAGGCTTAATTTAAAAAAAATATTTAAAAAGGTAATTAACACTAAATAAATAATATAACTAATCTCATCTATTACTATATACTAAATACTATACACTTCTTTTTATTAATATCTTAAAACGCTTTTCTATGCTAATAATAATACTAGTAGGAGAATTAACTACTATTATTATAATATTTTTATTAGAAATCTCTTAGTTATAAAAAACTATACTAAATACTAAGTTATAGTTTTTTGTATAACTAAGAAGTTTTTAATAAAAATATTATAATGTACTTTACACCTAAGTTAATTATTTTATTAAGTTAATTACTTTGCCAAGACCCCACTAAGTTCTATACTATTTATAATAGTATAGAGTTAACACAAACTATTTTTAATAGTCTAAATAGGCTAATCTATTTAGAATCTACTTCTATAGGCTGCCTACAGGTTATTTTATTATGCCTAGGCTTGCCGCAGCATCCACAGCGCCATTAAGCAGATTTGCCTCTATTAGCGCACACCCTCTTCTTCGCCTTTTGCCTATCACTACGCGTCCCAAACTCCTTTAGAGTAGCCAGCCGCTAGCCCTCTTTAGCTATAAGGACTCCTTTACGCTATACTCGCTTTCTTTTATATAATTTATATTACATAGCGGCCTTATTAGTAGCTTAAAGTTTGGCGTTACGTTTAGTTATTAACACACTAAAGAATACCCTATTAGCTTAGCGCCTTTAATAAGCTTTTATACTACCTTAACTATATAAGTTAGGGAACTATCTATATGCCTTTAAATCCTCTACTTAACTAGCGTTAATTGTAACCTAAGTTCTATACTATTTCGCAAAGTTTGCGACTCCTATATACTATTACAAATAGTACAAAGTAGAGGCATATATACAGGCGGACGTTAAGCTATAATATTATAACTTCTAGGTTATAGGGCACTAGGCCAGCACCTTAAAAGCCTCCTTTAATATTACTTTTAGTAATTAAAGCCTTAAAAGCAGCAATAAAGTAAGATAGAAACTTAATTTTAGTAATGTGCGTAATATAGTTACGTATTAGATTCTTAGCTTAGCGTCTATACGCCTTCTTTAACAGCGCAAAACAATCTATTAAGTGGCTATAAGAGGTGCAATAAATATAAAGGCATATAGAAAGTAATAATATTACTCTTTTATAGTAATCCTAGAATTTAAGCAAGTTATAACTTTTATAGCTATTAATAATAAGCAAACGTACTCTACTAATAGTACGCCTCTTTATATACTTATTAAAGTGCTTTAGCTATTATAGACTAAGCTTATTTATTATCTAGCCATTCTTAAAGACTGTAATAACCTAATTATAAGGTAGATCCTTCTCCTTATACTAGGCAGAGAGGTAGTGCTTACCCCCAAAGATAATAAAGGGTAGAATCTACCACCCTATTGCATTAATGCCTTAGATAACTATTATCCACTCTCTCTATTGTCCTGCTGCACCTACTTTGGCTGTTCTTAATGCTTAGAGCCTATAACTACTACTCTAGTTAATATTATGCCTATTATAAAGATAGACTTATTAAAATTATAGGTGTCCTTATCTAGAATACTATACTTAGCCTTTATATTCTCTATAAGCCGGAACTAGCCTTGTATTACCTTAGGATTCTTCTAAAGAGCTCTCTTATAGTTGTACTTTTAATTAAACTTAACTTAAAGCTTTAGCTAGCGCTTAATAAAGTTATAAGACTACCTCTAGCTAACTAGCTTATAGTAGCGTGCAGCTAGTAAAGAATTGGCCATATCTTTTATAGCATTAAGCTGGGGCGAAAATCCTTGCATATCTAGGTTTGAGTATATGCTGCATAATTACCTACTCCTCTCTTATAGTAAGTCTCATTTTGTTAAGTGCGCAGTCGCGTCTAAATATCTTTTTAGCGCATTAGTTACTAAGGGTACTTTAACAGATATTATAGAGGACTATAGCGCGTCGCTAAGAGAGTGTCACGTCTTATTTAATAGCCTGGATTGTAAGCTATATATGCGCTTCTTTTAACGCTAGTAGTTTATTATATGGTTAAGGCATCGCGTTATACTATTACTAATAGTACGTTTTAGTAGAGTCTTAGAAAAGTAATTAATGTAATAGAATAATTAACTTAAGTGCAAAGTATATTAATAATAGTAATTTTTTCTTCTATATTATAGACATATAAAAGCGTTTTAAGGTGTTAATAAAAAGAGTTAGCGCGAAAGCGAGCTAAGCGAGCTTAGCGGGATTAGCGCGCTTACTTTGAGTATACTAAGTTATAGTGCGTTTTATTTTACTTCTTTTTATATATAATATATAGTGTTAACTAATATAAGGGGCTTTAGACTATAAGGTTAGAGTTGCCTAAGTAAACTTATAAATTTTAATAGGGTTTAATAGTAACTCTAGCTATAGACTTATATATACTCCTGGCTTAGTAAAAGCATAGACCTAGAACTCTAAGGGAGTAGGCTAAGTAACTATAGAAAGGCGCCTAGCCTCTATATATTCTTTCCCTCTTTCTCTCCCCCTAAAAATCCTAGCGTTATATTCTATACTCCCTATAGTAATAGTACTAATTCTCCTTTTGCGCGCCTAAAGTCTTAAGAATAAATCTAATATTATATATACTAGTAATAGTGCTTTAAGCCTCTATAAGGTTTTAAGTATATCTTAGCTATAGAGAGCACTAGACTCCTATTCTCCTACTTTTAGTAGGGTAATCTAGTTATTATATTTAATATGTTGTGTTTATATCTTTTAGTTTCTATAGTATAGCTACCTATTATTTTAGTTAAGGATTTGCGCTAGTATTGTTTACTATAGCTAAGGTAAATAAAAAGGTCTTTACTTTAGTTTTACTTTTCTTTTCTACTTTACTACTATATCTATAATACTTCCTATTAATATTACGCTATACTCTTATTACTACTTTTACTTTTATATTTTTTCTGCTACTATTTTTCTTATTATTAATCTCTATTATAGTTAGAGCTAATAAGTAATGCCTTACAGTAGCCCTTATAACTTTAAGTAAGTGTTTAAAGTCTAGCTTAACTATAACTTAGTATTCCTTTATAAAGATTTTAACTTATAGTACTTTTACTTATAATAGTAAGCTTTTACTTTCTACTTTAGATTTCTATAGTGCTAAGAACTTTAAGAAGTTTATATATAATAAGACTATAGAGAACTATTATAGGGTTAGTTCTTTAGTTCTTTTATATTATTTCTTTACTAATTCTAAGTAGTTCTTTAAGGACTTAAGCTGTGTAATTAGAAGACCCTTAAGGCTATCTATGTAATATCTAAGAACTTTATCTTTAAGGCTGCCTATATTTATAAAAGTCCTACTAGTGCTACCTTAAGCAGCTTATTCTTTATATACAAAGACTTATAGAAAGAAAGTATAACTATAAGGCTTATATTATCTACTCTAGTAAGTGCTTAGATAAGGTATAATAATTCTTTAGTAAACTTTTTCCTTACTAATTTATATCTTAGGTCTAGAATAGCTTATAAGAGAACTCTACTAAGACTAAGTTTGCTAATCTTATCTTTAAACATATTCTTTATAGTAATAGTTATACTAGTAAGCCTTTTATTAATCTTTAGTAAGTTTGTTTTATATTTTTATTTATAAGAATAGCTCTACTATTTAGAGTACTTAAGTTAAGCCCTAGAAAATAGATAATACTAATACTAGATATTTTAGACAAAATATAGAGCTTTTATATTAAATTCTTATAGTTTAGTAGAAATACTTATACTATTCTCTAAGCTTTTCCTAATAAACTTACTATAAGTTCTAGATTTTAGAGTTTATTTTCCTTAGCTAATATTATGCTATAGTTGCTTGCCTTTTCTACTTTACCTATTCTAGAGCCTCCCTATTAGAATCTAGTTAAGCTTATTCTAAATATTATAAAGACTATCTACGCTAGTAAAATATTAGAAGGTTATAAGATTACTACTTTTCTAGAGTATATTAAGAGGGTTCTAGATTTTATAGTAATTAGCCCTAATTAGATTGCTATCTTTATAAGAAGGTTAAGAAGATAGATCTTAATTCTACTCTAGGTAAGAGTAAGTTTGTAGGGGAGGAGTAGTGTTTCTATTTATTTTTTTAGAATATTAGAATTTTTCTATCTTTATATCTAGCCTTATTATTAAAGTCTAGAGGTGTTTTTATATAGTTTATAACTTTATAGAAATAGCTAAGCTATAAGCTTAGCTTTTTAAATATTTAGTTCCTTTAGTTACACTATATCTATTCCTCCTTCTTTATAATATCCTTCTCTAAATAGCCCTCCCTTTTCCCCTTCCTAATCGCCCTACTTTCTATTACTTAGAATTTATATTATTTTATTATAAGGAGGATAATTCTCCCTTCTTTTACCTACTTATATTAGGGCTAATACTTCTAAATAGTTTATAGTACTTTCTTAAGTATTCCTTACTCTTCTAAGTAAATTATAGTATTATTTCTTACTAATCTCTAAGTAATTAGTAAGAAGGGCTAGAGGTCTAGGCTTATTCTAATCTTTCTTTAGTAGAGACTTTTTAAATTCTCTACTAGTGTGGTGGAATAAACTCCACTATACAGGTCACGTGATAAGCCGGTGCCTAATTAGCTCTTAAGAATTTAATAGGCAGTTTCTTTCTTCTAGTAGTATATATAACTTAATCTATCTTTTTACTAAGTTCTAATTAGCAACTAACCCGTAACTTAAACCTTTTTAAAAAATTTAACCTTAGAAAGGCTATTATATTAGTACTCTAATATAAATAAATAGTGTTGCCTAAAAAAAAGATAAGATAGAATAATAGCAGCGCGCAGCAGTGTGTAGAATAGCGTATACTAGGGATAGAAAGAAATCCTAAAAGAGACTTAAGGGTAAAATTAGGCACAACTAAGTATAGCGCTAACCTTAAAATAGAAATAATATAAGCTTTAAGCTTTAATTAGCTACTATACTAGCCCTTATTAAACTACACTACTAAGAATAAATAATAAATAATAAACACTAATAATCCTAGTATATATACAAATCAGACATAGAGTGTAGGCTCTAAGACTAGACTAGACTAGACTAGACTAGACTAGTACTAGACTAAGACTAGCACTAGACTAGACTAAGACTTAGACTAGAAAACAACTAGAACTAGGCACTAAGCGACTCTTAGAGTTAGAATATTAAGCCTCTAGAAATAAATAATAAAATATAATAATCCTAGTATATATATATAATATTATGCGTAGAGTATAGAGGCCTAAGTATAAGAAATATAGAAATAGAATAAAAATAGAAGTCTAGATTAAGAAGTAGTTACAGCTAGCGCGCTAAAAAACACTTAGAGCTAAAATTATCCTACTAAGACTAGATAATTAAGCAATTATAGATAGATAAGAACTAAGAATAGACTAGAGTACTAAAACCTAGACTAAGGAATAAACTAAAGCTAGATATCGCATTATCTTTAGAATCTAAAACTAAAGCAAAGTTAAAGAAAGCTAAAAGATAATATTAAGTATAGATGCGCAAAGGCAGAAATAGAAGCAAAAAGAACTAAAACACTAACTCTAACTATCTAAGAAACTAACTAGATAACTAGTAATAATAATATCTACTACTAGAAGACTTAATAACTACTAGTAATTTTAGTTAGAGGGCCTGAATTATAGTAAGATGCGTAAGTTTCTTAATATTCTAATACTTAGAAAGTATAAGAACCTAACCTTAAAATCCCCTTAGGCTATTAGTTTTATAAAGATAATAAGCTTAACTAATAAAGGTATCTATATACTTACTAAAGGGGTCTTTACTCCTTATAAAAATCTCCTTCTAAAATCTAAAGGAAAAGCACTAATACTATCTTAGCTAGCTAAAGACGCTAAATACCCTTATAGCGCAAATAGTAATAGCCTTATAGTTTCTTACTAATAAAGCTACCTAGTAGAATCTAGTATAAAGTCTTATTATAGAACTTAACCTATTCTTAGGTAAGGAGCTGCACTTTATAAAAGATATTATAATTTAGTTTCTTTAAAACTATAGAAAAATACGCAAACTACTACTAGTACTTTAAAAAAATAAGATTATTAGAGTTAAAGAGTATTATAACTAAAGATCTAGAATATACTTAACTTCTTAATACTAGAATACTCTAAAGTAGAAGAAAAAAGAGTATAGTACAAGCTATAGGTAGCTATATATATAGGTGTTAGTAAAGTTAGAAATTAGGCATAAACTAAGAAGATAGAAAAAGTATTAAAGGTGTAGCTAATATAGTACTAAGTAATAATAAACCTTAATATCTATAATTTCCTAGACTAGCTCGCAATTAGGTTTAGAAAATGCCTAAGAGTAGGCATAGTTATAGAAAGCTAGAAAAGTATACTTCTTATCTAAGGCCTAAGTAAGCAGCTAGCGGGCAATATCCTAATAAAGAATAACTAGTTAATAGAGAGACCTATAGAGCTTAACTTTAACATAATAAAGAGATAGCTTTTAAGTAGGGCTTAAATCTAGTTAGAAGAATATATACTAAGTTTAATATATTAAATCTAAGCGCTAATACTATCTTAGACTATTAAACTATAAGTACTATTAATACTGCAAAGTGTTTTCTAACCTACTAGACTTAACCTAAACTTCTAATAAGTAAGACTATAAGGAGCTTTAGGCGTATAAGTAACCTGAAACTTAACTATCTCTTAATACAAAGTAAATAAGCTAACTAAAAGGCTTAAGGCTATAAGGCTTTAGAATGTTCTAGTTTAGAACTAGGACCCTTAAGAGATAGAAATTCTATTAGACCTAGCTATTTGCTAGAAAATTACTATAAGGGTAAAATAGGCTCTAAAGTAAATAGTACTATAACAGCCCTAGTACTACACACTAATCTAGTCTTAGGTCTATATAGTAGCGCTAATATAAGTTAGTATATATATAGCTATAGTAGTAATAAACCTAATATAGTAAAAAGATAACTTTTTTAAAGAATGCTTTAGATATAGAAAGAACTATATTATTAATAAATAAGAAATGCGAGGAGAGAAATTTACTTGAGAATAATAAATAGGTATACTATAATACAGAATTGCAAAGGGTCTAGTAAGGCTAACTAAATAATAATTAAGGCGAAATCTAACGTATTAGCGCTAGGGGTAAGTAGAACTTAATACTAATCTGCCCAGTATTAAATAAGTAGCAAATAGACAAATTAATAGAGAAGGCCCTATAAATGTTTTAGAGTTAGGAAGCTGCAATAATAGTAATAACTTACTAGGTAGTAGAATTAGTTATAGAAGCTAATAGTAGCTAGTTTACATTTAATAAGATAATAGCACCTAGCCTTTTCTTTAAAGAGAAATTTAAAATAGCTTAAAGGAAGTAAGCTATCTTAGATAAAAATATACTAGTAATAGTTTAATCCCTAAATCTACTATGTAAACTATAAGCTATAAGCTTAAACGCCCTAATAACCTAACTAAGTCTTAAAGAATTACTAAAGGAAAAGATAGTTACAAATATTAAAGTTTCTAAATAAGGCATTTCTATAGTTTATAGGAGGAAGAATAATAATAATAATAGAAGAAGAAGAATAAAGTAGGTATCTTTTTTAAAATAAGATTTCCTAATAGAAGGCATAGAGGATATAAAAATGTGTAGGCCTAACAATATCTTAGGTCTAACTTTAAGGAAAAAGATTAGGAAGAGAAACATCGTAGACCTTTTAGTATATAGTACAACACTATAAGAAAAATCTATAGGTGTGCTAAAAACATATTATAAAAAAGGTAAAGTAGTAGTAAGATAGATTAGGAACTATTTATTAGCACGTGCAAATTAGCCCCTTATACTAGAGGTAGTTAATTATAAGATATACTGGGGCACTAAAGTTAATAATATTATAACACGCGGCTACTACCTACGTAGGATAAAATGAGCGATTAGATATAGATCGCCTATTTATACTACCTTTTCGTCCTCGTAAACACTTAATTACTAGTTAAGACCTCGAGATTAGTAAAGGAAAAAGATCTTAGTAGTAAAAAAAAAACTAGTTAATATCCTAGTAGGCAGTTCTAAAGATATGCTATTTTAAGTAATAAACGCTAGAGTTAGCCTAATAGTCTAAAAAGTACTTAGTAATATACTAGAAGTTAAAAAGGTAATATTTAAGGACGCTTTTAGCGAAGGGGACCTATACGAGCTATAGATACTAGCTACTACTATAAAGAAAGTAATTATTAAAGACTTAGACGCTAGGCACACTAACTGCGTACCTATTTTTAGAATTTAAGTCCCTAAATAGATATTAGTTAAGCTTAAGAATAAAGTAGTTACTTACTATAGATCTTATAAACTAAAGTTATCTTAAGCACTACTATAGATAAACTAGGCAGCTAGTATAGACGTATTAATTGCAAAGGCATAGTTTGGCAAAGCAACACTAATTATAACTACTACTAATAAGAAGAATCTTAAGAGAGAATTAGGAGTTAAATATATAAAAAGAGACTATCCCTAAGTAATATACCAGATTAATAAGTATTAGATAAGTGCCTTACTTAACACTAGCGTAGAATTAAACACTATTTGCCTTAGTACTACTAAAGCTATAGGCTTCTAGATTATATCTATACTACCTTAATTATAGAGTGTAAAACTAATAACTACAAATAGTATTTATAAAAATTTCTAAGGCATTATATTCTAAGCTCTAATTAGAGTAGGCTAGGTTTATTATTATAATAACGCTATTTATTATTAGATCTTTATCTAGCGCTATTATTCTAAGAAACCTATTCTTAGTAGATGTAAAGGCGGAATTCTTCTATAAGAGTAATAGTAAGATCTACTATAAGCTATAGGATAATAAAAAGCTCTACTCTACGTAATTTATAGCTACTTACGCTAACTTATTTAATTTAAAAGGCACAATTATTACTAAAGTAATAGAAAACTTTAAGAGAATATAGTAGCTAGGGCTAGTATTCCTAAGTACCTAGAATACCTAGAACTTAGCGCTAATATAGTCTTAGAGTAGTGACTTTGCTATAGGTTTAATATTAATAATAAGTAAGGCTAATATTAAGCTTAAGCAGAAATTAGGGCTAAGGGCCTAAAAGCAGGCACTAAATTAGGCAGTGCTAACTTGTAAGGAGGAAATTATAAATAGAAATAAATAGCTTATATAGAATACTAAGAAGAACTAGTTAGTAATAGATCTAAATAAGAATTTTATCTACTACGCTAATTAAGGTATAATTAGAAGGCATATAGATAATAGCATTATTATTTAAAATAACTAAGAACTTCTAGTTATTAATTTACTAGACTATAATAAAGAAGTTAATAAGATCCTTTAGGCTCTAGCTATATAGATAGAGTCTAAAAAGGTAATAATAGTTAAGAGTAACGCGTTCTAAGCAGAATAGATAAAAATAATTAATATAACTAAAATAGCTTTTAAAGTAAATACTATATATAAGACTAAGAATAAAAAGGTTAACCCTATATATATAACTTAGACGTTAAGCCTTAAGATATTAAGGGCTAGTTAGACTAGAAGTAGAAGGCTATAAAAAAGCAAAATAGGACTAACACTAGGCCTTAGCTATTTAACAAATACCTTCTTAACTAGTAGGCAGAATTTCGAAAAGGCAATTAGTTAACACTAAAACAAATTATAAAAATAAAGGTTAGTCTAAATCTCTTACCTTAGGAAAGAGATATATTGCTAGAAGTTCTATATTAAAGAGAACTAGCCCTATCGTTTAAATTTACTAAGTTAGGACGAGTGCACCCTAATATAGGTCTACTAGTTAAGATCTACACTATTAACTATATCGCTTAGAAGGAATTACGCTTTCTAGTTTCTTAGAAACTTAGAGATATTATTATTAACATAGTGTAGTAGAGGCTTAATTAGGGCGTGCTAGAGTGTAGTAAGAGTCTATATTACAACCTATAGTTTTTAGTTAAGAAGAAGAATAGAGGATACTAACTAATTTATAATACCTAATATATTAATACTATTATAGTCTAAGATAGCAATCTTCTCCTAAACTCTAATAAGTTCTTAGAAGAGTTTACTAGTTATTTTATAATATTGTTTATTAACTTCTTCTTTAATTATAACTAAGTAACCCTTTATAAACTTTTCTACGCTATAACTATATTTTACACGCCTCTATGACTTATCTAGTAGTAGTGTATATTGCCTATAGGAACAACTAATTCTATAGCCAAATTTATGCGAATTATTATAAAGATTTTTTATAACTAGATTTCTTTTTATTATATATCTTATATAGACAACATTATAGTAAAGGGCCTAAAAACTAACTATAATAGAGAGATACTTAAGAAAAAAATCTATAAATATATTGCGAATATACCTTATAAATCTTAATTAGATTCTAGTAGATATAGAACTAGCGAGCATTACTATATTAGGTAAGAAGTCTAACTAGGACTATACTACTATAGATATAGTTAGCTATATAATTAATAAGAATAGTTAATACCTATTCTAAAAGAAAGTAGTTAAAACTATTAAATAGCTATCTTGTAACTACGCTAAAGATATCTAAATCTTTCTTAGAGTTTATATATACTATTAAATTTAGATTAAAAACTTTATAAAGATTACTACACTACTATTTACACTACTATATAAGGGCGTAGAGTTTTAGTGGGATATTATAGAGAGTATAGTAATATAGTAGTTAAAGAAGAGTATTACTTCTACTTTAGTATTAGTGTCTATTAACTACTTAAAGCTATTATAAAAAGTAGTAATTCTCCCTCGGGGTTAATCTGTAATATTACGTGATCCTGGGCCGGTTGTTTAACTAATCACTATGTTATGTAATTAATAATTTCTTTAATAATTTTTTTTCGCTACAATAATAACAATAATAATTATAATAGCAACTAACCTAACTATTTTATTTAACTCTCTCCCTATAGTAAATTTTCCCTCGCAGCTAGTAAGCTGTATACTACTACCTAGGACCTTACTACTGTCGCCTATCTCCCCTATACTCCTACTGCCGCCGCTTACCCTTACCCTTATCGCTCGCAGTTTCCTACCTTAATAGTAGCCTAGATAATTATTACTACCTTAATAAGCTTCTTACGCTACTACTACGCCTCTAGCGTCTTATATATTATAATAAACTATTTCTCCCCTTTACTCTAGTTCTCACCCTTATAGTTCTTATTACTTTTATTTTTAGTTATATTTTTAAGCTTCTATAGCATAATCTCTATATGGTGCTATTGTTGCGTTATAAAGACTGCGTCTCCGCTAATATCTAGGTACTAAAGAAGTGCCTTACACTTTAGGATTTAGAGGCATAAGGCACAGCAAATTAGCCTAAAGATATTACTAATAGGGTACTTAAAGATAAGCTCTAGAGGCCCCTTTAACAATCCTTCTAGTTGTATAAGGTTGCTAAATCTCTAGGAATTGTTCTTAACTTTGCCTAGCTAGTTATCTATACCCTAACTAAATTTAATAACAGCTATGTTGCTATAGGTATTAGATTTAAACATAATATTAGATTGCTAGAAAGTTATTGCGTCGCTTAATATAATAAATAAAGAGATAAAAATTTAGTGTTCTAGGCGTCCCTAATATTATAAGAGTAGGCAGGCTTTATACACTATGCGTATAGTAAACTATAGTTATGCTGTAGCTGCTAGATTGCGAGCGTAATAACTAAACTATAGTTAAGTGTCCTATTGCCTATACTACTCCTACGGTTGCGACTCTGCGGTCTATTGCGGCTCTTTAATAGTCTACTAGTTAAGAGATAATATGTAACTTAGTTATACTAGATAGTAGACTGTTTATTAACTACTATTGCTATACTAATACTGCTGTGTAGAAAGTTAATAATAAAATTACAGTAGAGTAACACAAAAAAAGCGCCTAGTAAAAAGATACCTTTTTAAAAGTTATATAACTAGGTGAGTTCTAATACTATGTAAATAAAAAGTATACCGTTTTAAGGAGAAGGTTTAGGAGATTTAGTATAAAAGGTTATTAAGAGCTTAGTAATCAGTGCTAACTAGAGGTATCTTAGTAAAATTAAGAGAATTTTCTCTTAAAAGTTTGACTCTATATAACTTTTTTTCCTACCTAGATAAAATTCTATAACTTATATATATTATAGTTTAGTCTATATGAACTATGTAACTTAATTTTTATTATAGGTTTATTCATAGAAATACTAATTATAAGGGAAAAGATAAAAATTAATTAAAATTAAACAATTAGATAGAACTAGTAAATAATATATAACTAGTACTTAGTATACCATCCTTTAGCCTCTATAACGTTATTATAACGCTTAGGCAAAGATAGTATACAATGATCTATAGCCTCCTGTGGAATTAAATCCCACTCCTCTTGTATAGCTCTTTTAAAGGCTTCTACACTAGATTTACTAGTGCCAAAGCCTAAAGAAGCCCTATTTCTTTTTCCTAGCCTATATTTTAATAGACTCCAAATGTTTTCTATAGGATTTAAGTCTGGTGAATAGGGTGGATGCCCAAAAACAAAGACTTTATTCCTAGAAGACCACCTTTTCACCTGTGGAGTTCCGTGGATCTTCGAATTATCCTGTTGAAATTTCCAGCCTAGTTATAATTAGTATAAAGAATAAGATTATAAAAACTATAATATAGATATATATTATATATATTAAAAGAGAAAGAAAAAAGAAAAAAGAAGAGAAAGGGGTACTTTACTTACCTCTTTTTAAAAGAGGTTTTAAGACAGTATTTAAACACTCCTATATATATCTAGTGTTATTAAAGGGTCCTAGTTTTAATAGGGTCCCTTAAAAACACTAGTTTAGAACGTCCTCCTATCCAAATACAGCCCTAGACTGAGATAGAAATATCTCGCGCTTTCAGTGAATTAGTACTAGCTCAAAAAAAAAGATATAAAAAAAGTAAAACAGCCTAATTATAGAGAAAAAAGGGCTCTATAAGTCTAGAATTTAAAGGAAATTAATAACTTACTAGTTGTTCGGTTTTTGCGCTGTTCAAGCCTAATTTTCGATTTTCCCCTTTTTCTTATATATTCTTGCCTATTACCATGCCCCGTTTGGATAGTAGACTCGTCAGAAAATATAACTTTAGCAAAGTTAATATTTTCTAGCTCCTTAACTATCTCTTTAGCCCAGAATTCTCTTCTTTTAGCTCTTTCTTTAGTTAAATAGGCCTTTTTCCTAGAGACGTTAAAAGAATAGTCTTCTCCTTTTAAAACTCTCTGTAACGTCCTCTTAGTAAAGCCAAAACTATTCTCTTCTAATAGCCTCTTATTTGTCTTCTTAGGGCTTTTAGTTAAATCCCTATTAATAACTCTTTTCTTCCTAGAAGTAACCTTAGTTACTCTCCCTTATTTTTCTTATTAATACGTCTAATAGCAGTCTTAATAGATTGTAGAGGCTTATTAAGGGTAGTAGCAATAGTAGAATTAGAAGTATTTGCTTTTTTAAGTAAAGAAACTTAACTTTCGAGTTTTGACAATTTTGGCTCCATTCGAGGAAAATACAAAAGAGAAATTTTACTAGACAAAAGATATTATATTATACTATAATCTTAGTAATAATTCACGTGATTTAATTAACTTTTAAAATCACGTAATTTTTTAACCTTAAATAATTTCTTAATTAAGTTATATAAGTACTCCGAAATTTTACTTACGTAATTTACACTAGGCATAGAATAGCTAGTAAAAACATTAGCTTAGTAGCATACTAAATAAACAAGTCATAAACGCCTTAAAAATTGACTTTTTAGAAACACTAAGTTTAGAGATAGATACCTTAAGGACTCTGCTTAGTAAGCACGTAACTAGTACCTAATCTTAATTCTCTGTATTTCCTCTTCAAAACCGTATACTTTTTATTTACATAGTATTAAAACTCACTTATTTATATAACTTTTAAAAAGGTATCTTTTTACTAGGCGCTTTTTTTGTGTCACCCTACTGTAATAACTTAGATAACTTATAGCCTAAGGCATAGTTATAAGTTAAGTTAGTAAGACCTATGCTTCTAGTAAATTGCTCTAGTGCGGTATAATAGTAACTCTTTATAAGGCGCGCTTATTTTGCGTAGTTAAAAGTCTCTTAAGACTTTATATAGTAATTCTAATAAGTCTTACCTACTTTAGAAAAAGCCTAGGAAGTCTAATATTACTACTATATAAAGTTTTATATATATAGGCTTTTATAGTTATATATAGGCTAGAGCTATAACACTTTATATAAAAGATAACTACTATAACTTACTATAGCACTCTACTATACTTATAGCTTATAATTTTAATTCTTAACTTCTAATTTAAATTATACACTTACTAAGAGACAAACCTATTATATATAGTAGATAAAATAGTAAGACTAAGCTATAAGAATAAGAATAACACTAGCTTTTATAAGAAGCCCTGCAACTTTACTACTACGTCTTAGGTTCTAACTTAGTAGAGCACTACTTAGGGTACTTTGCCTATAGACTAGAATAAGTTAGATAATAACTTGCTAGAAATAAAGTGTTACCGCAATAAGCGCAAAGTTACCTTTAAAAAAAACTTCTTTAACCTAAAGATTATAGTAAGGCTTTTATAGATAACGTGGTTTATTAGCGAGTAACCTACACTAGTAAGCGCGCCACCCTTTGCCAAGATCCCACTAAACCATTTTATTCATTATTAGACTGCGTCGCAACACTACTTAAAAATATATACTAAGTTAATATATCTAATTTAGATTCTTCCTCTTTAACTCCCTAGCAGGTTTGCGCATTATGTCTAGGTTGCCTATAGATACTATAACGCTGTTGAGTTAATGGCCCTATTACAGCGCGAGTAGTACCTAAACAACTATTTACTCTTCTTCTGTCCACTAGCGTTCTTAGGAGTGGCTAGCTAAGATCCCTCTACTACTAATAAGTGATCCCTAATAATAGATATATCTCCTTTTACGCGATTTTTGCCTTATAGTCTCCTTAATTGTCTTGCAAAGGCCTGAAATTTTATCTAACACTAGTACCTAACTATGTATTGCACTTAGAGCGCCTTTTTTAAGCTTCTTAAGCACACCTGCATAGTTAAAGTTAGTGATAAATTAAAGTAATCTCTAATTCTCTTGCAAACTAGTGTTGATTGCGCCTTAAATTCGCGTAGGTTACTTAGTGTTTTAGACTCCTAGGTAGTAGGCTCTTTAATAAGCAGACTAGGTGTACGGATGCGAATGTTAAGGTGCTGCAACACCTCCTTTAGATTTAATGGGACTAGCCTAGCACTGCGAAAACTACTCTTAATTGTCTCTGTAGAGAAAACCTTTAAAAACGCAGTTTTAAAGGCTAGGAGGAACTTAAATTTTTTGTAATGTGGGTTATTAGCTAACGCGCTAAGCCTAAGATCTTAGCACTATATGCCTTCTTTAGCGGTGAGAAATAGCCCACATCTAATAGCTACAGTAGGTGTAACAAATGTGGCGATATATAGAGAGTAATAATCTTATATTCCTTTATAGTAATCCTAGAACTTAATTAAGTTATGGCTCTTATAGCCGTTAATACTAGCAGCTAATAGGTTCCTTTAGCGTGTCCCTTTGTATGCGCGTTTAAAGTGTTTTAACTACGTGATACTGAGCTCGTTGTTTGTCTAGCTGTTCTTGCTAATAGCGATTACCTAATCGCTAGGAATTAACGTGTCTTTTTACTAGGTGGAGATGTGACGCTTGCTAGCGTAGATAATAAAGGGAGGGATTGCCTATCTAGCAGCGCAGATACCCTGGATTACTGTAATCTACTAGCGGTTGCCTAGCTGTATTAATTTAAATTTCGCACGCCTCTCTAATGCTGTAACTATAAGCCAAGACCTTATAATCCCTATTAGGAAGCCTGATTTATTAAAGTTGTAGGTGTCCTTATCTATATAATGCCGTACTTGACTTTAATGCCCTCTATAAGCTTAAACCACGCGTTTATAACCTTAGGATCTTCCTATTGTGCCCTCTAGTTGTTGTATGACTAAGACTAACGCGTTTTAACTTTATGTCTGCGCTTAATAAACCTGTCTATCTAGTTAATGCTAATAAGTGGCTTTCCTCTCTATAAACATAGTGAATTAGCTATTGTGCGGATTATAAGCTTTATAGGAGGGAATCCACGTGTGTCTAGCTTAATTATACAATTAACAATTAACAAGCGCCTGCCTGCTCCTTAAAGGAGAGTAAAATTCTTTAATTTAGGTGGGTTATTGCGTTTGTGCAGTTGTTTCTGTTGTGTCTTTAATTAAGCGTTCTGCGATTAACGTTATATGCCCTGCTGCTGCTCGCTTATATAGCCCTGCTGCTGCTCGCTCTATAAGATTTAGGTCTTATTTAATAGCTCTAATAGCAATAAGTAACTAAGCTTTATTAGATGGCTTAGAAGACATAGTAGGTAGTTGTATTATATAATGATATTGTTGGTGATGGTGGGGTCTTGGCAAAGGTGGCGCGCTCACTAGTGTGGGTCACTCGCTAGTGAACCACGTTAGTAATAATAATAATAATAATAATAATAATAATAATAATAAGTAGTAGACCTTTTAATAAAGGTAAATCTTTTAATAAAGGTAATTCTTTTATTAAAATATCTAATTGTCTAACTATAACACGTAATTAATAAGACTATACTAGCTTGCTACCTACTAATCTTCCTAAGTATATACTTACTAATATTTACTATATTACTAACACTAATAGCGATATACTAGATTATAAACTCTATATTAGCGTTACTAGTATAAAAGATAGCTTAAAGTTAGACAAAGTTGAGATATAAGAACATATATAGTTTATTAACGCTATAAGCTAAAAACCTAAATTCTAGTAAGATATTGTTACATTATTATTAATAACTATATATTAAGTTACTAATAAGCTAGAGAATAATTAGACAAAGCTCTAGGAGTTTAGGCAGCTCTAGGCTAGTTATAAAGTGGTAGAATAATAGTTTATAATAAAGTTAGAATAAGTTAAGATATTAGAGAATTATATTACGTTATATAAGCACTAAGCACTCTCTTAAAATTGTAAAGTAGGAGGAAATTAAGTTATAAGCACACTATAACTTAATAAAGAAAGACTTTATTGCCCTTAGAAAGTTAAAGATACTAGCTAACTATTATATAGACCTATAGTAATAGCTTAGAGAACTCTAATGTTGCCTACCTACTTAATAACTACGTCTCACATATATTAATTATTAGGACTTAGAAAACTGCGTGATATAATTTACTAATTTACTAAGTTAGAATAGGCGCTTTAGTAAGAGTTAGATACTGCGCGTACTTATATTATTAAGCTTAAAGAATAGCTATCTGTGCGCGTTATTTAGTGTTATTAATCTTATATTACTTAATAGTTTGTAATAATAACCTAGACCTAAATTAACTAATTCTATTTGTTAAATAACTACTAAATGTTAAGGTTTGTTATATACCTCCTAATAATCTATTACTTAATTATATATAATCTTTCCTTACTCTAGACTTACGCTATAACCCTGCGTGCTATAAGCTATATAAGTTTATATATAATAATAAACCTAATTAAATACTCTATTAATACTCTCTTTTAAAGTCTTTCTATAACTAACTAAAACTTATAAAACAAATTCTTAGTATTTGCGTTAGATCTATATACCTAAGACAAATTACTTTTCTAACAAAGATAAAGATAAAGACAACTATAAATATTAACGTATTGCATTAATAGATAAGCTATAGACTTTTTCTAATATAATAGTTGCGTATTTATACTTACGCATATATATACTTAAGACGCATATAACTTAAGGGATAAGTATAGACACTTATATACCTATATTATAAGACTACTATAACTATTGCTACACATACTTAACTACCTTAATAAGATCTATTTGTCTAAAAATAAGCTGTTAGACGCCTAGGAAAAGATTATAGGCAATTCCTTAGTTTAAGGCCCTAGGGAAACACTTATAGATTAGCACACGCGATTTATAGCTATTATTGACTTTGACTTTCTTAATATACTTACCTACATACTAATAAGCTAAGCCTATTAACTTATATATAGTTATAGTTTATATATGTTTATGTTTATGCCACTAATATATTATTAGTCTCTAGAGAGTCTTTTATAGCTTATATAGATTAAGTCTTATATATAAAGCGCCTAACCTATAAGTTAGTAATTAGATGCTTAGGTGCATTTATAACTATAACTAATTGTTTAAAGACACACGCACTATAAGTATAGCCACAGCTAGGTCTAATATATAACTCTATATACTTTATTTTCTACTCTTTATATAAATAAGTTAATTAGGCGTAACAACTATAGATATATATTACGTAAGTTAGACCTACTAGCTAAAGCTAACGCGTGCTTTAAATATAGAGTAGCTAGATATTAGGTAATAGATATAATAGCTAGTTATTATAATAGTTCAATTACTCCTATAAATGATATTAAATATCTTTATATTATTATCTCTAGCCCTATTAATTATAACGACGCGTAATACGTCTACGCTAGTTAGATAAATCCTAACTAATTATATAGTCTATATAAATATAATAGTTAGCCTAATAAGTTATCTAAATATAACAATACTAGTAAACCTAATAATAATAATATACGCTATAGTTAGGATTATAAAGATTATAATAAGTTATATTTTTAATAGCTCTAGAGTAAAATTATATAATAGAGCAATAGTAGTAGCATATATAAAGAAACCTTATAGTAGTGTAATAAAAGATTAATAAATTTAAACTAGACGCAAAACTTAGCCTTAACCCTTAGCGCACACAGTAGATCTTAGCTATTAATATAGATAATAAGGTTAAATAATTCTAGTTTACCTATCTTATAAAGCTTATCACTCTACGCAAATAGGCAAAAGTAAGACAACTTATAAATACTAGCACTAGTGCTAGTTTTATTAGTCCTTTTTATATTAAGTAATACTAGTTAAAGCTATATAAGATTGCTAACCCTAATTATATTATATTTTACGGACAGCAAAGTTATAGATAAGATTAGCTAAGCTATAGACCTTATAAATATATATAGCACTTATACTAGCACTACAATATGTTTTATCACCTATATTAGAATTTTAATATTATTCTTAGTATACATTAGATAGTTACTTATAATTCTTAACTAGGGTTGCGTAACTAGTTTATAACTTTTAATATATATTACTATCTTATTAACTATCTTAAAGACACTCTACCTAAAATAGTATATTAGGATAAATTGCTAGCTAGTTCTTTACAGCCTATAGTATATAAAGATATTAGTTTTATTACTAGCAAGACTATATACCTTATAGCTATATATAATCTAGAGTCTATTACCTAGCTAGAACCCTATAACTAGGACTAGTTAGGTTAACTACCTAACCTAATAGATAGCAACTATAATGCGTAAACGTTTTACATAGCTATAAAACTTACTATATATAATTAGATAGCCTATAATAAGTTTATAAAGAAACTAGCTAATAAACTATAAATAGTAGATAAAATAAAATAGCTACTACCTAAATAGTTGCATAATAAGTTTTACTACTTTATTTTATAAGAAGCTAATAAGCTAGCTCCTTATTATTCTAGCGTTAACTACGCTATTAACCTTATTAATAATAAAGCGCCGCAACCATACATATATAGTCTAACCTAACTAGAGACTATAGCAGTTAAGAATATATAATAATAAAATAACTATAAAAGAATTTTTATAAATAAGTATATCTTAGTACGCATTGCCTATCCTTATTATTAAAAAACTAGAAAGTAAATTATATATTTACGTTAATTATTACGCAATTAATATAATTACAAAGCGTAATTATAACACACTACTATTATTAAAAGACATATTAACTTATATAAATACGATAAAGTTTATAGCTATTATAAATATTATAGTAGATTTTAATAATATATATATTAACGAAGGTAATAAAGAAAAGATAGTATTTTTTACCTAATATAGACTATACAAATACACAGTTATGCTGTTTAGACTTACTAGAGCTTCTAGTATATTTTTATATATATATTAAACAAAACGCTATAATAATACCTAGATAATTTCTATATAGCTTATTTAGACAACATACTTATATATAATAAAACTAAAAAGAATTATATTAAGTACGTACAAACTATAGTTAACAAACTTAGATAAGCTAGTCTATACTTAAATATTAATAAGTGTTAATTTAAAGTTAAGAAGGTTAAGTACCTAGAGATTGTACTAACTACTAAGAATATTAAAATAGATTCTAAAAAGGTTCAGGTAGTATATAATTAACAGCTACTATAGTTACTTAAGGATATATAGGCTTTTCGTAGTTTTGTAAACTTCTACTAATAATTTATTAAAGGTTTTAGTTAAATTACACGCCTACTAACAAACCTAACTAAAGGTAACACGCTAAAGAACTAGCCTATTAAACTAGAGACTCCTATAGCTGCTATATTTGCAGCACTTAAGTAGGCTTTTATATAATAGTATTTATCTTAGTCTATTTTAACTTAGATAAGAAAACCTAGTTAGAAACTAACACGTTAGCTTTTGTTACTACTACTGCTATACTATTATAGAAAAAATAATTAAGGCGTGCTATAACCTATTACATACCTATTATATAAAATAAACCCTATAGAGTGCAATTATAAAATTTATAACAAGGAACTTCTAGCTATTATATATACTTTTAAGAAATAGAGATCTAAGCTATTAGGCACTTAAGATTCTATTAGTATTATTACTAACTATTTAGCTTTACAATACTTTATAACTAGTAAGTAGCTTAATTAATAATAAGCGCGATAGGTAGAGTTTATAGCAGAGTTTAACTTTTATATTTAATACTACCCTAGTAAATAAGATATAAAATCTAACGCCATAACTTATTATCCTAGTAACCTACCTAAAGGCAATAATAACGCTTGCTAATAACACTAAGTCTAAATAGTCTTACACCTAGAGATCTTTAACAATAAGAGTTTGCATTACACTATTACTATTATATATACCTTATTAGATAAAAATTACTACTCTAGTGTCTAATTTATAGCTATATTATACTATATCGCTAAACGTACTACTACTAATAACCCTATTACTATAATTATAACTAATACTAAGAAAACAGCATAATTGTTTAAAGATATTAAGACTGTCTATATACCTTTAATAAGATAGTTTAAGATATTATTACTATTATTAAGGCTAAGACCTATTATTTGCCTAAAAAGCTCCTTAAGTAAAGGCTTAGGATAGAAGTTATAAGTTATTAACTAAGCAAGAAACTCTTATATATTAAAGATTAACTATATATTCTAGATAATAAAGAACTCTACACACAGGTTCTTAAGTAGGCCTATAATAGTATTACTACTAGTTATATTAGCTATAAGGGTATATATAAGCGCGTTAGTTATTAGTATTACTAGCTATATATAATATATACTATTGCCTATTATATATATGCCTATATATTCTACTACTATAGCAAGCTATATTATAATACTAAATATAGTTTGTTTGTACCTACTACTAATTCTAACCTATTAGTAGAAATCTATCTCTATAAACTTTATTATTAGTTTACTACCTTATTATAATAATAGCAAAATCTATATAGCTATTATAGTTGTTATAATCTAGCTTAGTAAGAAAAAGAAGTTTATTCCTATAGTTAAGATTATAGCTAAGGTAGTTATAAAGGCCTTTATTATATATATCTAATGTAAGAAAGGTTTCTTAAAGAATATTATTAGCAACTATAGTTAATAGTTTATAATACACTTTTAGAAGCGCCTTTATAAGAGATTAGATACTAAACTACGCCTATTAACTAGTTAGCATCCTAAGACTAATAGTTAAACTAAAGTTGCTAACACTACTTTAAAAGAATACTTACGCACGTATATTAACTACTAATAAGATAACTAGGCTTTATACTTGCCTATAGCGAAGTTTATTACTAACTTATTAGTTAGCGAATTAACTAAAGTAGCACCCTTTATTACTACTTAGGGCTACTTACTATATAATAGCACTAACCCTACACAATTATATAATATTAAGTTAGTAAGTAAGAATACTAATAGCAAGCAAGCGCCTACTTATAGCACTAGCCTACCTAGACTATTAATACGCAGATAACTTTATTAACTTCCTTGCCTAATTATATAACTTTTTACGCAATAATTTATAATAGGTATAAGCTAAATAGACTAAGTACACTAATATAAAGCACACTCTAGCACTATACTTTAAGGTTAGTAATAAGATATATTAGACGCGCGTAACCTAAAGACTAAGAGATCTAACTCTTTACTTAACTATAAGAATAGGGGACCTTTTCGCGTTATATAAGTTATTAACAATATAGCCTATAAGCTTAACTTACCTAAGAAAATAGGTTAATTATATAATATTTTCTACCTATAGCTACTACACCTATATAATAAGCAACTACTTAATAGTTAGACGTATAATAAGAATAATATACTACTAGACAAATATATAGATAAGGAATATAAGGTAAAGACTATACTTATCTACTAGTTAAATAAGTTAAAGAAGAACCTATACTATACGCCTCTAACTATAGCGTTATAGAATATAAAGTTATATAGAATAGTTTTAAAGACTCTACCTAGGAGCTATATTACAATCTACTTAATTGCCCTTATCTTATTACTAGTTTCCACACTAAGAACCTAAAGAAGCCTACTATACTATATAACTTTAATAAGCTTATTATATATTAGAATATTATTGCCTATTTTATTACTATTCTAGTTGCAGACGTCTACCTAAATACCTTAAGATAGATAGATATAGGTCTTAAGTTAGCGATAGATAGTAGTCCCCCTAGAAACCCTCCTAGTAGTAATTCTCTTAGCTAGATTAAGCGTACTAACCTATGCAATAATAGTACTAATAGCAATAGTGCTACTAACACAACTCTAATAAACATTAATAACTTAGATTAAATCTATAGTAATTTAGTAAGAAGTTATAATAATTTAGTAGTAAATTACTATAAGAATTATAATAATTAAAAATAGTGCGTTATAGATTATAATAAACTATAATAGATTATAATAGACTATAACGTACTTTGCACTCGAGTCGATCATTCCATCGAGTCGATCACTTTGCCAAGACCCCACCAAGTTCTGTACTATTCACGATAGTACAGAGTCAACACAAACTATTTTCGATAGTCTAAATAGGCCAATCTATTCAGAATCTACTTCTATAGGCTGCCTATAGGTTATTTTATTATGCCTAGGCTTGCCGCAGCGTCTACAGCGCTGTTAAGCAGATTCGCCTCTATTAGCGCGCACCCTCTTCTTTGCCTTTTGCCCATTACTGCGCGCCCCCCAAACTCCTTTAGATTGGCCAGCCGCTGGCCCTCTTCAGCTGTAAGGACTCCTTCACGCTGTACTCGCTTTCTTTTATGCGATTTACGTCGCGTGGCGGCCTTATTAGCAGCTTAAAGTTCGGCGTTGCGTTTGGTTATTAACACTACCGTGCCCGTGCGCGTAACTTAACGACCCACGTCGCGTAACGTCCGAACACCAACATGCTCACCACTGCAAAGATGAGGTTATTGAGCCACCCACAATAGCTATTATTACGACATATTTTAGTGGAGTAATAAGCTAATACTTGCGATTAACTTGTACTATTTATATTTGCGCGGAAGGTTTGATAGTGCGTGCGGCCACGAGAGTTGACTTTAGGTGGAGTCTCTAATGCAGCTTCTGGGGACGCTGCAACAGCTGCAGAGCCGCCACCCACCGCGTCTCTGGCGCTTTGGGCTTTGATGGAGGAGGTCTTGAAGCTTTGCGCTTCCTTCCTGTTTTGGGCAGTTTAAGATGCTCTCTTAGTGTTTTGGGCTTTAATTTGAGCAGCGCGTGTAGCTGCTTTCTTAGCTCTCTTCTTCTCCCTTACTACTTAGCTCCCTTACCTTAGCTTAGCTCCCTCTCTCGCCATACGCTTCTCCTTAGCTATCTTCTGTTTGTATAATTAAGCAGCAGCCTTAAGCTCCTTAGCGTTAGCTTTTTGGAGTTGCAACTCCTTTTCTTCCTACTTTTTCACACTCTGCCGTGCACGTGCCTCTCTGATCTTGCGTGGAGACCAGAAGACGGCACTACTGTGGTACTCCTCGCGCTGCTGCAAGTTAAGAGGCTTGCTATGCTTTTTGTGCTTCTTCTTAGCAGTAAGCGCCCCTCTTAGCCTGTTATTCTTATGGTGTAATAGCTTGTTTTGGACCTAGAGTTGGTGGAGAGAGACACTTAGCTGCTTTAACTCTTTTGCGCCTTTATCCTTCACGGCAGAGCGTATAAGACGCTCTATCTAACGCCAGTCGTCGCTCTCCTTAAGGGCTAAGGGACCTGCTTTCACCTTTATCCTCTATCTCTGAGTCCTCCTTAGCGAAGCGTTTGAGTATAACCTCTAGGTTTATATAGGCTATATACTAGTAGCTTTAAACAACTTGAGAATAGTCTCTATCTTAAAGGAGGACTCCCACGCTCTCTAGAATAGTGGGAAGAAGTCTCCCTTCTTAACTGCAATAAGCCCTTGGGTCTTCTGGAGGTGAGTGGAGAGCTTCTTAGAGTAGGCGGTGGAGAGAGGTTTAAATATAGCTATGTTGAGAGGTTGAAGCGTATAGGTGGAGTAAGGGGGAAATACGGCTAGGAGGATGCGATGGGAGTTGCAGTAGTCGATAAACTCCTTTGTAAGGTGACTGCTATAGCCGTTAAGTATAAGGAGACGCCAGTCTCTCCTACAACGCGCTTTCTGCTTCGTGCAGCGATTAAAGACTTGCTCTAGCCACGCTAAACTAACGTTGTTATTTGTCTATCTAGATGGAGATGAAGCCACAAAGACGTTGTGTTGCCCAGCTTTAATAGCGTCTATCTAAGCTGCCTGCAGTGAGCTGTTCGCCAACTAATAGATGAGACCTGGTGGTAGAGCCTCCCTATTAGCGCAGACGGCTGCTAAGAGGGTGATCTATTCTTAAGAACTATCTTAGAGTGACGCTTGCACCTCTTTGCGCTCCTATATCCGACAGCTAAACACTTGTTTTAAGCGTCCTGTTATACCTATTAAGCTCGCGCACAAGGAACTCGCGCACCCCTAGTACTCGCGCACCCCACCAAATCGCGCACCCGCACAAAAAAGACGCGTATTTTATTAACGCCTATTCTAATTGCCACTCCATGCACATAGATTGAAAGGTAGTATCAGGCGCTGCCCTCCCTGTAGCTACAGCACGCCTCTGAGCTCTAGGCCTAGAGCTCTGAGCTTCTGCAGCAGCAGCTTGATCAACTGTACGCTTGATACTCTCAATATCAGCAAATCTTTGGTTGTAATCTACAGTGATTCGTTTCCGCTTTTTCTGAGAGCTAGTAGCCTCTAGTTGATACTGTAGGCGAGAGAGATTATTGATTCCTGCTTTGCTGCTCGACTATTGCTAATAGCTATTGCCTTGCTCATTTTTTGGAATGCCTGGCGCGTAGGTTTTAATAGCTCTTGTGACCTCTCAATATGTTTCTGAGTTGCGTACACGTCCTGAGGTTTCTGAGGGGTGCGATAGAGCGTATTGATCGCGTTGAGGTCCTGAGGTAGGCGTGGCGGCGTTGCTGGCCTGCCTATAACCTGTGAGGATAGAAGTACCTGATTAGGGTTATAGGGAAACAAGACCAGCAGCGCGCCAGCCAGCCCGAATCACCCTCTCTGAGAGGCCTTCCTCTCTGGCTAGGTGGTAGTAGCTAATAAAGCGCGCCTTCTTAATAGGCGCGGCGTCGTCGAGGCTCGCCAGGTCGCGTATGTGATTTTTATAGTTCGACTTAATAACCGAGAACCCTGATAGATCTAGCGGCTGTAGGAGGTGTGTTGAATGAGCTGGTAGAAATAGAAGCTCTACTCGAGCCTGCTTGCAAGCCCAGAGGAACTCAATATTCACATGGCTACTATGCGCGTCGCAGAGGAGTAGCCGGTATTGGCTACCCTTAGGCGCTGATTCTGGTAGAAAGAGCCGGCGCAACCACTCAAGGCCTATCTCCTGCGAGGTCCACCCATTCTCTGAGGTTGTATAGAGCCAATTTGGTATAGATGCTGGAAACCAGGTTGTTTGTAGGCTCTGGCCTTTGAAAATAACAGCGCAGGGCAGCTTCTGCCCTGTAGCTGATACAGCCTCAATTATTGAGACCCACTCGCGATTCTCTGGCGACTTGATGTAAGCCTTTCTTTTTTGGCTATTTGCGAGCACCCTGGAGTTGGTACCTACACCAAGGGCAATACCAGTCTCATCAATATTCCAGATATTCTCTGCCTGTATGCCTAGCCTGATTCTGACGCGCTCAAATAGCTCAAGAAACGCGTTGATTTGTTCTCTGGTGTAGCTGCCTCAGCGCGGCTTGTATCTAGCTTTCTCCCTCTCCCTATAACAGAAGCAACGCGTGGGTTGCGCTGTATAAAGTGTTGCATCCACCTTTTGCCTAGAGGCTCTACGTCGCCGTTCATACGGAGAATTCGGGTCGCCATTTCTCGAGCGCGCGCGTGCGAGGGAGGGTAGCCATTGGTATCCTGCTCAAGAATCCACTCTACTAGGAAGCTTTCTTGATCCGGTGTCAATCGCTGCTGGTTGGCGTGGCTGGCGCGTCTGTTCGCCATGCCACCTAGTCGATCGCGTAGGGTGGAGGGAGGAACACCGTAGGCCTTTGCGGCGGCTCGTTGGCTTGTAAAAACGCCAGCATTGTATTGCGCGATAGCAAATTGTATACTCTGCTCGCGTATATCCATATTGAACAAGAAGTGTTGATAAAATACGCGTCTTTGTGAGGGGGCGCGATTTGGTGGGGGTGCGCGAGAACTAGGGGTGCGCGAGTTCCTTGTGCGCGAGCTTATAAAGCCCTTTCTCGTCCATATTGTAGGTGTGGCGCGGCTGTATGTCGTACTGCTTCATCTTGTTATATAGTAGGTTGAAATATAGCTTGTACTTGACGTTTGAATTAGCGTTGTGGCGGAGGGAGTCAATTCTAGATGTCTATTTTGAGATGAGATGGTGGCTGTGTTGGTTAAGAAAGCGGGTAACCTAAGCGTTGCTTACTGGCTCTATGGCTATTAAGGATACAAAATTTTGTATTATCTCTCTTATAGGAGGCAGGCCTCTCTTTATAAGGTCTTTAATATAGTTTATAAGCTCTAACTTTTGTTATGGGTTAAGTTTCTATTAGTTGGTGATCTTGGCTGCCCGCGGCCTTTAACGACCTCGGTGTCTTTAGGACAGTGTAGACCTCTACACGCCAAACTAATCGGCAATTAACTAGTATAAGAATTGTTCTCCTAGTTTGAGCGATTTAATTGCTGCAAGCGCAGCCTCTATAGCTGCTATAGTAGTTGAGATGCGACACGTTGAAGTTTAGGGCTTGTCTGGTGTTTTGGTGTTCGGCGGAGGTTACGCGACTCCGGACGTTACGCGCACGGGCACGGTAAAGAATCTGATGCCCTACCCTAGCTTGGCAGTCCGTGCAACGCGTCACTCCATGCAACACCCCAACATAATCGCTCGGCCACAAATATAAGGCTATAGAGACAGCCACAAAAAATAATATTACAAGATTTTCTAGAGTTAAGGTCTCTAAGGCCTGTAGATAATTGCTAGCTACTTAGATTATTAATATCTGCTTAGTGTTTTGATAATTCGGTTCGGCCTCTGCGTGACTGTGAGGCGGATGCAACAGATAAGGCCTTATTAATATCAACAGCCTTACGCTAAGCCTATTTCTTCTTAATAGATTTGCTAAAAGGCTTTAAGGCCTTCTTATTACTCTTTTAGGATAATCTAATACGTTTCTAAAGTTGACTCTGTGCCTTGCGGGCCTGTTTGTTTGAGACGTTAATCTACAGCCTTATTAGCCCTCTGCTTTGCGCGCGCATCTCTAGCAGTTGCTTAAGCAATACGCCTTTTCTAGAGAAGTCTTGCCTTAAGCTGCTAGCTAGCCTAACAAGCCTCTGCTTGCTTACTTTTTTGAAGCTGTTTTTGCTAATCCTCTATATCTTTTTAGTGTTAACAATCGCGGGCCCGCTGCACGCTATAAGGTGACTAGAAAACAGCTCCACTATAATACTTATCTGGCCAATTAAGAGGTAAAGGCCTGCCTCGCTTTAAGCGCTTCTTCTATATTAATAGGGCCTTATAGAGGCCATTGTTTTTATGCTCTAAAAGCTATTTCTGTACAGAGATATAGTGTACAGTTCAACTAAGCTTCTTAGCCTTATTATCTCCGCCTGTATCCACAGCGGCCCTTAGTAGCCTATCGATCTTTCTCCAATCTAAAGCACTAAGTACTAAGGTTGAGCTTTCTTGTGATCCTTGCTCAGATAGTTAAGACTAATCAAATCTATTAAGTATAGTCGTCAGATCGAGCGGGGAGATGCCTATAGCTTTAAAGGCCTAGAGGATCAATAGCTGCCTTATTGTATTAATCTAGGCCTGCTAGAATAGGCTAAAAAGAATCTCTCTTAGCGATTAAGGCCAGTCCCTAGCTGTTGTTTATAAAGGCTGATAGCTCGTTTAAATGCTGTTGATAGAGGCTTAAAGACGTAGACATTAAGAGGCTGCAACGTATGCGTAGAATAAGGCGGATATATAGCTAGCAGGATCCTATTGCGATCACAAAAGTTAATAAAGTCTATTGTAATATAAGATCTATAGCCATTAAGGATCAATAGCCAATACAATCAGCTAGATTTTGGCTTTGTGAGCTAATTAAACACCTATTATAGCTATACAAGGCCGATCTAATTATTACTCCAGCTAGATTCTAATACTGTAATAAAGGCCTAATAGTATTTAGGATTAATATCCTTGGCCTAGCTTAATTGTATGTTAATAGAGCTAGCCTAATAGATAAGACCTAGGGCTAAGGCAGATCCATTGGCGCATATACAAGCTATAATTAGTATCCACTTACAGCTGCTATCTTGTATTGCTTGCCTTACAGCCTTAGCCTTGTATAGAGGCCTATTAAAGATCCTCTTAGAGCGGGAGGTGATGCTAAGTAGGAAGCCTTTCTCGTCCATATTGTACGTATCTCGAGCCTCAATCTAATATTGTTCGATCTTACGCTGCAAGAGCTCAAAGTAGAGCTTATATTTAGCTAGAGAATCAGCTTTGTGGCGATTGTTGTCGATGCCGGCTGTCCATCAAGATATTAAGGATTCCTTGTTCCGCCGTACAAAGCGATTAACCCAAGATATTAAGATCTGCTTTTTAGCTATATATAAAGCAAAGCTCTGTACTATCTGCCTTGTAGGAGGAAGGCCACGTTCGGTGAGCTGTTTGATATATTGTAGAAGCTCTACTTCTTGTTGTTGGCTGATATTTCGACGCGCGGAGTTGGCAGCTGCACCTGCTTATGTAACGCCTTGGTGCCGACGCGTTAGTGTAGAAGTCACAACACCGTGATCCTTTGCAACCTGTCTATATAAGAAAGATTCTCCTGGCTCTCGCGATTTGATTGCTGCTATCGTAGCCTCAATTGGATCCATATTGGTGGAGATATGGCGCGTCAAAGTTGGGGTGTTGCATGGCGGGGTGTTGCATGGAGTGACGCGTTGCACGGACTGCCAAGCTAGGGGTATTAGCTCAGCGCCTTTGACGAGCTTTTCCACCGCATCAACCATATGAGTTAGGGAACTATCTACATGCCTTTAAATCCTCTGCTTAACCAGCGTTGATTGCGACCTAAGTTCTGTACTATTTCGCGGAGTTTGCGACTCCTATGTACTATCGCGAATAGTACAAAGTGGAGGCGTACGCAGGCGGACGTCAAGCTGCGATATCACAACTTCTGGGTCGTGGGGCACTAGGCCAGCACCTTAAAAGCCTCCTTTAATATTACTTTTAGTAATTGAAGCCTTAAAAGTAGCAATAAAGCAAGGTAGGAACTTGATTTTAGTGATGTGCGTGATGTGGTTGCGCATCAGATTCTCGGCTTAGCGCCCATACGCCTTCTTTAACGGCGCAAAGCAACCCACGTTAAGTGGCTGCAAGAGGTGCGACGAATGTGGAGAGGCATACAGAGAGTAATAATATTACTCTTTTTACAGTAATCCTGGAATTCGAGCGAGTTGTAACTTTCGTAGCTATTAATAATAAGCAAACGTGCTCTACTAGTAGTACGCCTCTTTATATATGCTTATTAAAGTGCTTTAGCTATTACAGACCAAGCTTATTTGTCGTCCAGCCGTTCTTAGAGACTGCAATAACCTAATTATAAGGTAGATCCTTCTCCTTAAACCAGGCGGAGAGGTGGTGCTTGCCCCTAAAGATAATGAAGGGTGGGATCTACCACCCTATTGCGTTGATGCCTTGGATGACTGCTGTCCACTCCCTATTGCCCTGCTGCACCTGCTTTGGCCGTCCTCAACGCTCAGAGCCTATAACTACTACTCTAGTTAATATTATGCCTATTATAAAGCCAGACTAGTCGAAATTATAGGTGTCCTTATCTAGGATACTATACTTAGCCTTCATATTCTCCACAAGCCAGAACCAGCCTCGTATCACCTTAGGATCCTCCTAGAGGGCTCTCTTATAGTCGTACTTTCGATTGAATTTGACTTAAAGCTTTAGCTAGCGCTTAACAAAGTTATAAGGCCACCTCTAGCCAACTAGCTTATAGTGGCGTGCAGCTAGTAAAGAATCGGCCATATCTTTTATAGCATTAAGCCGGGGCGGAAATCCTCGCGCGTCTAGGTTAAGTATATGCTGCACAATTACCTGCTCCTCTCTTATAGTAAGTCTTATTTTATTAGGTGCGCAGTCGCATCTAAACGTCTTTCTAGCGCGTTAGTTGCTAAGTATACTTTAAGAGACATTATAGAGGGCTGTAGCGCGTTGCTAAGAGAGTGTCGCGTCTTATTTATATAGCCTAGATCGCAAGCTATATACGCGCTTCTTTTTAACGCTAGTAGTTTATTATATAGTTAAGGCATCGCGTTGTACTATTGCTAATAGTATGTTTTAGTGGGGTCTTGGCAAAGAAATTGACTTAATGGAATAATCGACTCGAGTGCAAAGTACGTTAATAGTTATATAAATAATAGTATATAGTTAGAAAAATCTTAGTAGTACTAGAGTTACTACTATAGAGAAGGGGAAGAAGAGTAGTATTACTAATCTAAGATGCGAATCTTACTTACGATATATTATCCTTTTAGGACTAGCGTAATTACTAAGCAAGATTCTAAGCGAGGCTATATATATAGCCTGCCTACATACCTACCTTACGTAAGTATTACTACTATCTTATATACGACGTAATAACTCCTATAGTGCCCTTATAGCTAAACTAGCATAGATATAAAGAATAAGCAGCCTTAAGTGCTAAAGAAGCTTAGATATAATATTAGGAAGAGAAACTTAAGTAAGAAATTAAGATTATAAAGAAACGCAAGACTATTAAAGTCTTATAGAACTAACTTAAGATCCTATAGGTTAAAATAGAACCTAATATAATAAATAAAGTATCTTAACTCTTATAAGTAACGCTAAAGCTATAATAAAAAGAATAAAGGTAAAAGTAAGTAACTAACACCTAAAACTATTAAAGAGAATATAAGTAACCCTAATAGTAGTAGTAACTTATTAGAGAAGCCTAGTAGTCCTAGAAAGGACTTCCCTCTATATAAAAAGGGTAGATAAAAAAGTAAGTAACTAAGTAAGAAAGATAGAAGAAAGTCTCTAAGGACTAGTATTGCGCCTATTATCCCACCCTAAATAATAATAGCTAGCTTAGACCTATAACTACTAAAACTACTAGAGCCTCCCTAATTTAAAGAAAGAGGCTAGAAGAAACTAAACGCCTAGATAAGAGGCTATAAAGACTATATTTAATACGCACTAGCTCTTAGTACTAATCTAGCCTAGATAAGATTTATATACTATTATCTTAGAGATATATATAATATAACTTTTAGAATAGAGTCGTCTAGAAAATTTCTAAGCGCAAATATAAGTATAAAATAATATAAAAACTAATAAAGTAGACTATAGTAGACACTCTAGAATTAAGTTAGAAAAAAAAGGAGACTTATTAGCGTATTAAAAAACGCAAAGTAGAATTATTAGACCCTAACTAAACTTCTAAACTATCTTAAGAATTAGTAATAAGAGACTAATCCTAATTATGCCTTAGATAATTATAGTAATTAATATATTAGCGATTTCTTCTCTACTCTAGATAAGTAGTAGAAAGGCTCTAATAGCAACTATAGTAGTAGACTAGCCTTATCTAACTAGAGGAGACAGCTAACTAACACTAGTAGATTATTTAAAGGCTAAAGCTAGGTAAGCAAAAATAAAAGAATAATAATAAAAAGGCCTAAGAGAACAATAGGCAAGGTATAACTAGCTAGAAATAATCTAGATTAAATAATACTAAACTAGGCTAGAGGCGCTATAACCTATAGTATAAGAAATAGGATAAGTGTTATAAAATTTAATTACTACTAGACTAGAAAAAGAATAACTATTTTTACTATTATAAGTAAGGACACTATAAAGACAACTACCTAAAGTAAAAGATAGAGATAGAAAAAGATAAGCCCTAGATTATCTATTCTTTAAACTAATAGGCTCTATTATATATATAAAGGGACAAAGATTACTTACTATAGCCGCCTTAGAGATAAGAGGTTCCTATAAGGCTAGAGGATTCCTAATTGTTCTAGAAGGAGTTATCTAAATAGCAGCAGGCTCCTTTAAAGTAAGGGCCCTAGTAGACTATAATATAGAGGCTAACTTTATTAGTACTAGAATAGTAAAGAAAGTTATAGTCTAACTAAAAGCAAATATTAACTAGACTCATAAGGCCCTAAATAGAGTTAAATTAGAGGTTTAAAACTAGACTAAATTAGCCTATACAATAATAGATAGCTATAGGCAAACCTAGGCTAGGTTAAACAAATTTGTTATAGGGGATATTAAAGGGTTTAATATAGTGCTAGGGATGCCCTAGTTAACTAAATTCAATCTGCTACCTAACTTTACTACTTATATATTATAATTTAATAATAGCAAGCGCAACTTCTAAAAGGTTACTATAAAGGGGCTATAATAATTTGCAAATACTACTAAGAACACTAATAATAACTATTTTATTATATATAAAGTTAGCCTAGGCTAATTTAGTCTAAACAAGACTATTCTACCTAAGGTTTACTAAGGAAAGTTTAAAGAAGCCTTCTTAGAAGCGGACGCTATCCTACTAGCAGACTATAGGCCTTATAAAGTATCTATTAATATTAAGGTAGGTAAGAAGGTACCCTTTAGACCGCTCTATAGCCTATTAGCGCTAGAGATATAGGTCTTAAAAAGTATATTAAGAGAAATCTTAAAAGAGGCTAGATACGCTACTTAAAATTAAAAGTAGAAGTACTAATTCTTTTTATAAAAAAGAAGAATAGGGGATTATAATTATATATAGATTACTATAGACTAAATATAGTAAACTATAAAAAAACTGTTACCTACTCCTACTAATCTAAAAGTTACTAAACTAGCTAGAATCTACTATTATATACACTAAACTAGACCTAAGAAACGCCTACTACTATATATAAATAATTAAGGTAGGCAATAAATAGAAGATATTATTTTAGACTAGATATAGCTACTATAAGTATATAGTAACTACCCTTTAGGTTAACTAATACCCCTATAGTCTTTTAGAGCTATATTAATAGTGCGCTATTAGACTTACTTAATATCTATTATATTATATACTTAGATAATATATCCTTATATATATTTAGAGTAAGAAAGAAAAACATATTAAGTATATAAAAATAGTGCTAGATTAGCTTATCTAGTATAAGCTATACGCTAAGCTCTCTAAGTATAAGTTCTATACCTAAAAGGTAGGCTATCTAGAATTTATAGTAAGACTAGAGGGCGTATATATAAAGAGGGATAGAGTTAAGAGTATATATAAGTGGCTAGAGCCTAAGTTAGTATAGAATATAAGAATTTTCCTAGGCTTTACTAATTACTACTAAAAATTTATTAAAGGGTTTTTAAGAGTTGCAAGTTCAGTTCTTTATATATACTTACTTAGCAACTAGAAGAGTTAGCCTATAGTATTTACTAATAATATAAAAAGGAATTAGTACCTATTATCCTATTAAGTAAGGCTTAGACTGCGTTTAAGCAACTAAAGTAAAGCTTTACTAGTAGGCCCTTACTAGCCTATTTTAACTCTAAATTGCCCTTAAAAGTAGAGACTAACGCCTCTAGATATACACAATATCTAGTATCTTAAGTTAACTATACCTAAGGTCCTAAGAAAAGAAATAATAGTACCTAGTTACCTTCTACTTATATAAGATAAGCTACGCTAAGCATAATTATAATATATATAATAGAGAGCTACCTATAATAGTAGAAGCCTTTAAATACTAAAGATATTACTTAGAAGGTACTATGGAGTAGATAGAGCTTATAATAGATTATACTAACCTATAAGGGTTTATAACAACTAAAGTTCTAACCTAACACTAGGCCTAATAGGCTAAATAGCTTGCCTTATTTAATTTTAGGATTAGATACTGCCTAAGAAAGACAAATCTAGTAATTAGACCCTTAAAAAGGCCTAACTACAATTTAGAAGGAGTAGAAAGGCCTAATAGGATAGATAGTTTCTAAAGAAGGCTACTTATAGAGCTTTAAAGTAAGCTAAAGCTTACGAAAGCTAAAATACCTTAGAAAAGGCTAAAAGAGTTTAGGCTAGTAGCTACTGTGCGGATTGCGCAACCTAAAAAAAGATCTACTTTAGAGAATATATAATAAGAGGAATTAAAAAACCTCTCACTTTAAGCTATCTCTAAAGAAATAATAAGTAATCTAATAATAGTTAGAGTAAGGGCGAGTCTTTTATACCTTATAGAGGATCGCCTACTATAAATAGAGTAGTAGAGCCTAATTAAGAATTATTTACTCTAGTTTAACAGTTGCCTATACATACTAGCTAGTGTTAGAATTAAAATCTTAAGACACTATTATAATAATTTGCTAGTAGGTTATTTTAGTGTTGTAAGGATACTTAATATTATCTAAAAAGAGTTCTAGTAGCCTAGAGTTTATTAGTTTATTAAGAATTATATCCTAACTTATAAGGTCTATATAAGAATTAAGCCTACTAGATATATATAGTATAGCTAACTTAACAGCCTACGAATTCTAATAGGTTTCTGGTAAGATATAATAATAGATATAATTATAGACTTCTCTAAAAGTAGGATATGTAACTATAAGTATAATAGTATACTAGTAATTATAGATCGCATTAGTAAGATAGCCTACTATATAACTATTTATAAGGATATAACTATAGTAGAGCTAGCTAAAAAATCTTATAGTAGGAGGTTATATAGCTCTATAGTCTCCTAAGGTTAATAGTAACAGATAGGAGTAGCCTATTTATATTAGAATACTAGAGCACCTTTGTATAGTACTTAGAGTTAAAATAGCTACTTTTAAACTACTTTTTATCTATAGATAAATAGGTAGACTAAAAGGCAAAACTAGACGCTAAAGTAGTACCTATAAGTCTTTTACAATTATAAGTAGAATAATTAGGCCTTATTACTATTAGAGGCAAAGTACTTATACAATAATAGTGTACACAACTTTATAAAAAAGTTACCTTTCTAGACTGTGTATAGATATAACCTGCTAACTACTAGCGTGACTAAAGAACTCTAATTAAGGGGTAACGCACCTTAGACTATTGCTAACGCAACTAGAATAGCCTAAATAAGGGCTATTATATAAGAAACTATAATAAAAGCCTAGGCATACTAGGTAAAGGCATACAACTTTAAGCACAAATAGGTAGAGTTTGCTATAGAGGATATAGTCTACTTTAATATATAGAACCTAGCCTTATTAAGGCTAAAAAGAAGCTAGGCTATAAGCACTAGAGTCCTTATAAAGTTCTACGCTAAGTAGGGGATTAGGTGTATAAACTAGGCCTACCTAAGAATTTCTAAATTTACTTAGTATTTTACGTGTGCCTACTAGAGTAATTAGCTCTAGAGAGACTTATATAGTAGAAGTAAAGTCCCCCTAAGATTATAGTACTATAAATAGGTCTAAATATATACCTAGTTATATAAATTAAAAGTAGAGAATAAGAAAAAATAGTAGATGGCTATATAAAGTAAAGTAGAAAGAGTATAATAATAAAGAAAACTAATAGCTACTAATAAAAAATATTTCTAAAGTAATAATAAAGGCTTTCTTTAAGTGTATAGGCTTTATAAAGAACACAAACCTATTAGAGAGGTAGAAATAGGCCCTAAAAGAGGCCTATAGGCTACGTAGAGGCTAGGGTTGCCCTTTAAAATAAGAAGGGGGGGTAGAGATAACCCTAGAAAGGCCTAGATTAGCCTAGACTAGCCCTAGTAGGTAGATAGGCAAGTAATAATACGCAATTATAGACTTTAAAAAGTAATAGTATTATAAAATAGGTAAGAATACTATTATAGATATATAATATAAAGAATTATAAGAGCAAAGTATAGAAAAGCTTTTCTACTAAGAACCTAAACTAATTAGAGTCTAAAATCTATAAACTAGAAAGCTAACTATAAATAAGCCTAATTAAGACTAAACTAGGCTAAAGCTACTTCTTAAAACCTATATATAAGGCTAAATAAGACTTTTAGCCCCTTTTAGAAGCTAAAGGGAGGTAGTAAATACTAAAGAGGGGGGGGGGGGGGGGGGGGGGGGGGGGGGGGGGGGGGGGAGAGGTATCTTAGACTAGGAAAACGCTAGAAAATAGAAAGGACTAAAGATTTAGAAAGCCTAAGAATTCTAATTCTAAGTGCGCACCTATTACTATAATAACTTAAAATCCCTTTTTGCACGCTCTAAAGTCTTAGAACCTAGCTATATTCTTTTAACTAGAAAGTCTAACGCGTTCTTAAGCGCACTTAAGTAAGCCTAATATTAGTTAGCCTAGATTACTTTAAATAGGGCCTAGGAAGTTTTAAATTATTTTAATAGTAGAGAGATTAGTATTACCTACTACTTTATCTCTACCTCTAGTCTACTTATATAGGGTACCTATAAGACTTCCTATATTATTATCTGCTAAACATTTCTAATTCTTCTTAGTTTTAGCTTTTTTCTTCTTAGTAAGCCTAAAGGAAAGAAAGCTATTTGTAAAAAAGCTAGTTTAGCTAGAGTGTATTAAAGTGTTCTTTATTACTAGCATATTTATCTTTAATATAGCTACTCTAAAATTAGCCTTAAAAGGCCTTAATAGGCCTAGATAGAAGAAACTTATACTTAGATATTCTTAAAGACCTTTTATAACTAAATAGAAGCCTTCTTAAGAAAAAGTAAAATAGGCTAGGGGGCCTTAGAATTCTTAGGAACCTTAGGAATCTTTTTTAACGCCCTTATATTTAATTTAGCCTTAGTAAGATAAAGGCTACAAAGATTTAAGAGGATAAGCGTTATAGTAGCTTAGAGCTTAAAGATAAGACGCTAGAAAACTTAAATACATTAGGGGGCCCTTAAAAATCTTAGAGAGGCCTAGATAGATATACTTAGGTTAGCTCTACTTATTTATAAATAATCCTAACTAGCGTTAGCGCACTTAACGCACTTAAGTATAAAATTGTTTTAGCTAGAATTAATAACGCTATTAAAAATATAGATTTTATAGTCCTATAGAGCTTTATAGTTCTTATAGAATAACTAGTAAGAATAAACTTTCTTAACTTTATTATATAAAGCTTATCTACTAAACTTTAAAGGCAGGTTATATAGAAGTTTATTATAATAAGTATATTATCTTAGGCTATTTTCTTTAACCTTTATAAAGTACTAAATATTTTAATAAGAGTAAGATAGGGCTAGATAGGTCTAAATTAGACTTAACTAAGGCTAAGGCTATTCTAAAGAAGGTTAAATAGGTTTAAAAAAGAATTAGGCAATATTAAAGTAGACTAATAAGCGTAGTTAGCTCTAGACAAGCCTAGATTAGTATACAGAGACCCCTTATAGGCCTAAAAAAAACCCTAAATTAGGAGTATTTTAGCCTAGAAAGGGCCTAAATTACCCTAAAATTAACCCTTATTAGAGCCTGCTAGAAGCGCCTATTCTAGGGGGTACTTATGCTAAAATAATTAGTAATATAAAAAGAGTAGTAAAAAGAGGGTAATAAAGTAGTAAGGCTAGAGGTAAATTTATAAAAGTACACTAGTCTAAAATAGGCTAGTTAAATAAGCTTAGCTAGCCTATTTAGGAAAATTTCTCTAGTAACCTTAGGGTTAAGGTCTTTTAAAGAAAGGAAGCTTTATTATAATGTATCCCTTATAGTAGCGTAACCCCCTAGTTGCCCTAGGCTAGCCTAGATTAGTCTTAGCTAGGTTAGAGTTTTCTTCTTAGGCCTTATAGCCTTTAGACCTACTTTCTTTCTTTAAGAGATTGCCTTAGTAGTAAATTAATAGATTAAGTATTGTACCTATAATCTTATATTAACTTTATTAATAATAATGCTACTCCTAAGAAGTTCTTTATAAACCTCTAGTAGAAGTTAGTAAAACCTAGAAAACTCTAAACCCTCTTTATATTTATAGAAGGGGCCTAATTCTAGATAGTTTTAACTTTCTCTAGGTCTATACTAATTTCTTTTCTATACTCTATAATAAATCTAAGGTATTTAGTCTTAGTAACTATAAACTTAATTTTAATATAAAAAGAGTAGTAAAAAGAGGTAATAAAGTAGTAAGGCTAGAGGTAATTTATAAAAAGTACACTAGTCTAAAATAGGCTAGTTAAATAAGCTTAGCTAGCCTATTTAGGAAAATTTCTCTAGTAACCTTAGGGTTAAGGTCTTTTAGAAAGGAAGCTTTATTATAATGTATCCCTTATAGTAGCGTAACCCCCTAGTTGCCCATAGGCTAGCCTAGATTAGTCTTAGCTAGGTTAGAGTTTCTTCTTAGGCCTTAGCCTTTAGACCTACTTTCTTTCTTTAAGAGATTGCCTTAGTAGTAAATTAATAGATTAAGTATTGTAACCTATAATCTTATATTAACTTTATTAATAATAATGCTACTCCTAAGAAGTTCTTTATAAACCTCTAGTAGAAGTTAGTAAACCTAGAAAACTCTAACCCTCTTTATCTTTATAGAAGGGGCCTAATTCTAGATAGTTTTAACTTCTCTAGGTCTATACTAATTTCTTTTCTATACTCTATAATAAATCTAAGGTATTTTAGTCTTAGTAACTATAAACTTACACTTTTTAATATCTAGGTGCAGCCCTATCTTACCTAACTTCTCTATTACCTATTATACTTTGTTCTAATAGTCCCTTAAAAATCTACTAGAACATATAAGAATATTATCTATATAGGCAAAGTAGAAGTTATCTAAATACTTTCTTAGAAATATAGTTAATATATAATTAAAAGGTACTTAGTATATTAGCTAGTTTAAAGAGAACTACTAACTACTTATATAACCTAAACTAGATTTAAAAGGCTATTTTCTACTCCTCTTTTTTTACTATTCTTAATTTATAAAAGGCCTAAATTATATCTAATTTATATTAGCTACTTAGCCTTAGTAAGAAGCTGTAATGTCTCTCTAATAAGAGGAAGAGAGTAGCAGTCCTTCTTTAATAGAGTATTTAACGTCCTATAGTCTATTTAAAATTATAAACCTCTTTTAGGTTACTTTATAAATAACACTAGTGCTATAGTGCTAGACTTACTTATCTAAATAAAGCTATAGTTAAGGTACTCTATTAGTTTTCTTATAAAGAACTAGTAGTTTCTTCTTCTTTAATATACTATAAAGAGGCCTAAAGAGAATCTCTATAGTCTCTTTATTCTTCTTAATAAGGGGAATTAAGTAATTAATTCTAAAGCCTTATAATAGGGGAAGTTTATTAGCTTATTCCCTTAAGAAAACTTCTATCTAGTCTAAGAGCTACTTAAGGAGGTGGTCTCTTAAGTCTACCTTAACTTTTAGGGCTAGGGCCTTTTAAATATTCTTAAAAAAGGTAGTAAAGACTATTAGTATTAAATGGGCTCTATAGCTAGCTATATAGACATTAATATCTAATACTCTATATTAGTAAGTGTAGAGAATGTACAGAATAATTATATAAAAAAAGAAAATAATATAATAAAACTAACTTAGTAATAATTACTTGTCTCTAGAAAGGGTGCAAATAAAAAGGAGAAGATTCTATAGTACACAGACTATAGCGTATAGGTATTATAATCCCTATATAATATTATTATATAGCAATATTAAAACTTTAATACTCTTAGGTGCTCTTACTAATATAGTGTATAGACACTAGCAACTTTTTATTTTAAAGTTACTATTAGTAGTTCTTCCTTCCTTCGTATAAACTATCTACTTACTAATATTTACTCTATGTATTTATTATCCTCCTATTTGTACGCCTTCTACTCTAGCTAGTCTACTCTAGTTAGTAGAAAAATTCTATTAACTATTTATTCTACTTTATTCCTATTCCTATTAGAGAGGCGTAATTAGGCTTATTAGTAGTAGAGTAGTAGTCTAGCTAATAGTAGTTAAAGGTAATATTGCATAGTTAATAATAAAATTACAGTAATAGTATATTATTTATATAGAAATCTTTTTACTTAGTTTATTTCTTATATAATAGGTAGACCTATTTGTCTTATTTATTTAGGCAGTAATATTAGGTAATTGTACAATATTAGATAAGCGAGAGATAAATACTAGTAAGGGGTAGAAATTAAGGCTCTAGATAAAAGGAAGAAGTATATAAAGTAGGCTTTCCTTTCTTTATCCTTCTCTCTTTTATTCTCTACTTTAAATATCTCTCTATACGTGTCCCTTCTCTCCCTAGCTTTTCTTCTCTTTTTTTTCTTTATTAAGCTACAGTACTAAGCCAAAAGTCTGTTCCCCGCAGGGGTAAGCGAGGTCCGCCATCATCATCACCACCCCGTCGCGCAGAGCGCTCCGGCACCCCCAATATCGCTCCCGGAGAGTTGATAATTGATATAGAGATAATAATTTAATTAATATTTTGTTTAATACCCGCGCGCAAGCTAGAGAGCAAGTAGGCAGCGCGGCATACTAAGTATAAGCTTGCGAATCAGCGAATTAGGGATCCTACGCCAGCAATCTTTTAACGCCGCGCAGAAGGTCTCAAAGTCCTTGTCGCTGTCGCTAAGGTCGCCTATATTGGGGTAACGCTTATAGAGTTCTCTCTTAAGGGACCACTAGAGATATTCGATGGGGTTAATGTTGGGGGAATAACGCGGCCACTTAATCAGTTGTATGCTGTGTTCCGCCAAAAAGCCAAGTGACTGGTCGCGCCCTATAGATAGGCGCGTTATTGTGTATATAGATATCTCCTGCATAATAATTACAGAGGAGTCCTTTGCGTAAAGCTTTAATATAACTCTATGCGCTGTATCCTTTGCAATAAGCTACTAGGTCCCTAGGCATAATCACTAAGGGACTCCGCCAAACCCACCCTCTCTAATTAAGCCAGATACTCGCCTACACTATTGCCGCGCGAGATCTTAATATAACTGTCTCCTTAATTATCTTATATCTCTATTTTTCTCGTATAGGAGGCGAAAAACCTATGTAGATATGCCACCAGAGCGTCTTTAAATAGAGCACTTATCTAAGAACTAGAAGGGCTGTGTCCGCGCCAATCCTAATTGCGATATTCCTATTCAAATTAACGCCTCTCCTAGGCCCCACCACGCGAGTAATCTTAGGCTTCCGCGCTGCCTAGAAGTTAGTCAGGCTCTCTGCCTTTAATGCGCGATATGCAGTTGTTTAAGAGATACGGCAGAGGGAGGCCTCGCAGAGGAGGGCTAGGTATTCAATCCTTAGGTTTTTTCGTGCCTCTTAATAGAGAGTACACGCTTGTTATGTGTATTAAGCGCCTAAAGACACCCTAATTAAGGCCGCGATTAATTGTAGTATTGTTCTCTATATCTCTAAAGTGTTTTGTTAATGCAGCGACGCGTATAGTTAAACTCCTTAGCCAACTCCCGCAATAACGCGCCCCGCCTCACACTTCGCGATAATTAAATCCTATTGCTGGACAGATAATTCGGCATTGCGGCGACGATTTTCCTGAAATTTCTACACCAAAAGAGCTCATATTAGTGGAGTAATGTAGTGTTGAAAATAGGGTGTTGGTGTTGGTGTACGCGCGTTAGCGTGTTGGGGGAACAGACTTTTGGCTTGGCACTGTAATTCTATTCCCTATTTTATATAGTGCTAAACTATGCCTCTTATTATATAATATCTTGTCTTTGTATAGTGCTAAACTTACTATAGCTAATAGCACTTATACTAGCTAGTAACTAAGTTAGCTTTTTTAGCTTTAATCTTATTATGCGTAATCTTCATGATAGAAGAATATATAGTACCTTCCCTACTAGTTTTTATATAAACTATATACTCTTCTAAAAAATCTCTATTAATATAAGTTCCCCCCTATTCCTTATACGTTTGCTTTTATATAAATACTAACTTTAAAACAGGCTTAGAAACTTAATATTATGTATATGCCTTTGTATAATATTATATATTATTCTTCTAGCTAGTATAGACCTGCGTCTATAGACTACTAAAGTTATTTAGCACAAAGGATATTTCTATGCGCTATTAGTCTAGTTGCATAGTTACTTTAGGGGCACTCTATACGCCTACTACTATAGTAGTATAACTAGGCTAGGGTCCTTTACTAAGTGCTATACACTAGTAGGCTTTTAGGTAAAATTATATAGTTCTTATATATAGTAGAGCTATAGTGCTAGGTGTAATTATTATATAGGATAGGGCTAGGATAATAGGGTAGATAATACTAGATATTATCTATTAATACTAAAATAAAAAAGACTCTTCTCTAAATAAATATATATTATATCTCTTCTCTTTCTATACAAATAATAAATAGAAAAATATATATATTTAAGTAATATATACGTGTAAAAAGAATTAAATAAAAAATAATAAGAAAATAGTCCTATATAAAGGCTAAAAAGAGCTTATATAGATAGCCTTAAGGCAATCTACTAATACTTTAATAGTAATTATTAAAGTGTTGCTAGAGATTAAGGACTTTAGAGCCTAGTTTAGGGTCTTCTTTATATAGGCATTAGTAGAATTATTCTTTCTATTAATCTATCTAAATTTTAGAGATCTTGCAGTGCTTGTACAATTTGCGAAGTAATATAGTATTAATTATAAGGCACTTTTATTTATAGTTCCTAGTTATATAAGGTAGTTATAAAAAGACTTTAAATCTATATAGATAACTATAGAAATTAGTAGTAGACTAAGCGTGCGTACGATCTTCTAGAGGGTTATACTAATAGCAATAGTATTATTAAAGCCTCCTACTATACTATATAGCTTCCTAGTAAGAACGCTTCTTATTACTCTCTTACACTTAGTTAAATTCTAGTGTATAATATTTACCAGGATATTAAAGTTATTGCTATTACCTACATAATATTTATTACCTAAAGTAATTAGAAATCCTAGCTATAAGCTTAGGTCCTTATTATTAGCAAATAAGCTATTAGTAAAAATAAACAGCTTTGCGCAACAGAAATCTAATAGTATAAAGATAAAACCATGCTTACTATTGTTAATTTACTATTAAATTTATGTGTTTAATACCTTATTATCTTTATATAAGCGTAATAGTCTAAGTAGTAATAGATAAATTAAATACAGCTTCTAGTTAGTATATAGATATAATATAGGCGCCTCTTTCACGCTGCTCTATATACCTCTAAGTAGTATTATTATCTTTCGGATTAATTTTATAAAAGCCCTTTACTTAATCTTTTTATATCAGAACTATAGTATTATGTATAAGCTAAATTCTTCTACTATTAAACTTAATAGGTTAGTTCTTAGTAAGGACAGTCTTATCCTTTATATAGAAGGCTACTTTCTTTAGCTCTTTTTCTTCTCTTTGTGAAAAGTTCTTATTAATATTACTAAGAGTATTTTCTATCTAAAGGCTAGTAATCCTAAAGGTGTACTCTCCTTTATTAGTAATAAGTAAATATAAGTTATATAACAAAGTCTTTTTGCTAAGTTTCTCTTTATAATAGCTATAGTAGATCTTAAACTAGTAAAGACCTAATTTGGCTACACTATAGAGTAGTTATATAATATAAAAGATTATATCTTATAAAAAGTTTATATATAGTTCTTTAGGTAGTCTAGTATAGAGCGTGCAGTTTAGTTTATTAGTAGACTAAATATAGGCCTAAGTAATATCTTATAGTTTAAAATATAATTTATATATTGCCTAAAGGCTTACTTCTAATATAAAGAGTAGGCGCTAGCTTATTTTTTTTTAATAGTAGGTAATTAGGTAAGAATTTTATTCTTCTCTTTATTAAAGTAGCTAGCAAATATATGGTAGAATTTCTTATACAGTTTAGTAGTCTTGCCCTTAACTTCTTATATAAGGTAGAGGTTAAAGATTCTACCCTTATACTTAAATAGGTTAAAGAGAAGAATTTTAAATATACTATTAGTAATAAGAGCGTCTATCTCTATATAGTCTAACTCTTTAAAAGGTGCTCTAGGTGTTATAATTATACCTTCTATATAAAGCTTTAGAAATAGTTTCTAATTACTTATCTTTTTTTAAAAAAGGAATATAGCATCTTTTCTTAGGTGGCCTTTACTTCTCTTCTCTAGAGAATTCCTTTATATAGGGGTAATATTATTTACTTTATATAATAGTAGAAGAGTACAATCTTCTTTGTAATAGTATAGCTTAACTTATATATAGTAAAACTTTACTAGACTATTTCCTAGATTAAAAATTATATCTTTATCCTTAATATTCTTAATTTTATATAGGCCTATCTATCTACCTTTTTTCTCTTTAGACTATAATCTTAAATCTAAGTAGTAGAAGCTTAAGGACTTTATATGCTACTAATAGAGTATTATAAGTATTTAGCGTATAATTAATATTAGTTTTATCCCTTTTCTTTTATATATATCTTTATTACCTTTTATATAGTATTTGTACGTGTAATACTATTAGGCAATAGAGAAGAATGTATACTAATTCTAAAATATACACTAAAGACTAGTAGTGTAGGTATAAAGCTATCTAGGCCTATCGTATTATTAATAGCTTTAACAGCTATTTAGAGGATATTCTCCTCTCCTTATCTATAATTTTCTAGTTTAGCCTTAAGAATATTAAAGGCTCTATAGAGAGATGTATGCAATTATTTAACCTTCTCTATTACCTAATATACTTTTATAGGTATCTGCCTATAGGTTATGCTAATAATTTTTGTATAATTTCTAAACTTATCTAACATAAAGTTTATACCTAGATTATATATAATATAGTTAGATAGACCTTAGTAGGTATTAATTTAGCATTTGTAGAAAGCTTTTTACATATCTTATATAGATATTAATTTTAAGAAAATTATAGCTTAAAATAATATATCTATATTTATAATATGTAGTGCGTCTCTAGTTCTAATATATATATTATTAATAATAATCTTATAGTTAAAGTGGGTATTATTCTTAATAGTAAACTTAAAGTAATATAGAGCTTATTTATACAATTAATAGTAGTAGCAAAACTTTTAAATTTTGTTTAGTATAATAGTATCTACTTTATAGCTAGTATTAGTAAGTATTTTTAAGTTCTTTCTATATAGGGATATCTAAATTATTAATAAAGGCAATAGAGTTTTTATTTAGTAAGAAAAGATATAGTTTCTTCCTTACTAATATTAAAGAAAAGGTGTCCCTATTTGTATACAATAGGTATAGTTATGCTGTCCTTTTATATAATAATATCTAGGATATTATTAAAGTAAGTACCTAGCTTATTAGCATCTACTAGTAATAGTAGAAATAGTGTTAGAGTGTCTAGGATATAGTAGGTAACTATTCCTATTAGATTTATAATTTATATAGTTTCTAGAGATTTTTATAGATTCTAACCTCTAAAGCTAGTATTAGTATTACTAGGTATCTAATTAATCTTTGTATAGGAATTCTCTTATATATACACCTCTAGCTATGCTTTACTAATAGTAAAATTTCTTGCTATATCTATATTGTATAGTTTACCTTAATATATTATATAGTATTAATTTTTAAGAATAAACTATTCTGTACACTTCTCTAGCTCTATTTTATAAATATGTTCGCTAGTTATATAGTAAAGATAGCTAGTAGTAGTTAGGTAGGATACTTAATTATTGCTATCCTTATTATCTTTACTCTACTCCTCTTCTTTATACAAAGCAGGCTTCTTATTATTATACTTTTCTATATCCTAATTATAGGCCTAAATAGTTTTATATAAAGGCGTTTTATTATTATACTCTTTATAGAAGGTAATATACTACCTTATTATATAGATACGCTTATTACGTAGATAGTTAAAAGACTAATAACCTTCCTTATAGCATATAAAAATATTTCTTTAGTCTTATATAAATATTGTTTAATTAGAATCTTAATTGCAATAATAATAATACTAATTATTTATAAAATCCTTATTGGCAAGAGCCTAGTAATCTTTCTCTTTATATAGGAAAGTTATATTTATAATTAGTGTAGTATATATTAGCCTTTTATAGATACTAATTAAATTAGTAATTAATTATAACTTAAACTAATATATAGAAATTAGTAAATAGAGTTTTATAAGTAGGCTTAGGAGTAAATATAGTCTACTCTAGCTCTAGGTATTTATAGCATACTTATATAATAATAGTATAGAGAGAAATTTTCCTAGTAAAGTCTACACCTAATACTCTCTATATAAGGGTAAGCCTATTAATTATTGCCTCTAAAACTTTATATAGACTTTATTAGAATTCTTACGCTAGTATTATATAAAAGTTATTATAGTCTAGTCTATCTAATACTAGTTATAGTTAATAGTAGTGTTAAAGTAACTATTAAGTGCTTTATAAAAGCACTTCTACAATTATCTAGAACACAATAGTATAGAGGTAATACTGTGCTATATAGCTAGTAAGAATATTTAGAAAGTTATCTAGGTATTAATCCTTAGCAATATCTAGGCGTTTATATAGATTTATAAAGATTCTAGTCTTATTTACTAAAATATTATATAGAGCTCTAGTATAGTTATTATTCTTATTTTATGCCTTTTAAAATTAACTTATCTTATTAGCTAAAATTCTTTAAAGAGGTAGATTATGCTTAGGCAGAAGCTTATATAGGTTAGATTATAGTATAGGCTTAGTCTATATAGATTAGTATAGTGCCTATAATTTATTATTAACTAGTAGTAGCTCTATTTTATACAGCATTTAATAGGAGGTAGATACAATAGTAGTTAGGTACTATATATAAAGAGTAGTAGGTTATTTAGTTATTTATATAAATAAGATTATTCTTAGTACTTATATAAAGCTTCTCTTAAGATATCTATAAGAACCTATAGCTATATAGGTGCCTATAGTAGTAGTGGCTTACTCTATTTAGGTTTGTGCAATAGCCTAATTAGCTTAGGTATCTTTAAGATTAGCCTTAGTGTTTGTATATAGAAAGTTAAGTAAGCTAGTAAAGGTAGCAATATACAAGTAATATCTATATTGCCTTAGGATACTTTATATAGTTTAGTCTCCTTTTTTTTTTTTTATTAACACTATCTTAAAACGCTTTTCTATGTTAATAATAGCAGGAGGGATAACTGCTATTATTATAATATTTTTATTAGAAACCCCATAGTCGCAAAAAAACCATATAGTTTAGTAGCACTTATAGCTTTAGTATTTATTCTTAGTATAATGCCCTTTTCTTTTAGGACTGCGATAAGCTCTCTCCTAAACGCATAGTTTAACTTTAAAAAATAGTGTTCTTCCTATTTTTTAAAGTCTTTTTAGAATAATTCTAAGAAAGCTATCCCTTTTTAATATAAATATATAATAATTAGTAATAGTATATAATGCGTACAATTGTATTTTTAATAGAGAGAAATTATTTACTAGGTTAATCTTATCTTTTTAGTACTTAGGTCTTATTTTCTTACGTAGTGTTGCTTCTAATATTCCTATTCCTTTAGTATACTTATTATATAGTCTAGTATATTTAGGTATATTAGTGTTATTTATAAGGTAAAGGTAGTAAAGGCAGAGGCTTTGTGCAAAGTAGTAGTAGGGGTAGTTATTATATAACTAGTTTGTCTAATAGGTTAGTTATATAAAGAGTTGCGCTTTATTAGGGTTTGTTATTATCTAACTATATGCTTATATAGTTACTAGTAGTATACTTAGTACACACTGTCTCCTCTTAAATCTTATATAGTAGTAATATCTACTTACTAACTTAATAAAAGGGTTAATTTACTATCTTTATAGATAAGGATAGGTTTTATATATCTTATATAATTACTTCCTTCTTTATTTTATATAGTAGTAATAGTTACTTACTAACTCTATAAAGGTTTAATCTACTAATATCTTATATAGAAAGAATAGAATATAATAAAATAAATTATATAGCTAATAATAACTTGTATAATTTGTCTTCACTTTTGCTAATTTATAGTTAAGGGTTAGTTAACTACTAATTAGTGTTAAATAGACTCTATAGCTAGCTATATAGATTTTAATATCTAATACTCTATATTAGCAAGTGTAGAGAGTGTATAGGATAATTATATAAGGAAAGAAAATAATATAATAGAACTAACTTAGTATTAGTTACTTATCTCTAGAGAGGGTGCAAATAGAAAGGAGAAGATCCTATAGCGTATAGGCTACAGCGCATAGGCATTATATAATCCCTACGTAATACTATTGTGCGGCAATATTAAAACCTTAACACTCTTAGGTGCCCTTGCCTATATAGTGTATACAAATAATTAGCCTATTTTTTCTTTTATATTTCTCCTATTTAAGGTTATAAATAATATAGCGGAGACTTTTTAACTAAGAGTAGAAGTTTATCTTCCCTACTTATCTCTAATTCTTATATAGGAGAACCCTATATATATAGAGCGTTTTTCTAGGGCTACTATTATAGAGTTTTTCTTTTACTATAGCAAACTAAAAACTAGTTTATAGTCCTCCTTCTTCCTATTAATATATACTTATAATATTTTAATATACTTCTTAATATTTATCTTTATGTAGTTTATTTTATTTTTTTGCGACTAAAGGGTTTCTAATAAAAATATTTATAATAATAGCAGATATTTCTCCTACTATTATATATATAGAAAAGCGTTTTAAGGTATTAATAAAAAGGGTTAGCGCGTTATAAGCGAGCTAAGCGAGCTTAGTAGACTTAGCGCGTCTACTTAAACTAAAAAAAATCCACATACAAAACTATATATAAGGCCACATTACTATACTATAGTTTAAAGTAGAGAAGGTATATAAAATAACGCTAGCGCCGCAACTAGTATAATACTATAACTATTATCTCCCTTTACTATTATTTCAAAAGATTGCTAAAAGTAATAGCTGTTATATTAGTAGGTTTGTGTGCTACTTATAAGATATATACTATATAGAGAGCTTGTATATATTATAGGTATACTAATGCTCTATCTTTATATTAAAGTTAACCTTAAAGAGACTTTTACTACTATTGCTTGCTCTGTTTTTTACTATTCTTCTAAGCCTTAATACTAAAATCGCAGTTAACGCCGCGAACGCCGCCTAAAAGTACGCTCTAATCTATCTATCCAAAGATACTAGGTCCACACTAGAATACCACTCTATCTAGAAGATTATTAATAGGTTAAAGTAGAAGGTATACCATACTCTATATAAGATAGTTCTAGTGTACTAGTTAGGCTAGTAATAGATTAGTAACTATAGGTGCTATAATAGATACGTAGGGCTCCTACTATAGTTCCTTATATTACTACGAGTTAGGATAGCAGCAATAAAGAGCAAGGTTAAGGGATAAAAGAAGGTGTTTATTAATAAGTTACTAGCAAAGAAGAGCGTTATATAGATGCGTTAGATTCTTATAGTTATAGTGTTAGATAGTAAGCGCATTATATAAGTGAACTGCGTAAGTAATGCGTAAATATAGTATAATTGCTAATAATAGTAATAATAAAATAAGTTAGTATACTATTTACGCTTTAAGTAAATTTAATAAATGTTAGAGTGCTTATAGACATTAGGCAAGTGCGTAGTTTATAAACTATCCTTATAAACTATTATTATATTAGCGGAGGAGACTAGTAGTAGACTATATTTTTAGGCGCTAGACTAGAGCGGCCTTTCTATCCCAACCTACACAGGCTCAAATTAAAAAAGGGGTTTAAAAAGGGTAATTAATACTAAATAAACAATGCGACCTATCTTTATATAAGCGGCTTTATAAACTAAGAAGGTTTACTTCTCTAAATTCTATTGCTTAATAGGAATTATTTAAACTAATATATTATAGGTTAGCTTTTCTAGCAAAATTCTTAGATATAACAATAGGAGTTAAACACTCTAAATTAAGCATAGTATACGCAAAGCTAATATTATTAATAAAAGTGTTTATAGTAATTAGTATTAAATCTAGCTATATTTTTTTATATATATTAAAGTTCTTCTCTAGTTTCTCTATAACTTATTTTATCTCCTCCCTTTAATAACTTTTAGAGGGGAAAACTAGTTTTCTAACTCTACTAAGCTATTAATATCCTTATTACTACTATTTATCTCCTAGGCCTTACTAGCCCTAGCTTGTGTTAGGAGTATTATAGCTTAGAGGTAATAATTCTAAATACTATATACTTTCTTACTATAGTAGAAGTATACTTCTTTTTTATAGCGCTTCTCTAACTTCTCCTTAAAGACCTATTTTGCGCGCTTCTTAGTTTTTAAAGAGTTTACTTTAGTAGTCTTTATAGTGCTAAAATATATAAGTTTCTAATTTGTAGTATTAATAGACTTAGTAAAAAAGAAGGCTACTATATAGAAGGGCTTTAATATCTTTATATAGCAAATATTCTTCTTAACTATATTAACTCTATCTATAAGTATTATAAAGTCCTAGTTCTTACAAATCTCTAGTGTAATTAGCCTATTCTATAAGTCTCTCTATAAGGCTCTCTAGTAAATATTCTTTAAGTTCTTTTAGTTATTTTTAATAGCCTTAGTAGCTAGGAGTATAAAGTTAGTATTAAACTTAGTTAGTAGAGTTTTGTCCTATTAGCTAAGAAATAGCCTATTTTATACTTACTCCTTTACTAACTTATTATAGAAGCTTATATTTAAGAAATCCTAAAATTTATTTTTAGAATAGGTTTCTTTCTTTATAAAGGCTAGTGTAATGTCTACTACTTTATCTATTAGCCTACTTATAATATAATTAACTATCTAGAAGAGAAATATCGCAGATCTTCTTATATATATAGTACAACACTATAAGGGAAAGCTATAGGTGTGCTAAAAACGCATTAAAAAAGATAAAGCTGCTTAGAGATAGGTTAGGCTAGGGACTATATATTAGCACGTGCAAATCGGCCCCTTATACTAATAAGGTAGTTAGTTTTATAGTGTACACTATAGTCTATAAATACTAAAGTTAAAGTTAATAATAATAGTATAACGCGACTACCTATGCACAAAGTATAAAAATCTATAACTAGATTAAGTGTTTATTTACCCTTACACACAAAGTATATTGTCGCGTAAGATCTTAAGGTTACTATCCACTAAAGTACTAATAGCCTTCTCTTAACTAAATAACGCGCTTTCTATAGAGTAGGTAATTACGCGCCCATATATATACAATAAGAAAAACAATAATAAAAAGAATAATAATAAGAAAAACAACACTAACTAAAATACCTAGAATTAGTATTATAAAAGTTAAACACCTCTTAATATTACTAATAGTATAGCAGCACAATATAAGTTGTGTGGCAAAAGGATTACTATAGCTAGTTTATCTTATCACGGTATTAGTAAATACCTAGGTGCTCTAGGGACTATAGATTTTATCCTGTGGGTCTCTCTCTACTATTTTAGCAGCCTAGTCCTTAACTATATTATAGATAAACTAAACTAAAGGTATTTTAAAAAGCAATAGACTAGATTCGCTAAAGGTTGTTAGAGATATATAAAGTACAAGATACTGCTATTTAACCTAGAGGTCTTAGAGGATTGTTATGCTAATAAATCCTACTAAGAATGGGTAATAGAGACGTGGCAAATATACTATTATAAAGAATACTTCGCACACGTTCTATACATAGTATAACGCTATGAGAGAAAGCTATAGGTGTGCTAAAAAATGCTGTAAATTAAGGTAAAGCAATAAGACTAGTTTGGCGACTATTTGGGGACACTATTAAGTATGTGCAAATCGGCCGGCCCCTTATAGAGTTGATTACGAGCTGTACTATAGTCTATAGGTACTAAAGTTAATAATAATAACGTGATGTGGTTGCCTGCGTATAAAGTATAAAAATTCGCAACTAGAGATTAAGTCTTTATTTATTCTTATATAACTCTATCCTTATATAGTATATTTAATCTTTGTGTAAGACCTTAAGGTTACAATCTACTATGGCTATTCCTTACCCTAACAACGCTATTACTACTAGGTGGGCAGTTACACGTCTATATGTGTATAATAAGAAAGATAATAATAATAGAAATAGCTAGGATTAGTATAGCAAAGGTTAAACGCCTCCTAATATTGCTAATAATATAGTGGCATAATAATATAAGTTGTGCGGTAAATAGATTGCCTTAGCTAGTTTTTCCTACAGCAATAATAACTATAGGACTGTGGATTTTAACTTGTAGCTTACTCTTTGCTAGTTTAGCTACCTTGTGCTTAGCTATATTAGTAAGGGTTACTAGATATATTTTTAAAGGCAGTAGGAGAGAATAGGCAAAGGTTACAAGAGGCTTTAAAAAAGAATAATATAAGGCCATATAACCTAAAGAAGCTATGGCATAATTTCTAGAGAGTAAGATCTATACAAAGTGGCTGTAAGAGGTATTGGGTATATATAAGTACGCGCTTATACTGCGGAATTTTTATAGGAGATAGATAAAGTAAGGTTAACGCTAGGGAAGTATTCTAGAGGTTGATGGGTTGTTGGCGGAGGATAGTAGGGTGCTATTTAGTATTAGAAGTAGGTAGCGCGCGCGTGCAATTTATTATATATTATAGTGGTAGTAGAGCGTGCGTGCAGTAGGTTATCTATTATCTAGTAAGGTAGTGGGTAGGCGAGTAAGTTAGGGTGTTGTTGTTGTTGTGAGTTTGTTGTCTTAAAAGCTAGGGGGAGAAACGTTAGTAAAACTTTAAACGTGCTTTAAGTTCTGGGACTTAGCGCGCACATAACGTAATGTTATATAATATTATATAATAATATATGGGCGCTATAATATAATAAAAAAAAGCAGTAATTAAATATAGTGGAGCCACTTGAAAACTAAATAAGTGAAGGCAGTTTATACTCTTGCCTAAGAGGAGTAGTAAATATACAAATACGCGCTTATACTATAAGACTTTTATAGATAATAAGTAAAGTAAGGCTAATGCTAGAAGTGTTAGAGTGCTATTTAGTATTAGGGATAGGAATCACACGCGCAATTTATTGTATAATATAGTAGCAGAGTGTACGTCTAGGAGTTCTAAGTAGTTAATTATCTAGTAACGTAGTAGGCAGGTGGGCAGGCAGAGTATTATTATTATATGTTATCTTAGAAGCTAGGGGAGGCGTTAAAAAACTTTAACGCGCTCTAGAGCTTAGTGTGTATATAATATAATATTATATAGGCGCTAGTAACGTAATAAAAAAACGCAGTAATTAAACGTAGTAGGGCCACTTAAAAACTAAATAAGTAGAGGCAAATTTATAACTCTTACCCAAAAGATATATAATAACTATATTCTCTATAAGAGGGTAATTCTTATAGATCTTAGCCTTTACTAGAAACCTCTTGGTCGTAAAAAAATAACTATAATAGCTTCTAGAGAATAACTCTAGGTTAGAAAGTTAGGGGCGTTAGCGCTCTAGTAGCGCGCTTTGCTAGGCGCTAGTATTACTACTATTATTTAGAAGAAGGCTAAAGAACATAGTCTCTACTCTAGTATATTACTTTAATTAGGCAAGTTAATTAGCAATTACTCCTAGTAAGATCTAAAGCTATTTATTAGTATTTAGTTAAGCTACTAGTATAACTTAGAGTTACTTTAAGCTAGTATTAGGAAGAGAAATATCGTAGAGCTTTTAGTATATAGTGCTTTAAGCTAGTAAGATAGCTTATAATTTATATTAGCGCGTTTTAAAGGGCGTCTTCTCCTATATTCTAGGCCTTCTCCCTTCTTTAGGTAGGTGCTTAGGGCCCTATTAACTTTTAATTTTATAGATACTAGTAGACTAGCTTAATTATCTATATATATTTTGTTTTATTATAACTCCCTATATATAGTTCCTTAGAAAGGTTAGCAGTAATATCTACCTCTATAGGTTTTTACTATTAGAGTTTAGTAACTTATTACGCTAGGTAAGAAACAAAGATATTCTTTCTTTTATTAAAAGACTCTAGTGTTTCCTCTATTATATTTATATTTGTTTTATAGAGTTAAGAGATCCTAATATTTAACTTAACTACGTGTTTGTTTATAGGGTTAAGGAATCTTAATATCTAAGGTAGCAGGCCGAGTAACTATAGAAGGGCGCTCAGCCCCTTATAATTAAATCTACCTAGGGGTAGGATAACAAAGGCTTTTATCTTAAATAATATAATAAAAAAAGCAAAGCCCCCTACTTAGATATATATAGTATAAACTTAATTTTAAGTATAATCTCTATGTGTTATTAACTTAACTGTCTAGGAATAGAATAATAAAGGCTTTTTTTATTTTAATTAATATAAAAAAAAGTAGAGCCTTCTACTTAGTAATTAAAAGAGTATTTATAATTATGTGGCGTTATTTTTTCTACCTAGGGGTAGGACGACAAAGGCTTTTATCTTAAATAACATAATAAAAAAAGCAGAGCCCCCTGCTTAGTAATTAACAAAGACGTAAAAAGGTAATAACAAAAAAGTTATAATTATATAGTATTAGATAATAAGTGTAATATATACTATTAAATTATCTACTTAGAGGTAAAATAATAAAGGCCTTTATTCTAAATAATATAATAAAACAAGCAAAGTCTTCTACTTAGTAATTAAAAAGAGCGTAAAAAATACTATATAAAAAAAGCAAAGCGTAATATATAAGTGCGCTTAGGCTAGTAAATAGGTTTAGGGTACCTAGATTAGATATAGGATTAGGTTAGAGTCGCATAGGCTATAGGTATAGGTTAGGTTAGGTTGCACAGACCTTAGGTTAGATTAGATTAATTACGTAAGACCCTAAACCTAATCTAACCTATACCTAACCTAATTACGTAAGACCCTAGCTTAATTTAACTTAGTTTAATATTATTTAAAATATATTTTTAATTAATTATAATAGCTATTTATTACAGACTAAATAGGTACCCTAGAATTAGGTTAGGGTTAGAGTCTTACGTAAGTAGGATTAGGTTAGGTTGGGTTAGATAACGTAAGACCTTAACCCTAATCTAACCCTACTTACGTAAGACTCTAATCCTAACCTAATCTATACCTATTTGCTAGCCTAAGTGCGCTATATAAGTAATATATAGATATAATATAATTACTAATAATAGTAATAATAAAGCTTAGTTTTCTATACATACCTTATATAGTATTAAATTAACTACCTAGAGGTAGCATAATAAAGGCTTTTATTATAAATAATATAATAAAAATAATACACACCTTAAGTAAATTAGTATTAGAATACTTATAAATATTAGAATAAGTATATAGTTTATAAACTATTATTATAAACTATTATTATATAGTGTTAAATTAACTATCTAGAGGTAGTATAACAAAGGTTTTTATCTTAAATAATATAATAAAAAAAGCAAAGCCTCCTCCTTAGTAATTAAAAGAGCGTAAAAAGGTAATTATAAAAAAAGCGCATTTAAACTTACTAAGCAAGTCTTAATATAGAGGCTCTTATAAGTAAAATTTTTATAAAGAGACTACTTAGAACTTTAGTAAATAAGGAATAAAACTTTAGCGCTACTACACTATAGTTATTCTTCCTTCTTCTCTACTATTCTAATTATTATAAATAATATAAGTTAATATAGTAATACGTATATACTATTTCTTATAAGTAGAATAAGAGTAATATATACTAGATATACTATCGCTCTATTACTATATTAAGATTATTCTTAATAAATTTCCTATTATCTTTTTACACCTACGCTCTACTATCTATTTAGATATTAATATTATTTCTAAAGAAGTACTTACTATTACTAAAAAGTACACACTAAAAATTTACGCTACTACTACTAAAGTAATACTAATACTAGAGTTTTATTCTATTTATAGTTTTTTTTTATAACTAAGAGGTTTCTAATAAAAAATATATATAATAGCAGATATTCCTCCTACTATTTATATATACAGAAAAGCGATTTAAGGTGTTAATAAAAAGGGGTTAGCGCGTTACAAGCGAGCTAAGCGAGCTTGGCAGACTTAGCGCGCCTACTCTAACTAAAAAGAATCTATATACAAAACTATAGGTAAGGCCACATCGCTATACTATAGTTATTTTATTTATAAGATAGTTATCTATAAGAGACTAGTATACCTAACTACTTAGAAGGTAATTCTTATATACTAGCTAGGTTAGTAGCTTATCTAGTTTTTAATAACTAAAAAGACTATATTTCTACTCTAGTAGATGTAATTGCTTCTTATTAGTAATAGAATCCTCTAGTAAGGAACGTAAAAGAATAATAATAATAAGATTTTTATTAATAAGCTTTAGTGTAGCAAGAGCGTTATTAAACATCTTTATCGTGTAGAGATTCTAACTAAGGTTAAGTCCATACTATACACAAAGAGGAGTAAAATAGAAGGCACTAAAACCTAGTATCTAGCACATAGTGGTAGTAACAAAATATATATAAAATAATAATAATTTTACTATTAACTTTCTTTACGGTAGTATTATTAATAGTAGTTAAAGTAAGAGCGTTATATATAAATCTATAAGATTCTTCTAGCTATTATAGCTATATTAGCTTATCTAAGTAAGTACGCTACGTAAGTAGCGTATAAGCGTAGATAGTAGTTAATAATACTAATAGTAATAATTTAAGTAGACTATATATAGCGTAAGTAAATTTTGTATTATAACTAGAACCTTATAGGTATTAGGGGGTGCAAGTAAGTTTAAACTATTATTGCGTTATTAGATAGTATTTAAGGTTAGTCTTTAATTAGAATTAGGTGCTGTATATAGTATATAATAATTTTCTATCTTAATCTACTTTAACCTTAAACTAAAAAAAGGGTTAAAAAAGGCGTTTAGTAAGCTAACTAAGCTAAGTATAGTATATTAAATTAATCTATCTAGAAGTATAATAATAAAGACTTTTATCTTAAATAATATAATAATAATAAAAGTAGAGCGCTCTACTTAGTAGTTAATAAGAGTGAAAAAAAAAATTTATAAAAATATATATATGTGTGTGGCATTTTATTAACTACCTAGAAGTAGTATAATAAAGACATTTATCTTAAATAATATAATAAAAAAAAGCAGAGCCTCCTGCTTAGTAATTAAAAAGAGCGTAAAAAAGGTAGTAATTATAAAAAAAGGGCGTTCGAACTGCTAAAAGAGCTTGGCAATCTTGGCGCGCATAAAAAATTATATATTTAAACTACTAAGTAAGCTTTAGTATAGCTAAATATAAAAGTTAAGAATAAAAGCTTATAAATAATTTTTTAGTAATATACTATATTGGAATTTGCACTATATTGGAATTTGCACTATATAGGAATTTGCACTATCTAAGTTAGATTTACTTACTTTATAACCCTATAACTTTTATTATAGGCTATAGAAAAAGCTCTAAGGCGACTTAAAACAAATCTAAGATATAAGATGCAATCTAATTAATTAAAAAAGAAGACTTCTCTAGACTATACACTACTACTACGTACTTTAAAGTTTTACGTTATATACTTTAAGCTAAAGGATGGCTAGAGGACAATTACACTTATAGGCCACTATACACTAACAAATCCTCTTAATTATAGAAGAAGAAATTATTAATTAGATAGATTATATATTATACTATATAGCTAGAACGCCTCTCTTACTATTATTATTACTAGAGATAGCTAAATTACCACGTGCGCGTTGCGTCTAACATAACTCTAGATCTAAAGCTATTACTAAAATGACTACACTTATTAGCTATAAATAGATATATTGCTTCCTAAATCGCTATCCTATAATATAAGATATCTATGCCTGCTAGCTAGACACAACGCATAATTTAATAAAGCCACATTTAAGATAGTAAAAGGCTAGTTTAATACTATTACTACGCTATTTAATAAGTATTTATATAAACTTTAAAATGTGTGAATATAGACAAGTTAGGTTTTAGGGTTAAAGAGAGCTAGATAACACGCGTACTTAGTCCTATTAACTATAACTAGAAGAATAAGGTTATAGGAGAGAAGTAGAAGTAGGTAACTAACGTTAATTGTATTAACGCTACTAGTTAAGCTCTCCTACTACTCCTTATCTTTAAGGGCCAGAACCTTAACATAAGCTAGATTCTACCTAAAGCACCTATTAACTAGCACTAGGAAGTTAGTAAGAATGGCTAGATATTAAATGCGCTTAGTCTATATTAGCTAGTTAAGATATTTAAGCTATTAACGTAGAGGGAAGAGGTTACCTATTAATAACTTTTAATTACAAATAGCTATAGAAGCTATATATAAGCTAATTTTATTGCGCACTATATAGAGAATAATATTAATCTTCTTATTATGCTGCTATACTACTTATATATCCTTTAACTACTTAATATTAGGGTATTCTCTCTATATTTAAGCGTGCGCACGCATCTAAGACTAACTAAGTCTCCTAACTTAGCTAGTAGTGTATCTTATATTAAGAATAGGTGCAGATGTTTAAAAGGGCTTATAAGAAGGCTGTTATAGTTAATAATATCCTAGGTGGATAAAGAGGAGCTAGCCTAATTCCTTTAGATTTAAGAAAGTTTCTAAAGTAGCTACTCTTATTAGACCTATATAATAAGCCTTAAAGCCACACACACTAATAGAACAAGGCAATCTAGACTTTACCCTACTAAAAAGCTTGCCTTTAGATAGTACTAAGCTTTGCAAATTAAACGTGCAACTTAATACTATACTTATAAAAGTACTAGGGCTTCTATTAGAGGCAAAGCGCTACGTTAACTAAGTGACCTATATAGTAGAAACACAGAATGCTAAGCTAGTTCTACTTTGTTAGCAGCTAGAAGAAAAGGATTAGATACTCTAGTTATAAAAGAAAAGGACTAAAGGGAAACGTCTAATTAGAGGGTAAATACGTGTATAGCACGCTAAAGGTATTAGAAGTAGCTTAAGATGCTAAGGCGACGCTAGTTGTAAAATAACCGCGCAGCCGCCTATAAAAGCAGCTAGTAGAGAAAGCTAATAATAGCGATAGAACTAATAAGTTTAAAATTATTAATCTAAAGTGTTAGAGAAAGAATTAGATAATATGGTAGTAAGTAGAGAACGTAGTTAAAAAAGGCAAGACTTACTTAGATAGTGTAAATCCCTATATAGTGCAAATCTCTATACGGTACGTTATATTAAATTAATCTATCTAGGTGTAGAATAATAAAGGCTTTTATTTTAAATAATAATAATAAAAAAGTAAAGCTCTCTACTTAGTAATTAAAAAAAGCGTAAAAAGATAATAATAAAAATTTATATAATTAAAAAATATAACGTGGTTCACCAGCGAGTGACCCACACCAGTGAGAGCGCGCCACCTTTGCCAAGACCCCACCAAACCATTTCATTTATTATCAGACTGCGTCGCAACACTACTTAAAATATATACTGAGTTAATGCATCTAATTTAGATTCTTCCTCTTTAACTCCCTAGCAGGTTTGCGCATTGTGTCCAGGTTGCCTGTAGATGCCACAACGCCGTTGAGTTAATGGCCCTGTTGCAGCGCGACTAGTACCTAACAACTGTTTACCCTTTCTTCTGTCCACCAGCGTCCTTAGGAGTGGCTAGCTAAGATCCCTCTGCTACTGTAAGTGATCCCTAATGCTAGATATACCTCCTTTTACGCAATTTTCGCCTTATAGTCTCCTTAATTGTCTTGCGAAGGCCTGCAATTTCATCCAACACTAGTACCTAACTATGCATTGCACTTAGAGCGCCTTTTTCAAGCTTCTTAAGCACCTGCATAGTTAAAGTTAGTAATAAATCAAAGTGATCTCTAATTCTCTTGCGAACTAGTGTTGATTGCGCCTCAAATTCGCGTAGGTTACTTAGTGTTTTAGACTCCCAGGTGGTAGGCTCTTTAATAGGCAAACTAGGTGTACGGATGCGGATATTAAGGTGCTGCAACACCTCCCTCTAGATTCAATAGGACTAGCCCAGCACCGCGAAAACCACCCTTAATTGTCTCTCTGCAGAGAAAACCTTTAAAAACGCGCGGTTTTAAAGGCTAGGAGGAACTCGATCTTTGTAATGTGGGTTATTAGCTAACGCGCTAAGCCTGAGATCTTAGCACTATATGCCTTCTTTAGCGGGGAGAAACAGCCCACATCTAATAGCTGCAGCAGGTGTAACAAATATAGTGGTATATAGAAAGTAATAATTTTATATTCCTTATAGTAATCCTAGAACTTAATTAAGTTATGGCTCTTATAGCTGTTAATAACTAGCAGCTAATAGGTTCCTTTGGCGTGTCCCTTTGTATGCGCGTTAAAGTGTTTTAACTACGTGATACTAAGCTTGTTGTTTGTCTAGCTGTTCTTGCTAACAGCAATTACCTAATTGCTAGGAATTAACGCGTCTTCGTACTAGGTGGAGATGTAACGCTTGCTGGCGTAGATAATAAAGGGAGGGATTGCCTATTTAGTAGCGCAGATACCCTAAATCACTATAATCCACTAGCGGTTGCCTAGCTATATCAATTTGGGTTTCGCACGCCTCTCTAATGCTGTGACCACAAGCTAAGACCTTATAACCCCTATTAGGAAGCCTGATTCATTAAAGTTGTAGATATCCTCATCCGTAATACCGTACTTGACTTTAATGCCCTCTATAAGCTTAAACCACGCGTTTATATAACCTTAGGATCTTCCTATTATGCCCTCTAGTTATTATATAACTAAGACTAACGCGTTTTAACTTCACGTCTGCGCTTAATAAACCTGTCTGTCTAGTTAATGCTAATAGGTGGCTTTCCTCTCTATAAACGTAGTGAATTGGCTATTATGCGGATTATAAGCTTTGTAGGAGGGAATCCACGCGTATCCAGCTCAATTATACGATCAACAAGCGCCTGCTCCTTAAGGAGAGTAAAATTCTTTAATTTAGGTGGGTTATCGCGTCGTGCGGTCGTTCTATTGCGTCTTTAATTAAGCGTTCTGCAATTAACGTTATACAGCCCTGCTGCTGCTTGCTCTGTAAGATTTAGGTCTTGTTCAATAGCTCTAATAGCAATAAGTAACCAAGCTTTATTAGATGGCTTAGAAGACATAGTAGGTGGTTGTATTATGATGGTATTGTTGGTGATGGTGGGGTCTTGGCAAAGGTGGCGCGCTCACTGGTGTGGGGTCACTCGCTGGTGAACCACGTTATTTATATATATTATTAAATTAACTACTTAGTAGTAGAATAATAAAGGCTTTTATCTTGAATAATATAATAAAAAAAGTAGAGCTCTCTACTTAGTAATTAAAAAGAGTGTAAAAAAAGGTAGTTATAAAATAAAAGAAAAATATATTTATAATTATAAGTCGGCTTGCCAAGTATCTTTTTAACCTTTTTTTTTAGTTTGAGGTTAAAGTAGGTTAAGATAGAAGGTTATTATATACTATTATGTATAGCACCTAATTCTAATTAAAAACTAACCTTAAACACTATCTAATAATATAATAATAGTTTAAACTTTAAACTTACCTATACTTTGCCTACACCCTATAAGCTTTCTACCTATATAAGGTTTACTTATACTATATATAGCCTATCTAGATTATTACTATTACTATTATTAACTATTATTACTTATATGCCGCTTATATAGTGTACTCGCTCTAATAAGCTAATATAGTTATAATAGCTAAGAGAATCTTATAAATCTATATAATACTTTTATTACACTATATATTATTAATAAACACCTTATTATCTTTCTTTTACCTCTCTTCTTAAATTCTGTTACTAATAAGGAGCAATTTTATCCACTAGAGTAGGAATATAGTTTTCTTAGTTTTTAAGAACTAGATAAGCTACTAACCTAGCTAGTATATAAGAATTGCCTTTTAAATAGTTAGGTATACTAGTCTCTTATAAATAATTATCTTATAGATAGAATAGAACTCTAGCGTTAGTATTACCTTAATAGTAGCGGCTTAAAGCTTTAGCGTATACTCTTTAGTAGCAGCAACTATATTAGATAAATTAATATTAATTCCTAGGTAGATAGTAGGATAGAAAGCTGCGGTAATAATAGGAGATTTATTAAGGATAACCTTAATATAGTAATAGAGCAATAGATATATATCTAGTATATATTACCCTTATTCTACTACTTATAAGAATAGTAGTATATATCTATTAATATATTAACTTATATTATTTACGATAATTAGAATAGTAAAAAAAAGATAAATAACTATAGCATTGCTACGCTAAAGTTTTATCCCTCTTCTAAAGTTCTAAGTAGCCCTTTTTCTAAAAACTTTGCATATATATAAAAGCTATGCGCTAAGACTACTAAGCTTACTTAGTAGTTTAAATGCGCTTTTTTTTATAATTATCTATTTTACGCTCTTTTTTAATTACTAAGTAAGGGGCTCTGCTTTTTTTATTATATTATTTAAAATAAAAGCCTTTGTTATTCTACCCCTAGAAAGTTAATTTATTAACACATAATTATAAAATTCTATGTGTGTGTTATTAAATTATCTACTTAGGGGTAGAATAATAAAGACTTTTATTTTAAATAATATAATAAAAAAAGCAAATCCCTCTGCTTAGTAACTAAAAAGAGCGTAAAAAGGTAATTAAAAATGCGCATTTAAACTACTAAGCGAGCTTAATAGTTTTAGCGCAAAGCTTCTATATGCAAAAATTTTATAAAGAGGCTACTTAGAACTTTAGAAAAGAGATAAAACTTTAGCGCAGCAACACTATAGTTATCTATTCTTTTCTTACTATTTTAAGTTATAAACTACTATTTAGATTATTATAAACTATATAAGTTAATATATTAATAAGGATATTTCTTATAATTAGTAGAATAAGAGTAATATATACTAAATACACTATTACTATATTAAGGTTATCCTTAATAAATCTCCTACTATCTCTCTATACCCTACTATTTATTTAGGCATTAATATTATTTCTAAAGAAGTACTTACTATTGCTAAAGAGTATACGCTATAGTTTTTTGCGCTACTACTACTAATATAGCTATATTAGAGTTCTGTTTTATTTATAAAATACTTATCTAGTATAAGAAATAAATATATTTAACTATTTTATAAGGCTATTCTTATATACTAGTTAGGCTAGTAGGTAGTCTAGTTGTTATGGAACCAGGTCGGAGTTACCTTACGCCGACTACCGAGGTTTCCCCGGCGCTAGTCCTGATTAGGTACTAGCGCGTTCTTAGCGCGCCTCGCGCGCCTCATGAGCTTAGCCAGCACCTTTGGCTGGCGCCCATACGTAGATTTTGTCAATCAACTTTCAACTCAGGCCAGCTCCCTAACACTAGTTTATAAAGAATTATAGTACTCTATTCCTACTCTAATAAATATAATTACTTCTTATTAGTACTAGAATCCTCTAGTAGGGAATATAAAAGGAGAATAATAAGGTCTTTATTAATAAGCTTTAGTATAGTAAAAGCGTTGCATAGATCTATAAGATCCTTTTAGCTATTAATACTATTAAGTTAGAATAACTAATAATAGTAGTAGTAATAAGCTAGGTATACTATATACTATAAGTAAATCTTATATAGATTAGAAGCTTATAGGGTGTAGGTAAGATATAAGTAAGTTTAAAGTTTTTACTTTAAACTATTATTATATTATTAGATGTTTAAGGTTCTTTAATTAGAATTAGGTGCCGTATATAGTATATAATAACCTTTTATCTTAATCTACTTTAACCTCAAACTAAAAAAATAGGTTAAAAATAGTGTTCGGCAAGCCGACATAAAATTCTATATATTTTATATATTTTATATATTTTATATATTTTATTATTAAGCTTAATTCATTATTAAGCTAGGTAGGCTGTATATAGCATAGCTTTTTACGCAGTAAAATTAAAGACCGCAAGGGGCCAAGTAGCGTTTTTATTCTATGGCATTTAACAATCTTGGCATTGGAGGTTGAAGAAGGGATGTTTTAGGTTTTTGGTTATCCTTGAGTTGGCTAGGGGGTATATAAGATTGCAAGACTGAGATTCAAGTCGTTCCTACACCGAGTACGCAGTCTTTGCTTCGTTACAAGTTGGGTTTTCCCCTAAGTGAGTCCTAGAATTTGCAATGTGTACCTAGGCGGGCCTGGTTTAGATGTGTATGTTACCCTACGATAAGTACTACCAATCACTGTTTTGATAATACTGGGCTTTATTCTTCGAAAACGCGATGGGGTTAGGTACACAGGTACTTGTTCTGCAGAAAATCCGCCTACTGGAGCCTACTTAGAATACAGAACAGGTAATTGAGACGGTGGCGGAAGGGCGTTGCGAGACACGAAAGAGTTTGTTTTATCTACTATGGAGGAGTATGGGATGCCCCTGACCGCAAATACCCCATTCCCCAACCACGCCGAAGTATATATGATACAGCCGAAAAGCCCTATCTTACCCCAATATCAATATCAATACCAATATCAACACTCTATCTACAACAATGTTCGATGTGGCACCTTACTTGTCGAACTTGCGTACCTGATTGGGAAACGACCAGTTTTCCTAGACGGCCGTGTGTTAGCTCTACTCTTTCTTTTCCCCCTGACGAATTCGGGCGACGGATACCGGGACACGTACCCACTGCTGTAATACATTCGATGGCGTATCGCCCCAATCGCCGCCACTATTCGGTATTGTTCTACTATCAACGGGCACAAAGATAGCGTCGTTACTCTGTTGCATGCCCGCCAGGAAGCCTTCGAAATCTTCGCCATTCGCGCCTGCGCCTGCGCCCGCACCCGCACCCGCACTCGCACTCAAGCTCCCCAGCAACGACTCGAAATCAACATTCAGGTTATCCATCGGTGTCTGTAGGCCCGACCTGGCGAGCTGAGTCATATCCGGCGCGTTGGCGGAGGTGGGACGTTGCAGGAGCGGTTGAAGCGTGGGATGTTCCTGTGGTGGTGCGGCCGACTTTTTGGGCACGCCTTTCATGATGTAGAAGGCTTCGAGGTTTTCTTTGACGGTCCAGAGGAGGTCGGAGCAGCGCTCTCGGACACCGACGCCGTAGCAGTGGCCGAATATGTGGTCGATGATTGTCATCATTCTCTCCTTCCTTTCTAGATCGGGCGTCCTGTACAGTTCTGTAAGCAATAAGAGCACAGCGTGGTACTGCTGGTATGTTGTGCTGTACCAAGCCCACGCAGACAAGGACGGGAGTGTGTGTCGAGCGTGGCGCCGATTTCTAGCGTCGTAAGCGCCGCCGTGAGGAGCACGTCGCGTAGGCGGTTTTCAGAGTCGGAGCGTGGGTGCGGAGAGGCTTGCGGAAGGTGTCGGTAGAGGAGCATCGAGTCGCAGCGGGACATGAGGAGGGTGGCTACAAGGCCGGCGTAGCGCTCTATGGGGACGGAGGCATCGAGGTATTGGAGGTATTTTTCGTGGATATGGCGTTTTCGTGCTTCGACCCTAGTGCGGAGATCGTGCAGTGTGATAGCCTTACGATCAATCTCTATCCTACCCCTGAAGATAAGTCGGTGGATCTCTCGTTACACTCGTAGCGTATCAGGGAAAGCGTAGTGTCGGTCCATCCTTGCACGGACGTAGGCTGGTGTTGCCATTTCGGTGTGTTCCAAACTCGAAAACATCGTCGTCGACATTCAGGGGGAGCGGGATGTCAAAATCGTCTTCGCGAATCGAGGGGTGTGGCCCTTGTGCTTCAGCTGTTTTGAAGTCTAGGAAGCAGATCTGGTACCAGAGTAGAGAACGGGACATGACGCTGAAGAGGAGTGAGACTGTTTGCTGAGCTGTGATTGAGGCGGTGGATGCCGATGCACTGGGCGAGGCGGACGAGAGCGCCTACAACGACGGAGGTGGCGCGGGAGATCTCAGCCCTACAGAGGGGTATCTGGTCTTGTTAGCTTGCTCAAGATACAGTGTTCTTGCTAGGTATACCAAGTATATAGTTAGCGCCTGGAGTGTCCTTATATTGGACGTTTTGGCCCAGTTGGCGCGGAGCAAGGCTCTTTCAGTCGCTTTCTGCAGCCTCGTAAAAAGATCTTCTCTCGTGATTCCGAATTGTGATTTGGCTTGAAGCGGGGAGACTGATGCAGCGGCAGCCATACATATTGCCAGCATCAATGCTGTACATGAATTGGGATTCGGATTACCAATGTCGATATTCATCCAGAATCTTTCAAATAGTCGCTTGCAAAATGGGATATGTAACACGTGAGCAAGCGGACTGACGGCCTCTATATACCGATGAAAAAGCGCTTCTGCCTCTAGCCTCGTTGGAAGTTGAGGCGGTTCAATGTCGTTACTCGAAGAAGCTGATATTGACCCGCCTAATAGGAGGTTGAGTGATGGAGGTAAAGACGGCATATGCTCTGCAGATAGCAATGATGAAGACTGCGGCGCTCTCTTTGGCCGGCAACTGATGATGTCGAAGGAGGATGTTCTGACAGAAGCTTCCCAAGCTGTGCGATTCTTAGCAATCGCCCTATTGACCTCACAGAGTAATACCACATTAGAAGCCTGGAGACTCATTGTGGGAATTGAGACCCTTGGATACACAATACTGTCTCGGAACTCTTGGCTTGGGGCTGGAAATCAAAAAGGGACGGTACCTCTTCCGCATACTGCGGACGGAAAAATCCAGTAATATTCTCGCAAATAATCATCCTCCCGATGCGGATTGTGTAAGGTCGGTCGCGACCTCATTCTCATCATCGTTCTCATCCTCATACACATCGTCAGGCGTCTCTTCTGGCTCGGCAGGCAACTTCTCCCAAGCATCACCTCCATCAAACTGATCAACCTGCACAGACTGCTGATAGGCCTCCCATTCGTAGTCCCTAGGTGGTGTTCCTGGTGTAGTGGTGCTCGCAGTCTTATCCTGCTCAACCAATTCCACCTGGCTCGTACTCTGCGCTCTTAACGGAAGAGGCTGCGTCCACTCGGCACTGCTCCTAGAGGCGTGCTCTCTCTTTCCCTCTGCTTCTTGCGAGCCGCGCTTTCGGGCACCGTAATGAAGACGCATTCGCGCCCAAACGCGGTGCAGTTTTGGCAGGGATGCGTTTTTGAACATCGACTCTTGCGCGTGCGGCACTCCACGCACGAATTAATGGGGCGTGGATTTCTTTCTCCGGCGGACCACTCGTGACTGCGGCAGGGCTTGTTCGGGCATTTCGTGTTCTCATTTTGCCAGAGCCATGGGGAGTGCAAGTGTTCTCAGGTCCTATAATCGGCGCGGGTGGTGGGGAAAGGAAGCAAGAGTGAGGCTCGGACTGCGGCCCGTTATTAGATCGAGCAGAAAGTCTTGGCCATCAGCCCTGCTGGCTGCGGGCTCCTGCAGCCATGCTAGCGTTGCGTCTGCACTTCTGCCGCGTCGATCTTTGATGTGATGGATCTGCAGGACAAAAGCTACATTATGAAGCATCCTTCTATTCTACTTTCCATACGGCTGGCATTACCCCATAGTACCGATCATTGCATCGAGATTGCGACTCCAAAAATTCCATGCTTTTTCACACAGCAGGTTTGGTTCTGGACAATGGCTTGTTACACATACAATGACCAGCTACGAGCTCCTGGTGAGACGTAAGCTCAGTCAGCGAACGCCTCCAACACCCACATAGCTGCATGCCTGTCTAGAACTCCTGACCCAGAACCGTGCAGAATAATACCACGAAAAAGTAACGCTAGCCCCCGCAATGTGCACAAGACTCTACCTTCCCGGTTCTCTCCTCGCTCGACCGGTAGGAGCCTCAGGTTCAGGCCAGAACTCTCCTATCTCTTCCAGGAAAGTTGAGCTATTGTGTACTGTGGTGCCACCCAAAACGACCCGCACTCCAGGCGAGCTAGCGTTGACTTGAGCTACCATCTTGGCTTCCTCGTACGTCGTGCCACCAACCATGAAGATGATGATGTCTTGAGGCTTGTCCTTGGTGGATCCTCCGCTTTCCACAAACGGGTATACTTGCGGGTTAAGCCGTCCTTTGATCAGCTCTTGCAACGTCGCTTCCAACCGCGGAGAATGTTGAGTGTACACATTCTCAACACCCTTCAACCCCTTGATTCGATCACGAGCACCGCTGAAGAATGACCCGGGCTGGAATAGGTCGGGAATCCCACCGGCGACATTCGTGGCCTGTAAAGAGTTGTGATAGGCCAAGAGCTTCTTGACCAGGCTAATCCGATGTCGCGAAACACCCCCGGTAACTTCTAGAAGATCCAGCAACATGGGCGTAGAATTCGAGGAGTGCTTTGAGTAACGTAGGGCATAGATCGCTGTTAGCCGTAACTTATTGTCTGCAGGTATTTTCGGGTCCTGAATGATGCGCTGGAGCGATTTAACGTCGCTCGAGTGATTGTCTGTGCAAGCCAAACTCTGCTCCAGCTCGCTGACTTGCAGGAGGTTGTCCTCTCCAACCCTTCGACTCAGCTCTCCGACAAGAGTTACGTGTTTTGTGACGTTCCCGGAGAGCTTACGAAATTCAGGAAAGTCTTCGATGAAGCGCTTCATATCTGCAATTGAATCAAGCTTCTGCGAGCCTTGTTGCTTCGAAGCAAATTGCTCAACATATTGCTTGGCGTTCTGCCCGAGATCACCAAAATTGAGGTACATGTTCTTCTTGAAGAATGGGTCCTGATCTTGCGAAAGTGTAATTTCCTATTAGAGTCAGTAATAGGTTACAATAACCATCCAGGTGACTGTACCTTGAGCTCCGGTCTTACTTCTGGCACGTCGCGCAAGTCCACTCTGCCATTGTTGATGCCGAGTAGTTCATGAACCATTGCTTGATACGTCCACTGCGTCAACAATGGGGTAACTGGGTCGTCCCTTCGGTCCACAATCAGGAGTATTGGTGGCGTATCGGTCTTCCGAAAATCGAACAGCTGGTCCTCTTGCGTCATATTGTACCGCACCTCGGTGGCCAGTTTCTTGGCCAAAGGACTATTCTTCTGATATCGAATCAATGCCTTTTTCTTCAATGCGAGCAGTAGAGCCAGAACGCCCTCGGTCGACCGCTGCAAAGCATCCGCATTCCAAGCATCTGGACTTGTACTCCATATTCTGTGTTGTGGAAATCCGAGATTCAACGACATTAGGTCGGGATTTATGACGAGGAAGTCGGCGAAGTATTCTTGCACTGCGCGGACAACCTCGTGGTCATCCGCTTCTGCGATTCGCTCGAGCGAGGATTTCTTGATGATGTTGCTGAAATCTACACCCGATCAGATCCATTCTCACATGTTCTAGCCCTTGTGTCCGCTCACATATGTGGTACTCTCCATACTTGGGTTCCCGCAACTCCTCAATCAGACTTTGTATGGATTCAGGCGAAGGTCGCACGAAGCAAAGGCACCGAAGATGGCGCATCTTCTCCCGGGACTGGTTGTCCACTCGACTATTATACGCGGTCAGAAGGTTCAAGGCGGGGTCGCTGGGGCATGTACTCGGTAAGGTAGACTTCATGGTTTAGGAGGGCGGATTGCGTCGTCGCAGTGGAGACTATGGAGACCTGCAATGCGTCAGAGACCACTACAGAGAACGATCGACGGAGCAGACAAACCTACAGTGTCATTGTCCAACAGGAGTATCTTCATCTTCGCGGCTGAGGTGCCTGCCGCCGCGCTGTCTCCGGCAGACACCATCTTGGTGATGTAGCCGGAGACGGCCTGTACGATATCCATGGCGACGACTTAATAGTGTGCTGCTATGGGAGCAGAGGGGAACGGATTATCGGTGGTTGTTGGTTGCTGGCAGCTCCATATCAAACTGCTCGACGTCGCTCGTGACAGGTGTGGCTTGAGCTCCGACTCCCTGCATCTGCTTAGTAAGCCATGTGGCTACTTCAGACCTTCCAGTGTGGGCAACGCAACGAACCGGACAGTACAGCATGTCATTGTGATTGTCTCTGCTGCTTGCTCCCTGGGGTTTATCATATAAAGACCAGCCATACAAAAGACTTAGGATGCAACGTCGGCCGCCGCCCTTTCGCCACACGATGTGCTTCCTATATGTGTTTCTGCATCGTCGAATGCTGGATGCTGACACCAGGAGTCGACGACAGGTAACTGGTCAGGTAAGACTCAGTATTGCTTAGATGTATTGCTGTCGAGCTTCTCCCCCGGGGTCAATCCGTGATGTCACGTGATCCTGGGCCGGCTGTTTGACTGACCACCGTGTTACGTAATTAATAATTTCTTTAATAACATTTTTTACTATAATAATAATAATAATAATAATTATAATAGTAACTAACTTAACTATTTTATTAACTTTCTTTTATAGTAAATCTCCCTTTATAACTAGCAAGCTATATTCTACTCTTTCTAGAACCTTACCGCCACCTATCTCCCTTGTGTTCCCGCTACCGCTACTTACCTTTACCCTTATTACTTAGTTATAGTCCCCTACCTTAATAGCACCCTAAATAATTGCTACTATATTTATAAGCTTTTTACGCTATAGTTACACTTTTAAACTTTTATAGTTCTTAAGAAACTACTACTTATTATTTAGTAGCTGCCCTATATCTTTACTTTACTAGTTTTTATCTTTAAACTTCTCTAGTAATACTTTTACTTTGTCCTATTATTATAGTATAAACGCCTAACCTAACCCTTTATCTAAGTACTAAAAGAGTACTTTGCACTCTAAAATTTAAAGTTATAGGACTAGCTAATAAGGCCTAAATAGCTAGGGCTAGGTATTATTAAAAATATTAAAATTAAGAGGCCCTTTTAATAACTCTACTTGCTATATAAGATTACTAAATTTCTAGAGATTATTCTTAACTTTACCTAGCTAATTCTTTATATACTCTTAGAACTTTATTATAGCTATGCTGTCCTATATAAAAGAAGTAGTATAGTTAGACTACTAGAATATTATTACGTTGCTAGATATAATAGATAAAGAGCTAGATTTAAAAGATAGTAGTAGTAGTTATACGTTAAAAATAAAGATTTAGTATACTAGGCGCTGCTAATATTATAAAAGTAAGTAGACTTTATACACTATACGTATAGTAAACTATAGTTATACTATAGCTACTAGATTACAAATATAATAACTAAACTATAGTTAAGTATCCTATTACCTATACTACTTTTGCGGTTATAACTCTATAGTCTACTATAACTCTCTAATAGTTTACTAGTTAAGAAATAATATATAACTTAGTTATACTAAATAGCAGACTATCTATTAACTACTATTAACAATACTACTATAAAGAAAGTTAATAATAAAATTATTATTATTTTATGTATATTTTGTTACTACCACTATGTGCTAGGTACTAGGTTTTAGTGCCTCCTATTTTACTCCTCTCTGTGTATGGTGCGGACTCGACCTTGGTTAGAATCTCCACACGACGAAGATGTTCAGTATTGCTATTGAGCTGTTGAAGAAGCAGCTCCCAGTAATCGATTATTCCTACCTCTGTAGCATATCCATTACATATTCTAGGATCGCACATACACTGCATATAATTGTTTTACCTACTCTATGGCAAATTATTACTGCTGCGGGCTATTCTTCAAAAATCCCCACATAAGCAACTGGTCTGCATGCGGGGCAATCTTCAAATGCATACGCAGCCAGTACGTCAGTGATCAAATGCCCCCAGTCCAACGCTCGCCCAAGTCCACATCCCACTTTATACACGAAGCGTTCCTTCTGCGCCCTTTCCTCGATACTTATTTCCAATTCCAATCCCACCTCTCACACTTGCCACGACTAGTTAGCGTACACTAATATAGAAACGGAGACGACCTTGCGAGCTTCACAGCTTCTCAATCTGGCTATACGCCTCTCAGACTCGATCCCCATCTTGATTCTACACGATGGCGAAGCTCTTCATGTAAGTACAGCTTCGCTCTACAGGCCTTCTGCCCAACATGCAAGACCATGGCTGCACCTGAGCTTTATTGTCTGCTACTACTATGATGATATCATCCACCACAACAGACGATCACTAACATGCCCACAGCACCGGCGCCACCGGCTACATTGGAGGCGATGCTCTCTACGTCATCGCAACCACCTATCCAGATCTTGAAATCACAGCTCTAGTCCGCAACTCGGACAAAGGCGCCAAGATCGCATCCCAATACTCCAAGATCAAGCTCGTCTACGGCGACCTAGACAGCGCAGATCTACTTATGGCCGAAGCTGCAAAAGCCAACATAGTAGTCCACACAGCCAACGCAGACCACGCCGCACGCCGCCGCCGCAACTGCCCTCGTGGCCGGCCTAGCCCAGAAGCAATCGCCAGCCTACCTAATCCACACCTCTGGCACCGGCATCGTAGCCTCCGCAGACGTACAGCGACAAACCTACGGCGTGCTCACCGAGCACGAATACAACGACTGGGCCGGCATCAAAGAAGTAACCTCTCTCCCCGACTCCTTCGACCACCGCAACGTCGACAAAATCATCCTCTCCCTCCCTCATCCAAGAACCCATCCAACCTCTTCACAGCCATCATCATCTGTCCACCTGTGCCATCTACGGACCCGGCCGCGGCCCAGACAACCAGCGCAGCGTCCAAGCATACGAGCTAACCAAAGCCACGCTCACCCGCGGCAAAGGCTTCCACATCAACGAGGGCAAGAACATTTGGCAGCAAGTCCACGTGCAAGACCTGCCTGAAGTCTTCCTCGGTCTCGTCACATCGGCGCTGCAACCTGGCGGCGGCAAAGCGACGTGGAACGACGAGGGGTACTACTTTGCCGAAAATGGCGAGATTGTCTGGGGCGAGATTTCAAAGCGCATCGCCAAGATTGCAGCGGACAAGAAGTTGATTCCGACGAAAGACGTGGATAGTTTGACTGTCGAGGAGGCGAACAAGCTGATGAGGGCGGCGGGCTACCTTACAGGTACGAATTCGAGGTGCAAGGCCATTCGCGCGACCAAGGTATTGGGATGGACGCCCAAGCAAAAGAGTCTGGAGGATCTTCTTCCTGGAATTGTGGAGGATGAGGCCAGAGCGCTGGGGTTGATCAAGGGACATGCGGAGAAGGTGGGTGCTTGAAGGGGGATCTTGGAACAAAACAAAGGTTGTTTGTATTATAAGTATACATGTCTATTAATCGGCTTATTAGCTATATCTATATCAATGTACGATCAAATATTGACAATAGCCATACTTACATGGATGTACAATCAAAAATTAACCCAAAGTTCTCGTAGCAGATGCCTTGCCCGCCCGACTCTATCATTAGAATCCACAGGGAACAGCATAAACAACCAGACTTGCCCTTCCCTGCACTTTGAAATTCATTCACCGCGGGTCGGATCCACCTCGCTGTCAGCCGTCACCGCCCCGCATAAAAGAGGCTGATATTTCCAATTTCCACCTCAGCCCTGCATGAACGCAGGGGCCCTCGCCCAACGCCCCGGAAGCGAGACACTGCCGCCAGAGAGTCGAGTCATGCTTTCTCCGAAAGAAAGCTTGGTCCATCATGCTTGCTTGTTGCAGTCTGTCTGCTATGATGATGTACCGGTAGATACCACATATCATATAGGAGCGAGACGGGGGCTCAGGTACCTAGGCGGGTTGGCTACGTTTCCTATCTAGGACGCCTTCGTCCTTTCATTCAAAGTCCAATGAAATGATGTCAAACCCGAATATGATGGTAAGTACCAACAGACGCACACACATACAGACTTTGTCACGGGGAGGGAGGGCATAATGTTGCATATGCCTACAGTATGTAGTAAGAATAGCGGCGCGCGCACGGAAGCTTGTGGCTGCCTATTAATAACTAACTATGCTGGCTGGCGCTATCTCATCATCTTAATTACACACTACGAAACAGCGAGTCGGAGTCGGGTATCAGTAAACAACAACCGTAGAAGGGAATCAAAACAAAAAAAAAGTAGAACAAAAGCAAACCACTAAATGGGATAAGAAAAGTCGCTATGCCTGCCCCGCGGCCCGCAGTATCTAAACATATCAGGAAGAGAAACATCGCAGACCTTTTGGTATACGGTACAACGCTGTAAGGGAAAGCTGTGGGTCTGCTGAAAACGCATTGAAAAAGGTAAAGCAGCGATCTAAACATATATAAAATGCAAACACAACGGATGGTGATCCCCACCAACAAGCATACGCCAGTTTGGCCAAACGTCCGGTGTTGGTTGCAGAGGCTAAAACATCTATATGAAATATGGAGTAAATGATGCCATGTTGTAGTCCTGTAACAGCGAGCGCGCTCGCTATGACTGGCTTTCAATGGCCAAGGGTGGAGAGGATGCGTGAACCTGGAAGGTAGGTGTGATGGGGTAGCCACCAATTTCACCGTGTTCCCTCGGGACCTCGGTTCTGGAGGCTATCTTGGTGGGTATTGGGTCGTGAGGCCGTGCTATTGTCCGGTCCGAGTTGCGGGTCTGGAATTTGGATATCAAGCTGGGCAGTGATGTTAGCCAAGGCATGCATTCTCTACCAGGCATACTCACTGTTAGATAGCCCGTCCTCCTTAAAGGAATGATCTTCACACCGTCTTTCTCTCCTGTTGTTTTGTTCCAGTTCTCTATCCAGTCCTCCAGCCCGGTCAGCTTCCGCTTCACCTTGGTCAGGCCAGCGTCGTCCCAGAGCCAGAAGGTAGCGACGCCCATGACGGAATCCAGCCACGCGCGGAAGGTGAAGGGGTCGAATGCGTCGACCAGGGTATCGTTGATGCGCTGCACGATGGTGCGGAACTCTTCCTCGGTGATGAGCGGATCCAGAATCTCGGGGTACAGGTTAGCGTAGGTGGGAGCCAGGTCACCCTTGACCATCCAATCGCGTTTTATGCGGACAATACGCGTGCTGTCGTACAGGGCCGAGTTCAGCGGAACGTGCGGGTTCGGGTGCGGGAAACACGGATGTGAAGGGCCCCAGGGGAACTCTGAGGCGTCGTCGCGGTCGGCCTCTCCTCTGTCGCCCGAGTGCATCGAGTTTGGACGTGAAGGCAGCGAGACACGGGTGGGCGACGGTTTTCGCAGCGTGGCGCCGGCCTCGACATGGTCGGCGGGAGCAGGCGCGGCTGCAGGCTCAGGCTCAGGCTCGCGATCCATGGCGGGCAAGTCCATATGGGCGCGGGAGGCCGATGCTCGTGCGGCTGGCCGCGCTGGCCGCGCTCGCGCCGGCCGAGGAAGGCTGGACAGCGAGGGAGGACGGCGCTGGGCTCTGGCGGCTCAGACGCTGCTCGGGCAGGGTCAGCAGCGGGAACTCGTCGCGGGGGTGCTCGTCGCGGGCGGGCGAGTGGGCGCGCTGCACGGGGACGTTGGGCTGCTGCTGCACGGGGACGTTGGGCTGCTGCTGCTGCACGGGAACGTTGGGCTGGTGTTGGATGGCGAGGGCGCGCGGCGACGAGTTGACAGGATTCCAAAGGCGTGAGGCGGGCGGGCGCGGCGGCGAGGCGTAGAGGGCGCGGAGGCCGAACAGGCGGTTCGTTAGGGACCAGCGGGCTGGCAGCGCAGACGCAGCAGCGGGGGTGTCGTGGGACGCCGTCGTGCTGCGTGCTCGCGGTTGAGGGGAGGCAAAGGGGCAGGCAGCCCTAACGCGGGCGTTCTGGTCGCAGCCGTCTGGGCGGGCGCAGGCATGGATGGACCGAGACGCAGAGCAGACACGCAGACACGCAGACACGCAGAGCGGGACACTGCAGAGAGTTATTCGTTATTATCTACCGCGAGGCATGCGCTGGGGCACGCCCGTGTTTTGAAGCCGAACAGCCTTTCGCAAATTGCAGCAGCGCCCCCGTCTGCACTGTGCAGCCGTCGCCGTACTCAGTATTGATTCACCAGCCCCTGCCTGCAATGAGCACCAAGGCTCAAGCACTTCCAGGGCTGTACCAGGCAGCCAACCCCAGCACCCACCCTCAATTGGCCGCCCAGGGACACACACGGCCATGCATTACCTGCATTACTGCTTTCCCCCATCACGTGTTACCAGCGTTACCACCCTCCGGTAGCCACCAAACCTAATGCCTTTATGCCCTTCACTACAACCCTGTACCATTGACCCGTCCCTGCGCCTGACGTATGCACTGACTAGTTCCTCCCTGACCGACCTCCTTCCAAGCCTGTATTCACGGCATGCCCTCGCCGGCATGAACTTTGCAACACGGACATGAGAACACATCACGCCACACCGACCGAACACATTCTTGAACAAGCACTCCATCATTGTGCTACAAATTAGACGCGTGCGACTACAGCCATGCGAGGGTAGCTGCTGAATGCCAAAGCCCTCCGTAGGGCGTGAATCCAAGGTACAAGTGATACATAATACATATGCTTTTGAAGCAGATACTCCCAGCTCGTTGTCCTACCCATCCATATCTACCAAAAGAAAACTAATCCGTGAGGGAGCGGTGCGTCGTGTATGCCTGAACGAAAAATGCGCCCATATGCCAGCCACCACCAAGCCTTGAAGTGACGGCCGTCCGTCTAGGGTATCATGTCCTACAATGCTTTTGTGCCGAACCCATAGTGGCTAATCCAGCACCATGATCGATATGATCGATATCATATCATATCATCCGGTCGAGGTGGCGCGAAAAAAGTCGAAGTCGAAGTTCCGCCAATTGGACTACGGTCCAAACTCGTCAAGAAAACAATTCAACCCCAGTGATGGCATCATGGATCCTGGGGTAACTCGTAAAGAAAAAACAGCTGAGTTGATTGGGCAAGCCTGTGCCTTGTGTTCCCTGCTTGCAGTAGGTGCGCTCACGAGTTCTTGTTTGCAGCGGCCTGCATGCGTCGCATTGCTTCGCGGTGCACATCCAACATTTCCGTGCTCCTCATTGCGTTGTCCTTGATGGATTCTCGGTGCTGCAACATCATAGCCTGCTGCTGCTGCTTCTCCACCTCTTTCTGCCTTTTCGCCTGCACCATGGCCGCCCGTTGTGCTTCGTCCTGCACGGCCGCGCTGCTCTGTTGTATCGATTCTCTCCAGCCTGCGAGCAACACTTCACGCTTCTGGTCAGAGCCTGAACCTGTCGTCCTTTTCGGTTGATGCGAATTGAAGCCTTCCATCTGAGGCCCTGCTACCCAGCTGTTCTTCTGCCATTTATGCGCCACCGAGGGAGGTTTATGGTGCTTCAGAGCACGTTTGCGTTGCGCCAGAGTCATGTCTTCATCATTTACGGCTGTCAAGTCATTAGAAGAGCCGGCCTGCTGGTTGAAGTTCTGAGAGGATGCTCGATTTCGCATCAGTGACTCGCGTTTGCTCATTAGGGTATTGCTAGGCATCGGTGTCGGGCCCGACGAAACCCTCTTCCTCGTAGGTTCCACCACAGCCGACAGCTGGGTTCCAGAGACCCGAACACCTCCATCCCGGATCTGGGACGCATGTCGAGACAACGGCTGAAGCTGGCCTTGGACCTGTCCTGCTGAATTCGAGGTGATTTGCATAAAGGCTTTGTTTCGGTGCGCGTTGCTATCGCCGGAGATTCGCTTCGAGCTGCGTTTCGCTACGGCGAATGGCTGGGCAATTCCCTCGCTGACTGGAGCAGGACGCTCGTGGTCTAATTGAGCGCCTGGCGACTCTGGCTCCACAATCTCATCCAATTCCGGCTTGTCCGCTGCCTCAAGGTGCTTCGCCCATTCGTTCGTTCGATATGACTGGGCCACTTTCGAAAGACGAGCCTGAAGTGCGTCCGAAAAGTCGCCGACTGCGGACTCGGCTTTGTCACCATGAGAGCTCGAGGAGGGTAGCTTATCCGGGTTGGTAGAACCGGGAGACTGGCTCTTCTTCTCGTTGTCCTCGTTTTCTACTAGAGTGTCGTGTCGGAGGCGAGGACTTTGGGCGGAATCGCATTTTGAACGCAAATCATCAGGCTTGGGGTCAGTATTGATGGTGAGAGATTGTGGAGAATCGGTCCCTGATAGTGAGGGCACCGGTGTGTTTGAAAGGGAACGTAACGGAGATGACTTTTGCAAGGATATCTCATCTTCCTCGTCCAATGTCGCCGCAACAGAAGACGCTCTGTCATCCTCGATATGGGACAGGGTGACTCCATTTTCGGCTTGGAAGCTATGGGAGGAGTCTCTCTTTGTCCAGACACGATCCATGCCTGGCCTGGCGGACAATCCAAGAGAGCGAGATTGACGAGTTGAAGAAGACTCTTCTACTCCTTCTTCTCCGACGTCCGGTATGGCGGATACCGATGCGTTGTGCGATGTTTGCGATTGCACATCATCTTCCGGCGGGATTTGAAATGGTAGAGGGATGACAACGGGAGGTGGGGGAACTGAATCCTTGGGCGAACTCGTGGTCGATACAGACCGGGATAGAGGAGAAGGATCTACAAGTTCCGACGACGGTCGAGCACCATTGACATGGTTGATGGGAGCGGAGCGGTTGACAACATCATCTTGGGAAGTGGTCATTGGAGTTCCTGTTGCATCAATAGGTTGTATCTCGTCATCTGAAACGGTCACAACAGTCACCGTTGCCTGCTTGCTTGTGGGTCGTGTGAGTCCGGTCTTAGTCGTAGATACGGTATTGCCATGTGTGACTGATGAATCCGAGGTTCCGTAAACGCTTGGTGATTTGGGGGTAGTCACACCAGACTCGTCGCTCGATCCCCGAAGGTCCTTCTCACCATAAGCGGCTTCCCATTCAGACCGTTCCTTCTGGAATTTGTCCTCGATACTTCGGCCCCGTTCTTCCTCTTCCCTCTGTTGATTCTGTTCTTGCTCTAGTCGTTGCGTTGCGCCCACGGCGCGACGTTCCTTGATAAGTTTCCAAAGTCTCAGTTGTGAGATGATACCAAATACGGACAGAACGATAACACCGGCGAGTTCGACCTTGATGCCCTTAGTCAAAGGGTACGTGTAGGTATTGAGGGGAAACGTGTCGGGGTTCAAGTCTGCGAACGTTAACTTTATTCCATCAAACATCAAGGTCAACATTACTCCAAAGGTAGAGCCAAAACTCTTTCCAGCCGGCGCGGCTGAAACAATCCACACCCAGCATTGCGATTGTGGCGCCGGAAAAGGAGATCGATCCGATAAGCCCATAGGTGCGGGTATAGTGAGAGAAGGACAAGCAATAGCCTGCGACACTCATACAACCGATGAAGATCGCCCGTCCTCCTGTTGAAGTAATCAGACCGCCCTCTTTTAGTGAAAGAAACCACATGCTAAGGCAGTAGCCTCCCAAGAGACATCCCAATCCATCGGTGAGATCCGAAAAGATCAAAGCCAATGCTCCGAACAGTAACCCTGTGAAGAGCGCAGCGACGAAGAATGCGCCTTGTACGCCATTAGAAACAGGAGGGCTCATCAGATAGACGATGAGAACGATCACGGCAAGGGCGGTCAAGTATGCCGCAGAACCGAAGACGTAGATCCTGGTGCCGTTAATGAATGAGACCGTAGAGGAGAGCAATCTTAATTACGCACCATTTGTTCTTGATACCGACGACTGCATACAGCGCGCCCGTGATTAACAGCAACGCGCCCACCAATCCTAGAGCTGGAGTTATCTTTGGATGGAGGGGAAGCGGCTCGTTCGAGGTAGTGGCTGAGACGATGATACATTAGCCATAATTGATGAATGTCAGTCGGTATGTCTTACTTGAATCTGCTTCATTCTTGACTGCATCCGAAGCAGTTGGGCTTGGTGATGCGGGTACAGTGCTTGAGGTCACGACGACAGATGGACGGGAAGCGGCCTCTTCTGTGGTTGACTGCTGGTCGGATTCTGATTGCGCGGTCGAGGAAGCTCGGAGTGAAGATGTGGAGGAAGGTCGCGACGATTCGATTGGCGTAGATCCGAGTGTAGACTCGCTATCATCTTGTCGACGCGCCAAAGGGTATCGGGGAGCTGCTGCAACCGGGTACAGGTAAACAAGGAGCGCAAAGGTAATTAGAAGATATCGTAAAGATGGCATGGCGAGATCGGTTTATTCCACAATGGCCATAGATATTATTCTCTCGAAATACTGAGAGGTGTGCAAAAGGAAAGCAAAGCGCGAATGCGGCCAGGGTAGGATCGATGGACACTACGAAAGAGTGACGGTCAAGAAAAGAACGGATGATGGCGAAGGAAAGTAAGCTAGACAATTAGGCAAAGGAATGGACGCCGGCAAAGACACGCAGCCAGTCTGTGGAACTGGTGCTGGAGGAGTGCAGGAGCGCAGCTGCAAGACGAGACAGAATCAAGGTTGAGGGACGCAGGGGTCCTATCGACGATAAAGGCAATCCGCATGGCCACGGACGGATCGTCAATTGGCACATATGATGAAGGCTGCAGGAGCTTGGGCCGTCGTAGGTGCAAAGAGCGATGGCTTCATGAGTTTCTGTCCAAACACGTAGGTAGCGCCGTCAAATGGCTCCATCTGTTGGGACAAGCCCGTGCTGAGGGTATCGTTGGGAGGCTTGGGAGATTGCACCGTCAAATGGCTCCATCTGTTGGGACAAGCCCGTGCTGAGGGTATCGTTGGGAGGCTTGGGAGATTGCACCAAGCCACCGCCATTGCCATTTCGCGCCGGCTGATAAGCTGACTTCAGTGACGCTGAACCAAAGGAAGTTGGTTAGCCAATGGTGTCTGCATCAGAGAGTCAAAGGGGAGAGAGAGAGACGACTGTTCCAAGGTCGACTGGCGGCCGGGCGCGCACACGACGAACATGGACCATCCCTCGCAACAGTCCGAGGCGCAATAGGTCATGCCTCGACAGACGGCGCAGCTGACTCGGAGTCGGGGCGGCACGACCAAGGAGCCTTCGCAGCAGAGTGCATGAACGGCGAGCCTGAAAGCTGGAAGTTGATCGAGGACGCGTTGTCGCGTCGTGAGACACGCGAAGGGGACATTTAGCCAAGCGCCCAATCAGCGCCTGGCGACGCCCGCCTTTTATGGCTCCAGGCTGCATGATTGGCTGGTCGCTGGCCCTGTTCTCACTGTGCATAAGCTGTGATGGAGCACTCGAAGCCCTGCATAATCTCCCCGTCATATCCAAGGGAGGATGTTGTGGGACCGGTTGCGACACCAGCGTGCTGCTTACTCGCGCGGCCGCGCCCCAAAAAAAGAAACCATCGAGACAGCAACTCGTCCTCCAGCAGATGGGTTGATAGTCTGTCTTGTCGTGAGCCACTGTTCGACGCAAGCCAAGATCGACGCGGACGGGTACGGTGCCGGTGCCGATGATCGTGCCGTGCCTGCTCTGTGCTTTTGCTCGCTTCCTTGCGCCGGGAGCGCCTCTGCGCCGTCTATCTTTGGTTGGTATGGTTGTAAGGCGATCCTAGAGTGGGCTCGCTATCTGATGGAGGTTACCACCATTCAACATATTCTACGGCGCCGAAAAGGACGGTAAGGAAAAAGGTTCGGTGACACAACCTCTAGCTCGTTCATTGATCACGCAGCAGTAGATCGCGAATTTTTCCGAACATTACACAAGAAGCAGCAATGCCGACACCACAACATGGCCAAGGGAGAAGTTACATTGAGTCCGAGTCATCTTCCCTCATTCGCCCCAACTAGCAACGGCTGACTGCTGCATGTGCGGAGAGCGCCACTAGCCGACCAAGCAACAACTATCAACGGCTCCGAACCCTGCCGCCACACCTCCCTCTTCACTCTGGTCGCCCTTGGTTCGAAGCAGGTATCCGGCTTCCCAGTTCTCCAGGACCTTTCCCGCATATTTGGCACCAGAGCCGTTCCTCCATAGACATACGCCGTATACTCCAAGCTCGCCGATGACCCCGCCCCGCTGCAGCTCTCCGTCCCGGAGAATCGCGTTCGTCAAAGGAGGCGGTTCAATCATCTCCATTAAAATGTACGCTGGCCAATGTGTTTGAGGCAGCTTTTCAAGAAAGGGAGGAATAGACTTTCGGTACACGTTGTTGCCTCCTCCTTCGCGCTGAGGTTTGAGTACGTAACGAGACGCAGATTCCGCATCTTGTGCGAGTTTCTTGGCTTCCTTGCCGGCTTCGCTCTCGTCTAATGGATATATTGGCGCGAAGGTTGCAAGCACTCGAGAAGCCACTTTGTCGTCCGATAGGAATCGCTTCAGATGCGGAGAATGTGGGGTCGCCAGCACTTGTTGGACCTTCTTGCATCCCGCCAGATGAGTCAACACGCTTGGGCACTTAATTGCGCGGCTCTTCTCCAAATGAAACCGCGCATCCCATTCTTTCTCTTCCGGATAGTCGTCAGGTGAATAGCCCGCCCGGAAATAAACTGTTGTCACTTCGTATGAAGTAGACGGCGAATTGGGAGGCGTGTAGAGAAGTGTTCGATCCGAGTCCAATTGAGTATGCGACAGCGTCTGCTCGAATGGCAACCGAAAAGCGCGCACGCCATTCTCTTCGAACAATGCATATTCTAGGTGTCTCTGATCAAAAACATTTCGTTCCGGGTCTTGGACTATGAATAGTACACACAGAGGGCGGCCAGATTTGGAAGGTCCATATGCTTGGTGCGCAGCAGCAAGGCCCTTGGCTAAAGAGGAGGCGGACTTGCTCTGGCGAAGGGAGTCTGCCTTGATGGTAGAAGTGGCTGCGGAAGGATATGCATCGATTGAGAGCAAGTACTTATGCAGGTTTGCCACTTGGGAAGACAAGCCACCAAACGAGGAGGCAATGGTGTTGAACTCGACCTGTTTGAGTGCAGGCGACGCAGCAGAGCTGGATTGGTCTATGTGGACCATATAGTCTGAGCGGAAGAGACCGAGCGACAGGTCCTGGGATACATTTGAGCTTGTGATGGTATCACATGGAAGTATGATTCACCTGAACATAGCCTTCTTTTTTGACTGCAAGATGAGTTTGCCAGAGCTTCCCCATGAAGTCGTCGATGTCGATTAGTCTGTGAAGATAGGTAAGTTCAGACCAAATGCAATGCCGTCATGGAGAGAGCCGCTGACCAGGTGCTTTCTAAGCAGCCCTGAAGTACAACAACAGAACACTTACTCTTCCACGATGCCCTTCAGCCATGGCTCATCTCGCGCTATCGCAGAATATAATTCATTGTAAGCTGTCTGGATCGACAATCCCTCTTCGAAGCAGGTGCTCGGAAAGAGACTTGGGAAAAGAGTGACGGGTGCTGTAGCAGCCAGTACTCCTGCGGGGTCTTGTGCTGGCTGGACGAATGACGGAGCTGGCCGTACAGCCAGTCCGTGAGCGATAGACCAGTCTTTCAGGTTCCGCAGCAGATAATTTTCCTCTTCAGGAGATAGTTCCGGTGGATATTTTTCGTGCGAAGATGAAGCCATGGTACCAAAATTCTGTCGTTGGTTTACAGTAGGTCCGGTGTATTAGTCCAAGTCGAAAAGCCGCTGTTGATGACCCAGCCTGCGCTAAGCGATTTCCTCGTCCAAATGCCGAGATGCGGAACGACACTATTACCACAAGCCCGTCACGCAATTAATCCCTTCTGAGCGTATCCACTCAAGTGTTATCTTTGACTCACCGTTCACTCATGTCTTGCCACTTTCCCTTATTATTGCCTGTGAGAGCCAGGTGTAGTGTGCGCGTGCACGTCACACTCTAGCGCCTGCGCACAGACCACCTGCCCGGGCAGGTGCGAGGCAAACATGGCAAGAACTACCTACACAACCTTTACCTTTACACACACACTCTATGAGCGGTTCATCCACCAGGCCACCTATTCAACTTCCCTCTTTGGCGGGACAGATAGTAGTCTCACGCGTGGAGTCTGCCAGCGTCTTTGTCTCCTCGCCTGAAGCACACCGACAAGCGGCTCTCATTTCGAGACGTGCGATTGCAGTGCCTAGTAATAACTGAGGAGAGATGGAACTCGACACTGATCCCGACGCCGCCGCAGGCGTCCGTACCTTGAGTATCAACACCAAAGCGACACACGCGGCTCGAAACAGACAAAATGCCCCCGAGACCTCCAATGATAACAGCGGGCAAAAAAGACGGAGGATATCTGCACTTATCACGGAACCATTGGATTCGGAGCGCATTACAAACACCTCTCATACATTGCTGAATCAAACGCCACAGAGCACGAGGGGTCAGTACGACCACCTGCTTCATTGGGAGCAGGATACGTACGACACCGAGGAAGAAGAGGAATCGGACGTGGAAGTGGGCGATAATGAGGGCGATAATGAGGGCGATGATGAGGGCGAGGAAGAGAGCAGAGAAGTACCAGAAGACGACATGGAAGTTGCAGCCGCCCAACTTCACCGTATCCGCCAGCAGTCCAAGGCTCGAGTCGGGAAGATATCACCTGACGACGTTGCGAGAATTATCAACGAGAGTATAGAGACTTTCACGACACAATGGTTCCCGGGCAAGGGCCAAGTAGAGGCGACTGGCAAGATTAAGCACAAGGCACTTGATCCGTGTCATATCTGGGAAGAGGCTGAAGCGCTCGGTCGTCGAGAGCAATTAGTCCAGATATACAAAGCGAACATCGAGTACTGGAAAGATCGCCTAGATGTCTTGTCAGACGAAATATGGAAAGTCCCACAAAACACTGCCGACGATGTGCGGAAAGCTTGCAGCAAAAGTCTAGAAACTACTGTCGATTTGATCCAAGAAGCGGAATGGTTGATCTCAATTTATGAGCTGCCTCCAGACTACGACTCCGGCAATGAACGGCCTCAAAACATCGAAGTGATCGATCTAGGTTCGAGCTCAGAGTCCTCAGACCATGAGGATTCTACATTGCAGCACAAAGATGCCGTGATGGTCCTGGATGTAAGAGCCAGAACAGCCGTACCAAAAACTACCTTTCCGTCAGAGGCTATGGCAGCCTCGCGCATCGAGTTAGACGCAGCATCGTCACAGGTCGCGCTGAAACCTCAAGGAAGCAAACCCGAGATAGCCTCCATACAGACTGTGTCGCGCTGGAATATGCAGGATTTGGTGGCCAAAGCTGACCGCAAGAGGATCGTGCAGAGAGTCTTGCTGGAAATGAGTGGGCAAGATCGTGAGATGATTCGGACCAAGATTACGTATGTCAGGAAGCAGGATCTGCTGAGAGAAATCCAGGCCTGCGTTGTGATGCTGCACAAGAAAGAGACCAAGATCCAGGGCGTGCTGCCCAAGGATTTACCAAAGATTATTGCAGTCGGCAGATTCTTCCTCTGTTGGTGGTTCGCGGACAATTACTTTGCAATGAATCCCACGGAAGAGCAACTGGAAGAGTTAGTCACTGAAATTGGCTCCGGATGTCCTGATCTTGAGATCTTCTATGACTGGGTTCGTCATATCTTCAGCAATACGTTTAGTATAGAGGCATTGAAGACGCCACATGCACCATCCCAGAGTGAGATCATCGTCATCTCAGACGACGAAGACTAGGATGCTAAAAGCGATTTGCCTGATGGTCTTTGTCCGAGTTGGTGCGTATGCACGGCCAACACTGGGCTTGTACATACATTAGCTACGTTGCAAACACTTACGTCTATTCTGCGCCCCTGCCACCTGTGCCCCTTGTTGCTTTAGCGTCGAAGTCACGGCGACAATGATCTAATGGCGGGCACAAAGCAGATGCGCCAACGAAACGACAGATGTACGACATGACTGGAGCAGACGGGACAGGTCGTCAGCGCCTCCCTCGTCTTTTTTCTTTTCTCATGGCCCGCGCAAGGAGCGCGACCAGCGTCGATACGGCAGTCATTCACAACATGCGGCCATTGGATATGCTCGCCCACCCTCCACTACCGAAAAGGGACGCATCCAATCAAAAAGCGGCCATTTGAAGCCGAGTGCCGGCGTCTTAGCCTCGCCGGCAGATAAACGAAAGCCTCCCGCCGGCTTCACGCACCACTCTGAACTCCAAACCCTCACCGCACCCCCCGCCGTCGTGCTGCTCACACTCCCCGTTTTGCCCTCGCTCTCCCCATTGCTAGAATCCGTGCTGTCCTACCGCGCGCCATGGAGTCGATCCTGCGCCAATCCAGGTCCATGTGTCCATTCCTGTCCAAAACGTCGCCCGCCACGCTCCGCTCGCTCTCGACGACTGCCACGGCCCACCAGGCCTCGCCCGGTGCCGGCAGCATGTCCAGCCTCCAGGTGCTCGCCAGGCGCTGCCCGATCATGGGCAAAGCCCTGGCCGTGCAGACTGCCCGCACCGGCAACAATGCGCTGGCCGGAGCCTTTGGCGGTGCGCGCGCCTACCACACGGGCGCCCGTGTGGGCCGCGCCCGCTTGCACACGTCGTCGCCGAAAGAGGCCCAAGCCGTGGACATTGAAAACCTGCGGGCCGAGCAAGGTAGGCTTCCTCCGTGCCGCAGTGGCTGTCTGTCGAGCCGACGACTAATCCCACGCTCTTGCAGTTCCCTTCCCGCCCGTCGCGCAGAAGCCGGCAGCTGCTCAGGCTGCTCACGTCGGCGCGCGCTCTGCTCCCCGCGCCTCGCAATTCGACTACGATGGCTTCTACCAAAGCGAGCTGGACAAGAAGCACAAGGACAAGTCGTACCGCTATTTCAACAACATCAACCGACTTGCCAAGGAATTCCCCCGCGCCCACATGGCTTCCAAGGAGAAGAAGGTGACAGTCTGGTGCTCCAATGACTACCTCGGCATGGGTCGTAATCCACATGTGCTGAAGACGATGCACGACACCCTGGACAAGTACGGCGCCGGTGCTGGAGGCACTAGGAACATCTCTGGGCATAATCAACACGCCGTAGCTCTGGAAGCCACTCTTGCGAAGCTGCACTCCCAGGAAGCCGCCCTGGTCTTCTCCTCTTGCTATGTTGCTAATGATGCTACCCTTGCGACTCTCGGCAGTAAACTCCCCAATTGTGTCATCCTGTCCGACAGCCTAAACCACGCTTCCATGATTCAGGGTATTCGCCATTCAGGTGCCAAGAAAATGGTGTTCAAGCACAACGATGTAACCGATCTAGAAGCGAAGCTGGCGTCGATTCCCCCAGAGCATCCCAAGATCATTGCTTTCGAGAGTGTGTATAGCATGTGCGGTTCCATTGGGCCTATTGAAGAGATATGTGACCTCGCTGAAAAGTACGGCGCGCTTACTTTCCTCGATGAAGTACATGCCGTCGGCATGTACGGACCACATGGCGCAGGTGTCGCAGAGCATCTCGACTATGAAGCCCACCTGGCAGGCAAGCCGAAGGGAACCGCCATGGACCGCATAGATATTATTACGGGTACGCTGGGTAAGGCTTATGGCTGCGTTGGTGGCTACATTGCTGGCTCCGCCAAGTTGGTCGACACGATCCGGTCGCTTGCCCCGGGATTCATCTTCACCACGTCTTTGCCCCCAGCGACCATGGCGGGCGCCAAGACCGCCATTGAATATCAGGCGAACTACCAGGGCGATAGGCGCCTTCAACAATTACACACACGTGCAGTCAAGGACGCTTTGAACGCAAAGGATATTCCTGTTATTCCAAACCCAAGCCACATTATACCTCTCCTAGTCGGAAACGCAGAGGTCGCCAAGAAGGCTAGCGACATGCTCCTCGAAGATTGGGGAATCTATGTCCAAGCCATCAATTACCCCACCGTCCCCGTGGGCCAGGAGCGTCTCCGCATCACTCCTACACCAGGCCACGTCCGAGAGTACCGCGACCATCTGGTCAAGGCTGTCGAAAGCGTCTGGGAGCAGTTGGGCATCAAGCGCACCAGCGAATGGGCCGCCGAAGGAGGCTTCATTGGTGTCGGCGAGCCCGGATTAGAAGAGCCGGAGCCGCTTTGGACTGACGAGCAACTCGGTGTCGACGCGGTACTCAAGGAGATGAGGGCTGGTGGTGATGCTGTCAATGTTCTTGAAGCTATTCTCGAGAAAGAACACCGTGCCACGGCCCAGGCTGTCAGCGCTGCTGCCTAGAGTTAATACATCCACTTTTCGTGAGGTGCTCGTTGGGGGAGGCCTGTTCGCTCGTTTTGTATTGAGGTCTGGTATGGCGACGTTCTATATATTTGAACTACATATTGCTTTTGCAGCTCTAGATGTGCTTGAATCATCATAATATGTGATTACCACGCGATGACGTTGAGGTGAAGACGGTGAACGAGACAGTCGAATTCAAAGGCACTGTAAGGTTTTGTAGAATTGCACGAAGGATCACGCACTAGGCTTGAATGAGGCATAGACGGTCAAGATGTAGCTGCCCAGCTGAACGTTCACCCCAGTCCTCGGCGACTCACATCAGCATCTCCTTGATGATTCTACGTGGACACACTTATCATGCGAGACCGAGGATAGGAAGGAGGACAAAACGTGGGGCGCTTGTTATTATAGGACGGTCTATATATCATAATGGATGAGAAAGTAGGTGTTGGGTCCGTTCAGCCGCAACGTGCATACCGCATACCACGGGGTCGCCGACAGGATGTGTAGCGGAGCACCTGGAGATACGGTGTGATTGCGAGCATACAACCCTATGCTCAGCCTTGATATGGTCATTGGTGTTTTATATAGAATTTTGCAGTGCCCTATGCTTATATAACTATTCGCTACTCCCATTCACCCCTCTGCCCTTGACTTTTACCACGCCGACCCAGCCCCATCACGCCAAAATGCACATCTTCCGCATTGCGATTACGGCTCTAGCAACCCTCACCACTCTCGTTTCCACCGCGCCCTCAGAGCCCACTATACCTACAAAACGCCGGACCTGTTCGGGCGGCAAGCCAGCTGGTGGAACAGTATGCGGCTGGGACTTGGTTAATCGCGGTGCGCCACTCCTTTCCCCATTTATCTCTAGCCTCCTCCTGACGCATTGGCGATCCTTTATATCCAACACACATACTTATCTACATGAACTCAGGATGGGACTACCAAACCCTACGCCGTTTCCTGTGCGAACAAACAGGAAAGTGTGATATGAACAGTGGCGATGTGTGGAACACGCTGTGGATGTGTACGGGAGACTATTCGGTTCTTGCCTTGAGTGTTTGTGGGGGACAGGACAGTTGTGTGATTGATAGGTTTAATTGGGCTTTTACGTGCAGAGGAGGGAGTTGCTAATGAGGAAGGGGAAGTCGCGGAGAAGGTTTTGGCGAAAAACTGAAGGCATTGATTGGGATTTGGGTGGGCTGGTATCTCTTCTTGGAAATGTTGGAGTCTCACACTTGATCGGTGTAAATAATGTACACACTTTTGTTTCTACACATTAGGTTTACTCTTCTTCGCCTTGTAGAAAGTCTGAAACAGCTGTAGGGATGTTAGGTCTGAGATATAGTCTTTCAGGAAATATCACTTGCCTTTGATGAAAGCATCGGGTTTCTCGCTCACAACCCAATGGCCGGATTCTATATCCACCAGCTCAAACCTGGGGAAGAACCTGCCAATGATCGGCAGCGTCTCATCACTTACGTAATGGCTCTTCGTTCCGCGAATGAAGAGCGCCTTCTTACTAAACCGCGCGTCATCTGGGTTTGTGTACGGAAAGTCTGCCATGTCATCCAGAGCATCCGCCAGAATCCTCACCGGTATACGGAACTTGAGCGCCTGCGAAGGCTCCGGCCGAACCAGATTCGTAAGGAGAAATTGCCGCACGGGAAGCTCTGTTGCGTATGGCTGTAAGATTTCATCGGCCTGTTTCTGGCTCATGGGCTTCGCGGCCTCGACTCGTCGCATGCCCTCTACGTACTTGGGAAAATCGCTTGTGAGGGCTGCGTCCACGGGGGCATTGTCGACAGCGACGATATTGGCGCAGCAGTCTGGGTTGCGCAATGCCATCACCATGACCGTCTTCGCGCCCATGGAGTGGCCGATGAGGGTAGCTTCTTTTAGATTGTGTTTCTTTAGAAATCCTTCCACATCGTCGGCGATGGCCGTATAATTGTGTGTCTTGTCGTGCGGTGAGTCGCCGTGGTTGCGAAGGTCGATAGCATAGACAGGGCGATTGAGGGTGCGAGCTAAGGCACTGTAGGCGACGCATCAGCACAGCGTTATAGCAGATATATGGCAATTCCTCACTTGCTGACACTTCGGTTGTTCTTCTTGCTGCCGAACAGCCCGTGGAGCATCAGTATCGGCGCGCCCTTGGCTTCGCCACGCTCATCATGCAGCGAATATGCGAGGTCAATTGCTCTGCAACTGGCAGACGCGTGAAACGAGCGCGTCCTTGATGGTATTTGTTCCCAGAATATCCGGTTCGTGTGTTTTGGGTGCAAGAGAGGCGCGTAGATGGGCCGAAGCCCCTGATGGAGCGAGCGCATGGTGGTGGTGGTGTCGAAGATTTTCGGAGAAGGGCGGAATTCTTCCGATGTTGTCCGACGTCATCCTCGTGCAGATCCTTCAACCGATTCTATTTACTCATCATGAACAAAATATACATGTATTCCCATAGCTATCATAAAGGCGCCAGTACAAGATATGGAAGGAATAGGTGATAGTGGATTGACGTTTTCGACACTTTTGTGTTCATTGCAGTCTACAGAGAAGGCAGCCATTCTTTTGTCATATGCATTGAGTAACTGACAACACTAGTCTCAGTCTTCTTCTTTCCTGATCAAGGTCTTTGCCAAACATTTCTGAAGCGCTCATCGAGATCCTTGAAGAGCACCGATGCAGACAACTTCTCCCAATCGTCCTCCACTACCGCCATCAAAATACTCACTCCGATGTCGACAAGCTTTTCCGTCTCTTCTCGATCCGCCCATTCCACGACTGTGGGCCAAAAAGCAATATGAACAGCTCCATGTACCGCCATGCGTCTTATCCACTCTCTGCCGAGCATCGTCCTGTTCTCGGCTGTATCGTCCTCTCTCGCGGTAAAATACGCATTCAGAAAGGCAGGAAGCAATCCTCGACCACCACGAAACCGATCTAGGAGAAATGCTTCAGCAGAAAACTGAGCAACGTCCGTAGCGCTGATTCCACGCCTAGAAATCTCCCAATCCACGATAGTGAGAGCGACATCTGATTCATCCTCGCCCTTGAATTTCACAAGAACGTTTCCTGGCCAGAAGTCTCCATGACATATGCACTCGTTATCCGTAGTAAGCTTGGCCCCGAACTCTTCGTTGATGCGTTTTGCAAAATCAACATCGTGAGCATAGTCCGAAAAGGTAGCCTCCAGATTCTTATACGAATACCCGTATACCGACAAGGCGATAGGATTGTTAGCCGCGAGATCCTTGTCGTCTGAAAGCGAAAGTGATGTCTGTGGAGAACACATATGTACTGCAGCAATCCACGTGCCGAGCTCTTCCCCGATCTTCTTCACATCCAAACTGAGATCTGTGTAAGCCTTTTTCAACTCCCTTTCTCCACCATCCTCAATACACAATAATTTCCTCTCGCGGTCGTAACTGTTGCAACCCACGACGTGTACGTCGGAGCTTGGAAGCTGCCTTTCCAAAAGTGAAGGTAAGACATTCAGCACATGGTCTTCATAGTCCAAGCGGCTGGGATCGAAGGCGAAGTTCGTGTTGGAGTGTAAATAGGGCGCTGCATGCTTGTAGATGGCGGTCGCACCCGACGGGAAGGGTACGCGGTAGACGTAGTTTGCGGTGCCACCGGTGAGCAGGGTGACGGAGGTGTGCTTTATGAACTGGGATGTTAGGTAAGCGCTGAGGCCTTGCTCCGTGGTAAGTTGCATGGTAGTCGTTATGATCTGCGTTTCGATGTGCGTTGAGAGCGAGCTTTATACGCTAAGAATATCCGTGAAGCCGAGCCGCTCCGCTTTGAGTCACTTAGCACACAGATTGGTTACACCGTCGCATTTGGTGGCTGGACGAGGAATATCATGAAGTTCGGATTATTGCGATGATGTAGAGTGAGTCATCTGCCAAGTCCTGCAGAGTGAATCGTCTTTACTGTATCCGTTAACGCTAACGCCCCTGGCGCTCTAGCGTGGAAGTGTGGAGTAGGTGTGACCACGCGGCAGCCTCGCGAATCTAAAAGCCTAGCTTCCCGCCCGTATGGAGATAAATTGAGTGGAATCTGGAATTTTGCCGTTCCTCGCCAGGAAAGCGAATATGAACTTTGTCGTAAGCGGGAAGCATTTTAGGCTTGGGCCTGGCCGCGCCCGTACGACGTCATATATCCATTAGGTGCCCAAAAAGTGCAACTAAAACGAGCCTGGCCATATTTTTTAATACCGGCTCCAACAACCTGTTGTGAGTTGTGCGAGAGGACAGCCGGGATATACGGCCCGCATCTCGAGAATTTCATGCCAATAACAACAAACAGCACTCGGGAACCTGACTTGTTACGAGGTGAATTGCCAGGTATCTTGGAAGGGGGATAAACAATCTTGCCCTTGACGCCAAGAAGACGCAAATTACATATTGAATCGCGTTCTTTGCTTTTCCGTTCCGGCTTTCCATTGCCACTCCTGGCCGCTCTTCCATTGTATACCCCTATCTATCCGCCTCAGCTTCAGCGTGCATCGCGGGCCGGTCTCTTGGAGACCGACCTTGATGTCTTCGACTCCTTTTACGGGAAGGCCGTCTGCCCCAACCACACTTTTCTAGAAGATACTGGCATTAGTAATGTTCCAAGGAAGCCTTGTAGTGTATAGTTACCTCCGTGGTCCTTTTGTCGCGGAAAACATAACGATGGCGGCGTAGGAAAATGTAATCGCGTTGATTATGCAGTGTAACTACGGTTCTACCGTGCAGCTCCGGTTGAGCCGGGAACATTCCTTTGAATAGATCTAAGCGTTGATGCAAGTCAGTGTAGTTCTTGGCGGCAGATACGCTAGGATCCCACGTACGTGCCGTCAACATTCCCAAGGGCGTGCGGAAGTTGTTCAATACGAGCTCAGGGTTGAAACCCTGATCTTTTCCGTGGCCGGGCAGCTATACAAGATGCTGTTAACGTTTGAAAAATCTGCAGCCATGTTTTACTGACCTTTTTGCCTTCAACCCAGTTGGATATACTGACTTAAGATCCCAGTCAGTATAAGTCCACAAGCTGGAGAGAAGGGACATACGTACAGTGGAAATGAGGACCTGCAGGTAGCAACACAATGTCAAGGCCGTCAGGTTCTTTGGCGTGATGGGCTTCCATGAGAATAACAAGAGCAGTGTAGTCGCGATTACTAGCAAATTTGGCTATTTCGCGGACGCTGTATTTATGAGCGTGGGCATGAGCTGTCCGGCGGATATATGTGCTATTCGGGAATAGGGTAGTCAAAATCTGATTTATTAGCTTTGTTACTTTCTAAGCTTATTGTGTTTACCTTCGCCTCGTGGTGGAGGGTAGAAGAAAGACTCGTCGTCACAAGAATCTTGGGCGTTTCTGGTGGGCTGAAGACTGCAGGGAATTTTTGTTTTAGGAATTCAGGAGATATGTCCATATTGGTGGCGGTTGACATGGTAGGACTTGCGGCTCGCTTCGGTGGCTCTGGTTTCCGTTTCGGTCTCGAGGGCGCAGACTCCGAGTCTGACGCGTCATCTGATGCGTCGCCTTGTGTGTCTGAATCTGATTCAAGCATGCTGTCTGCCTCGTCCTCTAGCTCTCCATCTTGCTCGTGTCCCTCGTCGTCGCGTTTCTTCAGCTTCTCCAACAGGCCTTCCTCTCCCTCTCCACCATCATCTTCCCCGCGCTCAGCGGCTTCCTGCTCCAGCTTGCGTTTCTTCGCCAGGCGCTCCACGTCTATCGCCCACCCCAGCGCATCTTCCTCGTCGCCTACGTTCTCGGTGTCCCAGGCTCGCTTGCTCTCAATCGTTGTCGGTATGTTGCGGGCCTGTCGCTCTTGCCGGAGCGAAGGATCTTCGGCTTCTTCGCGCTTTCGACGGAAACGCTTGTCTCGCTTCTGGCTCTCTTTGCCTTTCTTGAGTGCCAGGTATGCGCTCTGGGCGGCGCAGCTTGTTCTTTGGCTTCACGCCGCCGGGCATTGCGTTCTTGGACGAAGCCATGGCGAGGGGGAACTTTGGAGCAGGGTCAGAAGGGTGTCAAGCGCACACGGCCAGATGTGGGGAGAGCACAGGAGCTGCGCGTGTGCACGGGAAGCAATGCTGGAAATTTTGGCGGGGCGGCGTTTCTTTCCGCCGAGGGGCTCTTGGCGTGTGCAGAACCAGTCAGAGGTCGAGGCGTCGCAAGATGGAAAGGTCCCTTTGCCCATGCATCTGTAATATATTGTGTATCAGGTTTTCATTTCCTTTTCAGCCTTCCCTGTCAAGGAGGAGGTAGCGTGTATGTGTCGGCTGTCGAGAGCGGCGCGCGCTAGTTGCTGGTCTTCTCTGCGTGAACCCTTTTCTAACAATACCCCGCCTCGCCGTGTTTATTCCGCCCGCAGCTTCACCACAACCCCGCCCCACCACCGCGCCCAGGTCTTCAAGAAGAAGCAGAAGCAGCAGACCGCCGCCATGTCCAAGGACATGACCACCCTCAAGGGCAAGCCCTTTGACAGGGCGTCGCTCGAGTCGCTCATGAAGGTAACGTGGTAGCTCGAGGACCGCCTCGCCGAGTCACACTGACAGCCCCCAGCGCCGAATGTTCTACACCCCTTCCTTCGACATCTACGGCGGCGTTTCCGGCCTCTACGACTACGGGCCTGCCGGCACTGCTCTGACGAACAACATTGTCGACGCCTGGAGGAAACACTTTGTGTTGCGGGAAAACATGCTTGAAGGTGGAGCGCACGCGACTGTGGCAAAGACACCATCTGACTTGAGCTAGTGGACTGCACCATGTTGACCCCGTACGAAGTACTGAAGACGTCTGGCCACGTGGACAAGTTCGCCGACTGGATGTGCAAAGACCCCAAGACGGGCGAGATTTTCCGCGCCGACCACCTCGTCGAGGAAGTGCTCGAGGCACGGTTAAAGGGCGACAAGGAGGCGCGCGGCCAGAAAGCCGACGTGGAAGAGGAGGACCCCAAGAAGAAAAAGAAGAAGGTCAAGAGCATCACTGCGGTAAAGATGGAGGATGCTATGGTGCAAGAGTACGAGGAGGTCCTGGCAAAGATTGACAACTACAACGGCGAAGAGCTGGGCCTGCTTATGAAGAAATATGACATCCGCAATCCTGCAAACAACGGTGAGAGCTACTGCCACCCGTCGCCTTCAACCTCATGTTCCAGACCTCGATTGGCCCGTCCTCGAACCTCCCCGGTTACCTTCGCCCAGAGACGGCCCAGGGCCAGTTCCTCAACTTTGCGAAGCTCCTCGACTTCAATCAGCAACAGATGCCCTTTGCCTCCGCTTCCATTGGCAAATCTTTTCGCAACGAAATCTCTCCGCGTTCCGGGCCTACTGCGAGTGCGAGAGTTCTTGATGGCTGAGATTGAGCATTTTGTCGATCCCGAGGGTGGCAAGAAGCATCCCCACTTTGACGAGGTCAAAGATGTCGAGCTTGAGCTTCTCAACCGTGAAGTGCAACTTTCCGGCAAGACCCACGTCGAGACGACAAAGATTGGCAAGGCCGTTGAGACCGGCCTCGTTGACAACGAGACACTTGGCTACTTCCTTGCGCGCATCCAGCTTTTCCTCCTCAAGATCGGTGTCGATCCTAAAAAGATTCGATTCCGGCAACACATGGCTAATGAAATGGCACATTATGCGGCCGACTGTTGGGATGCCGAGCTTTTGACCTCCTACGGCTGGATTGAATGCGTGGGTTGTGCCGACCGTAGCGCATACGATCTGTCTGTGCACATGAAAAAGACAGGCGCGCCGCTCGTGGTGCGCGAGCCTCGCAAGGAACCCTCTGAAGATCGAAGAATGGCGGTGCGAGCTCGACAAGAAGAAGTTTGGTCCAAGGTTCAAGAAGGACGGCAAGACGGTGGAAGCTGCGATCGAAGCTCTCTCACAAGATCTTCGTGAGAAGTTGTCCCGTCGATCTGGAAAAAGAAGGCAAGATCGTGATCGACGTTCCAGGTGTTGGTGATGGAAATGTCGAAGTGCCACAGGAACTGATCACAATTGAAAAGCGGACGCGCGTGGAGAACGTGAGGGAATACACGCCCAACGTTATTGAGCCGTCATTTGGTATTGGCCGGATTTTCTACGTGAGCACCCTCGCAGTCTACAAGAAAGATTATAACTGACAAACCACGCAGGCTCTTTGCGAGCACTCTTACTGGACACGTGAGCAGGATGAGGCGCGTGGTGTGTTGTCTTTCCCGCCTACGGTCGCACCAACGAAAGTCCTCATCGTCCCCTTGAGCTCGCACAGTGACTTCAAGCCTTTCGTACGAAAACTGAGCAACACGCTCCAGGACATTGGCGTCTCCAGTCGGGTGGATGACTCGGGCGCATCTATCGGCAAACGATATTCTGTAGGATTATGCTCCTGTCCACAACGTAATGATTGGCGATGCACTGCTAATCTATCGAACAGCGCAACGACGAGCTCGGTACACCCTTGGGCATTACACAATCGACGTAAGTTGTCACGTATGTGTGCGACGTCCCAGAAACTAAACATGGGGTAGTTCCAATCCGTCAAGGATAACACCTTTACGCTGCGGGACCGAGACTCAACGGAACAAGTGCGCGCCAGCCTCGATGACATCTGCAAGGCCATCTCTGGTCTTGTCAACGGCACCGAGCAGTGGGAGGACGTTGCGAAGCGACTGCCCAAGTTCGAGGGCCAAGAGGTGGATTAAATACTTAGATACTTTTCCTTTTTTTCCCAATAGATTTAGTCTACACCTTACATATTTATCTTCGTAGCTATACTGTCTTTACACATTTCCAAGTAGTACTTGTCGCTAATTCAAAAAGCTTGTTATCTTTATATATTCCTTACATCTATTGTGTTATTTCAAACAAAAATAGAAGAATAGATAGGTAAATAGGAAAAAACGCCTCAAGCTTCTTTGTAGTATATCAAACGATGGACGTTGCCGATTAGATGCATAATATGCCTCTGCTTCCCTTCCAAATGCTCCATCCGCAGACCACCATTGTCGTCTACAGAAAGCCGTGGGTGTTTAATCTGTCCACTAAGCAATCTAAGAAATGCCCGTCACCAGGCGATGCAACAATTCGCGAGGCCTTTAGCTAGAAAGTTAGAGTCTATTTAACATTACCTATCCTAGGGTAACTTATAGTACTTAGACTTTTGTTTTGTAAATCTTGAAAAGGCCTAACAAATTATCACACCACCTGGTGCCGTCTCGTTGCCACACCTCGAGCGCCAACTGTCTGCCGCTGCGAAGGTGTCTACTACTGCAAAGGTGTTTGCTACTATAAAAGTAGCTATTACTATAAAGGTAGCTACTACTATAAAGATAGTTACTATTATAAAAATAACTACTATTATAAAAGTAGCTATTATTATAAAAGTAGCTATTATTTTAAAAGTAATTATTATTATAAAAGTATATATTATTATAAAAATAAAGATTATTATAAAAATAAAGATTATTATGAAAGTAGCTATTATTATAAAAAAATATTATTATAAAAGTAGCTATTATTATGAAAAAAATATTAATATAAAAGTAGCTATTATAAAAATAAATATTATTATAAAAGTAGTCTAGCCTAACTAGTATATAAAAATAGCCTTATATTAAATAGTTAAGTATACTTATCTATTACACTAAGTAAGCTTATAAATAAAATAAAACTCTAGCATAGTTACTTTTAATAGCTACTTTAATAGTAGTAGTATAAATCTTTAAGATATACTTTTTAGTAATAGTAAGTACTTTTTTAAAAATAATATTAATGCCTAGATAGATAGTAGAGCGTAAAAAGATAGTAAGAATTTTATTAAAAATAAGCTTAATAGAGTAATAGAGTAATAGAGTAATAGTATATCTAGTATATAGGTTTTTTTAGCGACTAAGGGGTTTCTAATAAAAATATTATAATAATAGTAGATATCTCTTCTATTATTATATATATAGAAAAGCGTTTTAAAGTATTAATAAAAAGAAGTTAGCGCGTTATAAGCGAGCTAAGCGAGCTTAGTAGACTTAGCGTGCCTACTCTAACTAAAAAAAATCTATATATAAAACTATAGGTAAGGCCACTATAACTATTATCTTCCTCCTTTATTATTATTCTCGAAGATATTACTAGAAGCAATAGCTATTATATTAGTAGGTTCGTGCTACTTATAAAATATATACTAGGTAGGTATTTAGTATATATTATTTTTATTCTACTTATAAAGTAGTATATACCTATTAATATACTAACTTATAATATTTATAATAATTAGAATAGTAAAGAATAAAGATAAATAACTATAGCATAGCTATACTAAAGTCTTATTCTTTTCCTACTAAAGTTCTAAGTAGTTTTTATATAAAAATTTTGCTTATAAAAGCAACACTACGCTAAGACTACTAAGCTCGCTTAGTAGTTTAAGCGCGTATTTTTATAACTATCTTTTTACGCTTTTTTTAATTACTAAGTAGGGGGCTTTGCTTATTTTATTATATTATTTAAGATAAAAGTTTATATAATACTACTTCTAGATAGTTAATTTAACGCTATATAAAAGTAGCTATTATTATAAAAATAAATATTATTATAAAGTAGCTATTATTATAAAGATAGCTACTACTATAAAGATAGCTAACCGGTATAGTGATGTGGCCTTATGCATAGTTTTGCATATGGATTTTTTTTAGTTAGAGTAGATACGCTAAGCCTACTAAGCTTACTTAACTTACTTATAATACGCTAACCTCTTTTTATTAACACTACCTTAAAACACTTTTCTATATTAATAATAGTAGAAGAGATAACTGCTATTATTGTAATAATTTTATTAGAAACTTCTTAGTCGCAAAAACAAAACTATAAAGATAGCTACGCTCTTTTTAATTACTAAGCAGGGGGCTCTGCTTTTTTTGTTATGTTATTTAAGATAAAAGCCTTTGTCGTGCTACCCCTAGGTAGTTAATTTAACGCCACACATAAAGATAGCTATTATTATAAAAGTAGTTACTATTATAGTTTTATTTAAGCTTGCTTAGCTTACTTATAACGCGCTAATCCCTTTTATTAATATCTTAAAACCCTTTTCTATATATATAATAGTAGGAGAAATATCTACTATTATTATAATATTTTTATTAGAAATCCCTTAGTTGCAAAAAAAAAAATAGTTTAATTTTTTATAACTAAGGGGTTTCTAATAAAATTATTATAATTATATCTACTATTATTAATATTAAAACGCGTTTTAAGATTATATTAATAAAAAGAGCTTATTACTATTATAAAAGTAGCTATTATTATAAAAATAGCTACTATTATAAAAATAATTATTATTATAAAGATAGTTATTATTATAAAGATAGTTATTATTATAAAGATAGTTATTATTATAAAGATAGTTATTAATATAAAGATAGTTATTATTATAAATATTAAAATAGATTACGTAATATAGTTATATTATAGTAAAAAATAGATAGGTAATAATATAATAAGTATATAATACTTATATAATAAAGTAGATAGTATTCTTAAGATAAATAGTAAGATAACTAACTTAGATAGTTTTTCTAATCTAGGGTTTTAGCTTATTTATATAGATAATTTATGTAACTATATATATACTAGAAAGTTATTAAGTTCTACTTTAGAAATCTAATAGTTCTTTATCTAAAATTACGTAATAACACGTAATTAATAAGATAAAGAAAATTCTAAAGTCTAGACTTTCTAGACTATCTGTTTACGTCTAATCTTAAACTAGATAATAAGCTAAAAGGTAAGTAACTACTTATTACACTACTATATAATCTATAGTATAAATTATATTATAGATAATAAGTATTACTATAGTACAAAAGCTTAATAAAGTAAAATTACTTTTAGCTTTATATTTTAATAATAAAAGTAGTTACTACTATAAAAGTAATTATTATTATTAAAGATCTTTATTGTGTAAAGATTCTAACTAAGGTTAAGTTCGTATTATATATAAAGAGAAGTAAAATAAAAGGCACTATAACCTAGTACCTAATATATAGTAGTAGTCGTCACATTGTTTACTTAGTGTTAATTACTCTTTTTAACTATATATTTTTTAATTTAAGCCTGCGTAGGTTAGGATAGAAAGGCCGCTCTAGTCTAGCGCCTAAAAATATAGTCTACTCCTAG